>CM077091.1:51832679-52432679 GCA_039513925.1 Platanthera zijinensis
AAGGACTCCAGACAATTCAATTTCTCAGCCTATGCGGAAACCATCTTTTGTTGGAGATCTGAAGCTTCTGAAGACCTATCACCATGAAGTAAAGCTTCTACTCCTGAACTAGTCTACATCTCAGGGGGAGCTTTGACAACACAATCAATCACTTGTGCTTCTCTCTTTGTTTGAGACAGAGAAGACAACTTCACTCTTTTCCTTTTTCTTTCTGACTGTAAAAGGGTTACCAAAACTTCTTCTTTTCTCTTCAAAAGTCTTGATTCTGGTTCTGAGAACCTGTCAAAACTCAGTGATGGCAAGACACCTGATCAAAAAATCTAGTGTGGTTTATGAGCACCTTATCAAAAGCTCATTGGTGCCTAGGACACCTAATCAACCCTTCCTGCAGTGGATTCTACCAAGGGTGGTAGAAGAGTGGATATACCCAGGTTTTTGGGGAACCACTATAGCTCCTTGTGTCTTCTGGTTGCTTGAGTATTTTCTTTGCTGTGTGCTGTGGTTTTCTTTTTTGCTGTCTTAGTTTTAAATTATATAGCAAGGCACCTTACACTTATACATAAATTAAATCTTAATTGTTTTGATTGTTTAAATTGTAAAATTATTTTAAAAATACTCTATTCACCCCCCCTCTAGAGTTGAGATAGATCTTTGTCTCACTTTCAATTAGTATCAGAGGCAGGTTGGTTGTTCATACAGGCTAACACCTGAACCAAAAGATCCTTGATAAGATCAATCTTTTAAGAGGGTTATTTTCATTATATTTAATTTTATTAAAGACATGGCACAGAATAAAGATTATGCAAGCACCAGGCCTCCAGTGTGCAATCTATCCAAGTTTGCACTTTAGAAAGCAAGATTAGGCTATATATGAATTCTATTGATGAAGACATCTTTACTTCTGTTTTGACAGTGGCCCCCGTCCACCAGCAAGCTCAAGTACAAATGTTGTTCCACCCCCTCCTTCAGGAACAGATGCTGAAATAAAGAAGTTGAAGACTGCAATGCCAAGGCCATGAACATCTTAGCTCAGACAATGTCTGATGAGATATTTTCAGAAGGTAGCTGAATACACACTCAGCCAAAGGAATTTGGGACAAGCTCTCTGAAATTGTCTCAGGATCTGCTGATGAAAGGAAAGACATGAGATCCTATCTCTATAAGCCAATATGAGAAATTCAAAAAGGGAGAAGCTGAATCAGTGGCTGAAATGTACAATAGACTAAGTGTGATTGTCAATGAGTTGAAGACTCTGGATAAAGAAATCTCATTGACTGAGCTGAATGACAAAATCCTAATGTGCTTCCCCAACACTTGGGACTCAAGAATCTGGCCAATCAAAGATGCCAGAAGTCTAAATGGATTGCTGCCACTGAAGCTTCCTGGGCAAGCTCAAATCTTATGAGCTGCTCATTAAAAATAAGAGAAGAAGAACAAAAGGCTACTTCTCCAGTCACAAGGAAAGAGAAGACCATAGCCTTCTATTTGGTACATTGGAAAATGTGTACCTGATTTGAAGAAGCCTAACTTAGCTTAATGATATACATCAAGGTGTATTTGATGTTGCTTTAAGTTGACATGTGCTGGTGAAGAAGTATTAAAGAATACAGGAAATTATTCTAAGTCCATATGTCGACACTTGAAGAAATTGTGTCGACACTTCAGAATAATTGTGTCGACACTTGAAGGAAGCAGTGTTGACTCACAGAAAGATAGTCGACCACATTTGTGTCGACACTGGGAAGCAGTGTCGACTCACAGAAAGATAGTCGACCACATTTGTGTCGACACTGGGAAGCAGTGTCGACTCACAGAAAGATTGTCGACCTCAACTATGTCGACACCTGAAGGCAGAGTCGACACATACTGAGTTCTGAATCTACAACAACTGTGTCGACACACAGGACTTGTGTCGACACACTGCCAAGTCAAGACCAAGTTATTTTCTAAAGAAAGATGAAGTGTTTAGTCGACACAAATTCTCTGTGTCGACTCATTCTCAAGATGAAGTTCTGAAGAAGCAGTGTCGACTTAAAGGCAAACTAGTCGACATCATCAAAGGCTGTGTCGACACCAAAGTCACTTGTGTCGACACATATAGACAGTTGGTCTCGACACTTTCTAACAGTTCTGTCTCAACACTTTGTTGTCCAAGACTAAGGCACAGGATCTGTTTGAAGACTTGACAGCTTTGGGTTGCAACCGGTTAACTGATGTTGTCAGACTTGTCAGAAGTCAGTTAGAAACCGGATCAGCCGGTTACCATGAAGAAGATCTATAAATAGACAGATTCAGAGAGAAAAAAAAAAGGGGAGATTAAGAATTTTGGCAATCAATTTGAGAAATCAAATCAAGAAGGAGTAATACACAAAAGAAGATCTTCATCAGAAGATCTAAGAAGACGATCTCAGGATCTGTCTAAGTAGAGTTCTTTCAAGAATTCAGAAGTATCATCAAAGGTGTTGGATAGAGAGGGATCCAGCCTCTTGAAGAAGAAGAAGGAAGCCATCATTGGTTTCTCAAGAAGATGTTTGGAAATCAACTCAGCTAAGTTCAGATTCAAGAAGCTTTGAAGAAAGCTCAGATTCAGTTGATTTTATCAGCTGATCAAGATTTGTCTTGTTCTTTTCTCTCTCAACAAAGGCAAGACATTAAAAACTTCTTTTCTAATTTCTATAGGATCTGTCAATACAGATCTGAGTTGTAAGCCTGTGTTATAAAGGCTGAGTGTAGGAGAGTTGATCTCTGAGTGGTAGGGCTGTTTGCCTGAGTATAGGAGAAGGTTCTTCTCTGAGTATAGGCTTTGTGATAAGGCTGAGGTAGGGCTGTTGAGCCTGAGTTGTAGGACCATTTTAGGTTCTGAGCTGTAGGATCTGTGGATCTGAGTAAAGAGGAAGTTTGGCCGAATCTAGCATACTGCTAGATAGTGTGAAGGGGGAAAGTGGATGTACCCAGACCTTGGGGAACCACTATAAAATAGTGTGCAATCTGTGATGATTAAATTTCTGTGACTGCTGTGCTGTGGTTTTAATTCTGTAATTGAATTCTGCCAAAAAGTGTTAACAAGCTTTAGAACCTATTCACCCCCCCCCCCTCTAGGTGTTTAGGTTGTCTTGAAAGTAAAACTATCAAGTGGTATCAGAGGGAGGTTCCTCAAAAGGACTTAACAGTCTGAGGTAGATCTGAAAGGCAGAATCAGGATTCAAGAAGATGGGTTTCTGAGAAAATCACAAGGAGTTAGGGTCAATGAAGTTACCCATCTGCAGGAAGGAAATATTTGGAATTTGGAAAGAAAGAGTCAGATTGTTCATGGAAGCATTTGACCCAAGGATATACATCACAGTTCAGGAAGGACCTTCATTATTCCAATGAAGGTATCAGTTCTTGATGCTAATATTCAAACTCCAAAGAGTTATTCTGAAATGACCAAGGATGAAATCATTTTGGCATCCTTGGACACAAGAGAGCTCAGAATATTATTGTGAGTGCCATAGATGATTCTACATTTCAAAATCTGATTCACTGCAAGACTTCCAAAGAGATGTGGGACACCGTGATTGTCTACATGGAGGGATCTGAAGAAGTAAGACAGGATAGGAAGTCTATGCTCAACCAGGAATATGAAAGTTTTAGACAAGGAAAAACTGATAGCATAACTGAATGCTATAAGAAATTCTATAGAATTGTGAATGAGTTAAAGTCCTATGGAAGAGTATTCAGTACCTATGAACTGAATGACAAATTCTTAAGATCCTTGACAAAGGATTGGGACACAAAGATCTGTGCCATAAGAGAAGTGTAAACTGGCAGAGATTTCTCCTCCAACCCTATTTGGAAAGTTGCTATCCTATGAAATGCAACTTATTGTGAGGAAGGAGGAGGAAAAGAATTCAAAAGGAGAGCATAGAGAGAAGACAGTGGCCTTCAAGGCAGAAGCCACTAGAAAGAATAGGAGGATATCATCATCTCCTCCTAAGGAAGTTGTAGAAGTTAGTTCTGAAAATTCAGATAATTCAGGGTTCAGAAAGCTGTGAGTCAGATGAAGATTTTGCTGCATTTACAAGGCAATTCCAGAGATTCTTAAAGAAGAAGCAGTGGAAGTCTAGGCCCTCCTCATCACAGCAAGTTGATGACTATTATCAGAAGAAAAAGTCATCAAGGAAAGAGAAGAGCAGAACAATGCCCAGCAAGGCCACTACTTCAAAGATTGTTTGCTATTGTTGTAATAGGCCTGGACATGTAGTGGCTGACTGTCCTGATAAGAGAAAGGAGTCATCAGACAAGAAGAAGACTTATCAAAAGGGCAAGAAGGAAAAATCCTTTATTGCAAAGAAGGAAAAGAGCCTAACAGATCAATCAACTTCAGAATCAGAATCTGAAGCTGAAGCATATATTGGACTGTATGCTGCTACTGAAGAAGAGGAGTTCATGCAATTGCTAGACTTCATCTATGAACAAGAAGATCATCAGTGCATGGGACTGATGGCAGGATTAGAATAAGATATGTACCAGAATTAGTCTGGTCCTAGTAAGGTACTATGTCCTTCAATAAAATCTGTTTATAGTACAAGTGCAGAATCAGCTACATCTACATCAAGTGATGTAGATGCATCTTAATCTGAAGGAGATGTCTATCAATTGATAGATAAGTATGGGGACTTGTTACAGTCCCTTAAGAAAAGCAAGAACCTGGTTAAATCTCAGGCTCAGGAAATTGCTGATCTAAAGGTAGCTGCAACTGAGTTTGAAAAAGTAATTGATCAGAAGTTAAATGAAATTGCCAAACTAAAGAATATAACCATTATTCAGATGGGCACAATCAATTATACCAATGATCAAGTGAAGAGTCTGGAGGCCAGACTAAGAATAGAAAAGGAGTTAGTGGCAAGTTACTCTAAGCCAAAGTCTGTCTTACCCTTGATAGATGAATTTGTTACTCAAAATGGTAAGGCAGGATTAGGATTCAAAGGTAACCCCAGGGCAGCCCAATTCAAGAGGAAAGGCAAAGCTCATGTCAAGCCACTAAACTTTTCATCCCTATTAAGTTTAGAAAGGTGCAAGTGCCTTCTAACCAATATGATCATGAAGATATTCATGGTCATTTTAAGACTAATGTTCTGACAAAAAACAAGGGTGTAAATGCCAACAGGCCTATCTATGTTCATAAACCCAATGGTTATAAGAAATCAGTGGGTGATGTTGTTGCAGCACCAGCAATGGACAGAAATTCCTCTGTCAAGGGTGTATCTAGAACTAGATACAATAAGTTTGAATGTTGGTGTTGTGGCAAGAGAGGCCATTTTGCATTAGACTGCTGGCATAACACAAGTGTTAGAAAGAACAATAGTCTACATGTTAGAAGAGATAATGGTAGCTTTTTTAATGCTAACCTGAACCAAGGACCCAAGACTTACTTGGGTTCTAAGGGTAAGTAAATCTGTATTGCAGGAAAGTCCAAGTGGCCATGCCCCTATATGGTACTTGGACAGTGGTTGTTCCAGGCACATGACTGGAACAAAGGGGCTGCTGAAGGAGTATACATCTGTCAAAGATGGACCTAAAGTGATCTTTGGTGGATTTGAAAAAGGAATCATCAAAGGGTTTGGTAACATTTCTACTAACCTAATTATTATCACCCAAGTGGCTTATGTAAAAGGTTTGAAACACAATCTAATAAGCATAAGCCAGCTGAGTGATTTAGGATATGACATTTCATTTGTTAAGGATGGATGTCATATCAAAAGGTCAAGTGATCAAGAGATCATATTGACTGGATATAGGAAGAGAAATGTATATTGTCTTAATTTTGTATGTAAGAGCAAGGCTTCTTCCATCTGTCTTGTAGCTGATGATAATGCTTCTCATTGTGTCAAGTGGCACAAGAGATTAGCTCATCTTAACTACAAGACAATTGGCCAACTCTTTGGCAAAGAGTTAGTAAGGAATGGTCCTCAAGTTAAGTGTATAAAGGAAGGGATATGCTCAGCTTGTCAAAAGGGCAAGCAGACAAAATCCTCCTTTCATAACCTTGAAAAAAAGGATTCTGTGAGGTGCTTATACCTCTTGCATATGGATCTTTTTGGTCCTATGCCAGTTCATAGTCTAGGTAGGAAGGTCTACACTTTTGTGGTTGTAGATGACTATTCTAGATTTACATGGGTATTCTTTCTGAGACAGAAATCAGAAACCCCAAGTGTCTTACTTAATTTTGTGAAGTAGATTCAGAATGAACTGAATAGTACAGTGGTCAAAATCAGAAGTGACCATGGTACTGAGTTTCAATCTGAAAGCATGACAAAGTTATGTGAACACTTTGGGATTTTCCAAGAGTTTTCTCCTCACCTAGAACACCACAGCAAAATGGCATTGCTGAAAGAAAGAATAGAACATTAATTGAAGCTGGTGAACTCTATTGAGTGTTACCTCTCTTTCAGAATATTTCTGGGCTGAGGCAGTTAACACTGCATGTCATGTGATCAATAGGGCTTCTATCACCAAGAACCACAAAAAGACTCCCTATGAGATTATGAAAGGTAGAAAACCAAATCTATCCTACTTCAGGATCTTTGGTTGTAAATGTTATATACTTAACAATGGCAAGACATACCTAACTAAGTTTGCTGCCAAATCCCAAGATGGGATATTTGTTGGGTACAGCATAAATAGTAAGGCTTATAGAGTCTTCAACTTGACTACTCAAGTTGTTGAAGAATCTGTACATATTGTGTTTGATGAAACAAGATTAATCAACTGTGAGTTATCTTGTAGATCAAATGATTCAACAAGTATAAGCAAAAGAATTGACAAGCTCTCCATTGCTGAAGCATCAAAGGAAGATGGAGCATTGGAAAATGAAGGCTATTGTCCAGGGGGAGTACAAAACTCAATAGATGCTGATGAAAACCAAGAGGTTCAGCATGAAGAAGGAGCTGGAGATGTTCAACCAGAAAAGGAACCTTCCTCCAGCTACAAGACATTTAAGAGATCATCCAGCTGATCAGATTATAGGTGATCCAAGACAGGGAGTGCAGACTAGAAGCAGAAATCAAAGCACAAACCTGCATTCAAGTTTCTTGTCTCAAGTGGAGCCTAAGAAGTTTGAAGAACCCATCCAAGACCAGCACTGGACTAATGCTATGCAAGAGGAGCTGAATCAATTCAGAAGTTGCAATGTCTGGGAGCTTGTTCCTAAACCAAGAGGCCACAACATAATTGGCACAAAGTGGATTTATAGGAACAAATTGGATGAGAGTGGAATAATAGTGAAGAATAAAGCAAGATTGGTTGCAAAAGGATACAGGCAGGAAGAAGGGATTGACTTTGATCAAACCTTTGCCCCAGTAGCAAGGCTGGAGGCAATCAGAATGTTCCTTGCCTATGCAGCCTATCAAGACTTCAGAGTGTACCAGATGGATGTGAAATCAGCATTCCTGAATGGTGATTTAAAAGAGGAAGTCTATGTAGAGCAGCCATCAGGATTTGTAGATCCTCTTAAACCAGATTATGTCTATAAGCTTAGGAAAGCTTTGTATGGGTTAAAGCAAGCCCCAAGGGCTTGGTATGAAACCCTGTCTACTTTCCTTATTGAGAATAAATTCTCAAGAGGAAAAATAGACAAAACTCTATTCCTTAGGGAATCCAAAGGTAAGATCATCTTAGTTCAGATCTATGTTGATGACATAATCTTTGGATCTACTGAAAACAACCTTTGTAAAAAGTTTGCCAAACTTATGCAAGGGAAGTTTGAGATGAGCAGTATGGGGGAACTTAAGTTCTTCTTGGGACTCAAAGTAAGACAGACTGATGATGGCCTGTCCATATCCCAGTCTAAGTTCACCAAAGAATTAATTAAGAAGTATGGTATGGAGTCATCCTCCACTATGAGAACTCCTATGGGAACAAGTATGCCTATATGCAAAGATGATGCAGGTAAACCTGTTGATGAATCTTTGTATAGAGGGATAGTTGGGTCTCTACTATATCTCACTGCTAGTAGACCAGATATTATGTATGCTATATGTGTCTGTACTAGGTACCAAGCCTGCCTTAAAGAATCTCATTATACTGCAGTCAAAAGGATTCTGAGATATCTTAAGGGCACACCTAATCTAGGCCTTTGGTACCCTAGGAATAGAGATTTTCTACTAACAGGTTATTCAGATGCAGACTTTGCAGGCTGTAGAGAGGATAGAAAGAGTACAACAGGTACATGTCAATTCTTGGGAGGAAGATTGATATCATGGAGTAGTAAGAAGCAGACCAGTGTGGCAATATCCACAGCTGAGTCAGAATATGTTGTTGCTGGCAGCTGCTGTGCACAGCTATTGTGGATACAGCATCAGCTTAAAGATTATGGTATTCAAGTAAGTAGAACACCTCTTTTGTGTGATTCTAAGAGTGCAATTTCTATTGCTAATAATCCTGTTTCTCATAGTAGAATTAAGCATATAGAAATTAAATACCATTTTCTTAGAGAACATGTAGAAAGAGAAAACATCTCATTGGAATTTGTTAAAACAGATTATCAAATAGCAGATGTATTTACTAAGCCACTAGATGAAACAAAATTCAATAAATTTAAAATTGAATTAGGCATGCTGACCATTGATTAGGTTATCAATAAACTTACAAGTGGCATTAGATTATCAAGTGGTATTGACAAAACAGAAATTGGCTAAGTAAAATTGTGTCGACGCATTTAGTGAAAATGTGTCGACTTAGTAAAGTCATGTCGACTAATCAGAGAATATGTGTCGACACAGAGAATTTGTGTCGACACTTAAGAATCAAATAGTCGACTCATCCAGGAATGTAGTGTCGACTTCACCAGAATAGTGGTGTCGACACTTACAGATTTTGTGTCGACACTTATCCTAAGAGTCGACACAGAATTTCTGATGCTCTACTATGTCTCTCAGGTGTCGACATATCCACAATTGGTGTCGACAAATAGTAGACAGACTTGCTGTCAAGACAATAGAAGTTTGTGTCGACACACTCCATCTGTTTCGACACTTATAGACTGTTTTGCCCGCCTTTTGATCTTCTTTCAATAGAAGGTATAAATAGGTCAAGAACTTATTCTGTCGACATGCTTACAAGGTTTTCGAGACTGAAACCCTTGTCGACATTCTCTCTCTCTCTTCTCTCCAGCTTTCTCGTCTGATCAATGGCACCAAAGGTTGAAGATAACATCAACGAAGGATATGAGTTGGTACGCAATGCCTTTGCTGATGCCCCGACAGATATTCAAAGGGTTATAACTCTAATCTCTGAATCTGGAATAGAGTTTCTAGTTTCTGAACCTTCAAAGATATGGAAGAAGGAGGTGCTTGAATTCTTTACCTCTGCATCAGTGGATTCAGCTGGTCTCAAGATAAAATCCACAGTTCATGGGACAAAGGTGAAAATCACACCAAGAAGTTTGAGAAAGATTCTACAATTGCCTATAGTTAAGAATGAAGAAGAGGTCCCAACTTCTAAGTCAAGGGAGGCTCTCCAATGGTGTGGATTGGATCCAACCCTGAAGATTGGAGCTGCTTTCAATAGAAAAGGAATGAATCAACAAGGAAAATTTTTGTCTGAAGTAGTTGGGAAAGTAATTTTGTGCAAACCAGGTGGACATGATAGGATTTCAGCCTATATGTTCAGCCTAATGACCAGAATTGTATTTACAATACCAACTAACTGGTCAGCTATAGTATTTGATAAGATCAAGGAAGGAATAAAGAAGCCAAATCTAGGTAGAATTGTGAGTTTATACCTGACTAAAGTGATCCCTGAGGTTATGCAATAACTGCCTGGGACAAAATTAATCACATGAGGAAAATGGATATAAGATTATTTTCAAGGTGTGATAGGGTGCTGTCTAAAGATATGCCTGATGAGAACAGGCAGGACACCCCTGTGAGATCCCCTGCACATGATCTAGGCACTGCCCAGCATCAAGAAGAGCAAGTGAGAAAGCAGGTTGAAGATCAGCCTGAGTCTGTTCCAGATGAAACCATTCCTGCCCAAATACAGGGGGAGCAAGCTCACTCTCCTGCCCAGAATGTATCTACTTCAGAACAGGTAAAGGGAAAGCAAGTGAGTTTTCCTGCCAAGGACATTCCTAATATTTTTACTCCTGCACAGGTACAGGGGGAGAAAGTACATTCTCCTACCCAGGAAATTCAACATACTGAACAAGTGCAGGAGGTGCAAATGTCTGAACAACTGTAAGAGGAAGAACAAATTGATTTATCAAAAGATTTGAATATTGTAGATCTGGATGATTCAACATCTGTTCAAGCTCAAAAGGAATACACTCTATATGAGTTATTTCCTAATATTGAAATTGCTACTGATAGAATAGAGGAGGAGCAAGAAAATGAGAAGGCACTAAATATGGAGATAGAGCAAGAAGCTGAGAAAGAACAAGGAGTTGAGAAGGAGCAAGTAGTTGAGGGGGAGCCTGTGCATGTTGAGGCTGAACAACATGGCACTGAGACAGATATTCCTCCTACTTCTCCTGACAGAGTTCAAATTGAAAGTTCATCTGATTCTGAGAATGAAGAAGCCAGATTGGCTAAGAAGAAAAAGCTCATGGTCTTTAAGAGAAGGAGCAAAAGCTATAAGCAGACACTACAAACTACACCTCTCCAATCTCCTTCTGAATTTAATTATAACAAGTTTATGATAGACTTGCAAGTTAAGTTGGATGAACACAGATTGGCTGTTGAAAAGTATGTTGATGAGAGCAATAAATCCCTTCAATTTGACTTGGCTCAAGATATTAAATCTATTAGATTTGAAGTAAATATGAATAAGAAGGAAATGACAGATTGCTTCCATAAGGGAGGTAATGCTGTAGTGTTTTTGGCTAAACAACAGCAGTATATCCTCACTAAAGTGGATGATATTGCTTTAAAGCAAGGTTATGTTTTGGAGAATCAGCTAAGGATGAATGATAATTTGACTGACTCTCACCATGAAATTCTTGAAAAGTTCACAAAGGCTACTGCAGGGATGACTGAAGCAAGAGCAAAGGAGATGGAAGAGTTTGATAAGAAACTTCAAGAAGCCATTGAATCAGTTAAGACTGCCATCACTACATCTCAGAAGGACATATCTGACAAACTACAAAAATTGAAACCATATTTTAAAGAAGGTGTAAATTATCTAGATGGCCAGATCAGATTTCAAAAGAATGATCTAAGAGATTATATTACCAGAGAAGTCATAAAGGGGGAGAGGTTGTTAGTTCATGCTGGCTCAGAGCACACCAAATGGGTGACAAATAGTATTCGAGCCACATTAGGATATCCACCTTTGTGTGATGATGCTATGGTGGCTGAGTCCGGAATTCAAACAGGTCTACTTGAAGGCAATCAACCTGAGATTGCCCAAGTCATTTACCCTCCTCCTGATTTTGATATGATTGATCAGCAAGTTCAGGATATGTATAGTCCTCCAAAGGAGGTTACCAAAGTTGTTATTGAAAAAGTTGGTAAGCCTGATGCCAACTTGCAAGAACAGCAAGATGCTCTACAATCAAAGAAAAGATTTAGAGAGCAGGCTGAACTTAAGCCAGATTTTGAGCAGTGGAGCCCTACTTCAAGAAATATTATACTAACTGCATGGAAGGCTGTAAAGGACAAAGTACATGAAAGAGGAAAGTGGTATAATGAAATGGAATGGCAAAAGTATGAAGCTAGGCAGGAAGCCATAGTACAGTTCAGGAGAAAAGCCAAGCTGGGAAGGCTGCCACCAGATGCTCAGGAGCCGAGCAAGTACTTTCCAAAGCCCTTTCATTACTTTGAAAGGCAAAGGCTCAAGGAAGAAGCACAGAAGAAAGTTGAGCTAAAAGGCAAGAAGCCAGCTGAAGTTGCTGAAGCTCCTGTGAAGACTCAAATCCAATCTGGCAAAGGAATTGTCATAAAAGAGCCTGATCAGTCTTAGTTCTAAGTTCTTTCAAAAGTGTTTTGTAATGTTCTGTTTAATCATTCAATGTAAACATCTGTAATCAAACATTACCAAGTTATAAACAAAATTTTATTTGGAATCATATATTCATGTTTACACTGTGATGAATTGTTAATATTTTGTTTATATTAAGTATTTCTGTAATGTCATACATCATCATATTATATTTGTTATAAATGGTGTATATCATTAACTAAAAGGGTTATGACTTCTCCAAATAGGGGGAGATTGTTGGGTACATTGGAAAATGTGTACCTGATTTGAAGAAGCCTAACTTAGCTTAATGATATACATCAAGGTGTATTTGATGTTGCTTTAAGTTGACATGTGCAGGTGAAGAAGTATTAAAGAATACAGGAAATTATTCTAAGTCCATATGTCGACACCTAAAGAAATTGTGTCGACACTTCAGAATAATTGTGTCGACACTTGAAGGAAGCAGTGTCGACTCACAGAAAGATAGTCGACCACATTTGTGTCGACACTGGGAAGCAGTGTCGACTCACAGAAAGATAGTCGACCACATTTGTGTCGACACTGGGAAGCAGTGTCGACTCACAGAAAGATTATCGACCTCAACTATGTCGACACCTGAAGGCAGAGTCGACACATACTGAGTTCTGAATCTATAACAACTGTGTCGACACACAGGACTTGTGTCGACATACTGCCAAGTCAAGACCAAGTTATTTTCTAAAGAAAGATGAAGTGTTGAGTCGACACAAATTCTCTGTGTCGACTCATTCTCAAGATGAAGTTCTGAAGAAGCAGTGTCGACTTAAAGGCAAACTAGTCGACATCATCAAAGGCTGTGTCGACACCAAAGTCACTTGTGTCGACACATATAGACAGTTGGTCTCGACACTTTCTGACAGTCTGTCTCAACACTTTGTTGTCCAAGACTAAGGCACAGGATCTGTTTGAAGACTTGACAGCTTTGGGTTGCAACCGGTTAACTGATGTTGTCAGACTTGTCAGAAGTCAGTTAGAAACTGGATCAGCCGGTTACCATGAAGAAGATCTATAAATAGACAAATTCAGAGAGAGAAAAAAAAAGGGAGATTAAGAATTTTGACAATCAATTTGAGAAATCAAATCAAGAAGGAGTAATACATAAAAGAAGATCTTCATCAGAAGATCTAAGAAGATGATCTCAGGATCTGTCTAAGTAGAGTTCTTTCAAGAATTCAGAAGTATCATCAAAGGTGTTGGATAGAGAGGGATCCAGCCTCTTGAAGAAGAAGAAGGAAGCCATCATTGGTTTCTCAAGAAGCTGTTTGGAAATCAACTCAGCTAAGTTCAGATTCAAGAAGCTTTAAAGAAAGCTCAGATTCAGTTGATTTCATCAGCTGATCAAGATTTGTCTTGTTCTTTTCTCTCTCAACAAAGTCAAGACATTAAAAACTTCTTTTCTAATTTCTGTAGGATCTATCAATACAGATCTGAGTTGTAAGCCTGTGTTATAAAGGCTGAGTGTAGGAGAGTTGATCTCTGAGTGGTAGGGCTGTTTGCCTGAGTGTAGGAGAAGGTTCTTCTCTGAGTTGTAGGCTTTGTGATAAGGCTGAGGTAGGGCTGTTGAGCCTGAGTTGTAGGAACCTTTTCAGGTTCTGAGCTATAGGATCTGTGGATCTGAGTAAAGAGGAAGTTTGGCCGAATCTAGCATACTGCTAGATAGGTGAAGGGGGAAAGTGGATGTACCCAGACCTTGGGGAACTACTATAAAACAGTGTGCAATCTGTGATGATTAAATTTTTGTGACTGCTATGCTGTGTGTTTTAATTCTGTAATTGAATTCTGCCAAAAAGTGTTAACAAGCTTTAGAACCTATTCACCCCCCCCCCCCCTCTAGGTGTTTAGGTTGTCTTGAAAGTAAAACTATCACCTTCAAAGCTACAGAAGAGGAGCCTGAAGATAAAGCTACAGGAAATGATGAGCTCCTAAGTCTACTGCCCAAAAGATTCTACAAGATGGCCAGAAAAGACTTCAGAAAAAGATCATACAAGGGACATGATAAGCCAAGGTATGATAAATCAAATAACAATAAAGAAATTATATGTTTTGGTTGTAGGAAACCAGACCATATTGTGCCTGACTGTCCAGAAAACAAGAACAAGGACAAGAAAGATAGAAGAGAAAGAAGAAAGGAGAAAGACTTCAGAAAGAACAGCTCAGACAAACCCTCCTCCAGCAAGAACAAACATACAAGGAAGGGATTTGTTGCTGAGACATGGAGTGAAACTGAAGAGGACTCTGAAGCCTCATCCAGCTCCAATGATGATGAGGATGATGCAGATGAAAAGGAATTTTGCATGATGGCTATCAATGCCTCTCAAACAGATTTAGAAGCAGAAGAGTCAGATTCAGATTCAGAAGCTCAACTAGAAGAAGATCAGGTAATCAATTCATTTAATTTTAGTTCTGAGGACTTTAAACATGAGTTTAAAGTACTATGCCTAGATCTGTTGGAGTCTGAGAAGGAAATCACTTCCCTCAGAAAACAACTGTCTGAGTATAGCACTTTAAAATCAGAGAACCTCAAACTCTCTGAAGAGTTAGAATGTTATATAGAGGAGATAGCTTCACTGAAAAGTGAACTATCCAAGGCCAAGCAATTTGAAGAATCCCTTAATGAGAGAAGTATCAAATTAATGGACATCACAAGCACAGTGAACTCAAGATTAAATAGTACACTGGGCTTGGGTGCTTCATCTAGCCAACCCATATTATTAACAACCCCAATCAAATTTATTTCTGATAAAGGGAAGGGTGTTGCAGAGGTCGACGATCGTCGAACAGAGATCGACGATCTCAGGCTGAAACGTCGAACTCAGCTCAACGATTCCTTAACTCTGAACTCCCTCACAGTCGATCTTCGAACGGAGCTCGACGATTTTACCCAAGATCGTCGAACTCAGCTCGACGATCGTCGAACGGAGTTCAGAGCTTTGAACCTTCTTTCAGAGGCAAATCTCAATTCAATCCTAGAAGTGCTTTATCCCAATGCTTTAATCCTTATACTGAATGGATAATACCTTATAGGAGATACCATCCTGAAGGTTATAAGAGTCAACCTGGGATGTCTTTTATTTCTAAATTTAAAGGTTATCAACCTAGGCCCAAGGTAAACTGGGTCAAAAATATGTGAATTCTTATATATACAGGTGAAGACCTATCCAACATCAAACCAGCTATGGTATCTGGATAGTGGGTGCTCAAAGCACATGACAGGGAACAAGGACAACTTCACATCCTTTAAAGCCAAGCTTGGACCCAAAGTAATCTTTGGTGATTCAAACTTTGGAACAACAAAAGGATATGGTGCAGTCCAAATTGGGACAGTCACCTTCAAGAAAGTAGCCTATGTTGAAGGACTCAAGCACAACCTAATAAGCATTAGTCAGCTGTGTGATGAAGGATATCAAGTGACTTTCAACAAAGAAATATGCAAGATCAAGTCAGAAGAAAACACAACTGTGTTGACAGGTAACAGGAAAGAATACTTCTACCATAGAACATTTGCAGGTGCATTCTCTAGCTGAAGACTTGGACAGATTACAAGTTACTCAAAAGGATGAAAGTAGTGAAGATGAAGAAGTTGCTCCACATCTGGAAGAAAATCTTCTTGAAGAGCCAGATGTTGTCCCACAATAGGAAACAACAACACAGGTTGGTGAACAATCAACACCCCCTATTGATCTAGTAACAACAAGATATCATCCAATCTCCCAACTGATTAGAGACATCTCAGCTGGTGTGAAAACCAGAAATCAGGTCAATCAAAACCTGATGCACACTTGCTTTCTCTCTCAAATTGAACCTCAAACCATTCAAGATGCAGAGCAAGATCCACACTAGATCATTGCAATGCAAGAGGAGTTGCATCAATTTGAAAGAAACAAAGTTTGGGAACTAGTGCCTACGCCAAAGGATCATTCCATTGTTGGAACAAAATGGGTGTTCAGAAATAAGCTGGATGATCAAGGAATTATTGTAAGGAACAAGGCAAGGCTAGTTGCTCAAGGATATTCTCAAGAAGAGGGGATAGACTATGACCAGACCTTTGCACCTGTTGCAAGGTTAGAGGCCATAAAAATCTTCCTGGCTTATGCTGCTCACAAGGGATTCAAAGTCTATCAAATGGATGTGAAGAGTGCTTTTCTCAATGGGGAGATCAAAAAAAAAGTCTATGCCAGACAACCTCCAGGTTTTATCTCTCTAACTCATCCAGATTAGGTTTTTAAACTACACAAAGCATTATATGGTCTCAGGCAAGCTCCTAGAGCATGGTATGAGACTCTAGCATGCTTTCTGCTGAAGAATGATTTTGTTAGGGGGAGAGTAGACCAAACTCTTTTTATTAGAACCCATAAGTCCCATACCCTACTAGTACAAATTTATGTAGATGATATTATATTTGGTTCTACTGATTCAAATTTGTGCAAAAGGTTTTCCAAGCTTATGCACTCTAAATTTGAAATGAGTAGCATGGGTGAGCTATCCTTCTTCTTAGGATTGCAAGTCAAACAACATGCTGAAGGCATATTTATTTCTCAAACCAAATATGCAAAAGAATTGGTTAAAAAATTTGGGATGTCTGATGCATCATGTATGAAAACACCCATGCCTACCAATGTTGTATTGGATGCTGATGAACATGGGAAACCAGTTGATCAGACAACATATAGAGAAATGATTGGCTCTTTATTGTACCTTACAGCCAGCAGGCCTGATATAATGTTTGCTACATGTATATGTGCTAGATTTCAAGTTAGCCCTAGAGAGTCACACTTAACTTTAGTAAAGAGGATTCTTAGGTATGTTAAAAGCTGTCCAAATCTAGGTCTTTGGTATCCAAAAGATTCAGCATTTGACTTAACTGGATTTTTAGATGCTGATTATGCTGGATGCAGAATAGACAGGAAAAGCACCAGTGGAACTTGTCAGTTTCTTGGTGATAGACTTGTCTCATGGTATTGTAAGAAACAAACATCTGTGTCAACCTCAACTGCTGAAGCTGAATATATGGCTGCAGGCAGTTGTTTTTCACAAATATTGTGGATACAAAACCAACTCCTAAACTATGGTTACAACTTAGAGAAGTCTAAAATATTTTGTGACAACACTAGTGCTATTTCCATTGCACAAAATCCAGTCCTCCATAGTAGGACAAAACACATAGAAATTAGGCATCATTTTCTAAGGGATAATGTTGAGAAAAATAAAATTGAACTTCAATATATCCCAACTGATTTACAAAGGGGAGATATTTTCACCAAGCCCTTGGATGAAAAGAAACACAACTTCTTACTCAATCAGTTAGGCATGTTAGATGGAGGAAGCCTAAAGTAAATTACAAGATTTTTAAAAGCTAAAAACAGACCAAGATTAGGCTAAAAACTCGTCTCTTTTTGTGTCTGTAGGATAGTTTCTGTCTCTGAACTGCGCTCGACGTTTTCCCTAGAAAGCGTCGAACGGAGATCGACGATTACACGAGAAACGTCGAACGGAGATCGACGTTTTCCCAAACGTCGACCTGAGTTCAGAGCGTATCAAATAGTTGTATACTATCTCTTTCAGGCCTTCGATCGTCGAACTGAGCTCGACGTTCTCCCTAGATCATCAAACTGAGATCTACGATATTGAAGACCCTTTCAGCTTCCATCAGGAGTCCCGATCGTCGAACGGAGATCGACGATCCTTCCTTTTTCGTGTCGAACCCTAATATAAAATCATTTTTTGGCCGCCGCTCGTCGTTTACGCTTTCATACTCTCTACAACTCTTTCCCTCCAAACTTTCTACACTTGGTCGTGTTTGCTCAATCTTTGCAGGTGCAGATGGCTGCGTCAGTTTCTGCTCTTTCAAAAATGAAATTTGATACAGGCTTCGACATCGACATGAATTCTTTCGATGGAAGCGACCAGAGATTCAAAGACATCTTAAATCTTTTCCAAGAACAACGGTTAGTTCAGATTATGTCCACCAGAGTGAAGCTTGCAGCAGACGAAATAAAAGAATGGTGTTTTTCTGCCATAAATGAGAATGAGAATTCTATAGTCGGCTCGATCAAAGGGACTCAGGTACCATTGTCCCCCGCTCTACTAACAGAAGTTTTCAACCTCAGTACTGGAATTAATTCTATTGATTTGTCTGGAGAAGAGTTTGATTCAATGCTAGATAGAATGGGTCACTCTACTGTGAACCCTAATAAATTGCTGAAAAAGAATTTATCTATTGAATTTCAATTCTTGGCTGATATTGTTGGAAAAGTGCTCCTGGCAAAGCACTCTGCCCATGATACAATTTCAAGATACCAGTTCTGTCTAATGGAAGCATTGGTTGACAAAAAACATCTGGACTGGGGCTCCATCTTCTTTAATTTGATCAAGAAGAAACTTAGCAAAAGCTGTGTAAGCTTTGGGAGGATCTTAGGGGTTTACCTGCACTCCAGGTGCCCTGAACTGCTGACTTCAAGTGTACATCAATGCATCCAAAAGACTTACCTGTGCCCTCTTCAGCAGGTGGGACAGGCAGATCATAAACCCCAATAGGGTTGCTGCAGCAACACCTGCTTCAGGCACAAGGACTGCCTCAGTCACTCCTCCTCAGGTCTCTGCCCCAGCAGAAGATTTGCCTACTTCTCCTCCTCCACCAGCTGTCTCTGCCCCAATCATCTCAACCTCACCACCAATCTCCACCATAGCCATATCTTCCCCCATTACAATCTCATCACCAATCTCACCTCCTCCAGCCACTACCTCAGAACAATTCCATCCTCTATTCTACTATCCACCTGTCACCACTCCATCATTTTCTCTCTTGGATGACTCCTTCATGGATGATTCTCCTCCCACTCCTCCTGAGCTTCCCTCTAAATCCTCCTACCAACAACTTCTTCAAGACATACTCTCTCAACCATCCTTCACCTCATCCTTTTCCCCTACCATCTCATCCATCTCCAACCCAGTTACATCAATCTCAACACCTCCTACCCCTAGGCCATTGATGCGTGTAAATACAGCAAGCGCACCGGTCGCACAAGTAATAAAGTTTGGGAATGGATCCCCGAGTGTCGGTCTCTTGAGGAATGCAGTTGGAGTGGAACGACGAACAATCCGAAATTATTGCTAATAGAGTTAGTAAACTGAAAGAAGAAACAAAAGGGGCTTTGAGGTTTGTGTTCTTACAAATAAAGAAATTAAAGCTAACAATACGGGTCGCATTCACCGCTTCACAAGGCGAGATGGGTGTATCGGCCGCTATGCCGTACTTCGGTAGGGCGAGTGGACGGTGAGCCAGTGGGTGAGGTGTTTAGTGCGGTGTGCAATCAAGTGGAACGGTGGGAGTGAGATGGGGCGAGGCGCATCACAACACAAATCCCACAAACAAGTTTAAACAACAAATATCCAATTACAAATAACTAGAAATTCGAAGTTCATAACAAGCTTGAGTCATTCATACACTACAAGGAAGGTAGAGGAAGAGTAAACCAAGAGGGTGAAGATCCACCGCGGTTGTTGGCCGGAGGTGCGGGTTGTCAATCCGCTTCCACGCGCAGTCCGAGGAGGCTTTCGGTACCGACGAGCTGTCACCTCGAGGGCCTTTGAGTCCGTTCTCTAGGTCGTCTCCGTCATCTTCCTCTTCGGTAGAAAGCTCGGAGAAGAGGTCGTTAATGGCCGGGAGGGTCACCGGAGGATGTGGAATGCTTTAGAATCGCCGGAAATCACCTCCTGATGGTAGGGATGAAGGTGGAGATGGATGGAGCGTCTGAAATGCGGAAGGGCGAAGTGGCGGCCAAGTTCGATCAAGGTCCGTTGACCTAATTCGCGGAGCAGGCCAATTTATAGAAGCAGGATTAAATAGCGCGCACGACCACAGGCGCACGACCAGTGGTCGTGCGCGAACAATGTCAGCGCCCGTGCGGCAACAACCTGTAGAACCTGCACCAGGAAATTTAAGCATGCGCACGATCAGCAGCGCATGATCAGTGATCGTGCGTGGCAAGGGTGGTGATCGTGCGATATGGGACAGAAAAGTGGAAAAAGTTGGCATGACTGCACACGACCGGCAGCGCACGAGCAGTGATCGTGCGCGGTATGGCTGGTGATCGTGCGATATGGCGGGACAGGACAATGAAATGAGAGCTCAGGCTGCGCACGACCGATGGTCGTGCGCCAAAGAGGTCGATGGTCGTGCATGGGTAAAAACGCACGACCATTGACTCCTTTGCCAAAAATGGTGAAAGTCCTATGCCGGACGCCCACACGATCCCCGAACCTGCAGGAAAACTGCACGCATTGTCGATCATGGCAGTCACAGAAATATACAAAATGCATCACATGAGGGAAATTCACACACGCACAAGAATAGGCTAAAAGAGTGCACAAGACGTGTAATGACATAGCGAACCAAAAGGAGTGCTAATGGCGCTAAATGATAGTGCAAAGACAAGAAAACGAGCCCAGATGAGTCCGGGAATAGATATGAAATGGGGACTCATCACACCCCCAGACTTAACCATTTGCACGTCCCGGGCAAACAATCATCTCGTGAACTCTAAAATAGCTAGCTGACGAAGTAACTTCGATCTAAAGTAGAACGAGAAATCGAAGACTCAAGCGTATAGAAAATATAATAGAAGAAATTTCTAATTATACTAAGAAATTTATAACTTTCGACAAAAGTAAATAAATATTGTCACTACTCAAAAATTGAATGCCGGAGAATCGTTCGGTCATGCGTAGGAAGAAAATAGGCGGGTCGCTTGGCTAAACATTGCCAAAGATCGGGGCTCGTGATCACCTCCAAAGGAATCCACCAATGTCGGGGACCATATGCTTGCCCGTTCACACTCTCTCCACGGCACTAGTTTGACTCTAGCATGAGTCCGTAGGACTTCGGGTAATGATGGGGCTTGGGTTACGGTGAGGTAAACAATGATAAAAAGAAAGGCTTAGCACCTAACCCAAATGAGCTCGCCTAAGAGAATCCCTCGGCAAACCACCAAACGCGCGAGTGCACCACACCCCCAGACTTAACTTTTGCAACATGGGTGTGTGCACCGCCTACTCCAAATCAAAATCATTTTCAACAAGATTTTCAATCAAAAAATTTTTTTTTCTTTTCACTTTTCATTTTCACTTTTCAATTTCTCCTGTTTTTTTTCTTTCTTTTCTTTTCTTTTTCATCTCTTTATTTTGAACAATTCAGCAGATTTACTTATGCGCACTTCCACTTTTCACAATTAATACACCACATCACAACCCAAAATGAAAATATGAAGTACGAAAGCTCTATTTGGGTGTGCGACTAGGATAGGCTAAGAGGCTTTGGTGAAATAACGGTGGAGCTGAATCAAAAGGAAGGGTAGGCACAAAGGGGCTAGCGAGGGCGACGTTAGGAAGGGTACAAAGCTCAACCGGGCCAATATGATGGCCTACATCACTCTCACGCTAGACTAACCATGCACCAATGCTTCGAAAGTAGCTTGGGGCAAGTTCTTAGCCACCGAGAAAAATGATCCTTCCTCCCGACTCGAGCAATACGAAGCTAGAGATGCCTACACACATTTCTACGCTACCGACAGATTGCTTCGGATTCACAATTTTGAGTAGGGCAAACATCATTTACGAATGCAGAAAAAATATAAATTTGCAAGTATAAAGAAAAATTAAATCTATACAATTTCTACACCACGAGAGTACTCGATTAGGAGCACTGCACGAGTTTCGAACTACTCTAAATTAAAATCCTAAGTCAGCACGGCTGTTTTAAAATTGACACAAAACGATAACATTGACTCGATCCGTGTGCGTGGTCAAGTGCGCGCTTGTGTGGGTGGTAAGGTGTGTGCAGCAGGATTCTACAATAATGAAATATAAAATAAAACTACTGGCATGCTATCAGTGTGCTCGTGGAGTACATAAGCGGCTCTCCCCCCAGACTTGCATGAAAACAGGCAGAAATGAAAATAGTCATCTAAAATAAAAAGAGGCCTGAGGAGAAAGGGTACCTATGCTCCAAAGAAGGAGCATACCAGAAGGCGGAGGTTGCTGGATCGCGCAAAAATATACTGTACCTGCGAATTAGGTTGAACAGACAAAAAAAAGACAAATAACAGAAAAATAAAATAGGCAAGCGAAATAAAAAGCATAAAAAGAAGAAGGACCACAGAGGTCTAAGCTTGGGTTGTCTCCCGAATAGCCCTTTTGTTTACCGTCCTTAAGGTGGACCAAATACCTGTATTAGCAGTTTATAAATTGTTCTTGCAGTAAATAAAAAGAAAAGAGTTGCAGGAAAATAAGTAAGCACAAGCATAAGCGATAATCAAGAAAAGGGCGGAGCAATCAGCTAAACGTGGACTTGTGATAAATCTCTCCGGTGGGGCGCGAGGGAAAAGCAGAGTGCCTTTTTGCATTGGGAGAAAGGACTTTCCCTTTACTCTGAATGTGCACCTCCTCGCGCCTTAGGGCGGCATAACGCTCATCGCGTATACGCTTAGCCTTTTTCAGCTTCTCCACCGTAGGAGATTTCCAAATGTTGTGGTCCATGGGGAGTTCCAATTTTTCGTTGGCGGCTTCATTTTCGGTACCAAAACGGCATTCGGATCAGCCCAAGCTACTGATCACTTAGCAGAGTTTGAGACAATATTACAAAATTCACTGTCCAGGGATTTCTCCCGAATAAAACTAGTTTTGCTATGTTCAAAAATCGACGCGACATGAGACGGGAAGGTGGCCCTTGCATCGGTGCATTTGGCCTCTTCCTTGAACTCCTTCTCATCATTCTTGATCACCTCCTCGGAAGGTACTTCCCTAATCATCTCCTTCATCTGAGCATCACTCACAAAGGCAAATTCCAATCCAATCTGAATATCTGCAGTACTATGAAAATTGTCGTTATGGAGAAGAGGGTCATGTGCAGAAGCGACATCCAAGGTTGAAGCAACAACCGGCCAAGTTACGCATCCCTTGGAAAAATCAATAGATGCGCCGCTAGCCTTCAGGAATGGAACCCTCAATATAGGAATCGAATTATTTTCCTTGGGTCCCAATACCTGGAAGTCAGTGATTATGCACTTCCCATTAACCTCGATTTCAACTTCTTGCACACCTCCCTCGGTGTCAACCAAAATACCATTAGCTAAAACTAGCGACTTCCGGATTGCTGGATCAATATGCAGGTTCATCCTCGCAACATCCTGCATGGCAAGGATATTGCTAGATGCTCCGGAATCGCACAAAGCGGTAGTTTCAACATTATTAATTTTACAATCCACAACGAGCTCATGAGTCTTATCTTTATTTTCTTCCCCAAGGCTTTTTCCTTGCTCATAGGGGTTTTTTCGGTGTTGCTCGGTAGCGTTCCTTGGGTCCGCTCAGAGACCATTTGGGCCAGTTGGCCCAATTGTGCCTCTAGCTTACGCATTGAGGCCGCTTGGTTTATCATATTAGTCTGGGATACCTCAACAAACTTTTCGAACATTTCCGCTAAAGAGTTTGTTTTTGTTACAGGGGGCCCTTGGGGATAATTCGGTAGAGGCGGCCGCGGTTGGCTTCCAGAGGCGTACGCATCATTTTGATGCTGCCCCGGCTGCCATCGTTGGCCTGGCACATTTTGGTTCCAAGAGAAATTTGGGTGATTTCTCACCCCCGGATTGTACATGTTCCCATAAGGTGCTCCCCTATTTTGGTTCGCAATATAATTAACTGATTCATCAAAGAAGGTAGTTTCAGCATGTACCTCGCCTGCTTGACATTCAAAGCTGTGGTGGTCGGAACCTCCACAACCCTGGCATGAGATTGCCATAACTGGGGCAGCAGCAGCGGCGGGCCTGGATGCTTCTATAGCAAAAACTCCGCTAGTGCCTCGTGGCATATTCCTCCCTGCAGTCCAATATGCACTGTGGGTGGCAGTATCCTGCAAAATTCTTAATGCATCATCGGGCGCAAGATTCATTATAGTCCCTCCAGAGGCAGCGTCAATCATAGCCCTGTGCTGTGGTTCAATAGAAAAATAAAAGCTTTCGACGAGATTCCAAGTTTGGAATCCATGGTTTGGACACTTCCTCAGCAACTCGTTGAAGCATTCCCAAACCTCAGCCAGGCTTTCTTGATCATTTTGCCGAAAGTTGGCAATTGCACGTCGCATGCTCACTATCTGGTCCACCGGATGGAACTTAGCTAAAAATTTTGTTGTCAACGCCTCCCAGGTGGTGGCAGCACCAGGCGGAAGAGAGTGGAGCCAAGTCTTGGCTTTGTCCCTGAGGGAAAAGGGGAAAAGGCGAAGCTTGACTGTATCGTCGGGGATTCCAGCATAGCGGAACGTGGCACAGATTTCGGAAAATTCAACCAAGTGAAGATGGGCGTCTTCAGTGGCCATTCTGGAGAACTGGGCGTTGTTCCGGATTATGTTCAGGATAGCAGGTTTGATCTCAAACTACTGGTTGGTGATCGCCGGTCCGAAACCGGGGTAAATGCTCCCAACAGTCGGTGTGGTGTAGTCCCTCATGGTGCGTACCTGGGGCGGGTTTACTTCATTCTCATCACCATTCCGGTCACCATGAAGGATTCCTCCGACACGATTCCCGGCATCAATGTTCAGCTGGTCCCCCATTGGGACTAGATTGATGGCAGCGGCACGCCTTTGTGCACGAAGAGTTAGTTCGATCTCGGGGTCATAAACTGCGAGATCTCTAGCAGTGCGTCTTTGCATTCACTGAGGCAACAAAGCAGAGAAACAGCGGTCAAACAAAAAAACAACTAACTCTATAACAACACTTTTGTACGTCGTGGTCGTTCGACAGTTGCACTCCCCGGCAACGGTGCCAAAAACTTGATGCGTGTAAATACGGCAAGCGCATCGGTCGCACAAGTAATAAAGTTTGGGAATGGATCCCCGAGTGTCAGTCTCTTGAGGAATGCAGTTGGCGTGGAACGACGAACAATCCGAAATTATTGCTAATAGAGTTAGTAAAATGAAAGAAGAAACAAAAGGGGCTTTGAGGTTTGTGTTCTTACAAACAAAGAAATTAAAGCTAACAATGCGGGTCGCATTCACCGCTTCGCAAGGCGAGATGGGTGTATCGGCCGCTATGCCGTACTTCGGTAGGGCGAGTGGACGGTGAGCCAGTGGGTGAGGTGTTTAGTGCGGTGTGCAATCAAGTGGAACGGTGGGAGTGAGATGGGGCGAGGCGCATCACAACACAAATCCCACAAACAAGTTTAAACAACAAATATCCAATTACAAATAACTAGAAATTCGAAGTTCATAACAAGCTTGAGTCATTCATACACTACAAGGAAGGTAGAGGAAGAGTAAACCAAGAGGGTGAAGATCCACCGCGGTTGTTGGCCGGAGGTGCGGGTTGTCAATCCGCTTCCACGCGCAGTCCGAGGAGGCTTTCGGTACCGACGAGCTGTCACCTCGAGGGCCTTTGAGTCCGTTCTCTAGGTCGTCTCCGTCATCTTCCTCTTCGGTAGAAAGCTCGGAGAAGAGGTCATTAATTGCCGGGAGGGTCACCGGAGGATGTGGAATGCTTTAGAATCGCCGGAAATCACCTCCCGATGGTAGGGATGAAGGTGGAAATGGATGGAGCGTCTGAAATGCGGAAGGGCGAAGTGGCGGCCAAGTTCGATCAAGGTCCGTTGACCTAATTCGCGGAGCAGGCCAATTTATAGAAGCAGGATTAAATAGCGCGCACGCCCACAGGCGCACGACCAGTGGTCGTGCGCGAACAATGTCAGCGCCCGTGCGGCAACAACCTGTAGAACCTGCACTAGGAAATTTAAGCATGCGCACGATCAGCAGCGCACGATCAGTGATCGTGCGTGGCAAGGGTGGTGATCGTGCGATATGGGACAGAAAAGTGGAAAAAGTTGGCATGACTGCGCACGACCGGCAGCGCACGAGCAGTGATCGTGCGCGGTATGGCTGGTGATCGTGCGATATGGCGGGACAGGACAATGAAATGAGAGCTCAGGCTGCGCACGACCGATGTCCGTGCGCCAAAGAGGTCGATGGTCGTGCGTGGGTAAAAACGCACGACCATTGACTCCTTTGCCAAAAATGGTGAAAGTCCTATGCCGGACGCCCACACGATCCCCGAACCTGCAGGAAAACTACACGCACTGTCGATCATGGCAGTCACAGAAATATACAAAATGCATCACATGAGGGAAATTCACACACGCACAAGAATAGGCTAAAAGAGTGCATAAGGCGTGTAATGACATAGCGAACCAAAAGGAGTGCTAATGGCGCTAAATGATAGTGCAAAGACAAGAAAACGAGCCCAGATGAGTCCGGAAATAGATATGAAATGGGGACTCATCACACCCCCAGACTTAACCATTTGCACGTCCCGGGCAAACAATCATCTCGTGAACTCTAAAATAGCTAGCTGACGAAGTAACTTCGATCTAAAGTAGAACGAGAAATCGAAGACTCAAGCGTATAGAAAATATAATAGAAGAAATTTCTAATTATACTAAGAAATTTATAACTTTCGACAAAAGTAAATAAATATTGTCACTACTCAAAAATTGAATGCCGGAGAATCGTTCAGTCATGCGTAGGAAGAAAATAGGCGGGTCGCTTGGCTAAACATTGCCAAAGATCGGGGCTCGTGATCACCTCCAAAGGAATCCACCAATGTCGGGGACCATATGCTTGCCCGTTCACACTCTCTCCACGGCACTAGTTTGACTCTAGCGTGAGTCCGTAGGACTTCGGGTAATGATGGGGCTTGGGTTACGGTGAGGTAAACAATGATAAAAAGAAAGGCTTAGCACCTAACCCAAATGAGCTCGCCTAAGAGAATCCCTCGGCAAACCACCAAACGCGCGAGTGCACCACACCCCCAGACTTAACTTTTGCAACATGGGTGTGTGCACCGCCTACTCCAAATCAAAATCATTTTCAACAAGATTTTCAATCAAAAAAAAATTTTTTTCTTTTCACTTTTCATTTTCACTTTTCAATTTCTCCTGTTTTTTTTCTTTCTTTTCTTTTTCATCTCTTTATTTTGAACAATTCAGCAGATTTACTTGTGCGCACTTCCACTTTTTCACAATTAATACACCACATCACAACCCAAAATGAAAATATGAAGTACGAAAGCTCTATTTGGGTGTGCGACTAGGATAGGCTAAGAGGCTTTGGTGAAATAACGGTGGAGCTGAATCAAAAGGAAGGGTAGGCACAAAGGGGCTAGCGAGGGCGACGTTAGGAAGGGTACAAAGCTCAACCGGGCCAATATGATGGCCTACATCACTCTCACGCTAGACTAACCATGCACCAATGCTTCGAAAGTAGCTTGGGGCAAGTTCTTAGCCACCGAGAAAAATGATCCTTCCTCCCGACTCGAGCAATACGAAGCTAGAGACGCCTACACACATTTCTACGCTACCGACAGATTGCTCCGGATTCACAATTTTGAGTAGGGCAAACATCATTTACGAATGCAGAAAAAATATAAATTTGCAAGTATAAAGAAAAATTAAATCTATACAATTTCTACACCACGAGAGTACTCGATTAGGAGCACTGCACGAGTTTCGAACTACTCTAAATTAAAATCCTAAGTCAGCACCGCTATTTTAAAATTGACACAAAACGATAACATTGACTCGAGCCGTGTGCGTGGTCAAGTGCGCGCTTGTGTGGGTGGTAAGGTGTGTGCAGCAGGATTCTACAATAATGAAATATAAAATAAAACTACTGGCATGTTATCAGTGTGCTCGTGGAGTACATAAGCGGCTCTCCCCCCAAACTTGCATGAAAACAGGCAGAAATGAAAATAGTCATCTAAAATAAAAAGAGGCCTGAGGAGAAAGGGTACCTATGCTCCAAAGATGGAGCATACCAGAAGGCGGAGGTTGCTGGATCGTGCAAAAATATACTGTACCTGCGAATTAGGTTGAACAGACAAAAAAAAGACAAATAACAGAAAAATAAAATAGGCAAGCGAAATAAAAAGCACAAAAAGAAGAAGGACCACAGAGGTCTAAGCTTGGGTTGTCTCCCGAATAGCCCTTTTGTTTACCGTCCTTAAGGTGGACCAAATACCTGTATTCGCAGTTTATAAATTGTTCTTGCAGTAAATAAAAAGAAAAGAGTTGCAGGAAAATAAGTAAGCACAAGCATAAGCGATAATTAAGAAAAGGGCGGAGCAATCAGCTAAACGTGGACTTGTGATAAATCTCTCCGGTGGGGCGCGAGGGAAAAGCAGAGTGCCTTTTTGCATTGGGAGAAAGGACTTTCCCTTTACTCTGAATGTGCACCTCCTCGCACCTTAGGGCGGCATAACGCTCATCGCGTATACGCTTAGCCTTTTTCAGCTTCTCCACCGTAGGAGATTTCCAAATGTTGTGGTCCATGGGGAGTTCCAATTTTTCGTTGGCGGCTTCATTTTCGGTACCAAAACGGCAACCGGATCAGCCCAAGCTACTGATCGCTTAGCAGAGTTTGAGACAATATTACAAAATTCCCTGTCCAGGGATTTCTCCCGAATAAAACTAGTTTTGCTATGTTCAAAAATCGACGCGACATGAGACGGGAAGGTGGCCCTTGCATTGGTGCATTTGGCCTCTTCCTTGAACTCCTTCTCATCATTCTTGATCACCTCCTCGGAAGGTACTTCCCTAATCATCTCCTTCATCTGAGCATCACTCACAAAGGCAAATTCCAATCCAATCTGAATATCTGCAGTACTATGAAAATTGTCGTTATGGAGAAGAGGGTCATGTGCAGAAGCGACATCCAAGGTTGAAGCAACAACCATCCAAGTTACGCATCCCTTGGAAAAATCAAGAGATGCACCGCTAGCCTTCAGGAATGGAACCCTCAATATAGGAATCAAATTATTTTCCTTGGGTCCCAATACCTGGAAGTCAGTGATTATGCACTTCCCATTAATCTCGATTTCAACTTCTTGCACACCTCCCTCGGTGTCAACCAAAATACCATTAGCTAAAACTAGTGACTTTCGGATTGCTGGATCAATATGCAGGTTCATCCTCGCAACATCCTGCATGGCCAGGATATTGCTAGATGCTCCGGAATCGCACAAAGCGGTAGTTTAAACATTATTAATTTTACAATCCACAACGAGCTCATGAGTCTTATCTTTATTTTCTTCCCCAAGGCTTTTTCCTTGCTCATAGGGGTTTTTTCGGTGTTGCTCGGTAGCGTTCCTTGGGTCCGCTCAGAGACCATTTGAGCCAGTTGGCCCAATTGTGCCTCTAGCTTACGCATTGAGGCCGCTTGGTTTGTCATATTAGTCTGGGAGACCTCAACAAACTTTTCGAACATTTCCGCTAAAGAGTTTGTTTTTGTTACAGGGGGCCCTTGGGGGTAATTCGGTAGAGGCGGCCGCGGTTGGCTTCCAGAGGCGTACGTATCATTTTGATGTTGCCCCAGTTGCCATCGTTGGCCTGGCACATTTTGGTTCCAAGAGAAATTTGGGTGATTTCTCACCCCCGGATTGTACGTGTTCCCATAAGGTGCTCCCCTATTTTGGTTCGCAATATAATTAACTGATTCATCAAAGAAGGTAGTTTCAGCATGTACCTCGCCTGCTTGACATTCAAAGCTGTGGTGGTCGGAACCTCCACAACCCTGGCATGAGATTGCCATAACTGGGGCAGCAGCAGCGGCGGGCCTGGATGCTTCCATAGCAAAAACTCCGCTAGTGCCTCGTGGCATATTCCTCCCTGCAGTCCAATATGCACTGTGGGTGGCAGTATCCTGCAAAATTCTTAATGCATCATCGGGCGCAAGATTCATTATAGTCCCTCCAAAGGCGGCGTCAATCATAGCCCTGTGTTGTGGTTCAATAGAAAAATAAAAGCTTTCGACGAGATTCCAAGTTTGGAATCCGTGGTTTGGACACTTCCTCAGCAACTCGTTGAAGCATTCCCAAACCTCAGCCAGGCTTTCTTGATCATTTTGCCGAAAGTTGGCAATTGCACGTCGCATGCTCACTATCCGGTCCACCGGATGGAACTTAGCTAAAAATTTTGTTGTCAACGCCTCCCAGGTGGTGGCAGCACCAGGCGGAAGAGAGTGGAGCCAAGTCTTGGCTTTGTCCCTGAGGGAAAAGGGGAAAAGGCGAAGCTTGACTGTATCGTCGGGGATTCCAGCATAGCGGAACGTGGCACAGATTTCGGAAAATTCAACCAAGTGAAGATGGGCGTCTTCAGTGGTCATTCCGGAGAACTGGGCGTTGTTCCGGATTATGTTCAGGATAGCAGGTTTGATCTCAAACTACTGGTTGGTGATCGCCGGTCCGAAACCGGGGTAAATACTCCCAACAGTCGGTGTGGTGTAGTCCCTCATGGTGCGTACCTGGGGCGGGTTTACTTCATTCTCATCACCATTCCGGTCACCATGAAGGATTCCTCCGACACGATTCCCAGCATCAATGTTCAGCTGGTCCCCCATTGGGACTAGATTGATGGCAGCGGCACGCCTTTGTGCACGAAGAGTTAGTTCAATCTCGGGGTCGTAAACTGCGAGATCTCTAGCAGCGCGTCTTTGCATTCACTGAGGCAACAAAGCAGAGAAACAGCGGTCAAACAAAAAAACAACTAACTCTATAACAACACTTTTGTACGTCGTGGTCGTTCGACAGTTGCACTCCCCGGCAACGGTGCCAAAGACTTGATGCGTGTAAATACGGCAAGCGCACCGGTCGCACAAGTAATAAAGTTTGGGAATGGATCCCCGAGTGTCGGTCTCTTGAGGAATGCAGTTGGCGTGGAACGACGAACAATCCGAAATTATTGCTAATAGAGTTAGTAAAATAAAAGAAGAAACAAAAGGGGCTTTGAGGTTTGTGTTCTTACAAACAAAGAAATTAAAGCTAACAATGCGGGTCGCATTCACCGCTTCGCAAGGCGAGATGGGTGTATCGGCCGTTATGCCATACTTCGGTAGGGCGAGTGGACGGTGAGCCAGTGGGTGAGGTGTTTAGTGCGGTGTGCAATCAAGTGGTACGGTGGGAGTGAGATGGGGCGAGGCGCATCACAACACAAATCCCACAAACAATTTTAAACAACAAATATCCAATTACAAATAACTAGAAATTCGAAGTTCATAACAAGCTTGAGTCATTCATACACTACAAGGAAGGTAGAGGAAGAGTAAACCAAGAGGGTGAAGATCCACCGCGGTTGTTGGCCGGAGGTGCGGGTTGTCAATCCGCTTCCACGCGCAGTCCGAGGAGGCTTTCGGTACCGACGAGCTGTCACCTCGAGGGCCTTTGAGTCCGTTCTCTAGGTCGTCTCCGTCATCTTCCTCTTCGGTAGAAAGCTCGGAGAAGAGGTCATTAATTGCCGGGAGGGTCACCGGAGGATGTGGAATGCTTTAGAATCGCCGGAAATCACCTCCCGAGGGTAGGGATGAAGGTGGAGATGGATGGAGCGTCTGAAATGCGGAAGGGCGAAGTGGCGGCCAAGTTCGATCAAGGTCCGTTGACCTAATTCGCGGAGCAGGCCAATTTATAGAAGCAGGATTAAATAACGCACACAACCATAGGCGCACGACCAGTGGTCGTGCGCGAACAATGTCAGCGCCCGTGCGGCAACAACCTGTAGAACCTGCACCAGGAAATTTAAGCATGCACACGATCAGCAGCGCACGATCAGTGATCGTGCGTGGCAAGGGTGGTGATCGTGCGATATGGGACAGAAAAGTGGAAAAAGTTGGCATGACTGCGCACGACCGGCAGCGCACGAGCAGTGATCGTACGCGGTATGGCTGGTGATCGTGCGATATGGCGGGACAGGATAATGAAATGAGAGCTCAGGCTGCGCACGACCGATGGTCGTGCGCCAAAGAGGTCGATGGTCGTGCGTGGGTAAAAATGCACGACCATTGACTCCTTTGCCAAAAATGGTGAAAGTCCTATGCCAGACGCCCACACGATCCCCGAACCTGCAGGAAAACTGCACGCACTGTCGATCATGGCAGTCACAGAAATATACAAAATGCATCACATGAGGGTAATTCACACACGCACAAGAATAGGCTAAAAGAGTGCATAAGACGTGTAATGACATAGCGAACCAAAAGGAGTGCTAATGGCGCTAAATGATAGTGCAAAGACAAGAAAACGAGCCCAGATGAGTCCAGAAATAGATATGAAATGGGGACTCATCACACCCCCAGACTTAACCATTTGCACGTCCCGGGCAAACAATCATCTCGTGAACTCTAAAATAGCTAGCTGACGAAGTAACTTCGATCTAAAGTAGAACGAGAAATCGAAGACTCAAGCGTATAGAAAATATAATAGAAGAAATTTCTAATTATACTAAGAAATTTATAACTTTCGACAAAAGTAAATAAATATTGTCACTACTTGAAAATTGAATGCCGGAGAATCGTTCGGTCATGCGTAGGAAGAAAATAGGCGGGTCGCTTGGCTAAACATTGCCAAAGATCGGGGCTCGTGATCACCTCCAAAGGAATCCACCAATGTCGGGGACCATATGCTTGCCCGTTCACACTCTCTCCACGGCACTAGTTTGACTCTAGCGTGAGTCCGTAGGACTTCGGGTAATGATGGGGCTTGGGTTACGGTGAGGTAAACCATGATAAAAAGAAAGGCTTAGCACCTAACCCAAATGAGCTCGCCTAAGAGAATCCCTCGGCAAACCACCAAACGCGCGAGTGCACCACACCCCCAGACTTAACTTTTGCAACATGGGTGTGTGCACCACCTACTCCAAATCAAAATGATTTTCAACAAGATTTTCAATCAAAAAATTTTTTTTTTTTCTTTTCACATTTCATTTTCACTTTTCAATTTCTCCTGTTTTTTTTTCTTTCTTTTCTTTTTCATCTCTTTATTTTGAACAATTCAGCAGATTTACTTGTGCGCACTTCCACTTTTTCACAATTAATACACCACATCACAACCCAAAATGAAAATATGAAGTACGAAAGCTCTATTTGGGTGTGCGACTAGGATAGGCTAAGAGGCTTTGGTGAAATAACGGTGGAGCTGAATCAAAAGGAAGGGTAGGCACAAAGGGGCTAGCGAGGGCGACGTTAGGAAGGGTACAAAGCTCAACCGGGCCAATATGATGGCCTACATCACTCTCACGCTAGACTAACCATGCACCAATGCTTCGAAAGTAGCTTGGGGCAAGTTCTTAGCCACCGAGAAAAATGATCCTTCCTCCCGACTCGAGCAATACGAAGCTAGAGACGCCTACACACATTTCTACGCTACCGACAGATTGCTCCGGATTCACAATTTTGAGTAGGGCAAACATCATTTACGAATGCAGAAAAAATATAAATTTGCAAGTATAAAGAAAAATTAAATCTATACAATTTATACACCACGAGAGTACTCGATTAGGAGCACTGCACGAGTTTCGAACTACTCTAAATTAAAATCCTAAGTCAGCACCGCTGTTTTAAAATTGACACAAAACGATAACATTGACTCGAGCCGTGTGCGTGGTCAAGTGCGTGCTTGTGTGGGTGGTAAGGTGTGTGCAGCAGGATTCTACAATAATGAAATATAAAATAAAACTACTGGCATGCTATCAGTGTGCTCGTGGAGTACATAAGCGGCTCTCCCCCCAGACTTGCATGAAAACAGGCAGAAATGAAAATAGTCATCTAAAATAAAAAGAGGCCTGAGGAGAAAGGGTACCTATGCTCCAAAGAAGGAGCATACCAGAAGGCGGAGGTTGCTGGATCGCGCAAAAATATACTGTACCTGCGAATTAGGTTGAACAGACAAAAAAAAAGACAAATAACAGAAAAATAAAATAATCAAGCGAAATAAAAAGCACAAAAAGAAGAAGGACCACAGAGGTCTAAGCTTGGGTTGTCTCCCGAATAGCCCTTTTGTTTACCGTCCTTAAGGTGGACCAAATACCTGTATTAGCAGTTTATAAATTGTTCTTGCAGTAAATAAAAAGAAAAGAGTTGCAGGAAAATAAGTAAGCACAAGCATAAGCGATAATCAAGAAAAGGGCGGAGCAATCAGCTAAACGTGGACTTGTGATAAATCTCTCCGGTGGGGCGCGAGGGAAAAGCAGAGTGCCTTTTTGCATTGGGAGAAAGGACTTTCCCTTTACTCTGAATGTGCACCTCCTCGCGCCTTAGGGCGGCATAACGCTCATCGCGTATACGCTTAGCCTTTTTCAGCTTCTCCACCGTAGGAGATTTCCAAATGTTGTGGTCCATGGGGAGTTCCAATTTTTCGTTGGCGGCTTCATTTTCGGTACCAAAACGGCAACCGGATCAGCCCAAGCTACTGATCGCTTAGCAGAGTTTGAGACAATATTACAAAATTCACTGTCCAGGGATTTCTCCCGAATAAAACTAGTTTTGCTATGTTCAAAAATCGACGCGACATGAGACGGGAAGGTGGCCCTTGCATTGGTGCATTTGGCCTCTTCCTTGAACTCCTTCTCATCATTCTTGATCACCTCCTCGGAAGGTACTTCCCTAATCATCTCCTTCATCTGAGCATCACTCACAAAGGCAAATTCCAATCCAATCTGAATATCTGCAGTACTATGAAAATTGTCGTTATGGAGAAGAGGGTCATGTGCAGAAGCGACATCCAAGGTTGAAGCAACAACCGGCCAAGTTACGCATCCCTTGGAAAAATCAAGAGATGCGCCGCTAGCCTTCAGGAATGGAACCCTCAATATAGGAATCAAATTATTTTCCTTGGGTCCCAATACCTGTAAGTCAGTGATTATGCACTTCCCATTAACCTCGATTTCAACTTCTTGCACACCTCCCTCGTTGTCAACCAAAATACCATTAGCTAAAACTAGCGACTTTCGGATTGCTGGATCAATATGCAGGTTCATCCTCGTAACATCCTGCATGGCCAGGATATTGCTAGATGCTCCGGAATCGCACAAAGCGGTAGTTTAAACATTATTAATTTTACAATCCACAACGAGCTCATGAGTCTTATCTTTATTTTCTTCCCCAAGGCTTTTTCCTTGCTCATAGGGGTTTTTTCGGTGTTGCTCGGTAGCGTTCCTTGGGTCCGCTCAGAGACCATTTGGGCCAGTTGGCCCAATTGTGCCTCTAGCTTACGCATTGAGGCCGCTTGGTTTGTTTTATTAGTCTGGGAGACCTCAACAAACTTTTCGAACATTTCCGCTAAAGAGTTTGTTTTTGTTTCAGGGGGCCCTTGGGGGTAATTCGGTAGAGGCGGCCGTGGTTGGCTTTCAGAGGCATACGTATCATTTTGATGCTGCCCCGGCTGCCATCGTTGGCCTGGCACATTTTGGTTCCAAGAGAAATTTGGGTGATTTCTCACCCCCCCGGATTGTACGTGTTCCCATAAGGTGCTCCCCTATTTTGGTTCGCAATATAATTAACTGATTCATCAAAGAAGGTAGTTTCAGCATGTACCTCGCCTGCTTGACATTCAAAGCTGTGGTGGTCGGAACCTCCACAACCCTGGCATGAGATTTCCATAACTGGGGCAGCAGCAGCGGCGGGCCTGGATGCTTCCATAGCAAAAACTCCGCTAGTGCCTCGTGGCATATTCCTCCCTGCAGTCCAATATGCACTGTGGGTGGCAGTATCCTGCAAAATTCTTAATGCATCATCGGGCGCAAGATTCATTATAGTCCCTCCAGAGGCGGCGTCAATCATAGCCCTGTGCTGTGGTTCAATAGAAAAATAAAAGCTTTCGACGAGATTCCAAGTTTGGAATCCGTGGTTTGGACACTTCCTCAGCAACTCGTTGAAGCATTCCCAAACCTCAGCCAGGCTTTCTTGATCATTTTGCCGAAAGTTGGCAATTGCACGTCGCATGCTCACTATCCGGTCCACCGGATGGAACTTAGCTAAAAAATTTGTTGTCAACGCCTCCCAGGTGGTGGCAGCACCAGGCGGAAGAGAGTGGAGCCAAGTCTTGGCTTTGTCCCTGAGGGAAAAGGGGAAAAGGCGAAGCTTGACTGTATCGTCGGGGATTCTAGCATAGCGGAACGTGGCACAGATTTCGGAAAATTCAACCAAGTGAAGATGGGCGTCTTCAGTGGCCATTCCGGAGAACTGGGCGTTGTTCCGGATTATGTTCAGGATAGCAGGTTTGATCTCAAACTACTGGTTGGTGATCGCCGGTCCGAAACCGGGGTAAATGCTCCCAACAGTCGGTGTGGTGTAGTCCCTCATGGTGCGTACCTGGGGCGGTTTTACTTCATTCTCATCACCATTCCGGTCACCATGAAGGATTCCTCCGACACGATTCCCGGCATCAATGTTCAGCTGGTCCCCCATTGGGACTAGATTGATGGCAGCGGCACGCCTTTGTGCACGAAGAGTTAGTTCGATCTCGGGGTCGTAAACTGCGAGATCTCTAGCAGCGCGTCTTTGCATTCACTGAGGCAACAAAGCAGAGAAACAGCGGTCAAACAAAAAAACAACTAACTCTATAACAACACTTTTGTACGTCGTGGTCGTTCGACAGTTGCACTCCCCGGCAACGGTGCCAAAAACTTGATGCGTGTAAATATGGCAAGCGCACCGGTCGCACAAGTAATAAAGTTTGGGAATGGATCCCCGAGTGTCGGTCTCTTGAGGAATGCAGTTGGCGTGGAACGACGAACAATCCGAAAGTATTGCTAATAGAGTTAGTAAAATGAAAGAAGAAACAAAAGGGGCTTTGAGGTTTGTATTCTTACAAACAAAGAAATTAAAGCTAACAATGCGGGTCGCATTCACCGCTTCGCAAGGCGAGATGGGTGTATCGGCCGCTATGCCGTACTTCGGTAGGGCGAGTGGACGGTGAGCCATTGGGTGAGGTGTTTAGTGCGGTGTGCAATCAAGTGGAACGGTGGGAGTGAGATGGGGCGAGGCGCATCACAACACAAATCCCACAAACAAGTTTAAACAACAAATATCCAATTACAAATAACTAGAAATTCGAAGTTCATAACAAGCTTGAGTCATTCATACACTACAAGGAAGGTAGAGGAAGAGTAAACCAAGAGGGTGAAGATCCACCGCGGTTGTTGGCCGGAGGTGCGGGTTGTCAATCCTCTTCCACGCGCAGTCCGAGGAGGCTTTCGGTACCGATGAGCTGTCACCTCGAGGGCCTTTGAGTCCGTTCTCTAGGCCGTCTCCGTCATCTTCCTCTTCGATAGAAAGCTCGGAGAAGAGGTCGTTAATGGCCGGGAGGGTCACCGGAGGATGTGGAATGCTTTAGAATCGCCGGAAATCACCTCCCGATGGTACGGATGAAGGTGGAGATGGATGGAGCGTCTGAAATGCGGAAGGGCGAAGTGGCGGCCAAGTTCGATCAAGGTCCGTTGACCTAATTCGCGGAGCAGGCCAATTTATTGAAGCAGGATTAAATAGCGCGCACGACCACAGGCGCACGACCGTGCGCGAACAATGTCAGCGCCCGTGCGGCAACAACCTGTAGAACCTGCACTAGGAAATTTAAGCATGCGCACGATCAGCAGCGCACGATCAGTGATCGTGCGTAGCAAGGATGGTGATCGTGCGATATGGGACAGAAAAGTGGAAAAAGTTGGCATGACTACGCACGACCGGCAGTGCACGAGCAGTGATCGTGCGCGGTATGGCTGGTGATCGTGCGATATGGCGGGACAGGACAATGAAATGAGAGCTCAGGCTGCGCACGACCGATGGTCGTGCGCCAAAGAGGTCGATGGTCATGCGTGGGTAAAAACGCACGACCATTGACTCCTTTGCCAAAAATGGTGAAAGTCCTATGCCGGACGCGCACACGATCCCCGAACCTGCAGGAAAACTGCACGCACTGTCGATCATGGCAGTCACAGAAATATACAAAATGCATCACATGAGGGAAATTCACACACGCACAAGAATAGGCTAAAAGAGTGCACAAGACGTGTAATGACCTAGCGAACCAAAAGGAGTGCTAATGGCGCTAAATGATAGTGCAAAGACAAGAAAACGAGCCCAGATGAGTCCGGAAATAGATATGAAATGGGGACTCATCAGCTATCCATCCCTACACCTCCTACCTCCACATTCTCCTTTCCATCAGCTCCAACCACCATCATTCCAGCCACTTCAACTCCTACCTCTACTCAAGCCCCTCTTGAGCATGTAGATCTTTCAGCTTTGGCAGACAGGCTGTATGAGCTGCTAGCCCCCAGGCTAACCTCATTGTTGGAGACCACCTTGGCTCCACTTCTGAAAAGTGTTCAGGAGCTGTCTACCAGGCTATCTCCCTTCCTCTCCTCTTAGGCAATCCCTTCTTTTGGGTGCCTTGATCCAGTTGCCACTGAATCCAGGCAGGGGGAGATGCCTTATGAAGCTCTGGTTGTGCCTGAGGTTGCTGAAGGTTCAGTTCCTGCTCCTGTCCTTGCAGTGGATCTTTAGAGTCTGCTATCAGTATTTGATTCTGTGTACTTCAGTTCTCTGCCAGTGCAACAAGTTGAAGATCTTACTAAGTCCATTGTGTCTATTTCAGTATGTGATCCCAGCCTGATTGCCTCATATGTCAATTCTTTCAAGGCTGTGGATGTTATTACTTCCATCTCTATTGCTGCTGTTACTGCTTCCATTGAATCTTCTGATATTGAAATGTTGCCTATTGTTGATGATACTACTGCTAAAGAACTTGCTATATATCTGGAAGAATCTGCTCCTGCTGCTGCTCCAACTTCTGCTCCTGCTGTTTCTTCAATTTCTGCTGCTGCTGCTGTTCCTGCTCTAACTCCTGATCAATTGAAACAACAAGAGAAATATATAAAGAACATTGATGATTTGTATGATAGACCCCAAAGTTCAGAAAGTGATCAGTTTCACACTGAATCTGATGACTCTTCTGGTACTATTGCCAAGAAAAGGAAGGCCAGAAGCAAGGCCATAATGAAGGTTCCTCCTGCTCAAGCCAAAGATGCCAATGACATTCCATACTATATTCTGCATGACTGTCCAATCTCTGAGCCCTGGATGCAGTTCTCCAAAAATCAATCGAAAGCTATGAAGAAAAGAAGGAAATTGGATAGATATGAGAAAGGATCTTCTTGGTTTCAGCCTCCTCCTCCTCCTCCAGATTCAGGATCAGGTGGAGGCTCAGCTTCTCAAACCCCAGCTTCAAAGCATAGTTCCTCCCAGTCCTCACAAAGATATCATCCCAGGGGACAATACCAAAGGGGTTCTCAGTCCAGAAGGGGACAGTATAGAGGAAATCAAAGAGAACATAGATTTCATGCAAGGGAAGGACAAAGGCACATGGACTCAACTCTAGGTCCTTTTCCTTATAAACTCAGAGAAAATGTTGATACTAGAACTTCCTACTGCTTCAGAAACTGTCAATAGATATGAGCCTGCAGTTCCTTTTGAAGATCCAGAGAACAATCCATTATCATGGACTGCTAGGATGAAAGAAATTGCTGCTTTAGATCAGTTGAAGAAAGCCAGAGAATAAGGAAAAGACTTCTCCAATATTACTACTTTATCAAATCAGAGAAAAGCAGAACTGGAAAGGTATGCATCAAGAAAATTCTTTGACCCAGTGGACTACATGAAATTGCATCCTGAGGCTGTGGTTCCCAGGGCTAGATCTCAAACCTCCTTAGGTGCAGAGGATGATAGAAGGTCAAAGAAGGAAGCTCTTAATCCCAACAGGGAAATTCTATTTAAGAAAGGAAGTGAAAAGAAGTAATATCTGTAAGCAGACAATACAATCATTCTGAACATTTGCTAATATTCCATATGACTGTTGCTTTGTTGCTTGCTCTGTTCTTTTGTTTTAGTTTATTGCTCTTTTGTATGTTGTTATTGTTTTTATTTCTGAGATTTGTAAATAGTAATCCTAACCCAAATAGGGGGAGATTGTTGGAACACCCTATTACTAATTTGGGCAAGGATCACTATGTTTGTCTTAGGAAACCAGTTTGACCTAGATGTATAGTTAAAAAGGTCAACATTAGAATGTGTTTAGGGCTTAGAATTTAGGTTTGAAGCTGCCCCCCAGGACCATTCAAGGAATCAGACTTAAAGCTGAGGCAAAGACAATTATCGTCGAGCTTAGGTCGACGAAACATCGAACTCCGTTCGACGCTCTCTGAGCTCAACTATGCTAAATCGTCGAGCTCCAGTCGACGATCTTCGAGCTCAGATCGACGATCTGTCTTCGGCTTGTCCTTCAGGTCGCTGAGCTCCGGTCGACGATCTTCGAGCTCAGGTCGACGTTTTCTGTCTGATCTTCATTCCAATCTCGGAGCTCAGGTCGACGATCGTAGAGCTCAGATCGAAGTTTTTCCTGAAGAGATCGACGATTTTAAGGATTCAAATTCAGTCAGACTTTGGAATGTTTTTCAAATTATCTCAGCATTTATTTCAAGAGATCTGCCAACTGTTTTCCTTTATTCTGGAGCAAGTTTCAAGGAATTCTTTTTGAGAATGTTTATTGGACTTTCCTCTAGAAGACAAGACTTTTATGGAAGACATTTAATGTCTGCTAACGGCTATCTTGGATGGAGGATCTTCAGAGAATAAATGATCGTTTTTTTTGTCTGACAGACATACATAACAAGTGACTACACAAACATAGACAGTCTGCAACAAGAAATTCTCAGTACATATTCATAAGATAGAGAGATCAATTCAAAAATTAAAGTGATCAATTCTGAAGAATCAATTGAACATTTTGGCATACTGAAAAAGTAATCATAGCTTCATCACAAGAACTCCAGACAATTCAATTTTCTCAGCCTCTGTTGAAACCATCTTCTGCTGGAGATATGAAGCTTCTGAAGACTTATCACCCTGAAGCAAAGCTTCCACTCCTGAACTAGTCTACATCTCAGGGGGAGCTTTGACAACACAATCAATCCACTTGTGCTTCTCTCTTTGTTTGAGACAGAGAAGACAACTTCACTCTTTTCCTTTTTCTTTCCTGCTGTAAAAGGGTTACCAAAACTTCCTTCAAAAGTCTTGATTCTGGTTCTGAGAACCTTGTCAAAACTCAGTGGTGGCAAGACACCTGATCAAAAAATCTAGTGTGGTTTTTGAGCACCTTATCAAAAGCTCATTGGTGCCCAGGACACCTGATCAACCCTTCCTGCAGTTGATTCCTACCAAGGGTGGTAGAAGAGTGGATGTACCCAGGTTTTTGGGGAACCACTATAGCTTCTTGTGTCTTCTGGTTGCTTGAGTATTTTCTTTGCTGTGTGCTGTGGTTTTCTTTTTGCTGTCTTAGTTTTAAATTATATAGCAAGGCACCTTACACTTATACATAAATTAAATCTTAATTGTTTTGATTGTTTAAATTGTAAAGTTATTTTAAAAATACTCTATTCACCCCCCCTCTAGAGTTGAGATAGATCTTTGTCTCACTTTCATCCTCTTGCTCTGCTAGTACACCAATACGTCGTCGATGAAGATGACCACAAAATGGTCTAGGTACTCCCTGAACGATCTGTTCATCAAATCCATGAACACTAACGACGCATTAGTCAGCCTGAATGGCATGACCGTAAACTCGAAATGTCCATACCTTACGCCGAACGCTGTCTTTGGGACATCGTTTTCCCTTATCATCACTTGATAGTAACCGAACTTAAGATCCAATTTTAAGTATACCGATGACCCGACCAACTAATCAAAAGATCATCAATCCTTGGGATCGCGTACTTGCTCTTTTCCGTTAACTTGTTCAGTTCTCTGTAGTCGATACACAGCCGCAAACTTCCGTCCTTCTTCTTAATAAAGAGGACCGGCACGCTCCAAGGCGATGAACTTGGACGCGCATAACCTTGCTCCATTAACTCTTCCAGTTGAGCCTTTAGCTTTGCCATCTCCTTAGGCGTTAACCGATATGGAGAGCATGACACAGGTTTGGCACCTGGCACTAGCTCAATCGTGAAGTCAATCTCTCGCTACGGTGGGGCTCTAGGGAGACCATCAGGGAAACACATCAGGATATTCGGATACACCCGAGATACTATCCAATGTTGGCTTACGCTTCGAAGCCTCCCATGGTGGCAGTAACGACGCTTGCAAGTCGAACTCCTGACTCCCAAACTGTAACCTTACGACACAGACTCTCTCTCCGCGCACATCGAATGACCACTGAGCAATAACACATCCAAATTGTCCTTTACCATCAAAGCATATACTCTGATGCGCAATACAAATCCTTCGGAAAAAAGGAGTGCAAAGTTCCTGTATAGAAACTATGCCCTCGTCGGATTACCAAAAATCCAAAACAAAGCCTATAACTTCAAGTCCTAAGCTAACGCGCATAAGGTAACAGGTATAAGAAGCTAAATTGTTATTAATTAACCCATACCTGTAAACTCGATAGTCGGCCACATGACCTCTTTCAGGCCAAGGATGTCCACTCTCCGTTAGACCGGAGTATACTACGATGCGGTGGACTCCACCGCCTTGCCCTTCTCCTCAGATGTTGCCCCCGGCTTCTTCTCAGACATTGGGCGTCCGCTCTAACAATCCCGGGCATAATGTCCCAGCTTGCCACAATTAAAGCATGCGCCCGGTGCATGACCTGTAGTCTCCCCCAAAGCACCAGATGAAGGGGTTGGACCTGAAGTCCTAGCCTTTTTATTCCACCTTCGGAAACCGGACTTCGAAGTAGTCACCTTGAACTCTGACATCTTATCACCAGAGTCTTCAACTGCTCTTGTCATAGCTTTCATTGTCTTCTGAGCACCCTCCCAACAATCTCGGGCAAAGTTCCCTTTCTTGCCACAAGAATGGCAATTGTAAGTAGCCTGGCTAGTAGATGGTCTAGCTTCTTTTCTCAACGTTCTGCGGTAGGAAGTCCTTATAGGATCTGCAGGGTTTGGTACCCTATTCACTGGTATTTGATGAGTTTTCCTCAACTCTACTTCCAAAGTTATGGTCGACTCCACCAAGGCTCAGAATCCCAATAGATTTGTTCCTAGCAGTAGGATACGCAACTCGCTGCGTAGACCATTATAAAATCTATCGACTATGGACTGCTCGCTTTCCCACTCAAAGCTTGGGTAGCGCCTTATAATAAGGAACGTCTGCAAATATTCATCAATTGAGTGCACTCCCTGCAACACAATCATGTTCATCTGCTGCCCTAATGGGCCTCTAAATGCCATTTGCTCCATCACACCGCCTGGTGTTGGGGCCATCTCAGGGACAGAGGGTTGCACATTTCTTCCATATTGTGTGTTGGTCACAGCGAACACCACTTCAACTACCCTTCTTATGGTTTTAATAGAAGTAGGGGTCTCAGGCACGTCGTTGGGTGCAGTACTTTTCTCAGAAAGTATGCGTTCAGACTGTCACGCGCCACTCCCGGACACCTATAGTCATATGAAACACCAATAAGTGACCGAACAAAATTGCAAAAATGAATTATAGGAACACGCAGGTTCCTCAAACATGTGTATTTTCATTCCTAAGTGGACATTCATGGGTTCTTTTCATGTTATAACGATGACGCACACACATGTGTTCACCACCCATTAAATTGAATTCGTCTACGAATTCATTTAAGCCTGACCGAAACCAGTAGTCTGATACCAAATTGTAACACCCCTATCCGTCACATAGCATATAGCAGTAGGTCCGGTCGGGGCCCGACGCCATATACCACAGACAGACCAGTGGGTTACTAGATGAAACCATTCAACCAATACACGCATCCTACAGAGAGCATCTAGCAGAAGCAATTTATTAAGTTATAACAATAAGAACCCAGCCAACAAGCATGAATGTCCACTAACAAACCAAACAGGAATGAAATACGAAGTACCAAAGAGTATTGGCCTTATGGCCTTACAATAGTTCACCAATAATTAAACAGTGTTTTACAAACTTCAGTTCGCATGCCGGCACACATGATTTAAACAAAGTAAACAAACAAGACCTTCGAGGGCCGGCTCAGCAACTTGGGCTTTGGCCCGCTATTTGCCGCACGGCTCCGCAGCACCTGCAAGAACAAATCACCGCAATGGTGGAAAACAAGAATAACGGTCACCTAAAGCCGACCAAATTATAACAATTCCTCCCCAAAACTCGGGGCGGCAAAGCTCCTTGCTTGCAATGCATTAGTATAAACAAACAGGATTGCGAAAGTACAATTTAAGCACACTTCAACACAGGTGTAGGCACGCACGGCCGCACACCCCGTGCTCTCAGGGCACTTACATGGTGAACTCGGTCCACCACCACCCCAAGTACGGCAATCTCGTGAGCATTTAAGTCTTCGCGGCTTAAGCCGAAGACCCTCCCTCTATGCCATCGGTAGGCCTCTAAAACCAAACCACATAGAGCAGGTACGGTTTCACTCAACTCGCTGCTCACACTGCCACGACACTAAAAGTCATCGGTGCGAGCTAAGTTTCCCCGTAGCTCGTAAATCGATCAACCAGCGTACATACCCGATTATGTGCAAAGATGGCTCCTAGGCCACCAAAGATGGTAGAAACATGCTTCTGCCCAGATTTCTGGGTGCTCCTTGGGGCTAATCCCCAAGGATCCCTGTTGCAATCTACCACGTACAAACCAAAAAAACACAAAAGGCACGGAGTCTTCTCTGGCTAACAATGCATAGCAAATCATCACCGATCCAGACCAACACATTTGGGTAGGCTTCACACACCATTCCTATGCTTGTACTTTGATTCCGGACTCTAAACAAGGGGGAATTTACATATCTACCCCAAGGAATACCGCAAACTCGCCGCACACTCGTGGGAGATGGTTTTCTCATGCAAAAGAATAAGAGCTTCACATGCTCAAGATGAGAATCATTACCCTAGCATTTCTCCTCGGTGCCATGGAAAACTACACGGATGAAAAGCACTGTGATGATCTTGCCTCTGCAGATCTGGGCTCGGTTTGCGATTTGGCGCTCTGAATCTCCTCCGGCGACCGGATCTCCCTCTTCCTTCTTTCTCCTTGCTCTCCCTACTCTCTAGGGTTTAAAAAGAGAAAACCCAAATAGAATGAGGGTTTCTAATCCCTATTCCCGAGTATATCCCAGCAAGAACATCCCTGAATCGTTGGATCCCAAAATAAGGAAATGGACGACCACGATTCGCACTTAAAATGAACTTCCTGGGCCGAACACGGCTTACGAAACGCCCGTGTCCATGGCCGTGTTCCTCAATAGACACTAAAATAGTCGCATCCCAAAAATAACATGGGCACTCGACACGCCCGTGTCGGGATTGATACACCCGTATCACCCAGTACACGCCCGTGGAGCTGGGCGTGTTCCTCCAATGACACAGATCCAAAACGTACAGAGCACAACACGGCCATATGACACGCCCATGTCACATGACGTGTGTTAGAAACACCCTGGGACACGCCCGTGTCCCAGGCTGTGTAGCTGCCTTAGAACAACTCGCCAAACGACCCGAACATGACACGGGTATTTGACAAGCCCGTGTCGAATTTGACACGCCCGTGTCGGACCCGAACACACCTGGGCTCAGGTGGTCCGTCCTCACTCAACGATCATTGAGTGAAAGTCTTTGAGTGCCTGACACGCCCTGGACACGCCCGTGTCCCAGGCCGTGTTCACTGCCCTAACGATCATTGACTGCAATTTCATCGACCATGCGTCAAACATCGAACCCGAGCACGACACGCCCCTGGGACACGCCCGTGTCCCAGGCCGTGTCACCTCTACCAAATCCCAGACTTTGCTCAAAATGCCAACCGTCACTCTTTTGAGTTTCGGGGCATTACAGCTTAGGCCTTTTTGGTCGGCGATCTTGCTCCTGCTTGTGATCCTTTCCCTGTAAAAATTTGTTTAAACGTGGATCAGCAAAGGCTGACCTCAATTGTATAATAAACACATCTCCTCCCGGTCAACCCTATCAGACCCCGAGGCACTCCATCACCCTGCAGTTCAACACATCGTATGCAAATATACATGAACATATAAAGTAATAAAATAGGTTTGGATGTCTCATATTGATAGTTTAACTTTCAAGACAACTTAGACACCTAGAGGGGGGGTGAATAGGTTCTACTTGTTTTTTATAAAAACTTCTAGGCAGAATTCAATTAATGGCTAACACAATAATCACAGCAATCACAGAAAATAAAACATCACAGATTGCACAATGTTTTATAGTGGTTCCCCAAGGTCTGGGTACATCTACTTTCCCCCTTCACCTATCTAGCAGTATGCTAGATTCGGCCAAACTTCCACTAATCTCAGATCAACAGATCCTACAACTCAGAACCCAACTGGTTCCTACAACTCAGGCACAACAGCCCTACCTCAGCCTTTCCCCAAGGCCTACAACTCAGAGAAGACCCTTCTCCTACACTCAGGCACACAGCCCTACCACTCAGAGTACAACACTCCTACACTCAGCCTTTATAACATAGGCTTACAACTCAGATCTGTGTAAACAGATCCTACAGAAATATAGAAAAGATTATCTAACTGTCTTGCCTAAATTGAGAGAGAGAAGGCCAAGACAATTCTTGATCAGCTGATGAAATCAACTGTGTTGGGTATATTGGAAAATGTGTACCTGATTTGAAGAAGCCCAACCTAGCTCAATGATATACATCAAGGTGTATTTGATGTTGTTTTAAAGTTGACATGTGCAGGTGAAGAATTGATAAAGTATGCAGAAAAATTCTAAGTCCAAGTGTCGACACAGAAGAAGTAAGTCGACACAACACTGGGAAGCAGTGTCGACACATAGCAGTTAGTCTACAACTACACTGGGAAAAAGTGTCGACACAGAAGAAGTAAGTCGACACAACACTGGGAAGCAGTGTCGACACATAGCAGTTAGTCTACAACTACACTGGGAAAAAGTGTCGACACAGAAGAAGTAAGTCGACACAACACTGGGAAGCAGTGTCGACACATAGCAGTTAGTCTACAACTACACTGGGAAAAAGTGTCGACACAGAAGAAGTAAGTCGACACTTACTAAGTTATGATTCTACAACAACTGTGTCGACACACAGGACTTGTGTCGACACACTGAAGAGTCAAGACCAAGTTATTTTCAGAAGGAGCTGTGTCGACTCAAAGGCAACTTAGTCGACATCACTGAAGACTGTGTCGACACCAAAGTCAATTGTGTCGACACAAATAAACAGATGGTCTCGACACTTTCTGACAGACTGTCTTGACAACTTATGGTTCAAGACTAAGGCACAGGACTTGTTTGGAGACTTGACAGCTGAGGATTGCCACCAGTTAACTGAAGCTGTCAGACTTGTCAGAAAACGGTTAGAAACCGGATCAGCCGGTTACCATGAAGAAAGTCTATAAATAGACGGATTCAGAAGGAGAAAGTAACTGTTGGAAAACATTGTTGAGAATCAAAAAGTTGAGAAGGATTACGATCCAATTCATTTCAAGAAAGTGCTAGGCACTTAAGAAGATCTTTTCCGGGAGATCTAAGAAGACTATCTAAGGATAGATCAAAGAAGAGTTCTAATCAGAATTCAGAAGAATCATTCAAAGTGCTGGATAGAGAGAGATCAAGCCAGAATTAGAAGAAGAAGAAAGAAACCACCAGTGGATTCTCAAGAAGCTGTTTGGAATCAACTCAGCTAAGTTCATTTTCAAGAAGCTTTGAAGAAGGCTCAGATACAGTTGATTGCATCAGCTGATCAAGAATTGTCTTGGCCTTTTCTCTCTCAACTTTGGCAAGACAGTTTAATAATCTTTTCTATATTTCTGTAGGATCTGTTTACACAGATCTGAGTTGTAAGCCTATGTTATAAAGGCTGAGTGTAGGAGTGTTGAACTCTGAGTGGTAGGGCTGTTTGCCTGAGTGTAGGAGAAGGATATTCTCTGAGTTGTAGGCCCTGGGGCAAGGCTGAGGTAGGGAAGTTGTGCCTGAGTTGTAGGAACCAGTTGGGTTCTGAGTTGTAGGATCTGTTGATCTGAGATAAGTGGAAGTTTGGCCGAATCTAGCATACTGCTAGATAGGTGAAGGGGGAAAGTGGATGTACCCAGACCTTGGGGAACCACTATAAAACATTGTGCAATCTATGATGCTTTATTTTCTGTGATTGCTGTACTTATTGTGTTAGCTATTGAATTGAATTCTGCCTAGAAGTTTTTATAAGAAAAGCAGAACCTATTCACCCCCCCCCCCCTCTAGGTGTTTAGGCTGCCTTGAAAGTTAAACTATCAAGTGGTATCAGAGGGAGGTTCCTCAAAAAGGACTTAACAGTCTGAGGAAGATCTGAAAGGCAGATTCAAGATTCAAGAAGATGGGTTCTGGAGAGAATCATAAGGAGCTAGGGTCTATGAAATTACCCATATGCAAGAAGGAAATCTTTGGGATCTGGAAAGAAAGAGTCAGATTGTTTATGGAAGCATCTGACCCAAGGATTTACATCACAGTACAGGAAGGGCCCTTCATTCTAATGAAGATATCTGTTCTTGATGCAAATATCCAAATACCAAAGACTTATTCAGAAATGACCAAGGATGAAATCATCTTGGCAACCATGGACAAAAGGGCACAGAACATCATTGTTAGTGCCATAGATGATTCAACATTTCAAAATCTGATTCACTGCAAGACCTCCAAGGAGATGTGGGACACATTGATTGTCTACATGGAGGGATCTGAAGAAGTAAGGCTGGACAGAAAGTCTATGCTAAATCAGGAGTATGAAAGCTTTAGACAAGGAAAATCTGATAGCATAACTGAGTGCTATAAGAAATTCTATAGAATTGTGAATGAGCTAATCTCCTATGGAAGAGTCTTCAGTACCTATGAACTGAATGACAAATTCTTAAGATCCTTATCAAAGGACTGGGATACAAAGATCTGTGCCATAAGAGAAGTGGCTAAATTGGCAGAGATATCTCCTCCAACCCTGTTTGGAAAGTTACTATCCTATGAAATGCAACTTATGGTAAGGAAGGAGGAGGAAAGAAACTCAAGAGGAGAGCATAGAGAAAAGACTGTGGCATTTAATGCTGAAGCCACTAGAAAGAGTAGGAGGAAATCACCATCTCCTCCTAAAGAAGTTGAAGAAGATAGTTCTGAAAATTCAAATAAGGGTTCAGAAAGCTGTGATTCAGATGCAGACTTTGCTGCATTTACAAGGCAATTCCAAAGGTTCTTGAAAAAGAAGCAATGGAAGTCTAGGCCTTCCACATCACAGCAAGTTGATGACTATTATCAGAAGAGAAGGTCATCAAGGAAAGAGAAAAGCAGATCAAAGCCCAGCAAAGCCACTACTTCAAAGATTGTCTGCTATTGTTGCAATAGGCCTGGACATGTAGTGGCTGATTGTCCTGACAAAAGGAAGGAATCTTCAGAAAAGAAGAAGACTTATCAGAAAGGCAAGAAGGAGAAATCCTTTGTAGCAAAGAAAGATAAAAGTCTGTCAGACCAGTCAACTTCAGAATCAGGATCTGAAGCTGAAGCATATATTGGACTATATGCTGCATCTGAGGAAGAGGAGTTTATGCAGTTGCTAGACTCCATCAATGAACATCAATGCATGGGTTTGATGACAAGATCAGAAGAGGACATATGCCAGAATCAGTCTGGTCCTAATGAGGTAAACTGTCCTTCCTGTACATCTGTTTGTAGTACAAGTGAAGAATCAGCTACATCTGCATCAAGTGATGAAGATGCATCTGGATCTGAAGGAGATGTCTATCAATTGATAGACAAGTATGGGGACTTGTTGCAGGCCCTTAAGAAAAGCAAGAACCTGGTTAAAACACAGGCTCAGGAAATTGCTGAACTAAGGGTAGCAACAACTTAGTTAGAAAAAGTCCTTGATCAAAAATTAAATGAAATTGCCAAGCTGAAGAATATAACTATTATTCAGATGGGCACAATTAATTATACTAATGATCAAGTAAAGAGTCTGGAGGCCAGACTTAGAATTGAAAGGGATTTAGTGGCTAGTTACTCTAAGCCAAAATCTGTCTTACCCTTGATAGATGAATTTGTCACTCAGAAGGGTAAGGCTGGATTAGGATTTAAAGGTAACTCCAGGGCTGGCAGATTCAAGAGGAAAGGCAAAGCCCCTATTCAGCCACTAAACCTTTCAGTCCCCATAAAGTTTAGTAAGGAGAAAGTGCCTTCTAACATATATGATCATGAAGACATTCAAGGTCATATTAAGACAAATGTTCTGAAGAACAAGGGTGTTAAGGCAAGCAGGCCTACCTATGGTCATAAACCCAATGGTTTTAAGAAATCAGTAGGTGAAGTTGCAACAGCACCAGCAATGAACAGAAATTCTTCTGACAAGGATGTATCTAGATCTAGATACAATAAGTTTGAATGTTGGTGCTGTGGCAAGAGGGGCCATTTTGCATTGGACTGCTGGTATAACACAAGTGTTATAAAGAATAAGAGTCTACCTGTTAGAAGAGGTTATGATAACTTTATTAATGCTAACCTGAACCAAGGACCCAAGACTTACTTGGGTTCTAAGGGTAAGTAATTCTGTATTGCAGGTGAATCCAAGTAACCATGCCCCTATATGGTACTTGGATAGTGGTTGTTCCAGGCACATGACTGGAACAAAGGGGCTGCTGAAGGAGTATTCATCTGTCAAAGATGGACATAAAGTGATCTTTGGTGGATCTGAAAAAGGAGTCATCAAAGGGTTTGGTAACATTTCTTCTAACCTAATTACTATCACCCAAGTGGCCTATGTAAAAGGTTTGAAACATAATCTAATAAGCATAAGCCAGCTGAGTGATCTAGGATATGACATTTCATTTGGTAAGGATGGATGTCATATCAAAAGGTCAAGTGATCAAGAGATCATTTTGACTGGGTATAGGAAGAGAAATGTATATTGCCTTAATTTTGAGTGTGAAAATAAGGCTTCCCCCATTTGTCTTGTAGCTGATGACAATGCTTCCCATTGTGTTAAGTGGCACAAGAGATTGGCTCATCTAAACTACAAGACAATTGGCCAACTCATTAGTAAAGAACTAGTGAGGAATGGGCCTCAAGTTAAGTGTATAAAGGAAGGGGTATGCTCAGCTTGTCAAAAGGGCAAGCAGACAAAATCCTCATTTCAAAGCCTTGAAAACAAGGATTCTGTGAGGTGCTTATACCTCTTGCATATGGATCTTTTTGGTCCTATGCCAGTTCATAGTCTAGGTAGGAAGGTCTACACTTTTGTGGTTGTAGATGACTATTCTAGATTTACATGGGTGTTCTTTCTAAGACAAAAATCTGAAACCCCAAGTGTACTACTTAATTTTGTAAAGCAAATTCAGAATGAACTGAATAGTACAGTGGTCAAAATCAGAAGTGATCATGGTACTGAGTTTCATTCTGAAAGCATAACAAATTTGTGTAAAGACTTTGGGATTTTCCAAGAGTTCTCCTCACCAAGAACACCTCAGCAAAATGGAATTGCTGAAAGAAAGAATAGAACATTAATTGAAGCTGGTAGAACTCTATTGAGTGACACCTCTCTCCCAGAATATTTTTGGGCTGAGGCAGTTAACACTGCTTGTCATGTCATCAATAGGGCTTCTATCACCAAAAGCCACAGAAAGACTCCCTATGAGATTGTGAAAGGCAGAAAACCAAATCTATCCTACTTTAGGATCTTTGGTTGCAAGTGCTATATACTTAACAATGGCAAGTCATATTTGACTAAGTTTGCTGCCAAATCCCAGGATGGAATATTTGTTGGGTACAGCACAAATAGTAAGGCCTATAGAGTCTTCAACTTAACTACTCAAGTTGTTGAAGAATCTGTGCATGTTGTATTTGATGAAACAAGATTAATCAATTGTGAGTTGTCTTGTAGATCAAATGACTCAACAGGTATAAGCAAGAAGATGGACAAGCTCTCCATTGCTGAAGCTTCAAAGGAAGATGGAGCATTGGAAAATGAAGGCTGCTGTCCAGGGGGAGTACAAGAGATAATGGAAGCTGATGAAAACCAAGAGGAACAGCAAAATGAAGAAGCTGGAGATGCTCAACCTGAAGGGAATCTACCTCCAGCTATAAGATATCTAAGAGATCATCCTACTGATCAGATAATTGGTGATCCAAGACAAGGAGTGCAAACTAGAAGCAGAAATCAAAGCACAGTTTTGCATTCTAGTTTCTTGTCCCAAATGGAACCTAAGAAGTTTGAAGAAGCTATCCAAAACCAGCACTGGATTGATGCTATGCAAGAGGAGCTGAATCAATTCAGAAGGTGCAAAGTCTGGGAGCTTGTTCCTAAACCAAGAGGCCACAACATAATTGGCACTAAGTGGATCTATAGGAACAAGCTAGATGAAAGTGGAATAATAGTAAAGAATAAAGCAAGATTGGTTGCAAAAGGATACAGGCAGGAAGAAGGGATTGACTTTGATCAAACCTTTGCTCCAGTAGCAAGGCTGGAGGCAATCAGAATGTTCCTTGCCTATGCAGCCTACCAAGACTTCAAAGTATACCAGATGGATGTGAAGTCAGCATTTCTGAATGGTGATCTTAAAGAAGAAGTATATGTAGAGCAGCCATCAGGTTTTGTAGATCCTCTTAAACCTGATTCTGTGTATAAGCTTAGGAAAGCTTTGTATGGGTTAAAACAAGCTCCAAGGGCTTGGTATGAAACCCTGTCTACCTTCCTCATTGAGAATAAATTCTCAAGAGGAAAGATAGACAAAACTCTATTCCTTAGGGAATCCAAAGGAAAGATCATCTTAGTCCAGATCTATGTTGATGACATAATCTTTGGATCTACTGAAAACAACCTTTGTAAAAAGTTTGCCAAACTTATGCAAGGGAAGTTTGAGATGAGCAGTATGGGAGAACTTAAGTTCTTCTTGGGACTCCAAGTAAGACAGACTGATGATGGATTGTCCATATCCCAGTCTAAGTTCACCAAAGAATTAATTAAGAAATATGGTATGGAGTCATCCTCCTCCATGAGAACTCCTATGGGAACAAGTATGCCTATATGCAAAGATGAGGCAGGTAAACCTGTTGATGAATCATTGTATAGAGGAATAGTTGGGTCTCTACTATATCTCACTGCTAGTAGACCTGACATTATGTATGCTACATGTGTCTGTGCTAGGTACCAAGCCTGCCCTAAAGAATCTCATTATACTGCAGTCAAAAGGATTCTGAGATATCTAAAGGGCACTCCTACTCTAGGTCTTTGGTACCCTAGGAATAGAGATTTTCTACTAACAGGCTATTCAGATGCAGATTTTGCAGGATGTAGAGAGGATAGAAAAAGTACTACAGGTACTTGTCAATTCCTGGGAGGAAGACTAATATCTTGGAGTAGTAAGAAGCAGACCAGTGTGGCAATTTCCACAGCTGAGTCAGAGTATGTTGCTGCTGGAAGCTGCTGTGCACAGCTATTGTGGATGCAGCATCAGCTTAAGGATTATGGTATTCAGGTAAGTAGAACACCCCTTTTATGTGATTCAAAGAGTGCTATTTCTATTGCTAATAATCCAGTTTCTAATAGTAGAACTAAGCATATAGAAATCAAATACCATTTTCTTAGAGAACATGTAGAAAGAGGAGACATCTCATTGGAATTTGTAAAAACAGATTATCAAATAGCAGATGTATTTACTAAGCCTTTAGATGAAACCAAATTCAATAAATTCAAAATTGAATTAGGTATGTTAACCATTGATTAATGTATTAACAAAATCATTAACAATGCAATTGAAGTGGTATATAAGTAAGTAAAGGTAATAACAACATAATCAAGTGTTAAAAAGGACACATTGAAGTTACAGAAATTGGCTAAGTAAGAATGTGTCGACACATTCAGTAGTAATGTGTCGACTCAGAGAAATTATGTCGACAAGTCAGAAATATTGTGTCGACACAGAGAATATGTGTCGACACTTGAGAGTTATATTGTCGACTTAACCAGAAATGTAATGTCGACTCAACCAGGAAAATGGTGTCGACACTTACAGAATATGTGTCGACACTTATCCTTAGAGTCGACACAAAATTTCTGTCTATCTAAGGTGTCGACATAACCACAAATTGGTATCGACACATAGTAGGCTGAAGTAATGTCGAGACATAGAAGTTTGTATCGACACATTCCGTCTGTGTCGACACATTTTGACTGTTTTTGGCGCCTTTTGAACTTCTTTCAACTGAGGCTATAAATAGGTCAAAAACTCATTCTGTCGACACGCTTCCAAGGTTTTCGAGACTAAAACCCTGTGTCGACAGTCTATCTTTCTCTCTTCTCTCAAGCTTTCTCGACGAACCGATGGCGCCAAGGATTGAAGACAACATTAATGAAGGGTATGAGTTGGTGCGCCAGGCCTTTGTAGAGGCGCCGCCAGATGTTCAAGGAGTTATCACCCTCCTCTCTGAGTCAGGGTTAGAATTTCTCATCTCAGAACCAACAAAAATCTGGAAGAAGGAGGTGCACGAGTTCTTTATCTCTGCATCAGTCCACTCGACTGGCCTCAAGATTAGGTCCACAGTTCAAGGGACTAAGGTGAAGATTAATCAAAGAAGTTTAAGAAAGATCTTTCAATTGCAAGTAGTTGAGAATGAAGAGGAAGTACCTAGTTCTAAAACAAGGGAAGCCCTTCAATGGTGTGGACTGGACTCAGGCTTGAAGATTGGAGTTGCATTCAACTGGAAGGGTATGAATCAGCAAGGGAAGTTCTTATCTGAAATAGTTGGGAAAGTGATCCTCTGCAAGACAGGTGGACATGATAGGATTTCTGCCTATATGTTCAGCCTGATGACCAGGATTGTTTTTACAATTCCTACTGATTGGTCAGGAGTGATCTTTGACAAGATCAAAGAAGGAATCAAGAAGCCTAACATGGCCAGGATCATGAGCCTATACCTAACTGGAGTGATTCCTGAAGTGATGCAGCAACTGCAAGGGAGTAAGATTAATCATATGAGAAGAATGGATATGAGATTGTTCTCTAGGTGGGATAGGGTGCTGTCCAAGGATGTGCCTGAAGAGAGCAGGCCAGACACCCCTGTGAAATCCCCTACACAAAATCAAGAATCTGAACAATTACAAGAAGACCCACTGAGGACACAGGTTGAAGAACAGCTTGCCTCATCTATAGTCCAGGAAGTGTCAACACCTGCACAGATGCAGGGAGAGCCAGTTTCCACTCCTGCTCCAAAGGTATCTACTCCTGCTCAGGTATAGGGGGAGCTAATGTATTTTACTATACAAGACATTGCTCATATTCTTATTACTGCACAGGTTCAGGGAGAGCCAGTGTCCACTCCTACTCCAGATACTACAAATACTGAAGTGCAAGTACAAGAGGATGCACAGTTAAACTTGTCTCAAGATTTAACTGCTGCAGAAGTTACAGCTCAACTGGAATTTACTATGGAGGAGTTATTCCCTGATATTGATACTACTGCTGATAAAGTAGGAGGTGGACCAGATATTGAGAAGTCCATAGGTATGGACATTGATCAGGAAGCTGAAGTTGAGCCACAGGTTGAGGGTGAGCCAGTGGATGTTGAAGCTGAGCAACAGGCCCCTGGAACAGATACAATTCATCATCCTCAAGAAAGAATTCATGTAGATACTTCATCTGAAACAGAAACTGAAGATGCCAGGGTGGCAAAGAAAAGAAAACTTGTTGTCTTTAAGAGAAGAAGCAAGAATTATAAGCAGGCTTTACAGACCACACCTCTACAAGTATCTCCAGCCTTTGATTACAACAAATTTATGGTAGATCTACAAGTAAAATTGGATGAACAAAGGATGGCTCTGGAAAAGTATGTTGATGAAAATAGCAAGTCACTTCAGTTTGACTTAGCTCAGGATATAAAGTCCATCCAGTTTCAGGTCAACATGCATAAAAAGGAAATGACAGATTGCTTCCACAAGGGTGGCAATGCTGTGGTTTATCTAGCTAAACAACAGGAGGCTATTACTACAAAGGTGGATGACATTGCTTTGAAGCAAAGCTATGTTTTGGAAAACCAGCTAAGAATGAATGATAATTTAACTGAATCTCATAATGAGATCATTGAGGAAGTAAAGAAGATTGGTCCAGGTCTGCCTGCAGATAGAGCCAAAGAAAGGGACGAATTTGATAAGAATTTTCAAGCTGTCATTGCATCTGTTAAGACTGCCATCACAACCTCTCAAAAAGAAATATCTGAAAAGCTTCAAAAGTTAAAACCATTTTTCAAAGAGGGTGTGAATTATTTGGATGGCCAAATCCGATTTCAAAAGGAAGATCTAAGAGATCATGTATCTAGAGAAGCCATAAAGGGGGAGAGGATGCTAATTCATGCAGGCTCAGAGCACACCAAATGGGTGACCAATAGCATTCGAGCCACTTTGGGATATCCCCCATTGTGTGATGATGCTATGGTGGCTGAGTCAAGAATACAATCAAATCTACTTGAAGGCAATCAACCTGAGGTTGCCCAAGTCATTTACCCCCCTCCAGATTTTGACATGATTGATCAGAAGGTTCAAGGAATGTATAGTCCTCCAAAGGAGGTTACTAATATTGTCATTGGGAAGGTTGATAAGCCTGAGGCTACTCTGAAAGAACAGCAAGAAGCTCTATTAGCAAAGAAAAGATTCAGAGAGCAGGCTGTACTTAAGCCAGATTATGAGCAGTGGAGTCCTACTTCAAGGAACATAATACTCACTGCATGGAAAGCTGTACAAGATAAAGTTCATGAGAGAGGGAAGTGGTACAATGAAATAGAATGGCAGAAGTATGAGGCAAGACAGGAAGCAATAGTCCAATTTAGAAGGAAAGCTAAGCTGGGGAGGCTGCCATCTGATGCTAAGGAGCCAAGCAAGTACTTTCCAAAGCCTTTTCACTACTTTGAAAGGCAAAGGATCAAGGAAGAAGCTCAGAAGAAAGCTGATCTAAAAGGAAAGAAGATAGCTGAAGAATCAGAAGCTCCTGTGACAGCTACAATTCAATCTGGAAAAGGGATTATCATTAAAGAGCCTGATCAATCCTGATTATGTTTTTTAATTCCTTCATATTGTTTTGTAATGTTGTGATGTAATCATTAAATGAAAAACAATGTAATCAAACATTACCTAGTTATAAACAAAATGTTGTTTGGCATATTATAATGTGCATTCTGTGATGGATTATTTTGTTTATGTTTTGTTTATATTAAGTATTCCTGTCATATCATATATCATCATTTAGTACTGTTTATAAATGGTGTATATCATTGGCTATAAGGGTTATGACTTCTCCAAATAGGGGGAGATTGTTGGGTACATTGGAAAATGTGTACCTGATTTGAAGAAGCCCAACCTAGCTCAATGATATACATCAAGGTGTATTTGATGTTGTTTTAAAGTTGACATGTGCAGGTGAAGAATTGATAAAGTATGCAGAAAAATTCTAAGTCCAAGTGTCGACACAGAAGAAGTAAGTCGACACAATACTGGGAAGCAGTGTCGACACATAGCAGTTAGTCTACAACTACACTGGGAAAAAGTGTCGACACAGAAGAAGTAAGTCGACACAACACTGGGAAGCAGTGTCGACACATAGCAGTTAGTCTACAACTACACTGGGAAAAAGTGTCGATACAGAAGAAGTAAGTCGACACAACACTGGGAAGCAGTGTCGACACATAGCAGTTAGTCTACAACTACACTGGGAAAAAGTATCGACACAGAAGAAGTAAGTCGACAATTACTAAGTTATGATTCTACAACAACTGTGTCGACACACAGGACTTGTGTCGACACACTGAAGAGTCAAGACCAAGTTATTTTCAGAAGGAGCTGTGTCGACTCAAAGGCAACTTAGTCGACATCACTGAAGACTGTGTCGACACCAAAGTCAATTGTGTCGACACAAATAAACAGATGGTCTCGACACTTTCTGACAGACTGTCTTGACAACTTATGGTTCAAGACTAAGGCACAGGACTTGTTTGGAGACTTGACAGCTGAGGATTGAGACCAGTTAACTGAAGCTGTCAGACTTGTCAGAAAACGGTTAGAAACCGGATCAGCCGGTTACCATGAAGAAAGTCTATAAATAGACGGATTCAGAAGGAGAAAGTAACTGTTGGAAAAAATTGTTGAGAATCAAAAAGTTGAGAAGGATTATGATCCAATTCATTTCAAGAAAGTGCTAGGCACTTAAGAAGATCTTCTCCGGGAGATCTAAGAAGACTATCTAAGGATAGATCAAAGAAGAGTTCTAATCAGAATTCAGAAGAATCATTCAAAGTGCTGGATAGAGAGAGATCAAGCCAGAATTAGAAGAAGAAGAAGAAAGAAACCACCAGTGGATTCTCAAGAAGCTGTTTGGAATCAACTCAGCTAAGTTCATTTTCAAGAAGCTTTGAAGAAGGCTCAGATACAGTTGATTGCATCAGCTGATCAAGAATTGTCTTGGCCTTTTCTCTCTCAACTTTGGCAAGACAGTTTAATAATCTTTTCTATATTTCTGTAGGATCTGTTTACACAGATCTGAGTTGTAAGCCTATGTTATAAAGGCTGAGTGTAGGAGTGTTGAACTCTGAGTGGTAGGGCTGTTTGCCTGAGTGTAGGAGAAGGATATTCTCTGAGTTATAGGCCTTGGGGCAAGGCTGAGGTAGGGCAGTTGTGCCTGAGTTGTAGGAACCAGTTGGGTTCTGAGTTGTAGGATCTGTTGATCTGAGATAAGTGGAAGTTTGGCTGAATCTAGCATACTGCTAGATAGGTGAAGGGGGAAAGTGGATGTACCCAGACCTTGGGGAACCACTATAAAACATTGTGCAATCTGTGATGCTTTATTTTCTGTGATTGCTGTACTTATTGTGTTAGCTATTGAATTGAATTCTGCCTAGAAGTTTTTATAAGAAAAGCTAAACCTATTCACCCCCCCCCCCTCTAGGTGTTTAGGCTGCCTTGAAAGTTAAACTATCAAACTGTATCTGAGCTTTCTTCAAAGCTTCTTGAATATGAACTTAGCTGAGTTGATTTCCAAACAGCTTCTTGAGAATCCACTGGTGGTTTCTTTCTTCTTCTTCAAATTCTGGCTTGATCTCTCTCTATCCAGCACTTTGAATGATTCTTCTGAATTCTGATTAGAACTCTTCTTTGATCTATCCTTAGATAGTCTTCTTAGATCTTCCGGAGAAGATCTTCTTAAGTGCCTAGCACTTTCTTGAAATGAATTGGATTGTATCCTTCTCAACTTTTTGATTCTCAACAAAGTATTTCAAAAGGTTACTTTCTCCTTCTGAATCTGTCTATTTATAGACTTCCTTCATGGTAACCGGCTGATCCGGTTTCTAATCGTTTTCTGACAAGTCTGACAGTTTCAGTTAACCGGTGGCAACCCACAGCTGTCAAGTCTTCAAACAAGTCCTGTGCCTTAGTCTTGAACCACAAGCTGTCGAGACAGTCTGTCAGAAAGTGTCGAGACCATCTGTCTATCTGTGTCGACACAATTGACTTTGGTGTCGACACAGTCTTCAGTGATGTCGACTAAGTTGCCTTTGAGTCGACACAGCTTCTTCTGAAAATAACTTGTTCTTGACCCTTCAGTGTGTCGACACAATCTTCTTTTAACTCTGCTGTAATGTGTCGACTTAATCACAATGTGTCGACACATTCTGCTGGTGTAGACAAACTTGAGGTCGACTATATTCTTCTGTGTCGACACATACTGCTGGTGTTGACAAACTTGAGGTCGACTATATCCTTTTGTGTCGACACATTTTCCCAATGTTGAGGTCGACGCTTTTCTTCTGTGTCGACACAAATTCCCAGTGTTGTGTCGACTTACTTCTTCTGTGTCGACACACTTTCCTAGTATCATTGTAGACTAACTGCTATGTGTCGACATACTTCCTCTGTGTCGACACTTTTTCCCAGTGTAGTTGTAGACTAACTGCTATGTGTCGACACTGCTTCCCAGTGTTGATGTCGACTAATTTATTCTATGTGTCGACACATCCTTCTCTGTGTCGACACTTGGACTTAGAATTTTTTCTGCATACTTTATCAATTCTTCACCTGCACATGTCAACTCAAAAACAACATCAAATACACCTTGATGTATATCATTGAGCTAGGTTGGGCTTCTTCAAATCAGGTACACATTTTCCAATGTACCCAACACATATAACAAACATGTTTCTATGTTGAGTAGGTAAAATAAAAAGACCTACAATACAATATGTATGCAATCCTGGGTTTCACCCAAGACACCCTATAGCTCATGACTCTAACACATCATCACACATCATTAAACCGGTACATCCAATTTCCCAGTCAGCGTTCAAGCCGCAAACACACGGGTACTTCCAATTTTCCCTAACGGCATATAAGCCACCACACAGAACTCTTGTCAAGGCACCACCTGCTCGTGGGTCTCAAAACCCGGGCTTTCCCGCAAGCTCTGACTTCTCATGTCAAGATTCGGTCTCACAAACAACAAACCGATGCTAAGAACCCTTGCTTTACCCCACCCGCTCGTGGGCTTCATCTCCCGGGCTTGTCCAAAGCTTGGCATTCTTGTCAGTTTCACAGATGGGGACTTGTCTCACCGGGACACTCTCCACACATGACTTGCATGTCATGGGCTAGCCAATCGACCAATTAGACAAAGCTGCGCCTTAGCACATCATAATCAACAACCTTTCCCCCCTAATCCACCATTTGTTCTCACACAAAAATAAGGGGGAAACAAACATCACAAATGACATCTTGCTGCAAACAGATTTCTAGCAAAATCCTTAAGGCTCGTTATGAAACATCACCGAGTTAGACTAACGGTCTGACTACAGCTTCACCCATAATGCCTAATCCACTAGCGGAGCGGATTTCTAATGCAACATCATGTCGGGGACATACACAATCGACCCGGTGGCTCCTCTTGAACCATGGCAACCCGAACCCCTCTCATTTGAAAGATTCGATGAATAAATGCTTGAAAGAAAGTAAGAAGAAAATGGATGTCATGCACGCATCCTAAAGACCGATAGGAGAAGTGTCGTTACCTTACGACTCCTCTTTCTAGCCATGGAAAACTCGAATTGCATAGATGAAAGGGTGCGCCTTCAAGTCCTCTCCATGGATCTGGCCTTGGATTCAGGATCGGAGCCCCGAAGCTTCATTAAGGGAGGAAGATGCTCTTCCCCTTCCTCCAAACCCTCTTTCCCCAAAACCCTAACTTCAACTCTCAAATGAGAAGAAATGAGGGTAAAGAGTGTTTCATCCCTACTTATGCCCCTTGGACGGAGTGTCCTTGTCCATATGATCAAAACCGAAGTGAAATTGGATAGTCAGAACACAAATCTATGGAACTTCTTCTGTCCGCTACCGTTGTGCGGTAACTACCTACCGCGTCGTCGTAGCTTCCCGAGCCCTCAGCAAAAAATAAAGTCATGCTACTGTCGGCGGTAGAAATACCGCTATGTAGTAGATCACTCAATTCTTCTATCGCAATGCAAGGAGGCTAACTCCAAGAGGTAGCTAGCTAACGTCACATGTTAGCACTCAGCGCACTCAACGCCTCCCACTCAACATCTCCACTCATTGCTTGCTACACAACACACTCAAAGACAGGAAATCGCCGAGTTGTAGCTATCTAACATAGCGCACTAGCTTCTAAAGGCTCAAGTACAGAAACTAGGGTGTTACACAACCCCTCCACAACCAAAAATAGCCGATCAGGGTCCGAGGTAGACTGGCAGATAACAAAGTCATGACGATTAACAGGGATCCTTTATTCAGAGAGATAGATCACGAGTTTGCGACTATCCCTGTTAGTCGTCATGACTTTGTTATCAGCCAGTCTAACTCATACCGTGCTCGGCAAGTTTTGGTTGTGGAGGGGTTGCTTCTTCTAAGCTTTCGAGTACGTAGTGGGACCTCTCTACCGCAGCACTTGGGGTATTTTTAGTTGTCTGGCAGTTTTCGTGTCTTAGCCTGTTATCCATCAAGCCTAACCGCTGAACTGGTAACCTTAGGCTGCCTTGATCCAAATTTTTGGAGTAAGGGATTTTCCCGACTTTAACACGATGCATCCACATAAATGTTATGCACCATTCCTTTGGTAGGTAAGGTCAAGACAGGAGCAGTGCACAATTTCTTTTTCAATTCCAGAAAGGCTCCTTCACACTCATCGCTCCATACAATTGTTACATTCTTCTGCATAATTTAGTCAGAGGTGCAGACAATAAAGAGAATCCTTTCATAAACCTTCTATAGTAACTTGCAAAACCTAAGAAGCTCCTTATCTCCTTAGGGGTAGTAGGTCTCTTCTAATCCATAACTGTCGTTATCTTTTCTGGATCGACGGAAATCTCATCTTTACCCAAAATATGACCCAAGAAAGATACTTGAGAAAGCCAAAATTCACACTTGCTTAGCTTTGCATACAACTTATGCTCTCTTAGGGTAGACAGAACTAAACACAAGTGTTTATCATGCTCCTCAACACTCCGAGAATACACCAAAACATCGTCAATGAAAATGACAATAAAATGATCTAAAAAATCCTTAAACACTCTATTCATTATATCTATGAAAGTAAAGGGTGCATTCGTCAATCCAATGGACATCGCCAAAAACTCAAAATGTCCATACCGAGAACGGAAAGTGGTCTGTGGAACTTCCGACTCACTGATCCTCAACTAATGGTAGCCAGAACGAAGATCAATCTTCGAAAACACCGAACTACCATGAAACTGATCGAACATATCATCGATCCGTGGAAGCAAATATCTGTTCTTGATGGTCACCTTATTCAGCTCTCTATAATTTTTACACAACCTCATGGAACCATCCTTCTTTTTCACAAAAAGGACTAGAGCACCCCAGGGAGAAGAACTTGGCCTAATGAATCCATATTGCAACAATTCATCTAGCTGGGTACGCAATTCTTCCAGATCACGTAGAGCCATACGGTACAGTGCCTTCGCAATATATAGGCTGAGTACTAGGATCAAGATCAATGACAAACTCCACATCTCTCTGAGGCAAAAGATAAGAAAGACTAACAGGGAAAACATCAGAAAACTCTCGCACCACAGAAATATCCTCAATATACGAAAAACTACTAACAGTTTCCAAAATAGAAACAAGGTAAGCAAAATAATCGGAATCCAAAAAAATTGAGCACATATCACAGAAATAATCGAGGAATCCTGACATGAAAAATCAAACATGATCAAGGGTTGGTTGTTGTCCATCTTGAATTCCAAATGCTTTACCTTGTATTGGATAACAGCATCATAGTTGGACAACCAATCCATGCCCAAAATCACATCTAAGTCCTCCAAGTCTAGCACCTTTGATGTTTTTAGTTGTCTACCTAAATCACCTAGAGGGGGGTGAATATGTGAGGTCTGCGTCTTTTTGCGGAATAAAAATTGAACGAACGAAGCACAGAAAATAAGCAAACAAATCACAAAGAACACCAGATCTATAGTGGTTCCCCAATCTTGGGTACGTCCACTCTCCACCTCACTGATCTAGCAACACGCTAGACTCGGCTACTTCACTATTACCTCGGATTGAAAACCAATCATATAACTCGGAGAGACGCCCCTACAACTCAATCCTCAACACGGATCTACACTCGGAAGAAAAACTTCCTACAACAATTTCTCGGAGAACAAACTCCTATAACTCAGAGATCAATATCCTACAAGAATAAAGATGTTATAAACAAAAATATATACAAAAATCTCAGATCTGAATCTTCAGCCTTTCTTCTTCCTTGAACTTTGAAGCTTTCTCAGAAAATGGATCGAAGAAGACAAGCCGAAAATATTCTGGATCTAAAAACTTGGATTAGCACGATCAAGATATGAATCTGTATGAATAAGAACGCCTTGATCTGTTGATCTCTAATTGCTCTGAATCACAGGAATCGGAGAAGAAGCGGCGGCGAGATCGTCGAAGAAGAGCGGCGGCGGCTTCCCGATTTAGATTATAAGAACGATTCAAAAACTTGATTTTCTCGGGTATTTCTTCTTATTAGGGTTAGTTGATTTGATTAGAACTTTTATAGGACAAGCCTAACGGTCATAATCATAAGTACAGTACACGTGGACCAATAATCATTGAGATTAGGTTTGAAATCATTTCTGAAATTACGATTGTTTGTCGAGACTTAAGAATTTTCGGAAAATGACCTGCATTTCTCAAGTGGATTATAGACTACTAGAGTAGCAACTATTGTTTCTCGAGAAGGGAGTATGAGGTTCTCGAGAACAATACTTAGAGAAAATCTTGGAAAATTATTTCTGGCTACTCGGGAAGTAACTTCTGTTACTCGAGAAATAAAAACTTACTTCTCGAGTACTGGCTGAACTTCTCGAGAATAAGTTATACTACTCGAGTACTAAACTTATGTTACTCGAGTACGAAGTCTTGGCCTTCTCGAGTAATGACCTTTGAAATTTATGGGTTAGATTTGGTATACTCTAGAGGGGGGTGAATAGAGTATTCTTTGGGTTTTATAACTTTTGCTGTAAATAAAAAGTTGTTCCTAAACCTATATAATTTGTCACAGGCAAACAACAAATATAAGTAGTCACAACCACAGCAACCTAACTAGCACAGCCACAGCAAGAACAAAAAGAAAAGGGCATCCAGACAACACAAGAATTTTATAGTGGTTCCCCAACCTTGGTACATCCACTCTTCTACCACCCTAGTAGAAATTCACTCAGGTTTTTGATTAGGTGACTGCCACCAATGAGCTTTTGATCAGGTTCTCAACAACCAAACCTCAAGTCTTTTGATCAGGTGACTTGCAACCAGGAATAATTTTGAAGGGAATTAAAACCCTGTATACAGTGGGGTGAGAGAATGATTTTGTCTTCTCTTTCTCAAATACAACTGAGAAGACTTTTGTGGATATTGACTTTAGTAAAGAGCTCCCCCTGAGATATTAAATGGTTCAGGAAAGTGGATCTTTGTTGCAGGGTGATAGGACTTCAGACTTTTTGCTTTGATCAGAAGATCTCCAGGAACTTCTTGACTGATGCTGTAATTGTTGTCCTTTGAAGAATCCTGAGATGAGGACAGAAGAAGACTCTTGATTTTTAATGGTTGTTCTTCTTCTTCTTCAACTTAAAGTTCTTCCTTTGGTCTAGAACTTGTTTCTCTCTATCACTTTGTTCTGTGTACTCTGCGTCTCAGAGTGTTGTTTAGAGAGAGAGAAAGAGAGCAGAAGATTCTTGTTCATTGGTGTTGTTCTATTCTTCTTTATGTCTTATTGTTCTCTTTGATCTTCTTGCCGGAAGGAGGAAAATCCCCCCTTTTATATTTTACATATAAATTTGCTTTTTGAATTTTGAATTCCTTCCTGTATTTAATGTTGATGGCCTTGAGAACGTTTGCATTGATTGATTTCCCCAACTGTCCCTTGAAAAATGGCAAGCAATAATCCTGATGAAGACCATAACTAATGCTCCTTCTAACGGTAATATTCATAGAATATTTTAGCATTGATTACTAGGGAATTATTGCATTATAATAGGGACAGAAGGATTAAAATAACCAAGTCTGGATTCGTCATGCTGAGCCAACGGTTCGTCGAGCTGAGAATTGTTGTTCATCGAGCTGAGATTCACGATCATCGACCTGAGAACTGTTGACTGCTGCTTGATGAATCTTTCCAATTCTGTGCATCAAGATCATCGAGCTGAGAACCAAGTTCATCGACTGGAGTTTGATTCTGGACTTAGAAATATTGAGATGTTTTCTGGACTTGAGTGTTGAAGCAGATGATCCAAAAAATCGTCGACCTGAGAACTGAGTTCGTCGAGCTCAACTCAGAGAATTTTTCTCTGATTTCGTCGAGCTGAGAACGAATTTCATCGACCTGAGTTCGACGAACGTCAAACTCTTTTTCTAAGTCTTGATATTTCTCTAAATCTTGAATCTTTGGCAGACTGACGATGGCTGGTCCATACATTGTTGACTCTAAGGACTTGGCCTAGACTCTAGGACACAACCATGACCCTTGCTATACATGTTGGGTCATATGATCCTAACTTGTTTAACCTAGCCCAAATCCAACTAGGGATCCAACAATCTCCCCCTATTTGGGTGAGGTCACTAATTACAGACTCAAAATCAAAAAATATACAAAGCAAGAAAAACATATATCTGGCAGAAAAGAAAATAGCATATGCAGCAGATATATATATAAAGTAAGCTTTGTATCATGAATGAGAAAATAGTTTTAACAATACCATAATCAAAGCAGTTCAAAATTTATTTCTTCTGCTACTTCTCCTTGTGTTTCTCCTCTTTGCTTTTGTCCCCAGGCTGAGTGAATATGATTTCCCTGTTGAGATTGGCTACTTCTTTCTTTGACATATACAGATCTGATGCTCCAATCACAGTCAGGGTTGAGGTTCTAGGCACAATAGCCTCTGGGTGCAGTGTCATGTACTCTGCTGGATTGAAGACCTTCTTGCATACTTGAAGTTTGTTCAGTTCCTTTTCTCTATAAGATGACATAGTGGTGAATTTTGATGGATCTTCTCCTTCTTCTATAGCTTTCTTTATCTGTGATAGGCCAATTAGCTCGCCTTGCCATTCTGAAATTTGGATCAACATCCTGATAAACAGTTGATTGATCATCTTGAGGAGATAACAGGGTGACAAGTTTGAATTGTGTAGATTGAGCTTGAAAACTTGTCATGCTATGCTTTTCATCACTTTGAGTATAAAGAGATTTAGAAGGAGCAGCTTCACTAAACTTCCCTTTAGGCGTATGAGATTCACTATGCCTTCTAGATTGATATTGAGGAGCTTGTTGTTGAGGAGGAGAGAATGAAGGATTTTGGTAAACAACTTCTTTTATTTGCTCAGCTGAACTTGTTTTCCTTTGCTGCTAACTGCCACCTTGCGATTGATGTCTAGATGATCTTTCCTTCCTTTGATAGGTTCTTGTGAAAGATGTAGGCTTAGAGGATACATCTGAACTTTGAGGAGCAACTCCTGAGGCACCAGCAGCAGGAGGAGGAGGAGGAGGAGGAGGACCTCTCCTAAACTTCTGAGGTAGAGGAGAGTATCTCCTGCTCTCTTCATTGCCTTTTGTTCATTCTTAGATAGCCACATCCATGCTGGCATACCCTTATAGGGGGTAATATTTTGCAGAATATAGTATGGTGTGTCATTTGCAGGATTGGGTTTAGGGGTATGAGGTGGAGGAGCTTTCCTCTTCTTGGAGACTTTCTTTCTCTTGGGATCCTCATCTGAGTCTTCATCATCATCATCATCATCTGACTCTTGTGGATTGTCATATAGTGCATCTATTTCTCTTATTGTCCCATCAGGTATTGCAAATTTTGCAGTCTTGGAGGGAGCAAGAGGAGGAGCTAGAGAACTATACACATCAGTGCTTTCAGCAGCTGACTTATTTTCTTCTTCTATGTCAGCCATGACCAGTACATCTAGATCAGGCATTGGAGAATCATCCATAACATAAATTGGTGCAATATGGGATGAGATAGTGGGGGAAACAACTCTGGGAGGAGACTCTGGAGTAGCAAAAGTGGCCTTGAGCCAAACTTTGGGGCTTATTGGTGTGGTATAAGGAATTATAGCCATGGATGGCTTAGTGTTATCTGCTGGAAGGTTATTAAAATAGACTGTATCTATTGGTTCTGTTGTTGCTGCTTCTGCTGGTACATCTGCTGCTACTTCTGCTTGTACATCTACTGCTACATCTGATACTGTTTCTATATCAGTTTCAACTAACTCTGCTGCTGCTACTTCTGCTACTATATTTGTGGCTGCTTCTTCTTCGTTGAGTATCTCCCCCTGCCTGGTTTTAGTCGAAACTGAAGCCAGGCCCCTTCCTGAAGAGGGAGCAGTAGAGAGAGCAGAAATTTGGGCAGCAAGGGTGGAGATGGATGCAGTAAGAGGAGAAATAGCCTCTGCTATGATTGTTTTGAGGAGGGGTGTGAGAAGGGCAATGAGTGGAGGGATAATGGAAGAGTCCAACAGTGGGGAGGTAGATGTTGTGGCAGGGGGTGTTTGAGTGAAGGTGGTAGTAGCTGGTGGAGTTAGAGGTGGAGGTGGAGGTGGATATTGTATGTGAGATACATTTGGAGGAGAGGGGGTTGGAAGAAGGGATGATAATTGATTGAAGGATGGGAGGGATGAGAGGTTGGATAGGGGGATGTCAGCGAAATGCTGTGGAAGAGGAGATGGGGGTGGTGATGGTAGTGATGTGTTATGCTGGGGGGAAGGAGTATGAGAGGGAATATGGATTGGAGATGTTTGTATTGGGGATGATGGAGGTGTGGGAGTAGGGACTGTAATATGAGTGGAAGGGGGGGTTTGTTGATTTGCTGGCTGAGATGGAGTTTGGAGAGATAGAGGTTGTGTAGTAGTGGATGGAACCTCTTCAGTAGGGTGGGAAGTGGCTGGAGCAGCCCTTGTACTCTCTGAAGTGTTGATGGAAGAGGAGGTAGCCTTGGAAGGCTTGGTGATGGTCCTCTCCCATTTGCTAAAGAGGGCATAGGTTAGCCTCTTGCTAGCATTTATGAATGTGGTCGGGGAGACCATGGATTCAGCAGCCTTTTCCTTTAGGAAGATCCCTAAGATCCTTCCAAAAAAACCTCTTTCTTTGTATTCTTTTTCGTAATCAGGTCAAACAAGATCTGAGCCCAGTTAACTTGTTTCTTATTTACTACTGCACATAATACCAAGAATTGGTGCCTGGTGATGTAGTCATGAGCAGTATGCTTGCCCAGCAAGACTTTCCCTATAATGTCTGCGAGAAACTTGAATTTAGTATCCAATTGTTTCTTCAGCAATTTGTTAGGGTTTTCTCAAGAATAACCCATTTGGCTGAGCATCTCAGTATATTCCTCATTCTCAATTTCTAATTCTTCTGTGCCATTATTCAAACCAAAAATTTCAGTTGAAACTTCAGGGGTAAGGGAGACAACATTACCCGATATTGTTCCAGTCATCGTATTCTCTTCTGTTTTGGAGGATGTATAGACCCACTCCTTGATTTCAGTGCCAGGTAGTTTAATCCTTGTAGAGAGCAGATTCTTCAATTGTTGTCCTACAAGTAGTTGAAGGATTTCCAGAAAGACAGGGTAGGAATATTGAAATGACTCGAAATCAACATCAAATCCAGTGTCAAATTTCATTGCCGCGAGAGCTCCTGCTGGAATCGCCATGAGAGCACCTGCACGATAAAAATGAAGATCAAGTGCAAGGGAACTGAAAGGGCGGGACGGAGGTCGAAGAAAACCTAAATATAAGGTTTTCCAGAATATGAATCGACAAATTCCGTTCCACTAAAAGTAAATAATTCTTCGATCTGAGGGCGGCGAAATAATTTGGAGTTAATCAATTCGTCGAGCTCAGTCTAAAGGTTTGAAGACATTTTGCTGAGCTCCGTTCGACGAAAGTTTTCTGAATTAGATTCGTCGATCTCAGGTTGACGAAACTAACTTCACTAACAGAGAGTTCGTTGATCTCAGGTCAACGAATATCTCAAGAAACCTTCCCAGTTCGTCGACCTCCATTCAATGAACGTTGAAAAATTCATCAAGTGTAGACAGAAACTAAACTAAGTCTTCTTCATTGATCATTCCAAGATGATTTATAAAGAACGGGTGGTTTCTTTCATCCAGGGGTTTGGTGAAAATATCAGCTCTTTGTAAATCAGTGTAGATATAGACAAGTTAAATTTTGTTTTTGCCTACACACTCTCTAATTAAATGATGCTTAATGTCTATATGTTTTGTCCTACTGTGATGGACTGGATTTTGTGCTATAGCTATAGCACTTGTGTTATCACATAAGAGATTTGAATTATTTAAGTTGAATCCATAGTCCAGGAGTTGGTTTTGGATCCACAGTATCTGGGAACAGCAACTGCCAGCTGCAATATATTCTGCTTCAGCAGTTGATGTTGACACAGATACCTGCTTCTTACAAAACCAGGACACTAATCTCATACTAAGGAACTGACAAGTTCCTGAGGTACTCTTTCTGTCCACTCTGCATCCAGCAAAGTAGCATCTGAGTATCCAGTTAACTCAAATTCCGACTCAGTGGGATACTAGAGTCCTAGACTGGGACAACTCTTTATATATCTCAAAATTATTTTCAGAAAAACTAGGTGAGATTCTTTAGGGTTCACCTGGAACCTAGCACAAAGACATGTGGCAAACATGATGTCAGGTCATCTTGTTGTAAAGTATAGTAGGGACCCAACAATGCCCCTATATAATTTCTGATCCACAGGTTTTCCATGTGCATCAGAGTCTATTACAGCATTTGTAGCCATGGGTGTTTTCTTTGTTGAGCCATCAGCCATCCCAAACTTCTTTATAAGATCTTTAGCATATTTAGCTTGGGAGATGAAGATGTCATCAGGGAGCTGCTTTACTTGGAGACCAAGAAAGTAGGAGATCTCACTCATGCTACTCATCTCAAATTTTGAATGCATGAGGTCAGAGAACCTCTTGCATAATTTGGGATCAGTAGACCAAAATATAATGTCATCCACATATATTTGTACTAACAAAGTTTGGTCCTTATGATGTCTAGTGAATAAGGTTTTATCTACTATGCCTCTAATGAATTTATACTCTATCAGAAAGCTAGCTAAGGTCTTATACCAAGCTCTTAGAGCTTGCTTTAGATCATAGAGAGCCTTATGCAATTTAAATACATGATAGGGATGAGTTGCATAGATAAAACTTGGAGGTTGTTCAACATAAACCTCTTCCTTTAGTACTCCATTCAGAAAATCACTCTTTACATCCATCTGATATACTTTGAACTTCTTGTAGGCAACATAGGCAAGAAAGATTCTGATTGCCTCTAATCTTACAACTGGTGCAAATGTTTGGTCATAGTCTATCTTTTCTTCTTGCCTATAATCTTGAGCAACAAGTCTAGCCTTGTTTCTCACAATTACACCTTGGGCATCTAGTTTATTTCTATATACCCATTTGGTTCCAATGATTAGGTAATCTTGGGGTCTTGGAACCAAATCCCAAACTTTACATCTTTCAAATTGGTTGAGTTCCTCTTGCATAGCAATGATCTAGTGGGGATCTTGCTCAGCATCTTTTATGGATTGAGGTTCAACTTGAGAGAGGAAACAGGCATGCATAAAGTCTTGGTTGAGTTGATTCCTTGTCTGTACACCTGCTGTTATGTCTCCAATCACTTGAGATCTGGGGTGATCCCTTAGTGTGATAGGATAAGTGGGTGGAGTTGGTTCAGCAACAACATTTGGATTTAATTCCTCTTGTGGAATTATATTTGCTGTTGGATGAAGTTCAGTCTGTTCAGTGCCTTCTTCTTCACTTTCATCTTCATCTTGTGGAGAAGGATGTGTTGGAGCCTCTTGGGTGAGGTTTAGTCCATCCAAATTCTCACACAAGTGAGGTACTTGCATAGGATTATTGGTAGAAATCTCGTTCTCCTTGCAAGACATGTTAGCCTCATCAAAAGTAACATGGACTGATTCTTCAATTTTTAGAGATGATTTATTGAATACCCTATAAGCTTTGCTTACTTGGGAATATCCTAGAAAAATTCCTTCTTCAGCCTTAGCTTCAAACTTTCTAATATATATTTTTTTACTATTATGTATATAACATACACATCCAAATACTTTAAAATAGGTGAATTTAGGTTTCTTCCCTTTAAGTAATTCATAGGAAGTCATATTCTTTAGTTTATGTATCAAGCTTCTATTCAGTACATAATTTATTAGGCTTATAGCCTCTGCCCAAAAGGATAGGGGCATGTAAGCATCTACAAGTAATGTGCCTGCAGCTTCAATAAGGGTCATATTTTTCCTTTCAACTACCCCATTTTGTTGGGGAGTTCTAGGAGCTGAGAAGCAGTGTCTGATACCTTCCTTCTCACAGAACTCATGCATAAGAAGAGACTCAAACTCTGTACCATGATCACTTCTGATCAATGTAACATGAGTAGAGTACTCAATCTATATGATCCTGAGAAAATCTGTGAGAACTTTAAAGGTATCTGACTTAGACCTCAAAAAGAACACTCAAGTGAACCTTGAGAAGTCATCTACAATAACTAAAGTGTAGGATTTCCCTCCTAGGCTCTATACAGCAATGGGTCCATAGAGATCCATGTATAGCAAGTATAATATCCTAGGTGAATCACTTTTATTTACTTATTTAAAGCTAGATTTAGTTTGTTTTCCTAGTTGACAGGCCCTGCAGAGGCCTTCCTTCTTGTAGGGACCAGAAGGTAAACCTCTCACAAGGTTGTCTTTTGATAGCCTAGTAATATTTTTCATGTTTACATGTCCTAGCCTTTTATGTCATAATTCATTCTGATTACTAATTATGTTAAGTAAGCAGATATCTGAATTGAGAGCATTAAAATCAACTAAATATATATTCCTTTGTCTATTCCCAATTAAAACATTTTGTTTTTCTTTATTTGAAATAGTACAAGATATTGAGTTAAAGTGTACCTGGTAACCTTCATCACATAATTGACTTATGGAGATGAGGTTATGCTTGAGTCCACTTACATAGGTAACCTTCTTGAATGTGACAGCTCCAATTCTTACTTGTCAATGTCCTTCAGATTGGCCACACTTTGAATCACCAAAGATTACCTTTGGTCCCAGCTTGGTCTTATAGTTGAGTAGATTTTCCTTGTTGTCAGTCATGTGTTTGGAGAAACCACTGTCCAGGTACCATAGTTGATTCACAACTGGACAGCTCTTTATCTGCAAGAAAAACAGTTAGTTGTTCTTGACCAAGGTTACCTTGGGTCCTTTATATTGCTGATATGAAAAGCTAGATATTACAGAAAATTCTGGTTGAGATTTGTATCCTAATGGATGATATCTTCTAGGTGGAATTATCCAAACAGCTAATGGATTAAATGGTTTCCTAGATTTATTAGAGTTGTTGTTATAGTTATGATTATTAGCAAGTCTTTCTGTGTTTGACAAAATGTTGTGAGTTCGTTGATCAGATTTCGACGAATTGGGATGAGATCGTCGATCTCTGCTCAGAGGATGAACAAGTTCATTTTTTGTGCCCCAAGTTTGTCGATCTCTGCTCGATGAACCATGCACAATTCATCGGTCACAATAAGACGAATGATTATTATTGAAATTTGTGTTCAGAGATCGTCGTACTGAGGTCGACGATCGGTTCATATATCGTCGATCTGAGTTCGACGATAACTCCTGAACATTGTTACTTTTATTATTCTCCTAGTTTTTAAGTTTGTTCTTAATTTCAATCTGTTTAAGAACTTCATTAACCTTATTAACTTGTTCAGTATTTTTCTTTCCTTTATCAGAAACAAAATTTAAAGGTTTAGAAAGATAATTCTTTTGGATTAGGATTGGTTCACTAGATGAAGCTCCTAACCCTAGTCTACAGTTATTAGTACTAGCATTTAATGTGCTGGTTATATCTAACAATCTTAAACTTCTGTCATTAAATGATTCTTCTAATATCTTAGCTTTGCTAAGTTCAGATTTCAGAAAGATAATTTGTTCATTTGTAGAATTTAGTTCATCCTTTAACTTATTGTTTTCAAAAATAACATTTTCCTGGTATCCTAGTCTTTCCTTAAGTGTCTTAATTTCTTTTTCTGAATTTATTAGATCTATGCACATAGTTTTAAATTCAGATTGAAATGATTCAGAACTACAATCAAAAGAAGACAATACCAGATCAGCTTCAGATGCTGAGGCTTCTTCAGTGTCTGATTCTTCCTCCTCTGAATGACCCCTGGAAGCATCAATGGCCATGAGGCAAACTTCTTTCGCCCTTGCCTCCTCTTCTTCTTCACTGGAGATGGAAGATGACGATTCATGTTCAGTTTCACTCCAGCTTTCATCTATAAAGCCTTTCTCCTTCTAATGTTTGATGGAGGAAGGCCTGCTGCTTTGCTATCTTTTGGAGTCCTTCTCTCTTCTCTTCTCCTTCTTCTGATTCTCTGGACACTCTGAGAGGAAGTGATGAGTTGTAATTATACCTATATCTTCGTATTTTATTTAAGTCCGTTTCGTTTATTTTTTGTCTTTTTTATTAGTTTAATTCAATAAATTGCTTGTTTTTGTAAATATTATTTCTAACTTAGCTTAATTTTTATTCCAGAAAAATTCCAGAAAAAATTCCAAAAAGTCAGAAAAATCTGCCTGACACGCCCGTGTCAATCGGCCGACACGCCCGTGTCACGCCAGCCCGACGATCGCCGACCACAGGTGCCAGCTCGACGATCGGCCGTCATCAAACCCAGCCCGTCACGCCCGTGTCAAATGGCTGTCACGCCCGTGTCGTCGCCGACCCGCAAGCTTGGTCAACATGTCAACGCTGCCGACATCAAACTGCCAGCTCCCGCGGTCACGCCCCCCTTTCACGCCCGTGACATGGTTGTCACGCCCGTGACTTGGGGCGTGACCGCCACGTTTTTGCCCCGAAGTCAAAGCTCCAGTCAAGTCAATCGGCCAGCTCATGAATAGTAGTGACACGCCCCCCTGTCACGCCCGTGACCTAGGGCGTGACCAACCCGAAAAATTGCCTATAAATAAGAGCTTTCAGGAAGCTTATTTTGTCCACTTTTTTGACCACTTTGCTTAGGGGAGGTGCTGCCCATTTGGATTCCAAACTTATGTAAGGAGATTTTCTCCCCCCCTCTCTCTCTCTTAGTTTGTATTAGGGTTTTTACTTTAATAAAATATGAATCTTTCTCCCTTAATTTGTTTGATTAATCCAATTGAATGCGCCTACTTAAGTAATTTTTCGTTCCTCTTCTTGTATTTCTTTTATGTTTTCATTTTTTTTTGCTTTCATAACTTAGTTAGATTTAGGATTTCTCGGCTTTTCTAGCCGTTGTGCCGTCCGTCTAGTTTTCATTTCCCGCACTTTTTTGATTTAGCTTTTCCTCTTTTTCCTATTTTTTCATTCATAAGGCTTTATAAAAACTCTCCTAAAAGTGTTATTTTCATTTTTCTTTAACTTAGGCTCTTTAGGATTGTAAAACTTTTTTGTCACCTTTTTGTTTTATTTTCACTTTTTAGGAGTTTTTATAAAAATATAGGAATGAAAATATAGTCGTTATAATTTTCCGCTCACTTTGTTTTATCTTTTTAATTTCAAAACTTTTAGTCCGGTTAATTTTTATTTCATCTTCTTATGCATTTCTACCGCATTCTAGCGGTAGAAGTGCAGTTGTTTTAATTTTTCGTCAACTTTCATTTTGCGTTTATTTGTAAAACCTTTTAGCTCGGTTAATTTTTATTTTCACTTTTTATGCATTTCTACCGCATTCTAGCGGTAGAAATGCAGTTGTATAAATTTTTCAGCAACTTTGTTTTTCTAAATTTCTGCAAGTGTGCGTGTGTGTATGAGTTAGGTTTTACTGCTTTATTTCATTTCTGTAGAGTGCGTGTGTGCGTATGCATTTATTTCTGCCTACTCTTTAAGAGTTAAATGGCGCCCTGCTTTCATTTTCTTCCTACTCATTTGAGTAGGAAAACTTTGTGTGTGTGCGTGTGTTTTCTTTTCTGTAGAGTGTGTGCGTGTTGGGATTTGTCTCCACAATGCCTCAGATTTGTAGGAGGTCAGACCTTGAACTAAGATGAATTAAGGTGTATTTGATGCTGTGTTTAAGTTGTATGTGTGCAGGTTCTAATTGCCAAGTGTAGACCAATGTCAGTCTATAATGAGTCACCAAACACAGGACCATACAATGTAATCCCTCATTGTGTGATCCAAAGTGTTGGCCCATGTATAGCCTCTCTATTGGGATACACTTCCTTCATGCACTTGGATTGATGTACAGAAGTATTGGAGCAAATTCCTCTTAGAATTTTCCTAAGTCCTTTATACTCGAGTATTTCCTTGTAATACACGAGTAAGTATTTTCTGATACTCGAGTAAGTCTGTTGATACTCGAGTATATCCTCTGATACTCGAGTAAGTATGTTTATACTCGAGTAAGTATTTTCTGATACTCGAGTAAGTCTGTTGATACTCGAGTATATCTTCTGATACTCGAGTAAGTCTGTCTATACTCGAGTAAGTATTTTCTGATACTCGAGTAAGTCTGTTGATACTCGAGTATATCTTCTGATACTCGAGTAAGTCTGTCTATACTCGAGTAAGTGTTTTCTGATACTCGAGTAAGTCTGTTGATACTCGAGTATATCTTCTGATACTCGAGTAATTTCTTCCATACTCGAGTAATTGACTCTGATATAAACATTTCTCAGGTATATTTTCTGATACTCGAGTTTAGCCTTTTGATACTCGAGTATATCGTCTTGATACTCGAGTATACTTTCTATTACTCGAGTATACAATTCTGATACTCGAGTATACCATTTTGATACTCGAGTATTTCATTCTTTTCTCCTGTATTTCTCTCTTTCTATACTCGAGTATACTACTTCTTGCTACTCGAGTAATCCATCTCTCCATACTCGTGTATATCCTTCATTACTCGAGTATCGCAGTCAACTTCTCCAGAATTATTCTAAGTCCATTTTTATCATAAGTACTTTGAATCTGTCAATTCTGATTGGTCCACGTGTCATCTTTAATCAATGTTATGACCGTTGGAACCCACCTATAAATAGGTCTTTTCAGAAATGACTTTTCAAGCGTTATTACAGAAATATTCTTTTTAAGAAAGAGAAATTCCGTGAACCCTAATCTCACGCCGCCGCCATTGCCGTTCACGGAAGAAGAAGAAAAGTTTGGATCGCCACCTTCGTTTTCATCGATCTTTTCTCCAGCGATCCAGAAGAAAGAGAATCACTCGATCTTGCCAAGCCTTGAAGATTCCAGATCTACTTTCTTGATCGAGGTGGTTCTAGATCTCAGATTCGTGGATATTTCTCTAGTCGACTTCTACATTCTCTGATCAAGCCAAAGTTCCTAAAGAAGAAGACAGATCCAGATCTGAGATTGTTGTTTTGATTTTTATTTTCAAACCAAATTTCATTGTAGGAGATTCTTCTCCGAGACTTGTAGGAAGTTTTGTCTTCCGAGTTTTTGTAGATCCGTTTTGGGATCGAGATTTGTAGGAACGTGGTTCCGAGGTGTAGGATTGTTTTCAATCCGAGATAGTGGAGTAGCCGAGTCTAGTAATTTGCTAGATCGGTGAGGAAAGTGGACGTACCCAAGATTGGGGAACCACTATAAATCTCTTGTCTTCTGTGATTGCTTGATATTTGCTGTGTTAGTTTTTAATTCCGCATTTGACACGCATCTCACCTATTCACCCCCCCTCTAGGTGATTTAGGCTAACAACTTAGACCTCTCAATTGGTATCAGAGGGAGGTTGATCGTTAAAAGGTTAACACCTTGATCTTATCCTTCTAAGTTGTTTTCTGAAAAGTATCAAGCATGAGTAAGACCAAGGATTTTGCTAAACTCCCTATCTGCACCAAGAACAACTTTCCTATGTGGAAGGAAAGAGTAAAGTTCTTCATGGAAGCAGTAGATCCCCGGATCTTCATGATTGTTGAAGAAGGTCCCCACATTCCTATGACTGCATCCACCATAGATCCCACCAGGCAAGTTCCCAAGAAGTTGATGGATCTAGACAAGGATGAGATTGCACTTGTCTCTCTGGACAAGAAGGCTAAAAATATTATAGCAAGTGCAGTCGACGACTCAATGCTGCAGAATTTAATTCATTGCCAATCTGCCAAGGAGATGTGGCAATCCCTGGTGACTCTGATGGAAGGCACTGAAGAAGTGAGGGATGATCGGAGATCCCTTCTGAATCAAAAGTATGAAGCCTTCCGGCAAGGTCACAAGGAGGCCATAGCTGACACCTTTGAGAACTTCTTCAAGATAGTAAATGGCCTAAGAGTGTATGGCCGTGTCTTCACCAACGGGGAACTCAATGACAAATTCTTAAGATCCCTAACCAAGGAATGGGATAATAAGGTATGTGCCATTCGGGAGTTTGGAAGGTTAGCTGAGACGGACCCGCAGAATCTGTTCGGAAAGCTTATGTCTTACGAGCTGCAAATCAACTCAAGAAAAGCTGAAGAAGAGACAAGCAGGTCTGCATCCAAGGAGAAATCTGTCGCTCTAAAGGCAGATAGCTCAAGGAAGATAAAAGCTAGCTCTCCTGCCCCAGTTCCTGAGGCTGATGAAGAAGAATCATCTGAGCCTAGCTCATCTGGCTCAGAACTATCTGATGGAGAGTTCTCCCTACTCTCAAGGCAGTTCAAGAAATTCTTGAACAAGAAGAAGCAATGGAGAGGCAAGGATGCCTCATATAGAAGATCACGACATGACAGTGATCATCGGAAGAAAGGCTCAAGTAGCCATGACAGGTATAATCCTAAACCGAACAAACAGATTTCTACTGACATCATTTGTTATTGTTGCAACAAGCCAGGTCACGTCATCGCCGATTGCCCTCACAAAAAGAAAGAGGGTGGAAGAAGAGAGGAAAAGAAATCCTCACACTCCAAGAAGAGGACAGAGAGAAGCCTAGTAGCCAAGAAGAGCAAAACTCTCAGCGACTCTGACTCATCTGAGTCGAGTGAAGAAGACGAAGCTTACTTTGGGCTCATGGCTCATTCGGATGATGAACAAGTCCCCCAGTTTACTGGGGAGGTAAAATCTCACACTCCTCTCTCTGATTCTGAAAATGACAATGAGCAAGAGGGATATTCCTCTGAAGATGAATCTGAACTCATGGGACAGTATAAGGAACTACTCACCGCTTACGAGAAATGTCGTAGAATGGTGAGAAGTCAAGCCAAAGAGATCAATTCTCTACAGGCTAGTGAGAGCAACTTGAGAGAAGAAGTCAATAGGACTAACTCTCTTCAAGAGAACCTAAATGAAGCTATGGAGGAATACAATAAAGCTCTCAAGCACCTCGACCTTAAAGAGGAAATCATCAAAGAACTGGAAAAACAACTCGAGGCTGAAAAGAAGCTTGTTGAGAGTTTCTCTAAGCCTAAGACAGTTCTTCCAATCGTTGCTGAATTCTCTGCTAAGGCCAAGGGTGCTGGTTTAGGCCACATTGGATCTTCTAGTAAATCCTCTAGGAGAAACAAGGCCAAGAGGAAGAATAAGGCTGCCCGGAAGGCTCTAGCTGAGGAAAAAGGGAAAGCTCCCTTGGAACCTGTTGTGTTCAAGAAAGTTATCTTTCCCACGAACGAACTCGATTATGAGTCCACCTATGGACACTTTTCTAGGCCGATCCCTGAGAAGCCTAAGTCAAGATACCAAGGTTGGACTCGTCCTCGTAACTTTGGCGAGAGTGTCTTCAAGGCACCATATGAGGAGATTCAGCTTCAAAGCTATGGACCTTATGCTCATGGTCATAATCTCAAAAAGACACCAAAAGTAAAACCCATTGTAGAAAAGCCTATGAAGGAGACGACCTCATGTAACTGCCATCATCATGAAGTCTCCTCCTCCAAGAGTAAAGCTCCTGCCAGACCGTCATTCCAAAAAGTCAAGCAGGACTACACAAGGCAAAGATACAACAGGTTCAACTGTTGGTGCTGTGGCAGAATTGGTCATTTTGCCAGTGATTGTTGGTTCAATCCTGAAAATGCTGCAACCCCTAAGGTTAGCAACGTGAGAGTGACCACTCATAAGGCTAATACTCGTAGGGGGAGTATTCTAACTCGAGACCAAGGACCCAAACTTGTTTGGGTTCCTAAGGCTAAATGATTGTAATTGCAGGTATGTCCAAAGGCCACCAAAATGCCAATCTGGTACTTGGACAGTGGATGTTCTCGGCATATGACCGGGACAAGGAGCCTACTACTAAACTACACCTCAGTCTGCGACGGACCAAAGGTCATCTTTGGAGGTTCAGATCGAGGAATCACTAAAGGCTATGGTATGATTTCTAACGGTAGCGTATCCTTCTCGAATGTAGCCTATGTTGAAGGATTGGAACACAATCTCATCAGCATAAGCCAACTATGCGACAAAGGATACGTAGTTGAATTTCATGCTGACAAGTGTTTGATAAAGTCGGTTAACAATATGGAAACTATTTTATCAGGCACTCGAAGCAGAAATATTTTCTGTTTGAATTTTATTTGTATAGACTCTTCGACACCAGTGTGTCTTTTGGCAAAAAGTAGTGCATCTCTTGCTGACCAATGGCACAAGAGACTAGCACATATTAATTTCAAAACTATTAATAAATTATTCTCTCAAAACTTAGTGCGTGATGCACCCAAGGTCAAGTGCGTTACGGACAGTCCTTGTCACGCTTGTATCAAAGGCAAGCAAACAAGAAGCTCGTTCAAAAGCATAATAGGCAAGGATTCCAATAGAAGTTTACAGCTTCTTCATATGGACTTGTTTGGTCCACTGCAGGTTAGAAGTTTGGGAGGTAAGGAATATACGTTGGTTATTGTGGATGATTACTCGCGCTTTGCGTGGGTGTTCTTTCTGAAACACAAGTCAGATACCTTCAGTATTCTCACTAACTTTGTCAGGCAAATCCAGAATGAATACAACTGTTCCGTAGTCAAAATCAGAAGTGACAATGGAACGGAATTCAAGTCTGGAGCCATGACAGAATTTTGTGAAAGTCAAGGTATCTTTCATGAGTTTTCCTCTCCCCGCACACCACAGCAAAATGGAGTGGCTGAGAGAAGGAACAGAACACTCATAGAGGCTTGTCGGACCATGTTGAGTGATGCCTCACTTCCGGAGTACTTCTGGGCTGAAGCCGTCAACACCGCTTGTCACGTGCAAAATCGAGCACTCATCAACAAAGACCATGATAAGACTCCCTACGAACTTCTAAAAGGCAGGCAACCAACCATTTCATACTTTAGAATCTTTGGTTGTAAGTGCTTCGTACTTAACAATGGCAAGTATCACACTACAAAGTTTAGCGAGAAAAGCTTTGAAGGTATTTTCGTAGGTTATAGTAGCCATAGTAAGGCCTATAGAGTTTTCAATAGAAAAACTCTGGTTGTGGAAGAGTCGATACATCTTGTATTTGATGAGACGAGTCTGTTGCAAAGCAACTCGTCTAGTATGCCTATTGTAGATGCAGGTACAGAGTTGAAAGAACTCAGATTGGATGAACCTATTAAAGATAAAGATGAGACGTTCATCAAGATCCCCTCTACAACCACCTTTGGAGAGGGAGATGATCAAGATGAAGAAGACATCCCAGCTGAAGATATAACTCCAGTGGCTGAAGAGATCCCAGATGCAAGGACTTTAGAGTTTAGACACTTGAAGGATCATCCTGTTGACCAAATCATAGGAGATCCTCGGGATGGTGTCAGAACTCGTCGAGGTACAACTAACGAGAATTTACACTTAAGCTTTCTCTCACAGGTTGAACCAAAGAAATTTGAGGAAGCCAACTCCGACGCATCCTGGATTCTAGCCATGGAAGAAGAATTAAACCAGTTTAAAAGATGCAAAGTCTGGACACTTGTTCCTAGACCCAAGCATAAGAACGTCATCGGGACAAAATGGGTCTACCGGAACAAGATGGATGAAGACGGAACAATTATAAAGAATAAAACCAGACTTGTCGCCAAGGGATATCGTCAAGAGGAAGGGATCGACTTCGACCAAACTTATGCTCCAGTAGCAAGACTGGAGGCAATCAGGTTATTTCTTGCCTACGCTGCACTTAAGGGCTTTACCGTCTATCAAATGGACGTGAAGTCCGCCTTCCTAAATGGTAACATTAAGGAAGAAGTGTACGTAGAGCAACCCCCAGGTTTTGTTGATCCAACCCTTCCTAACTATGTGTATTTATTACAAAAAGCACTATATGGTCTCAAGCAAGCCCCTCGGGCTTGGTATGAGACGCTATCTACCTTTCTTCTTGAGAACAAGTTCACGAGAGGAAAGATAGATAAGACATTATTTCTTAGGGAAATAAAAGGCAAGATTTTGCTAGTGCAAATCTATGTCGACGACATCATTTTTGGCTCTACAGACAACAACCTCTGCAAGAAGTTTTCTAAACTTATGCAAGGGAAGTTTGAAATGAGCAGTATGGGAGAGCTGAAGTATTTCTTAGGGCTACAAGTGAAACAATCTGAGGATGGAATTTTCATCTCTCAGACCAAGTTCACCAAAGAGCTGCTTAAGAAATTCGGAATGGAGAATGCAACCTCTATGAGGACTCCAATGGCCTCAGCTATGTCTCTGGACAAGGACGAGAAAGGGAAACCTTTTGATGAAACCAAGTACAGAAGCATAATTGGGTCCTTGCTCTACCTTACTGCGAGTAGACCAGATATAATGTTCTCGACATGTGTGTGTGCTAGATTTCAGGTGAACTCTAAGGAATCTCACTACATCGCTGCAAAGCGAATCTTGAGATACCTCAAAGGAACACCAAATCTTGGCTTATGGTACCCAAGAAGTAATGATAGTGAACTAATTGGATTTTCAGATGCAGATTTTGCAGGAAGCAAGGACGACAGGAAAAGCACCTCCGGGACTTGCCAATTCCTCGGAAGGAGACTCATTTCCTGGAGCAGTAAGAAGCAAAACTGTGTAGCCATCTCAACGGCTGAATCAGAGTACATCTCTGCAGGGAGCTGTTGTGCACAGCTTTTGTGGATCAAGAATCAGTTTGAAGATTACAACATGAAGTTCCAGAACATTCCACTGTTCTGTGATTCTTCCAGCGCAATTGCAATAGCCAACAACCCAGTCTCCCACAGCAGAACCAAGCACATAGAGCTTCGCTACCATTTCATTCGGGAGCATGTGGAAAATGGAGATATAGATCTACAGTATGTCTCCACAGACAGGCAAGTTGCAGACATCTTCACCAAGCCGCTGGATGAGTCCAAGTTTTCATTCTTCAAAACTGAGCTTGGACTGCTTAACAAAGAAGACCAATGATGGACTCAGAAATTTAGAAGAGGTCAGAAATGTTGGATACTCTGAGGTACATTTTTTCTTTTGTTTAGTGAAAATTCCTTCAAGAAATTTGAGACTCGAGAATAGTTACATTTACACGAGTGAAATAGTGAATACTCGAGTAACAAGTCAAATATACTCGAGCAATCAAATCAATACTCGTGTATGCACTCCTTATACTCGAGTATGAAAAGTCTTCAGAATTTAATACTCGTGTATTGAACTTCATATACTCGAGTAATCAGATTGATACTCGAGTATGAATTTTTTATACTCGAGTATGAAAAAAAAAAAAAAAAATCCGTCTAGACTTAATACTCGTGTATACTCAGTCCATACTCGAGTATATGTTAAGGATTACTCGTGTATGCCGTAAACTTCTCTCGTGTAATCGGATTTCTCTGGAATTTTTCAAACTCTCTATTCGCACAACTAATTTGCCGCCTCTTCCGGTATGTCTTTTTACTTAATTCGTTTTAAACCTAATTAGAATTATTTATATATATATATTCAAAACGACAAAGTCCTTTCCACTTCTCATTCACTCGAGTAGCCGCCGGCTGTTCGTATTCCCGGAACCCTGTTCTTCGCCTTCCGTCGCCGCAGATTCCTGTCTTCCTCATTGAAGAATCGCTGATGGCTCCTCCCTCCTCCAAGTTTGGAATCGGCTCGGAATTAGTGACTGATGGCATAGAAGATATCTCCGATGATTTCAAGAACCTTCTGATTCTCCTCGACACGGCCGGATTAACCTTCGTTCTTCAAGAACCTTGCCGCCTTTTGCTTTCTGATGTTGAAGAGTTCTACAAAAACTTGAAGATTAGGCACAATGGTACAGTTCTGAAATCAAAGGTAAGGGGAGTTGATGTTCGGTTAGATAAAACCTCTGTCGCCACTCTGCTTCGGATGCCAGTGGTCGACGAAGAAGATGATTTAGACAAGGCAGATGCCGACCGCACCTCCTTATTCTGTGGTCGAGATCCAGAAGGTGGAGGTGAAACCCTGAACCGCTCTCTGTTCAATCCGGAAGGGAAGTTTCTAGTTGACATCATTGCCAAGATCCTCTGGTGCAAGACTTACTCCATTCGAGATGTATCACAAAATCTTTTTGATGTTATGCAAGCTATTGTCTGTAGGAAGAAGTTTCAGTTTGGAATGATGATTCTAGATAAGATCAAAGAAAGCGTCAAACATCCCAGCTTTGCCAGGATCATCTCCCTCCTCCTCCATGAGATAAATCCTACAGTGTTTGACTTCTCTAAAGGGACTCCTCTTCACCACATGAAGAAAGTCTCAATATCATCCATTCAGAGGTATGACCTCAAGATCATGAACCCTGCCCAAACCTCCAGACAGCAAGCTGTCATCAGGACCCCATCTCCTCCTCAACATCAAATTGCTGACACTCTGGGTGCAGCAATTGAGGGGGAGCCTGCCTCTTCTCTTCCTCAGAATCAGGTCTCTTCAGAATCAGCAATTCCAGAAACAGAAGAAGTAAGAATTCCTACTCCTCCAATCTCTCCTCATCCAGCAGATATTCAATCAGCAAATCCAGACTCAGAGATTCCAGACTCAGCAGCCCTTCTGTCTACAGCTGAGGATATCAACAAACTCATTGATGAGCTCAGCTCAGATGCCCCTCTCTTCCAAAATGACTCAGCTGCTAAGTCTCCAGTTCAGTCTCCTGCAAGAACCCCAGCTCCAACTCCTGAAAGATCTCCAGTCCATTCTCCTGAGAGTGAGCCTAGTACATCAGCTCATATTCTCCTGTCTGATGATGAGATGTCTCCAGATCCTGTGGAGGCACCTCTGAAGAATTTGGATTTCTCCATGCCCTCTCTCCTACCCTCAGAAGAAGATGTTGAAACAGTTCCATTCAAGAGAGCAGTCAGCTCTGTGGTGATCTCAGAAATCCCTCCTTGGACTGCTTCTGCTTCTACTTCTGCTCCTGCCCCTGCTGCTTCAGCTCCTGAACCAACCTCAGCTCCCTCCTCCTCAGATTTTATCAGCAAGATAGAGCTTATGCTAAAAGAACAGAGAGAATACTTTGATGCCTCTCTGCAATCAGTAACATCCAAGGTCTCTGCTCTTGAAACAGAGATGAGCAGAGGCTTTGCAGAAATCCAAGCAAATACTGATGAACTAAAAAGGTTGTTCCAACTTGGAGGCAAAGCCATAGACCACACCATTACAAGCATTGGTGAGCTAAGAAATCAGGCTGAGACAGTAGCTCACAATCAGATCAAGCTGGATGAGAGAGCTGAAATGAATGTTGTGACAGTATGTAATGAAGTGGGCACCTTCAAAGATGAAGCGATTGCAAAGCTTAACATAGATATCAGCAAGGGGGAGAAAGTTGTAAAAGAACAAGTGGAAAAACTTTATGAGCAAGCCCAAGCAGTTGCAAAAGAACAAGTTGAAACTATCTCTAAACAGGCTCAAACTACAGTGGATGGAATTGTAAAGGAAATGAAAGCAGACATTCTCTCTCAACTTCAATCTGTGAAGTTTTATACATATGATACTGCTGTGTGGCTACATAACATGAACTTCCCCAATGCTCAGCTCAACCCAGCCATCATTCCTCACCACCTCAATCCTCTTGAAGAGCAACCCTCTGCAGATGCCCCTGTCCAAGCTACCATTCCAGAAAGTGGTGTGCCAGTCTTTTCTCCTAGACCTGAGGGTGATCTGACTGAGCCTCCTCTCAACTACTCTGACTTGTGGCAAGATGATTTTGTTTCCAGTTCTCAAGGTCCATCTAAAAGGAAAAGAAAGTATGGTGAAGGTGCCTCTGCAAGTCGTTCTGAACCCAGAAGAGATCCAGCAATTGTTCACTCAGAGGTTTGGAGTCCAACCTCCAAATCCCTTATTCTTGATACCCTGAAATTAGTGACAGATCATGGGGAAAACAGAGACAATCACTACAGCTACTCAGAGTGGAAAGCATATGAAGCTTCACAGATTAAAATCAGACTCCATGACAGAAACTGGGGACACAACAACCCTGCTGCTCCTCCCAGGCCCAGGACCTATTTCCCAAAGCCTTACAGCTACCTGGAGAGGCAACAGCTCAAAAGGGAAAGGATGCACAAGGATGCTCCTTCATGAGTGGATCTGAGAAAGTGGAATTGGACTATTTTGTTTATGTGCTTTAAAAACATTTCCTCATATATATATATATATTTAATTCTGATTATGGCCATATTTTGTTTACTCTGCTTTAGTTAAGCTTATTCTCCTGTTATATGCTTGCTGTTCTTTTACTCTTAAGCAATTCACCTTAGTATAGAGAGTGCTGACATCTACAAATAGGGGGAGATTGTTGGGATTTGTCTCCACAATGCCTCAGATTTGTAGGAGGTCAGACCTTGAACTAAGATGAATTAAGGTGTATTTGATGCTGTGTTTAAGTTGTATGTGTGCAGGTTCTAATTGCCAAGTGTAGACCAATGTCAGTCTATAATGAGTCACCAAACACAGGACCATACAATGTAATCCCTCATTGTGTGATCCAAAGTGTTGGCCCATGTATAGCCTCTCTATTGGGATACACTTCCTTCATGCACTTGGATTGATGTACAGAAGTATTGGAGCAAATTCCTCTTAGAATTTTCCTAAGTCCTTTATACTCGAGTATTTCCTTGTAATACACGAGTAAGTATTTTCTGATACTCGAGTAAGTCTGTTGATACTCGAGTATATCCTCTGATACTCGAGTAAGTATGTTTATACTCGAGTAAGTATTTTCTGATACTCGAGTAAGTCTGTTGATACTCGAGTATATCTTCTGATACTCGAGTAAGTCTGTCTATACTCGAGTAAGTATTTTCTGATACTCGAGTAAGTCTGTTGATACTCGAGTATATCTTCTGATACTCGAGTAAGTCTGTCTATACTCGAGTAAGTGTTTTCTGATACTCGAGTAAGTCTGTTGATACTCGAGTATATCTTCTGATACTCGAGTAATTTCTTCCATACTCGAGTAATTGACTCTGATATAAACGTTTCTCAGGTATATTTTCTGATACTCGAGTTTAGCCTTTTGATACTCGAGTATATCGTCTTGATACTCGAGTATACTTTCTATTACTCGAGTATACAATTCTGATACTCGAGTATACCATTTTGATACTCGAGTATTTCATTCTTCTCTCCTGTATTTCTCTCTTTCTATACTCGATTATACTACTTCTTGCTACTCGAGTAATCCATCTCTCCATACTCGTGTATATCCTTCATTACTCGAGTATCGCAGTCAACTTCTCCAGAATTATTCTAAGTCCATTTTTATCATAAGTACTTTGAATCTGTCAATTCTGATTGGTCCACGTGTCATCTTTAATCAATGTTATGACCGTTGGAACCCACCTATAAATAGGTCTTTTCAGAAATGACTTTTCAAGCGTTATTACAGAAATATTCTTTTTAAGAAAGAGAAATTCCGTGAACCCTAATCTCACGCCGCCGCCATTGCCGTTCACGGAAGAAGAAGAAAAGTTTGGATCGCCACCTTCGTTTTCATCGATCTTTTCTCCAGCGATCCAGAAGAAAGAGAATCACTCGATCTTGCCAAGCCTTGAAGATTCCAGATCTACTTTCTTGATCGAGGTGGTTCTAGATCTCAGATTCGTGGATATTTCTCTAGTCGACTTCTACATTCTCTGATCAAGCCAAAGTTCCTAAAGAAGAAGACAGATCCAGATCTGAGATTGTTGTTTTGATTTTTATTTTCAAACCAAATTTCATTGTAGGAGATTCTTCTCCGAGACTTGTAGGAAGTTTTGTCTTCCGAGTTTTTGTAGATCCGTTTTGGGATCGAGATTTGTAGGAACGTGGTTCCGAGGTGTAGGATTGTTTTCAATCCGAGATAGTGGAGTAGCCGAGTCTAGTAATTTGCTAGATCGGTGAGGAAAGTGGACGTACCCAAGATTGGGGAACCACTATAAATCTCTTGTCTTCTGTGATTGCTTGATATTTGCTGTGTTAGTTTTTAATTCCGCATTTGACACGCATCTCACCTATTCACCCCCCCTCTAGGTGATTTAGGCTAACAACTTAGACCTCTCAGTGCGTGTGTTTTCTTTTCAAGTAGAGTGCGTGTGTGTATGAGATAGATTTACTCCCGCCCACTCATTTGAGCCGGGACTTGCAATTTTATCGCTTTCTCAATTATGTAGAGTGCGTGCGTGTAGGGGATAATTTTACCGCTTTATTTATCGCTTTCTTCAATTAAAGAAGAGTGTGTGTGTGTGTGCATTTATTTCCGCCTACTCGTTAAGAGTTCAATGGCGTGCTTTTATTTACCGCCTACTCATTTGAGTAGGTCTTGCTTTATTTAAATTTTCTTTATGGTTTTGAAGTGTGCGTGAGTGCCTGCATCAATTAGCTTTCGATTTATCTAATCGCCCTTTTTCGTGTTTTCTCTTATAATTGTTCAGTACTTAATTTAACACTCACGCTTCACCTAAAAACATAAAGCCGTCCCCATACCGATGAGTGGCTAATCTCTTTTAGCCTTCGGCATCGAAGAGCATTGGGACATAAAAAAAATGATTTGAAATAATTAAAAAACTTTATTTTTAATTTAATTTAAGGACTTAAGGTTTACCCCGGGTTAACGACGCATAGGACCACATAATCGATGTGTGGGCTCTATTTCCGTTATCCATACGCGACGCCGAGAGGCTGCACGTATGGACCGATCCCCCTTGGGTAAAGAGAACTGCGTACACCCCCTCGAAAGAGGAGAAGCGTAATTCTGCCGGATTGGGTTCCCCACCCAATAGCGGGGTTCTTAGCATAAAGCGGGCATTAAGAGGAATCCTTCGTCGGTCTAACGATCGGTCGAATAGTCTTAATGTCTAGGTGAGCAATATTCCTAGAGATAAGTGCGCTCATACTTTCGGAACCTCCACGGCCAAGTGCCTTTTATTAAATTAAAAATAAAGTTTAATAATTGTTAAGAATTATTTTGGTCTTAATCCGATTCGATGCCGAGCGTTAACCCGTCATCGAACTAATTTAGCAAAATTCCGCTTTCTTTCTTTCCGCTTTAATTAAACTAAAAAATCCCACCTTACTGTTAGTAAGATAATAGTATTCCTGGAAGAGTAGATATAATCAACGCGTCCCCGAGAATAATACGACCTCGGTATTTTCCCGAATACCGAGTACTACTTGCGATAGGTGCGCTTGCCTCCTTTCGTTAGAAAACTCGATCTTCTAACCGGCCCGCGGAATCTGACCATTTCGAACCAACCACAGTAGGTCTCTGTTCCGCGGCCATCAGGAAGTGTCCAGGTTTCCTGCAGCCAAAGAACACCACTTATTTAGTGGGGGTTTTATCATACCTTAGCTTGTCATCCTACTTGGATGACTTTCTTCTTAAATCCTTCTTTGCCATATTGTAGAATCTTTTGGCAAATAGACTCATCAACTCTTCATTAACTATTGGAGTCTCTGTCTCTTCAGCAGCCTTGAATGAAATGTTGTGCTCCTTCCTTACTGGTGGAGGTGTTCTTTGCTCAGCTGCTTCTCTGGATTTGATAAGTTGTTCATAGGACTTCAGCTTTCCCAAAAGAGATTCAGTGGAAATCTCATTTAGGCTCCTGGCCTCCTTGATGGGTAAGATCCTTGAATCCCATGAGCTTGGAAAGCACATAAGGATTTTATCAATCACCTCTGTGAGGGTGATGTCCTTATCCAAGGTTTTTAGCTCATTGATGATAGAGCTTAACCTATTGTACATGTCAGCTACAGATTCAGCTTCCTCCTTCTTGAAGTTCTCATATTGGGATATGAGATTTGATCTTCTATCTTTTCTTTCATCAGCAGATCCAGCCACCATTTGATTGTGGGAGTCCCAGATGGCCTTGGCTGATGTGCATTCAGCCACTTTCTGAAAAATGTCATCTGACATTGTTTGGGTCAGGATGTTCATTGCTTTGGCATCAACAATTTTGGCCTTCTTCTGAGCCTCAGTCCATTCAGGTGGTGGAACTGCATTAGTGTTGGTTGATGTTGTATATCTTGATGCTTGAGGGGGACCTGTCAAGATAGAATTGTAGATATCTTCAATAATAGAGTTCATATACAATTTTATTCTTGCCTTCCAGATGGCAAACTAGTTTAGATTGCATACTAGAGGTCTGGTGCTTGCATAGTCTTTGTTCTGTGTCATGCTGTGTGTATGATTCAAATAGAAAAAAAAATGTCAGATCTAACTTAGGATCTTTGGTTAAAGGGTTAGCTTGTACAACCAAAAGAACCTCCTCTGATACCAATTGAAAGTTAGGGGTTAGATCTGGTATACTCTAGAGGGGGGGTGAATAGAGTATTCTTTGGGTTTTAAAACTTTTGTTGTAAATAAAAAGTTGTTCCTAAACCTATATAATTTGTCACAGGCAAACAGAAAATATAAGTAGTCACAACCATAGCAACCTAACTAGCACAGCAAGAACAAAAAGAAAAGGGCATCCAGACAACACAAGAATTTTATAGTGGTTCCCCAACCTGGGTAAATCCACTCTTCTACCACACTGGTAGGAATCCACTCAGGTTTTTGATCAGGTGACTGCCACCAATGAGCTTTTGATCAGGAGCTCAACAACCAAACCTCAAGTCTTTTGATCAGGTGACTTGTAACCAGGAATAATTTTGAAGGGAATTAAAACCTTGTATACAGTGGGGTAAGAGAATGATTTTGTCTTCTCTTTCTCAAATACAATTGAGAATACTTGTGGATATTGACTTTAGCAAAGAGCTCCCCCTGAGATATTGAATGGTTCAGGAAGGTGGAGCTTTGTTGTAGGGTGATGGGCCTTCATACTTTTTTGCTTTGATGAGAAGATCTCCAAGAACTTCTTGACTGATGCTGTAATTGTTGTCCTTTGAAGAATCCTGAGATGTGGACAGAAGAAGACTCTTGATTTTTAATGACTATTCTTCTTCTTCTTCAACTTAAAGTTCTTCCTCTAGTCTAGCACTTGTTTCTCTCTATCACTTTGTTCTGTGTACTCTACGTCTTAGAGTGTTATTCAGAGAGAGAGAGAGCGGAAGATTCTTGTTCACTATTGTTGTTCTATTCTTTTGTATGTCTTGTTATTCTCTGTGATCTTCTTGCAGGAAGGAGGAAAATCTCCCCTTTTATATTTTACATATAAATTTTCTTTTTGAATTTTGAATTCCTTCCTGCATTTAATGTTGACGGTCTTGAGAACGTTTGCATTGATTGATTTCCCCACCTGTCCCTTTGAAAAATGGCAAGCAATAATCCTGATGAAGACCATAACTAATGCTCCGTCTAACAGTAATATTCAGAGAATATTTTAGCATTGATTACTCAGGAATTATTGCATTATAATAGGGACAGAAGGATGAAAATAACCAAGTCTGGATTCGTCGTGCTGAGTGCACAGTTCGTCGAGCTGAGAATTGTTATTCGTCGAGCTGAGATTCACGATTGTCGACCTGAGAACTGTTGACTGTTGCTTGATGAATCTTTCCAATTCTATGCATCAAGATCGTTGAGCTGAGAACCAAATTCGTCGACTTGAGTTTGATTCTGGACTTAGAAATATTGAGATGTTTTCTAGACTTGAGTGTTGAAGTAGATGATCCAAAAATCGTCGACCTGAGAACTGAGTTCGTCGAGCTCAGCTCAGAGAATTTTTCTCTGATTTTGTCGAGCTGAGCACGACTTTCGTCGACCTGAGTTTGACGAACATCGAACTCTTTTTCTAAGTCTTAATATTTCTCTAAGTCTTGAATCTTTGACAGACTGTTGATGGCTGGTCCATGCATTGTTAACTCTAAGGGCTTGGCCTAGACTCTAGGACATAACCATGACCCTTGCTATACATGTTGGGTCATATGATCCTAACTTAGTGAACCTAGCCCAAATCCAACTAGGGATCTAACAACCTTAGCTACTCGAGTACTAGACTTAGAAAAATTTTGAGCTATATTTTTCTGATAACTTGAGAATAAGAAAAGATATACTCGAGGTATACTTAACTTCTCGAGAACTAACATTAAAACTTCTCGAGAACTACTTCAGTTACTCGAGTGCTAGACTTAGCTTACTCGAGAACTGAGAATAAATCTACTCAAGTACTTAGGTTACTTCTCGAGTAAAACACTTAGAAAATTCTGCTTTCTGGAAATTTTCTTTCTTCATGGAATTCAGCAACTAGTCTTTCTCCTATAAGTTTAGTGCTTGAAAAAGAAGTGTATCCCAATAGAGAGGCTACACATGAGTCAACACCATGGATCACACAATGAGGGATTACATTGTATGGTCCTGCGTTTGGTGACTCATTGTAGACTGATATTGGTCTACACTTGGTAATTATATCCTGCAAACACATAACTCAAACAGGGCATCACATACAACTAAATTCATCTTAGTTTAATGGTGACTTTAAAAAAATATAGGTTATTATGGATACAATACCCAACAACCTTCAAATCAGTAAAAACTAGGAAGTAACCTAAAATAACGGGGGACTTCCGGATATCTTAGTTCGATACCATTGAATCACAAGAGGGAAACTTAACATGAAATGGATCGCCAACTTGATTGAGAGGTAAACAATGACAGTCTATGAAAGTCCTAGCCACAAACGAGTGGGTAGCACCAGAATCGAAAAGAACGCGTGCCTGATGGTTCTTTACCTTAAACACTCCTATAACCTTGGATACGTAAATAACAAGACAGAAATTGAAACTATAGCTGAAAGCTAAGAATTAGATTAGAATATAACCTGATATCACTTGGGTGGACGATTGCGCTTCTTCTTTGGTTACCACGTTAAACTTGCCCTTCCCTCTATCCAGTTGTGGCAGTGGCGGCGGCGGAAAAGCTTGAAGTGGAACAAGCAGTAACGGTGGTTGGGACCACGGAAACCTAGACTTCATATGCCATTTTTTCCCATACTAGAAGTAGACCTTATCCTTCGACCAATAATGGGCAACATCATGCCCCTTCTGCTTACACGAAGCTCAAACCAGATCTCTTTTGGGTATGGTTTGAATTACAAGCACTCGGTGCTTTTTCTGAGCTCCCAACCTCTTTAAACATTTCTCAATGGTATGGACAGGGCGACCACAAAAACTACAAGCTTCGCGACCTCCCTTCTTCGAAGTAGGGCTAGCTGCCCTAGAGCTTCCATCATCATCAAGCTTTCTGTTCTCCTCTCTCATCATTACACCACGGTTCTTGGCATTATTGATAGCCTAAACTTTCAGAGTAGCTTCTACTGCTTCAGCATAATTCTCTTATCTGTACGCGCTAGCCAACTGTTGGATGTCATTATGAAGTCCTCCTAGAAATTGCTTTACTCTACCTACCTCAGAGGCTACAAAGTCCGGATCAAACCTGCTCAACTTGTTGAATTCTATCTCATACTCACTAACTGTGAGTTATCTTTACTTCAGGTGCAAAAAATTGTTCATCTGATGGTCTTGCTCGACTGCTGGCAGAACTTCTTTAGTATCATCCCTTTAAACGACTCCAACAAACATCCATCTATGAGGCCCTCCTTCTCCTTAATCCACCAGCCTTTAGAAAAGCTCTTCAGCTAGTAAGCAGCAACCATAACCTTATGGTCCGCAGAAATACACGAGTAAGAAAACATCTCCTCGATAGCAACTATCCAATCATCCAAGGCCATGAAATCGGCTCTTCCATCATATGTAGAGGGTCCTAATCACTAGAAATGTGAAATGAAGTTCATCACTGGCGACAAAAGTACTGGAGGCACCAGAGGAGCAGAAGGAACAAGTATAGCCTTACCCATTGCAGGTTACTGCACCCCAAGCTACTGCCCTAAGGCGATAGTCGACAATGCCTGAATCTGCGATTGCATCGCAACCATCTGCCTTGATAGAGCTTCATTGCTCTAACGCATCCCTTTAATTACGACATCACTTTGCAAACCTAAAGACTCACCCTCCGACTGGGGAGTTGACCTCATCGCAAAACGCTTTGGCGACATTCCTAATAATAATACGAAGAACTCATCAAAACAAGCTTGATACTAGTACTACTCAACTTAGTTCAGACCAAAAATGTAAAGATACTTGCTTTTACTGCTACCTTGTTCTTGGATTTTAATAAATGATGATATGATTTAACTTAGGATGATATACCATCATCTTATTGACTCTTGTGTATATTAGTTTGAATGTATGAATGCTTAAATCTTAGTTTTAAATCATGTTGTATAATTGTCCTCATATAGGTCTTAACTTGGCATGTGTGTTAATGCTATGTTATATTATGCATGCTGTGTTATGCATTCTAGTAAAATCCTTAATGCATATCATGAGTGGTGTAGACATGAAATATTATGAATCTCATGTAACATATCATTTCCTTCTAGACCCCTTAACTTAGATTAAGGTAGAACATGCGGTGAGTGAATGGGGTTAGGCTAGGTTTGACCCAAGGAGTTAGGATGGATTCATATAGGGCCCACTTTAGGGTTCAATCAAATTTAACTTAGAAAATGTTCTGGAAATTGTAAGCGTTGAGAGGACTCGACGCAGGGTTGAGTGGTCTCAATGCCACTCAACGCGACGTTGAGTGGTCTCAACGTTGTTGACTTAGAGATATTCTGAATGTTGATGGCATTGAGATGACTCAACGTGGGGTTGAGTGGTCTCAACGCCACTCAACGTTGTTGACTTAGAGGTATTCTAAATACTGTTGGCATTGAGTGGTGTCAACGCACTGTTGAGTGGTATCAATGCCACTCAACGCTTTTGACTTAGAAACTGTGGATATTGTTGGCGTTGAGTGGTGTCAACGCAGCGTTTAGTGGTCTCAACGTCACTCAATGCTTTTGACTTAGAAACTGTGGAATGTTGTTGGCATTGATTGGTGTCAATGAGTTGTTGAGTGGTCTCAATGCCACTCAATGCTTTTGATATAGAAACTGTGGAATGTTATTGGCATTGAGTGGTATCAACGCGACGTTGAGTGGTCTCAACGCCAATCAATTCTTTTGACTTATAAACTGTTGAATGTTGTTGGCGTTGAGTGGTGTCAACATAGCATTGAGTGGTCTCAACGCCACTCAACGCTTTTGACTTAGAAAATGTGGAAAGTTGTTGGCATTGAGTGGTGTCAATGTGGCATTGACTGGTCTCAATGCCAGTCAACTCTTTTTACTTAGAAACTGTAGAATGCTATTGGCGTTGAGTGGTGTTAACGCGGCGTTGAGTGGTCTCAACGCCACTCAACGCTTTTGACTTAGAAACTGAGGAATGTTGATGGCGTTGAGTGGAGTCAACACGGCGTTGAGTGGTCTCTATACCACTCAATGCATTTGGACTTAGACTATTTTTCGGTCTAAAAATTGTGCTTACAGGTTCATATGTACGGGTAGAACCGAGTTTTCAGGATATGAGCTGATGGCACGTTTGAACCCGATCACTTCAACAACCTATTTAATACATTGATCTTCTCAAGAAGACTTATTTAAAGCAATGATTGGCAGTCTAATACAAAGGTGACATGTTGCAAAGCAACTCAAACTAATTGGCAGTCCAATATTAGTCTGACACGTGGCAAACAACTTAAGCCCTAATTCTTCTTATAAAAAGGAAGAGACAAGAAACACTAGTCGTCACTCCTACTCCTTACTAAGGCCACCATCATATTCATTGAGCCCAAAGGAGTGGAAAACAACTACTAAAGCGAAGCTTTTGCTGGAGAAAGCAGAAATAAAGCTAACTTGTCGGATCAAGGGTCAGTCATGGCTCACCACTACCATACCCGCCGCTAAGCTAGCATCCTGGTCCGTTTCTCCTCCCCTCCCTCTATGCTACTCTTCTAGATCAACTAGGAGAGATTTCGGGCTCAATTGAACCTGATTCCATGTGAGAAAGAGGGGGAAATATGAGCTTTTCTTCTTGCTCGGGTTTGCCGGAGGAGCCGCCTCTGGCGGCCATGTCGCCGGAAAACGCCAGCCTCCACCTCAACAGATGTGGTGGTAATAATTGCCGGCGGTGGCAGTGGCCCAGTGGTTGGGAAATAAGGTTTGAAGTTGGTACAGGCGGGGTAAATCTGGATCGTTGGCTGGAGGAGAAAGATGCATGGATGTCGTCAATTTAAATCTTATAAACTATAGCATAGTATTATTATTATGTGTATTTTTGTCACATGTTAAACAGCCACTTGCATGATAATTTTAGGCATTGTAGAGGAATATTCAGAGGAAACTTTCAACATAGAAAATGTAGCCCTAGGTCTTACCTTTGTTGTGACACCATAAACTTTCAATTTGGGGAACTGTAGCTCCTGGTAGGGTCATTCTCCAAGGACTGCTCCTACACTAGGGCAAAACTTAAAATGGATGTCTAGGCTAATCCATAAATCCACTTGCAGTGAAATTTAGTTCAAGCATGTTTGTATACAATACTTAGACTATGTCCAAAAATGAGAATTTTTGGAGGACATTTTCCTATAGTTTTAAACAAAATTTGATTTATTAAATAATTGTAATCTAGGGAGTTTTACAACTCCACATACCCCCAAATTTAGGTGGCATGGCTCTACTATCATCATATGATCATGTTAAAAGTTTAACACCATTTGGACCTCTTCATGTTGGGTAAATCCCACATACATGGTGGAGGTAGATTTGTAAATGGAGTGCTAATTGTAAAAATGAGAAAATGGGAAATTGGCCCATTAGGCCTAATGCATGTCCATGGGATTTTAGACAGAGGCTCATAGGGATTAAATACACCTCCCATAGAAAGATTGGGATTTTTTTGGATCAAAATCCTATTAAAATGAATCATTGGAAAATTAGCTCATTTAGAATTAAAAATGAGAAATAAGGCTACTGACCTTAGAAAATTCCAAAGTTTTGTTTCAAGCCATAATAGGACATTTCAAATCTCTAAAAAAATTTATGAGCTTGTTTGAGAATTATATCGTGTGTATTTAGTATATTTACAATTTTACCCTTTTGGGATTTAAATTAAAAGTAGGGGTAATAATGTTTGGAAAATTATGGAAAAATGAATAGACTCTTATTTCTATGATATAAATTCCTATGAATTTATCTTAGAATATTTGGACGATTATTTATGCTAAAAGCCTTAGTAGTGGCATTTTTGTAATAATGTTCACATGTAATTATTTTAGGTTAAATCACTATATATGAGTTTTAAATTCTATTTTGAGTACTATTATGACAATTTTAATAACCAGTAATTTTCTATAAAAATTTTAGTTGAATATTTTAGGTACTTCATTTGGAAAATTGAATAATATTGATTATAATCATAAATAGAAAATGAATAGTAAATCAAGTGTAAAAATTAGCATCTTTGGTGAACAGACATTTTTAACCTGGATGAACTTCAGATAAATTATCTAGATATAATGGACCATTACATATAGTAGTTCATGTTTAAAGTGACCTTGGTCACCTAATTAAATGATTTAATTTATGGACATAAATACTTAGAAAAATGATGAAATTCTAAATTGTCAACTTCATACACATGACAAACCCATGATAAATATTTAGGGGCTTTTATCCCAAGGAATTGGAAGTCATCTCATACGGGTTAGAATTAGATCATGGGTTGCGCTTAGTAAAAAGTGACGTGCAACACTATGACCCATAGGGAAATGATAGGTGGTTGGATTGAGAGATGTATTGTGAAGTTGAAACCCTGCTTGGTTTCATGAGTATGATACTACATAGTAATGAGTGATAGAGTGCAAGCCATAAGGAGAACAACTATAACGGGGCCCGGCGAAAGATCGACACTCTCCATATCAGTACCTTAAGTTATTAGGTTTACTCAAAAGTTATAACGAGATTTGGGTATTAATAATGGGTAGACATTAATATAAGTAAGTTTCCTTGAGAAAGGGATCTTTGGGCTTCAGCCCATTATAGTTTCTAGTGCCCTCGAGAGCCCTTCACTAGGCATACCCTGGGCAGTCCAAGGATTAACCCTAAACTGCTATGTATAATAAGAATTAGACAAGAGTAGTCTAATAGGTTAAGGGAACGATGTGACAAACTCACTCATATAGGGTTCGATGGATTCATGACGGGTTTAGTCCTGCTAGCTGGAGGCTCGGATGAGAATACAGGACGGGTTTAGTCCTGCGAGCTGGAGGCTCGGATGTTTGGATACAGGACGGGTTTAGTCCTACGAGCTAGAGGCTCGGATGTTTGGATATAGTACAGATTTAGTCCTACAAGCTGGAGGCTCGGATGTTTGGATACAGGACGGGTTTAGTCCTATGAGCTGGAGACTCGGATGTTTGATACCAGGACGGGTTTAGTCCTGCGAGTTGGAGTCTCGGGTGGTTACTTCAGGATGGGTTGGTCCTGTGAGCTGGAGGCTCTAGTTTCAAAATAATTTGCATGTGCATAGAACATATTAGTGTCGGGTCATGCGGTACTGGTAAGTCATCACACATATGGTAGTACAGTGACTCAGGTTAGGTGTGAGGGTTTGAGGGGCCAGTAGGTTGTTTATACTGCAGTCTGGAGGACGATCCCCAAAAATGCACACCCAACCAAAAAGACTGGTGGATTTGCCATCAAATTAGTATGCAGAGACTCTAAAGTGCACCTCGGACGTGTACAGAGGCGTACGAAGGGTCTAGGCCTGGTAGTGTGTATACCTTCCTAAGAAGTGGAGACGCCCGCTCCACTACTGTCGTAGCCACAACGGTGGTACAAGAGAGTTCAGCTAATTCCAAAAAGTGGGAACAAATGGTCTGTGATCACAGAGTCATGTGTGAGAGTTGCACTTGTATGAATCATAACCCGCATAATGCATTATAGCATATATACATACTTATGTCACACGTACCGCAGATCCTTATCATATAAATTAGTATGGGCTCTTTTATATGATAAGTTATATTCCTGAAAACTCAACTTATAAGCTTGTATGGGCATTCATATAAGTTAATATACTCCTGTGATGATGGTGTAGTAGTAGATAGTTTACATTTCTGCTCAGTACTTTACCTTACTTACCTTTCAGCACTTCTTTCTAGCACTACTTTTCTTACTTCTGTTCTTGTACTATATAGAACTGCTAGTGTATATGTAACATCCCTCAGACAACTAGACCCCCTAGGAGTGGTTTTGTCATGACTAGGTCATGACAAAACCCTAGAAGCCCAAAAAGACCAAGTGGACTTAAGAATAAAGGTGATTGGGATGAATGGTCTATAAATAGAAGATTCCTAAACCCTAGATTAGGATGATCATGAGACTCCAAGACCCAACCATGACCTCACCAATCTATTGAAAGGCACCAAGGGGCCCATTGGAGTCAATCCAGGATGGGTAAGTTGACCTAGGATCATCTTAGGCCTAAATAAGGCAAGGTGCCCTAACTAAGGGCAATGTGCCCTTAATGAGCCCACCCAACCCTACCAAGCTCTTCCTTTACCTAAGTGGGGTTAATGGGTCACTAAAGACCAATTGGAGTCAACCATAGAGCTTGAGTTGACCTAAGTCAACCCTAACCCTAAATGGGTCAAACTGACCTACATAGGGTCAATTGACCTTCCCTTAGCCCAGTGGACCCCACCCATGCCCTATTAACCCTAAAGTGAGGTCAATGGGTCACCAAGGACCCATTGGGGTCAACCTTAGTGGTTAAGTTTACCCAAGTCAACTCAAACCCCAAAGTGGTGAAAGTGTCCTTAATAAGGGTAAAGTGACCTTCAAGGTGCCAAGTCAACCCTACCCATCCCTACCTAGACCCTAGTGTAGGCCAATAGGTCACCAAGGACCCATTGATGGTGACACCAAAGGTCAATTTGACCAAAGTCAACCCAAGGCTAGGTCAAGTCAAACTTAGCTCAAAAGGGGCTAACTCAAGCTCAAGCCCCTAGCCACTTGGGCTAACCACTTCCTAACCATTTTATAATAGCTTAGTGGGCTGCATTTAGGCTAAGGCCATGAACAAAATCGGCCATGAGGGGCAGGAGAGAGAAAGCTTCATTTCCTCTTTAATGGAGGAGAGAGAAAAGGAGGTAAAGACCATTCATGGCTTAGGGAGGCCAAGGGCCACCTTTATTTGCTGGATTCAACTCCTCTGGGGAAGAGGAGAAGTTCCCAGCCATTTCACAGCCACCACAAGGCAGGTTCTGCCCCCCCCCCCCCCCCCCACCACCACCACCACCACCACCACCACTTGGCTGAGAGCTTCATTGAAGGCCATTAATGGCCATTGGTGCATGACTACTCCTCTCCCCCATTTCACTCTTTTAAAACCTTCACTGGAATCCTAGGAGTCATTTACACACCTTACCTGTAGGAGCTAGAGCAGTTCACTGTGTTGTTACAGAAACCGAGCAGCGCCTTAATCGAAAATTGAATCTCAACGATCAACCCGCCTCCAGGCCGCAAATAAGGTCCTCCCCTTCCTCTCTCACTGTAGGTAGATCATAGGAATTGTTAGGGCCAAGATTCGGGCTCAATTGAGCCCGATCGGGAGAGGTTTTCTCCTGGTTTTTCTGTAAAATTAAGTTTGTCTGGATCGCCGGAATCTACCCCTCCGACGGTTGTGCCACCACCTGGAGATAGCCACCTGCTCGATGGAGGTGGTGGTGGCGGTGGCCAGCCTGGGAGGTGGCCGGGTGGCCGGCGGTAGCGGCTCGAAGTTGCTCCAGGTCGGGTCAATCCTACCTGTTGGCTAGAGGAAGAAGATGAGTTAGGGCCGCTAGATCTTGCGTCAAGATTCGTGCTATGGATGATTAAAACTATAGGATAAATGTTCATATCATTTCAATTCTATCACATTTATTCAGTCACCTTGTAAATTATTTTAAAAATAGTTAGAGCCAAAAATAAAGTCACGCTACTGTCGACGATAAAAATACTGTTATGCGGTAGATCACTCAACGCTTATATCACAACGCAAGGAGGCTAACGCCAAGCGGTAGCTGTTAACGCCACACGCTAGCACTCAGCGCACTCAATGCCTCCCACTCAACGCTTGCTACTTAACACACTCAATGTCAGGCAACCGCCGAGCGGTAGCTATCTAACGTTGTGCGCTAGCTTCTAGAGGATCAAGTATAGAAATTGGGGTGTTATACAACCCCTCCACAACATAAAATTGCCGATCAGGGTACAAGGTAGACTGGCTGATAATAAAGTCACGACGATTAACAGGTATCCTTTATTCAGAGAGATAGATCACAAGTTTATGACTATCCCTGTTAGTCGTCGTGACTTTGTTATCAGCTAGTATAACTCATACCCTGCTCGGCCATTTTTGGTTGTGGTGGGGTTGCTTCTTTTAAGCTTTCGAGTACGTAGTGGGACCTCTCTACCGCAGCACTTGGGGTCCTTTTAGTTGTCTGACAGTTTTCGTGTCTTAGCCCATTATCCATCAAGCCTAACCGATGAACAGGTAACCTTAGGCTGTCTTGATCCAAATTTTTGGAGTAAGGGATTTTCCCAGCTTTAACACGATGCATCCACATTAACAGTATGCTCCATTCCTTCGGTAGGTAAGGTCAAGATAGGAGCAGTGCACAATTTTTTTCAATTCCAGAAAGGCTAGTTCAAACTCATCACTCCATACAAATGCTACATTCTTCTGCATAAGTTTAGTCAGAGGTGCAAACAATAAAGAGAATCCTTCCATAAACCTTCTATAGTAACTTGCAAAACCTAAGAAGCTTGTTATCTCCTTAGGGGTAGTAGATCTCTTCCAATCCATAACTGCAGTTATCTTTTCTGGATCCACGGAAATCTCATCTTTACCCACAATATGACCCAAGAAAGATACTTGAGAAAGCAAAAATTCACACTTGCTTAGCTTTGCATACAACTTATGCTCTCTTAGGGTAGACAAATCTAAGCACAAGTGCTGATCATGCTACTCAACACTCTGAGAATACACCAGAACATCGTCAATGAAAATGACAATAAAATGATCTAGAAAATTCTTAAACACTATATTCATTATATCTATGAAAGTAGAGGGTGCATTTGAAACACCCCAAAAAGGCCCCAAAAAGACTCAACATGAAGTTTGAGTAGCAGGCTGTTTGACACGGCCTGGGACACGGGCGTGTCCCAGGGCGTGTCGGGTGTACACGGCCTGGGACACGGGCGTGTCCCAGGGCGTGTTCAGGCTAGTCGACGTTTGAGAGTCGACGAGCGTCGAGCCTGGGACACGGGCGTGTCCCAGGGCGTGTTCGAATTATTTTTCGAAATTGGCCTATTCGAGTCCGAGCCGAACACGGCCTTGAACACGGCCTCGAACACGGGCGTGTGAGGCTGGACACGGGCGTGTCAGCTGCCGTGTTCCGACCCGTGTACTGGTTTTGGAATTCGGTGAGTACCGTGTAGCAGGAGACACGGGCGTGTCTCAAGAATGACACGGGCGTGTCAGGTTCGACACGGGCGTGTCGATGCCCGTGTTGTTCAGTCGGTTCAAACTGTGTGTGCCGCTTAAAGGGTACACGGCCTGTGACACGGGCGTGTCACAGGCCGTGTCAGGCAAAAATTGGATTTTTGGGAAAATCTTGGCTGTTCAGTTTTCTCTCTTTTGATCCAAGGGCCAAGGTGGTTTCCTGGCTGGATTAATACGTGAGGGAAGAATGAAGAAGTCATTTTCATTTGGCTTAAGGAAGAGAGAAAGAGAGAGGAAGAGAGAAAGAAGGAGGAGGAGAGCAAGCCACCGACGGAGTTCCCGTGGTCCGATTCGTGATCCAAAGCCGGCGTTGTGAAGGCAAGGCTACTGCGGTTCTTTCTAACCGGCTCGTTTTCGATGGCTCCGAAGAGATCGACAAGGGTAACGATCTCCCTCCTTGGACATGTGAAGTCCTTCTTTTCTGCATTGCATAGGGAAAACCCTTCCACGCGAGTGTGCGGTGGGTTGTGGTGTCCCTTGGGGTAGATATGTGAAGTCCCCCTTGTTAGAGGCCGGAATTGGAGTACGGCTCTAGGCATGCTGTGTGAAGCCCATCTGGATATGGTCTGGATTGGTGATGCTTGTTTGCATATCGGAGAAGGCTCCGTGATTATGGCTTGTGATGCCTATGGCTTGTGATGCCTTGTTCCTACCTGTTGCTTGGTGCGGCAGGAAGTACTGGACGATGTCCAGGAAATGAAGAGGGTTGGATGCAACTCTTGTGGCCGTGTGTTGCCACTTTGTGAGTGGTTGAGCCGTTGGGCTGCAACTCGATGAAAAGGCAGATTGCCGAACAGGAAAGGTGAAACCGACCCGCGCCTATAAATAGCCATGGATACTTCCGTATTCGAGGTGGCACGGCGACTTGAGCAACGGGGGGTGGCTGATCCGTACCTGCGTTAGGTCCGTCCGACTTGGAAGCCTGGTTATAGGTTTTGTTGGAGCGCCTAATGAGAGTCTTAGGCCCGCGCGCCGGAAAGACTAGAATGCTCAAATACCGTGTAGACGGTGGTGTTGACCCTGGTATTCTGGTACACCGAGAATGTGCCCTGAGTGCACGGACTGTCGGGCCGTGTGGCCGATAGTTGTGATGGCTTGAATGTGCCTGCGCGCACATAATTGCTATTTGATGATGCCATGCTTGCAGGGAAAGAATGCTCATGCCCCGAGAAAGGGGTAGGATTGTTATAATTGGGTCAGCTGAATGCTGACCGTTGCATTGTTTGCCACCGGTTGGGTGGATTGTTCCCGTGCAGGTGCTGGAGAGCCAAGTGGTAAATGATGGGATGAAGCCCTACTGCTGTTGCTGCTGCTGCTGCGGCTAGCCCTTGAAGGCTAAGCGAATGGCTTTGTTTTGTTTTCTCTTGTACTCATGTATGGCCGGCCTGCGCGCCGAGGTTTGTAAAACATGTTGTATGTAAAGAGGAACTGTAAGGCCTTAAGGCCAAACCCTTGTATTTGTTGTACATTCCATGGTTTGATATATAAAGGTGGTTTTATATATTTGGACATTCCGGATTAGAGTTCAAAGTTGTAACTTAAAGCTTCCGCTAGAATGCTCTGAGTTAGGATTCGTATGGTTTGGTATTATCCTGTGACCTCACCGTCTGTTTGTGGCATATAGTGTGGGGCCCCGGCCGGACCTTCTACTATACGTCATTTAACGGATGGGGTCGTTACATTTTGGTATCAGCTTTCGTCGGTCTTCCTCTTTCAAATTCGTGGTCGAATTCTTTTGTGGGGTGGCGAGCACGTGTTTGTGCGACCTGCTGTAACGCTAATGAACTCTGGAATGTCCATGAAGGAATGTACAAACTCTTGTTTGAGGAATCTGCGCGTTCCTCTTTGTGTTGTTTTGCTTGCATACGTTCGCTAATGTGTGTCTTGTCCACCTATAGGTGACACGTAGTGGTGCTGGGCAGTCTGAGCCCCAGCATTCTGATGAGAGTGCGGCACCAGCTGAGGTGCCAACACCTCCTCCATCTGCGGAAACTGTTCGCTTAGTTGCTGAGGCGCTATTTGCCATGATTCAGCCGACCGGGCAAGCGCAGCCGGCAGTAGTGCCAGTTCGTGTTGATGTAAGACCCGAGCCGGTTGAGGCTGTAGATCCACGAGCAGCTGACCGACAGTTGAAGCAATTCATGAGCTTCAGTCCTCCTACGTTTGCGGGAATGGGATCCCCAACGCAGGCAGAAGATTGGTTATCGCGTGTCAAGAGGATAATGACAGCGATCAGGGCGGAGGAAACTCTTAAGGTCACCTTAGCCACCTTCATGCTTGAAGGGGAGGCGCGGTTGTGGTGGGACGAGGTTGAGCTACACCAGTTGGCGGGCAGGCAATTAACACAAGTGTCGATTGAGGAGTTCTCTCGACTATTTCTGGCGAAACATGTCCCAGCGGCACAACGCATCGCTATGGAGAATGAGTTCCAACGGTTAAAGCAAGGGGAAGATAGTGTGGATATCTACTTGCATGAGTTTACCAGGTTGGGACGTTATGCGGGAACAATCTTCGCGGATGACCAAAGGAAAACGAATCGGTTCTATGAAGGATTGCGGGATGAGTTGCGATTCCTGCTTTCGAGTTCTGTGAGCCAAGGGTTTCAGGTGTTGGTTGATACTGCGTGCGCATTGGAGAAGGACATGAGGCGAGTGCAAGGGAATAAGGGCTTGGTTGCGTCGAAGCCAGAGTTTCAAACACCTCGCCCGAGCAAGTCGTTTTACCAGAAGAAAGGGGGCAAGAGGTCCAAGCCATCGGGGCAAGTGACTACGACCGTTGTGTCGGGAGCGACATCAAGGCCGGATTCTCGTACATGCTATAACTGTGGCCGGGTGGGGCATATAGCCCGTGACTGTCGGGTGGTTCAGCCCAAAGGGGAAAAGAAGACGGGTGCGTCTTATGCTGAGAAGGGCAAAGCGGTGGTGGATTCCTCTGCTTCCCAGGCGCAGCCCCGAATCTATCAACTTGGCCAACAGGAAGCGATTAAGCAAAGTGACGTCGTCACAGGTACGAGTTGATTTAGTTTACTTGCTGGTGCTTTTGGTTTTGGTTTTGTATAGCTTGTGCATGATGTGTGTGCTGCAGGCTTTGTCCTGATTCGGAATAATTTGGCGAGAGCCCTGTTTGATACGGGTGCTTCGCATTCTTTTCTGTCTGAGGATTTCGTATCTCGCATTGGGGTACCAAGTCATGTGATGGTGGATAGTACAAGGGTGCTATTGCCGAATGGCTGTATGATACTTGCGGATAGGGCTTGCGATGTGGATGTGCAAATAGGAAGTCGGGATTTCGGTTTGAGTGCAGCTGTGCTACCGTTATCGGAGTTTGATGTGATCTTTGGTATGGACTGGCTCTCGGAGCAGCGTGCCTTTATTGATTGCAACTCCAAAGAGATTATACTGGGCCAGAATACCGGGCTTGTGACGAAGTTCGCTGGTATGCGAGGAGTTGGCGGAACGTTGTTGTCTGTACTCCAAGTCGTCAATGCTGTTCGGAAGGGCGCGGAGTTATTCTTCACGCTAATTCAGGCTGTTGAGCCAAAGGCCAGTGTCGGTGAAGTGCCAGTTGTGTCAGAGTTTGCCGATGTGTTTCCTAAAGATCTTCCTGGGTTACCACCCCAGCGGGAGATTGACTTCTCTATTGAGTTGGTGCCAGGTGCGAAACCTGTGGCCCGCTCTCCATATCGCGTCGCGCCAAAAGAGATGGCTGAGTTGAAAGTCCAATTGCAAGAGTTGTTGGAGCAGGGATATATACGCCCAAGTATGTCACCTTGGAGCGCGCCTGTTCTCTTTGTGAAGAAGAAAGACAGTAGCTTACGGTTGTGTATTGACTACCGCGAGTTGAATAAGCTGACGGAGAAAAACAAATATCCGATTCCGCGGATTGATGACCTCTTTGATCAGCTGGCAGGATCAACGGTCTATTCCAAATTGGATTTGAAATCGGGATATTATCAGCTAAGGATTAGGGAAGGTGACATTCCCAAGACGGCGTTTGGAACACGCTACGGGCATTATGAGTTCACGGTAATGCCGTTTGGCCTATGTAATGCGCCTTCGGTATTTATGGACCTAATGCATCGAACGTTCCGAGAGTATTTGGATTTGTTTGTTATTGTGTTTATCGATGACATCTTGGTATACTCTCAGTCGGAAGAGGATCACGCAAACCATTTGCGGTTGGTCTTGCATACCCTGCGGAGGAATAAGCTTTTTGCCAAGTTCTCAAAGTGTGAGTTCTGGCTCTCTTCAGTAGCCTTTTTAGGCCATGTGGTAAGCGGAGAGGGTATCGCGGTGGATCCGTTGAAGATAAGTGACATCCGAGATTGGCCAGTGATGTCTTCAGTGGCCGAGGTCAGGAGCTTCCTTGGACTTGCGGGCTACTATAGACGATTTGTGGAAAACTTCTCACGGATTGCTTTACCTCTGACCACGCTGACGAGAAAAGATCAAAAGTTCATTTGGACGCCGGAGTGCGCGCGAGCTTTTGAAGACTTGAAGAGTCGTTTGACCACGGCGCCTGTGTTGACATCGCCATGTGGTACCGATGGGTATGAGATCTATAGTGATGCATCAGGGAGCGGCTTAGGCTGCGTTCTTTTGCAATTTGGTAAAGTGATTGCTTATGGCTCGCGTCAGTTGAAAGTGCATGAGCGGAATTACCCCGTCCATGATTTGGAGTTGGCGGCGGTAATCTTTGCGCTCAAGTTGTGGCGGCACTATCTATATGGCGTGAAAGTGGATATCTATACGGATCACAAGAGCCTAAAGTATTTGTTGGATCAGAAGGATCTGAATATGCGACAACGAAGATGGATGGAGTTCCTTGGGGACTACACCTTCGAGATTCACTATACCCCCGGGAAGGGAAATGTGGTCGTTGATGCTTTGAGTCGAAAGACTCCGGTACGGGCAAGCTGGTTGCAGAGGCATGATCAGCGTTTGATCCAGGAATTGGAAGCAATGGAGATATCGTGTGTTGACAAGGGTGCGTCAACCGATGCATGTTTGAACTGGACGGAGGTGCAATATGACCTTGCGGACCGAGTTCGGCGAGCAACGGAGCGTGATGAAAGCCTCCAGCGCTATGCAAAAGATGGGCCGGATGACCAATTCTCTTGGGATAACGGGTTGTTAAGGAGAAATGGTCGAGTGTGCGTCCTAAGTGTGGGTAAATTGAGGGAAGAGTTGATGTACGAAGCTCACTTTGCAAAGTACTCAGTTCACCCAGGGAGCACAAAGATGTACAGAGATCTGAAAAAGTTATTCTGGTGGCCCGGACTAAAGAAAGATGTCGCACGTTATGTGGCTGAATGCACTACCTGTGCGTTGGTGAAAGCAGAATGCCAGAAGCCTGGCGGTTTCCTGAAGTCGTTACCTATTCCGGAGTGGAAGTTCGATGACATTTCGATGGATTTCGTGCATGGGTTGCCGAGATCTCAACGCGGTCATGATTCAATCTGGGTGATTGTGGACCGGTTGACAAAAGTGGCGCACTTCCTTCCAAATAGAAGAGACGATTCAGTGGAAACATTGGCCAAGCTGTATGTGGAGCAAGTTGTTCGACTGCACGGTGTTCCCCGGAGCATCGTTAGTGACCGTGATGGGCGGTTCACATCGAATGATTGGCGGCTCGTTCATCAAATGTTGGGTACAAAGTTAGCGTTTAGTACGGCCTTTCATCCCCAAACGGATGGCCAGACTGAACGAACCAACAGGACGATGGAGGATATGCTCCGCATGTGCGCCCTAGACTTTGGGAAGAGATGGGAAGATTATATATTCCTTGTCGAATTTGCTTATAACAATAGCTACCAAGCGAGTATTGGTATGGCACCATTTGAAGCTTTATATGGTCGGAAATGCCGTACACCGTTAGCTTGGGCAGAAGCAGGCGAATCTAAGCTGAGTGGGAAAAAGGAAGTCGAAGAAGCTACTTCGCTCATACGCTCTATTCGGGAGAGGCTGTTGATAGCCCAAGATCGTCAAGCAAAGTACTACAATGCCAAGCACCGGAACGTGGAGTTTGCGGTGGGTGATTGGGTATATTTGAAGATCAAACCATTCAAAGGTGTGTCCAGGATTCGGCGTTTGAAAAAGCTAAGTCCGAGGTATCTTGGTCCATTTGAGGTGGTGGAGCGAGTTGGGGAAGCTGCTTATCGACTAGCACTTTCAGTGGACTTGGGTGGATTACATGATGTGTTTCACATCTCAGTCCTTCGTAAGGCGGTGAAGGATCCAGCTCAAGTAGTGGAGAATGATCGAGTACCGGTCGAGTATGGGCTAACGACGAGGGTTAGACCCATGCGGATCGAGGATCGAGCCGAGAAACAGTTGCGGAACAAAGTTATCGGGATGGTCAAGGTCCGATGGGACAATTGTGGCCGTGAAGAGCTAACATGGGAGCGAGAGCAGACCATGCGAGCTGAGTTTCCCGAGTTATTTGTTTAAACTGTGACCGTGTACTTTTTGTTATAACATGGTTATAGCATTGCTGGTTTTGTTTCCTTACCGTGCAAATTTCGGGACGAAATTTTGTTAAGGGGGGGAGGGTTGTAACACCCCAAAAAGGCCCCAAAAAGACTCAACATGAAGTTTGAGTAGCAGGCTGTTTGACGCGGCCTGGGACACGGGCGTGTCCCAGGGCGTGTCGGGTGTACACGGCCTGGGACACGGGCGTGTCCCAGGGCGTGTTCAGGCTAGTCGACGTTTGAGAGTCGACGAGCGTCGAGCCTGGGACACGGCCTTCGACACGGGCGTGTCCCAGGGCGTGTTCGAATTATTTTTCGAAATTGGCCTATTCGAGTCCGAGCCGAACACGGCCTTGAACACGGCCTCGAACACGGGCGTGTGAGGCTGGACACGGGCGTGTCAGCTGCCGTGTTCCGACCCGCGTACTGGTTTTGGAATTCGGTGAGTACCGTATAGCAGGAGACACGGGCGTGTCTCAAGAATGACACGGGCGTGTCAGGTTCGACACGGGCGTGTCGATGCCCGTGTTGTTCAGTCGGTTCAAACTATCTGTGCCGCTTAAAGGGTACACGGCCTGTGACACGGGCGTGTCACAGGCCGTGTCAGGCAAAAATTGGATTTTTGGGAAAATCTTGGCCGTTCAGTTTTCTCTCTTTTGATCCAAGGGCCAAGGTGGTTTCCTGGCTGGATTAATACGTGAGGGAAGAATGAAGAAGTCATTTTCATTTGGCTTAAGGAAGAGAGAAAGAGAGAGGAAGAGAGAAAGAAGGAGGAGGAGAGCAAGCCACCGACGGAGTTCTCGTGGTCCGATTCGTGATCCGAAGCCGGCGTTGTGAAGGCAAGGCTACTGCGGTTCTTTCTAACCGGCTCGTTTTCGATGGCTCCGAAGAGATCGACAAGGGTAACGATCTCCCTCCTTGGACATGTGAAGTCCTTCTTTTCTGCATTGCATAGGGAAAACCCTTCCACGCGAGTGTGCGGTGGGTTGTGGTGTCCCTTGGGGTAGATATGTGAAGTCCCCCTTGTTAGAGGCCGGAATTGGAGTACGGCTCTAGGCATGCTGTGTGAAGCCCATCTGGATATGGTCTGGATTGGTGATGCTTGTTTGCATATCGGAGAAGGCTCCGTGATTATGGCTTGTGATGCCTATGGCTTGTGATGCCTTGTTCCTACCTGTTGCTTGGTGCGGCAGGAAGTACTGGACGATGTCCAGGAAATGAAGAGGGTTGGATGCAACTCTTGTGGCCGTGTGTTGCCACTTTGTGAGTGGTTGAGCCGTTGGGCTGCAACTCGATGAAAAGGCAGATTGCCGAACAGGAAAGGTGAAACCGACCCGCGCCTATAAATAGCCATGGATACTTCCGTATTCGAGGTGGCACGGCGACTTGAGCAACGGGGGGTGGCTGATCCGTACCTGCGTTAGGTCCGTCCGACTTGGAAGCCTGGTTATAGGTTTTGTTGGAGCGCCTAATGAGAGTCTTAGGCCCGCGCGCCGGAAAGACTAGAATGCTCAAATACCGTGTAGACGGTGGTGTTGACCCTGGTATTCCGGTACACCGAGAATGTGCCCTGAGTGCACGGACTGTCGGGCCGTGTGGCCGATAGTTGTGATGGCTTGAATGTGCCTGCGCGCACATAATTGCTATTTGATGATGCCATGCTTGCAGGGAAAGAATGCTCATGCCCCGAGAAAGGGGTAGGATTGTTATAATTGGGTCAGCTGAATGCTGACCGTTGCATTGTTTGCCACCGGTTGGGTGGATTGTTCCCGTGCAGGTGCTGGAGAGCCAAGTGGTAAATGATGGGCTGAAGCCCTACTGCTATTGCTGCTGCTACTGCGGCTAGCCCTTGAAGGCTAAGCGAATGGCTTTGTTTTGTTTTCTCTTGTACTCATGTATGGCCGGCCTGCGCGCCGAGGTTTGTAAAACATGTTGTATGTAAAGAGGAACTGTAAGGCCTTAAGGCCAAACCCTTGTATTTGTTGTACATTCCATGGTTTGATATATAAAGGTGGTTTTATATATTTGGACATTCCGGATTAGAGTTCAAAGTTGTAACTTAAAGCTTCCGCTAGAATGCTCTGAGTTAGGATTCGTATGGTTTGGTATTATCCTGTGACCTCACCGTCTGTTTGTGGCATATAGTGTGGGGCCCCGGCCGGACCTTCTACTATACGTCATTTAACGGATGGGGTCGTTACAGCATTCGTCAATCCAATGGACATCACCAAGAACTCAAAATGTCCATACCGAAACGGAAAGTGGTCTGTGGAACTTCCGACTCACGGATCCTCAACTGATGGTAGCCAGAATGAAGATCAATCTTCGAAAACACCGAACTACCATGCAACTGATCGAACATATCATCGATCCGCGGAAGCGAATATCTGTTCTTTATGGTCACCTTATTCAGATCTCTATAATTTTTGCACAACCTCATGGAACCATCCTTCTTTTTCACAAAAAGGACTAGAGCATCCTAGGGCGAAGAACTTGGCCTAATGAATCCATACTGTAACAATTCATCTAGCTGTGTACGCAATTCTTCCAGATCACGCAGAGCCATACGGTACAGTGCCTACGCAATATATAGGCTATGTACCAGGCTCAAGATCAATGAAAAACTCCACATCTCTCTCAGGCAGAAGACCAGAAAGTCTAACAGGTAAAAAATAAGAAAACTCTCGCACCACAGAAATATCCTCAATATGTAAAAAACTACAAACAGTTTCCAAAATAGAAACAAGGAAAGCAAAATAACCGGAATCCAAAAAATTTTGAGCACATATTGCAGAAATAATCGGGGAATCCTGACATGGAAAGTCATACATACTCATGGGTTGGTTGTTGTCCATCTTGAATTTCAAATGCTTTACCTATCATTGGATAACAGCATCATAGCTGGACAACCAATCCATGCCCAAAATCACATCTAAGTCCTACAGGTCTAGCACCTTTGATGTTTTTAGTTGTCTACCTAAATCACCTAGAGGGGGTTGAATAGGTGAGGTCTGCGTCTTTTTGCGGAATAAAAATTGAACGAACGAAGCACAGAAAATAAGCAAGCAAATCACAAAGAACACCAGATCTATAGTGGTTCCCCAATCTTTGGCACGTCCACTCTCCACCTCACTGATCTAGCAACACGCTAGACTCAGCTACTTCACTATTACCTCGGATTGAAAACCAATCATATAACTCGGAGCAATGCCCCTACAACTTGATCCTCAACACGGATCTATACTCGGAAGAAAAACTTCCTACAACAATTTCTCGGAGAACAAACTCCTACAACTCAGAGATCAATCTTCTACAAGAATAAAGATGTTATAAACAAAAAGATATACAAACAAAAATCTCAGATACCCGAGTAAGAAAACAACTCCTCAATAGCAACTATCCAATCATCCAAGGCCATGAAATCGGCTCTTCCATCATATGTAGAGGGTCCTAATCACTAGAAATGTGAAATGAAGTTCATCTCTGGCGGCAAAAGCACTGGAGGCACCAGAGGAGTACAAGGAACAAGTATAGCCTGATCCATTGCAGGTTACTGCACCCCAAGATACTTCCCTAAGGCGATAGTCGACAATGCCTGAATCTGCGATTGCATCGCAACCATCTGCCTTGACAGAGCTTCATTGCTCTAACGCATCCCTTTAATTACGGCATCAATTTGCAAACCTAAAGACTCACCCTCCGACTAGGGAGTTGACCTCATCGCAAAATGCTTTGGCGACATTCCTAATAATAATACGAAGAACTCGTCAAAACAAGCTTGATACTAAAACTACTCAACTTAGTTCAGACCAAAAATGTAAAGATACTTGCTTTTACTTCTACCTTGTTCTGGGATTTTCATAAATGATGATATTATTTAACTTAGGATGATATACCATCATCCTATTGACTCTTGTGTATATTAGTTTGAATGTATGAATGCTTAAATCTTAGTTTTAAATCATGTTGTATAATTTTCCTCATATATGTCTTAACTTGGCATGTGTGCTAATGCTATGTTATATTATGCATGTTGTGATATGCATTCTAGTAAAAGCCTTAATGCATATCATGAGTGGCATACACATGAAATATTATGAATCTCATGTAACATATCATTTCCTTCTAGACCCCTTAACTTAGATTAAGGTAGAACATGCGGTGAGTGAATGGGGTTAGGCTAGTTTTGACCCAAAGAGTTAGGATGGATTCACAGAGGGCCCACTTTAGGGTTCAATCAAATTTAACTTAGAAAATGTTCTGGAAATTTTAAGTGTTGAGAGGACTCGACGCGGTGTTGAGTGGTCTAAATGCCACTCAACGCGGCGTTGAGTGGTCTCAACGCTACTCAATGCTGTTGACTTAGAGATATTCTGAATGCTAATGGCGTTGAGTGGACTCAACGTGGGGTTGAGTGGTCTCAATGCTGTTGACTTAGAGGTATTCTGAATACTGTTCGCATTGAGTGGTGTCAATGCGGCGTTGAGTGGTCTCAACGCCACTCAATGCTTTTGACTTAGAAACTGTGGATGTTGTTGGCGTTGAGTGGTGTCAACGCATAGTTGAGTGGTCTCAATGTAACTCAACGCTTTTGACTTACAAACTGTGGAATGTTGTTGGCGTTGAGTGGTGTCAATGAGGTGTTGAGTGGTCTCAATGCCACTCAATGCTTTTGACATAGAAACTGTGGAATGTTATTGGCGTTGAGTGGTATCAATGCGATGTTGAGTGGTCTCAACGCCAATCAATGCTTTTGACTTAGAAACTGTGGAATGTTGTTGGCATTGAGTGGTATCAACACAGCATTGAGTGGTCTCAACGCCACTCAACGCTTTTGACTTAGAAAATGTGGAATGTTGTTGGCATTGAGTGGTGTCAACGCAGCATTGAGTTGTCTCAATACCAGTCAACTCTTTTTACTTAAAAACTGTGGAATGTTATTGGCGTTGAGTGGTGTTAACGCGGCATTGAGTGGTCTCAACGCCACTCAATGCTTTTGACTTAGAAACTGAGGAATGTTGATGGCATTGAGTGGAGTCAACACGACATTGAGTGGTCTCGACACCACTCAACGCATTTGGACTTAGACTATTTTTCAGTCTAAAAATTGTGCTTATAGGTTCATATGTACGGGTAGAACCGGGTTTTCGGGATATGAGCTGATGGCACGTTTTAACCCGATCACTTCAACAACCTATTTAATACATTGATCTTCTCAAGAAGACTTATTTAAAGCAATGATTGGCAGTCTAATACAAAGGTGACATGTGGCAAAGCAACTCAAACTAATTGGCAGTCCAATATTAGGCTGACACGTGGCAAACAACTGAAGACGTAATTCTTCTTATAAAAAGGAAGAGACAAGAAACACTAGCCGTCACTCCTACTCCTTACCAAGGCCGTCATCATCTTCATTGAGCCTAAAGGAGTGTAAAACGACTACTGGAGCTAAGCTTTTGCTGGAGAAAGCAAAAATCGAGCTTACTCGTCGGGGCAAGGGTCGGTCATGGCTCACCACTACCGTACCTGCCGCTAAGCTAGCATCCAGGTCCATTTCTCCTCCCCTCCCACTGTGCTACTCTTCTAGATCCACTAGGAGAGATATAGGGCTCAATTGAGCCTGATGCCATGTGAGAAAGAGGGAGAAATTTGAGCTTTTCTTCTTGCTCGGGTTCGCCAGAGGAGCCGCCTCTGGCAGCCATGTCGCCGAAAAATGCCAGCCGCCACCTCAACGGAGGTGGTGGCAATAATTGCCGGCGATGGAAGTGGCCCAATGGTCGGTAAATATGGTTTAAAGTTGGTACAGGCGGGGTAAATCTAGATCGTCGGCTGGAGGAGAAAGATGCATGGATGTCGTCGATTTAAATCTTATAAACTATAGCATAGTATTATTATTATGTGTATTTCTGTCACATATAAAACGACCACTTGCATGATAATTTTAGGCATTGTAGAGGAATATTCAGAGGAAACTTTCAACATAGAAAATGTAGCCCTAGGTCTTACCTTTGTTGTGACACCATAAACTTGAAATTTGGGGAATTGTAGCTCTTTGTAGGGTCATTCTCCTAGGATTGCTCCTATACTAGGGTAGAACTTCAAATGGATGCCTAGGCTAATCCATAAATCCACATGCAGTGAAATTTAGTTCAAGCATGTTTGTATACCATACTTAGACTATGTCTAAAAATGAGAATTTTTGGAAGACATTTTCCTATAGTTTTATTCAAAATTTGATTTATTAAATAATTGTAATCAATGGAGTTTTACAACTCCACATACCCCAAAATTTGGGTGGCATGGCTCTACTATCATCATATAATCATGGTAAAAGTTTAACACCATTTGGACCTCTGCATGTTGGGGAAATCCCACATACATGGTGGAGGTAGATTTGTAAATGGAGTGCCAATTGTAAAAATGAGAAAATGGGAAATTGGCCCATTAGGCCTAATGTATGTCCATGGGATTTTATACAGAGGCTCATAGGGATTAAATACACCTCCCATAGAAAGATTAGGATTTTTGGGATCAAAAATCCCATTAAATTGAATCATTGGAAAATTAGCTCATTTAGAATTAAAAATGAGAAATAAGGTCACTGACCTTAGAAAATTCCAAAGTTTTGTTTCAAGCCATAATAGGACATTTCACATCTCTAAAAAAAGTTATGAGCTTGTTTGAGAATTATATCGTGTGTATTTAGTACATTTACAATTTTACCCTTTTGGGATTTAAATTAAAAGTAGGGGTAATAATGTTTGGAAAATTATGGAAAAATGAATAGACTCTTATTTCTATGATATAAATTTTTATGAATTTATCTTAGAATATATGGACGATTATTTATGTTGAAAACCTTAGTAGTGGCATATTTGTAGTAATGTTCACATGTAATTATTTTAGGTCAAATCACTAGATAGGAGTATTGAATTCTGTTTTGAGTACTATTATGAAAATTTTAATAACCAGTAATTTTCTATTAATTTTTAGTTGAATATTTTAGGTACTTCATTTGGAAAATGGAATAATTGTGATTATAATCATAAATAGAAAATGAAAGGTAAATCAAGTGTAAAAATTAGCATCCTTGGTGAACAGACATTTTTAACCTGGATGAACTCCAGATAAATTATCTAGATATAATAGATCATTGGATATAGTAGTTCATGTTTAAAGTGACCTTGGTCACCTAATTAAATGATTTAATTTATGGTCATAAATACTTAGAAAAATGATGAAATTCTAAATGGTCAACTTCATACACATGACAAACCCATGATAAATATTTAGGGACCTTTATCCCAAGGAATTGGAAGTCATCTCATACGGGTTAGAATTAGATCATGGGTTGCGCTTAGTAAAAAGTGGCGTGCAACACTATGACCCACAGGAAAATGATAGGTGGTTGGATTGAGAGATGTATTGGGAAGTTGAAACCCTGCTTGGTTTCACGAGTATGATACTACATAGTAATGAGTGATAGAGTGCAAGCCACAAGGAGAATAATTATAATGGGGCCCGGCGAAAGATCGCCATTCTCCAAATCAGTACCTTAAGTCATTAGGTTTACTCAAGAGTAATAACGAGATTGGGGTATTAATAATGGGTAGACATTAATATAAGTAATGTCCTTGAGAAAGGGATCTTTGGGCTTCAGCCCATCATAGTTTCTAGTGCCCTCGAGAGCCCTTCATCGGGCATGCCCTGGGCAGTCCAAGGATTAACCCTACACTGCTATGTATAATAAGAATTAGACAAGAGTAGTCTAATAGGTTAAGGGAACGATGTGACAAACTCACTCGTATAGGGTTGGAGGGATTCAGGACGGGTATAGTCCTGCTAGTTGGAGGCTCGGATGAGAATACAGGACGGGTTTAGTCCTGCGAGCTGGAGGCTCGAATGTTTGGATACAGGATGGGTTTAGTCCTACAAGCTGGAGGCTTGGATGTTTGGATGCAGGAAAGGTTTAGTCCTGCAATATAGAGGTTCGGATGTTTGGATACAGGATGGGTTTAGTCCTCCGAGCTGGAGGCTCGGATGTTTGATGGGTTTAGTTTTGCGAGTTGGAGTCTCGGGTGGTTACTTCAGGATGGGTTGGTCCTGCGAGCTGGAGGCTCTAGTTTCAAAATAACTTGCATTTGCATAGAACATATTAGTGTCGGGTCATTCGGTACTAGCCAGTCATTACACAGATGGTAGTACGGTTACTCAGGCGAGGTGTGAGGGTTTGAGGGGCCAGTAGGTTGTTTATACTGCGGTCTGGAGGACGATCCCCGAAAATGCACACCCGACCAAAAAGACTGGTGGATTTGCCATCAAATTAGTATGCAGAGACTCTAGAGTGCACCTCGGACGTGTACAGAGGCATACGAAGGGTCTAGGCCTTGTAATGTGTATACCTTCTTAGGAAGTGGAGACGCCCGCTCCACTACTATCATAGCCACAATGGTGGTACCAGAGAGTTAATCTAATTCCAAAAAGTGGGAACTAAAGATATGTGATCACAGAGTCGTGTGTGTGAGTTGCACTTGTATGAATCAAAACCCGCATAACACCTCATAGCATATATACATACTTAGGTCATACGTACCGCAGATCCTTATCATATAAATTAGTATGGGCTCTTTTATATTATAAGTTATATTCCTGAAACCTCAACTTATAAGCTTGTATGGGCATTCATATAAGTTAAGGTACTCTTGTGATGATAGTGTAGTAGTAGATAGTTTACATTTCTGCTCAGTACTTTACCATACTTACCTTTCAGCACTTCTTTTTAGTACTAATTTTCTTACTTCCGTTCCTGTACTATATAGAACTGCTAGTGTATATATAATATCCCTCAGACAACTAGACCCCCTAGGAGTGGTTTTGTCATGACTAGGTCTTGACAAAACCCTAGAAGCCCAAGAAGACCAAGTGGACTAAGGAATAAAGGTGATTGGGATGAATGGTCTGCAAATAGTAGATTCCTAAACCCTAGCTTAGGATGATCATGAGACTCCAAGACCCCACCATGACCTCACCAATCTTTTTAAAGGCACCAAGGGGCCCATTGGAGTCAATCCAGGATGGGTAAGTTGACCTAGGATCATCTTAGGCCTAAATAAGGCAAGGTGCCCTAACTAAGGGCAATGTGCCCTTAATGAGCCCAACCAACCCTACCAAGCTCTTCCTTGACCTAAGTGGGGTCAATGGGTCACTAAAGACTCATTGGACTCAACCATAGAGCTTGAGTTGACCTAAGTCAACCCTAACCCTAAATGGGTCAAACTTACCTACATAGGATCAATTGACCTTCCCTTAGCCAAGTGGACCCCACCCATGCCCTCCTAACCTTAGAGTGAGGTCAATGGGTCACCAAGGACCCATTGGGGTCAACCCTAGTGGCTATGTTGACCCAAGTCAACTCAAACCCCAAAGTGGTCTAAGTGCCCTTAATAAGGGTCAAGTGACCTTCAAGGTGCCAAGCCAACCCTACCCATCCCTATTTAGACCCTAGGGGAGGTCAATAGGTCACCAAGGACCCATTGATGGTGACACCAAAGGTCAATTTGACCAAAGTCAACCCAAGGCTAGGTCAAGTCAGACTTCGCTCAAAAGGGGCTAACTCAAGCTCAAGCCCCTAGCCACTTGGGCTAACCACTTCCTAACCATTTAATAATAGCTTAGTGGGCTGCATTTAGGCTAGGGCCATGAAAAAAATCGGCCATGAGGGGAAGGAGAGAGAAAGCTTCAATTCCTCTTTAATGGAGGAGAGAGAAAAGGAGGTAAAGGTCATTCATGGCTTTGGGAGGCCAAGGGCCACCTTTATTGGCTGACTCCTTCGGGGAAGAGGAGAAGTTCCCAGCAATTTCACGGCCACCACAAGGCAGGTTCAGCCCCCCCCCCCTCCCCCACCACCACTTGGCTGAGAGCTTCATTGAAGGCCATTAATGGCCATATGTGTGACTACTCCTTTCCCCCATTTCACTCTTTTAAAACTTTCACTGGACTCCTAGGAGTCGTTTACACACCTTACCTGAAGGATTCAAAGCAGTTCACTGTGCTATTGCAGAAACCGAGTGGCGCCACCATCAGAAATGGCATCTCGACGATCAACCCGCCTCTAAGCCGCAAACAAGGTCCTCCCCTTCCTCTCTCATTGTGGGTAGATCATAGGAATTGTTAGGGCCAAGATTCGGGCTCAATTGAGCCCAATCGGGAGAAGTTTTCTCCTAGTTTTTCAGCAAAATTAAGCTTGTCGGAATCGCCAAAATCCACCCCTCCGGCATAGCCACCACCTCGACGGAGGTGGTGGTGGTGGTGGCCGGCCAGGGAGGTGGTCGGGTGGCCGGCGGTGGCAGCTGGAAGTAGCTCCAGGTCGGGTCAATCCTACCCGTCGGCTGGAGGAAGAAGATGAGCCAGGGCGAGAGGTGCGGGCGAGACGCTTCGATCTCCGCGGGAGGTGCGGGCGAGACGCTCTGGCTCGGTCGGCTTTCCTTCGGGCGGGTTCGGCCTTGCTGGATCGCCTCGCCTAGCCATTGTTATTTTAATACTGGAGAAGGCGAGCCGGCTGCTCACGGGTCGCGCGACAGGTGACTCGCGCGCGGGTCAGAGTCAGCCCGCATTGCGACTGCACTTCTATTATGCGGGCGCGAGTGCGGGAATTTCGCGGCCGACTGATGGGTTGACGAGGACCCGAATTGGGTTCGGAAGTCAAAACGCCAGGGTTATATTTCTATCCGCACTCTTCCCGCCAAAAGGACCATTTTCCCGCCCTTTCTCATTCTATAAATAGGCCCTACCGACCCTTCCTCACCTACCGTATTTAAGACTTCCTCCTTCCCTAGCTTTTTGCGAGAAATCCCTTGTCCCGCTCAGCAAGACTTCTGCAGGATGGGAGGTTGCAGTGGTGAGGCAGAGGGGAGGAGCAAATGTGCTTGGACCTTCTCCGAGCACGATTTCCCCCTCGCCGTCCTTATGGAGAGAGAGTTTGTAGATACAGATGGCCAATTTGTCCCGCCCGGTTTTGAGGCGAGGCGGCCCAGGAAGGAGGAATGGATAAATGAACTCTTTGTTGACGAGCTCGCATTCCCCACGGCCCACTTCGGGGCGGGCCTCCAGCTACCCTTAGGGCCGGAAGTCCGCCAGATCTTCAAGTACTATGGGGTGGTGAAAGTCCACCTAGTGTCAACTACCTTCACCTATGGGGGGATAGGTGACTTGTAGCGTATTTGCGGAATTAAAATTGTACCTGCAGAATCAAAACAAACCACACAGCACAGAAAATAACACAGGCAATTTATAGTGGTTCCCCGATTTGGGTACGTCCACTTTCCCCCTTCGACCTATCTCCCAATCCAGGGACGACTCGGTCACTTCACCAACAGGATTGAAATCCAATCCTTGCACTATCGGAAGGAACCCTTCCACACGTAGGAGTCAACACTCCCACAACACGGGTTGTACCCAACCCTACAACTAGGAACCAAATGTTCCTTTACAATGAAAAAGAAATTGAAGTGTATAAGAAATACAAACAACTTGAAGATCTAGGTGTCCCTTTTCGTTAGACTACTTGTTCTTGTAGGCAACAAAAAGTCCACAACCCTTGATCTTTCCTGGAGAAAATCTCTCCGAGACCGGCGGCGGTAAAGGGCGGCGGCAAGGCTCTCGGTGTTGGCGGCGACAACTGAAAACAGCAGCAATGCACTGGAGATTCAATCTTCTTAGCAAAGTCGGCAAGGTCTTCCAATGGTCACACTAGGATCAATCATCTCGATCGATTCGGACGGGGATGGATTGTAACGTCCCAATTCGCGCTAGGCCCCTTGATTACGTATTTGAGTCTAGGGGGCTGTGGTGAGCCCAATGGGGGTGTGGGGGAGCAGGTGTGAACGTACGGGAAATGAGGAAAACAAGGCAAAATGGCATTTCTGGCTGACACGGGTATGGACACGGCCGTGTCCATACCCGTGTGCCTCATAAAATTAGGCTTAGCAGTCAGAGAGGTACACGGGTATTGGGACACGGGCGTGTCCCTACCCGTGTGCCGAGGACACGGGTCGAGACACGGCCGTGTCTCTACCCGTGTGCCGCAACCCCGACACGGAAGAAAGTTGTTCTGGGATGAACACGGCCCTAAACACGGCAGGCGACACGGCCGTGTCACCTGCACACGGGTAGGAACACGGCTGTGTGCCTACCCGTGTCTGCGGTGTATAAAAAGGAAAAAGTTGTGAAACCCTAGCATTCATTCCCCTTTCTTCTGCCCCGAAATTTCTGAGAGAGTTCTTGGCTGGAGGAGGAGGAAGGAGCTTGCCGGAGCCATCCTTGGAGGAATCAAAACGCCGCCGCCGTCAAGGGAAAAACAATGCCGCCACGAAGGAGTGCGAGGCTCATGGCCGGCCATGGTGGTACCGCTGGACTTGAGGTGAGCTTCCTCCCCTCTCCCTTGGTGCTAGATCTATAGTTATTTTAGGAGAGACATCGACTTCATAGAGTCTTGATGGTGAGGAGGAGAGTTCTTAGGATAAGCCATGCCTAGGTTTTCTAGGCTTAGTCTCCCTCAACCTTCTCATCATTCAAGGTGGAGATGAGAGGGGTTTTCGTTGAGGGTTTGGCTTTGAAAGGAGAAATAAGGTTGGGTGTGATTTCTGGAGAAGTTTATGCGAGGTCGTTGCAAGGAAGAAGATGAACGGATGCCGTCCATCTCGCCTTAAGATGCGTGCAGAAATCTGATTTCTGCACGCGGCGACTTTCGTGGCCAATTTCGGGGGTGTTCTGGCCAGATCTGGGTGAACGACTCAACACAACAGTTGTAGCCCTTGAAATTACCTTTCCAACGAGTGGTTGCTCGTTTCCATGCGATACCTGTAGCCACGGGAAAGCTGGTTCGAGTCCGCTGCGTTCGGGAGAATTCCTGTACAGGAAACTGTTTCCTGTACGTATTCGAGTTGAATTTCTGGTATGTTGCGACCAGATCTGGGCGATCGACTCAACACGAAAGTCGTAGACCTCGCGAATACCTTTCCAACGAGGGGTTTTGCATTGTGATCGGATTCCTGTAGCTCCGGGAATCCCAGTTTTAGTATCAGGCTATCCTATGTTAATGCACTTGTTATTTTATAATGCTAGCACCCTTGCAATGGTTGTGATTTGCTCATTTGTTGTCTTGCTCCCATATATCTATAATGTTGTTGTTACTATAATTTAGCATGGTTACTCATTTGGTTGTGTAATAAGGTATAACCATGTATTGGTAGAGAAATGGATTGGATGGGAAGGCTAGATATTAGGAGTTGAGATTGGTATAGGATATATTTATACAATTTGGTGTTGAACATATCTATTATGCGTAGTGTTGAGGTGAATTTATTGAATAGGTGGGCGTGAATATGATGAACACTATGTGAGGAGTATTTTGTAACCGTAATCCAAGCCCAAGGGGTTTATTAACAATCGATGCTTAGAGTTGAAGTCTCCCTACGGGTAGCATCGAGTGAGTTGTTTGGGGGCCATGTAATGTGCGACGATTCATCGTGTCGCGATATTGAGATAATGACTGTGGCAGGTCTACGGGTTCGCCAGTCGTCACACCGATGGGAGCCAATGGGTAGACCTTGGGCGGTAGGGTTAGATATTTGGTGTCCATAAACCGAGATCTCCTCCGCGTCATGAGAACGGTTGGGCTTGCACCTCGTGCGTTTCCGAGGTTCCATCCGGTTCGAAATCAAAGGCCAGGTTGGGCTGTGTTCTTGGTGCACATTTACCCAGGACCCCTTCTGAGCCGTAGTACGCATGTGAGCTCCGCTGTTGTGTTCTTAGCGTTGAGGCGTACGGGGGCCTAGGATAGGTAGTGTGATACCACCTAGTAGTGGAGACGCCCGCTCCACTATCGCCGTCTGGCCACGACGGACGACGCCTGAGAGGTTAGCTACCTGCTCGAAAAGTGGGAACTTCAAGTCTGTGTCGACATAGCAACTTGCATGTGCGTGCGCATGATTCGGTCATAGCATAACATTCATATCATGTCATTCATTGCATACACAAGATCCTCATCGTATAAGTTTGTATGGGCACTCCTATACGATGAGTTACTTTATTGTTAAGCCGATCCTTAACTTATAAGTTTGTATGGGCACTCTTATAAGTTAAGTTACCATTCTGATTACTTATACCTGCTGTCATATATATAGATATTTGTAGAACTGCTAGTTGTGTAGCGTAGTTTATACTCCACTATATTTACAGTCACCTGCTTGTTTACTTGCTTATATATATACATATTGTACCTTGTTCCTTTCTCCGCCCGGTGCCGAGGAGTCGCCGGGGGAGCGGATGTGAAGCCACTTAGTCTTATGACTAACGGTTGCTACGTCTTCCTTTTTAGGAGGAAACCCCGCAGGTAGAGCAGCGACGGACTATGCAGCAGGACAGCCAGGCCCGGATGATAGGACCTGAGGTGGTGGTGCCATCGGCACCGTCAGTGACAGTCGTGAGTGTTTTCATGTAGCCGTTTGGGCAAAACATTTCTAGACTCTTGTTCTTTTGTACAAGCCTGTTGTGCTTGTTATCTTCCGCTATCTTTTGGACTTAAGCTTAGCTGTGAATTGAACTGCTTTACTTTTCTGTTATGGTTGGGTTGGCATTGTTTATGTGATATGGATTGTAGCCGACGGAATAGGCGTCTTATGGTAAAGGCTAACCCGTGTGTTAGTGCTACCGCAAGGCGGCTATTTCGGGCATAAGACTCCCCTCGTGCCGTGTGTTGTGTTCCGGGAGGGGGGTCTTACAAATGGTATCAGACTTAGCCGATCTTCAACTAGAGCAGTCATGTAACAATGGGCCACTCCCGTTCGATTAGTCGGTTTGGGGACAACCCGACTTAGCGGAAGCAGTGGTGTGCCCATATGTAATTCACACTAAGTTGTCCAACTTTGACATTAGTTTTAGCCAACCTGACCCTAGTTTGTACCTTGCGTATAGGTCCCAGCGCAGGTGGAGCCGGTTGGGGGCACTCCTACCCCTTCCGTCCCTTCACAATTCCAGCAGTCGGAACTGGGACAAACGCTGTCAGCCATATTGGATGCATTTAAAGCCCAGCAAGCTCCGGTGCAACAACAAGCGCCAGGCTCCAACTGGTTGAGCACCTTCCGTGCCCTGTCCCCTCCTGCCTATCTTGGGACAGAATCGCCGGTGCACACCGAGGAATGGCTTGATACCGTGCAGGAATTGATGGCTGGCATAAGATGTCCGAACAGCATGGCGGTGACATTGGTAGTGTCGCTGCTAGAGCTGCACGCCAAAAGGTGGTGGAAGTCCCTCATGGGCTCCATCTTCCAAGGGCGGTTGTACACGGACATCAGTTGGAACGAGTTCACCGAGGCTTTTCTGGATCACTTCATCCCTTCTTCTGCTCGGGATGGACTTGAAGAAAAATTTCTGCAGCTGAAGCAGGGATCGAATTCGGTAACGGAGTACCAGAGGGAGTTCCAACACCTCACTAGGTTTGCCGATTCCTATGAGTTGGACGATAGAGGCTACGCGAAGCGCTTCTACAAAGGGTTGAGGGACCCCCTAAGGCAGGCCCTTTTGTTTATAGCCGATGGAAGCCTGGCAGAAATCATCGACATGGCAAAGAGAATGGAGGCGGACCACATGGGATGTGGCAAGAGACCCGCGGAAGGAGTAATTGAAGTCGGCCCTAGTAATAGAAGGCGGAATGATCATGGCAGAGGAAGGGGAAACCACAGAGGCGGTCGGTGGGTCAACCGGAACTATCGGGTGGAGTACCCAATTCCGCAACCACTAGCTTTACCTCCACCACCGCAGCAGCAATATTATCAACAACCTGGGGGGCCGACGTGAGGTGATATGTTTTGAGTGCAACCAACCGGGGCATGTCCGACGAGTTTGCCCGCGATTGATCGGGGATGCTCCTATTGCTCCCCCTCCAGTAGCTCCACGGGGGCGAGGGCACATGCGTGGCCGAGGAAGAGGACCACCAGGGAGAAATCAAGGACATGCACGGGAGCATGTATTCGCATTGGATATGACTCAGGAGAGAAATCCGCAGGAAGTCATCACCGGTACGTGCAAAATTTATTAATATTATATGACTTGTTAGATTTATGATACAAATGATACGCGCTATTCTGAATAGTGATTACCCTTTTGGAACCTAGGCACTGTCGTGGTTAGCGGGAGACCCGCCTATACGTTATTTGACACGGGTGCGTCTCACTCGTTCATTTCGGAGGACTTCGTGAAGGACTTGGAGGGAGTGCAACACTTCACGGGCATTACTCAAAGGGTGCGCCTTCCGGACGGCTCTGAGATGACGTCGTCAGCAAGTTGCGACTTCGACACCCTTATTGGAGGAAAGTTCTTTGAAACTCCGGCTACAGTGTTAAGAATCCCGGAGTTCGATCTCATCTTGGGCATGAAGTGGTTGGACTGGCACCACGCCAGGATCAATTGTGCGGAGAAGCAAGTTATGTTGAGGCATGGAGACTCGGAAGTCATCTTCCAAGGTATTAAATTCGCACCCCGTAAACTATTATCTTCAATCCAAGTTATGAAATCTCATATGGAAGGGGACGAGGTCTATGTAATCTGCTTTGAGTTGAAGAAATTGACATTAGAGGTCAAGGATGTGCGGGTGGTGCGAGAATTTCCCGAGGTATTTCCCGAGAAATTGCCGGGACTACCCCTGCATAGGGAAGTGGACTTCCAAATCAAGCTAATTCCGGGTGCCAAGCCCGTCTCGCGAGCTCCATACCGAATGGCTCCGAAGGAACTTGCAGAGTTTAGAGTCCAGCTTCAGGAATTGGTGGAAGCAGGGTTCGTTCGCCCAAGCTCGTCGCCTTGGGGAGCGCCCGTTTTGTTCGTCAAAAAGAAGGATGGCACCCTGCGGTTATGTATTGATTATCGAGAGTTGAACCGGTTAACGGTGCGGAACACCTATCCCCTACCGCGCATTGATGAATTATTTGATCAATTGGTGGGATCGTATTGGTTCTCCAAGTTAGATCTGCGTTCGGGATATTATCAGCTGAGGATACAAGAAGATGACATTCAGAAGACGGCGTTCAGTTCGAGATATGGTTTGTATGAATTCACCGTGATGCCATTTGGGCTCACCAACGCCCCTTCCGCCTTTATGAGCTTGATGAACAAGGTGTTCAGCCCTTATTTGGACATCTTTGTCATCGTGTTCATCGATGATATCCTAGTCTACTCCAAGACTGAAGCAGAACACGCCGAACATCTAACTTTAGTGCTGAGGAAGCTAAAGGAGCACACTTTGTTTGCCAAGTTCAGCAAATGCGAGTTTTGGCTTCGAGAGGTCGCGTTCTTGGGCCATGTGATTAGTGGGGCGGGGCTAGCAGTAGATCCGGCCAAGGTGCGGGCCGTGAAGGAGTGGTCGCCATTGAAGTCAGCGGCCGACATACGGAGCTTTCTTGGACTGGCCGGGTACTATCGCAAGTTTGTGAAAGGTTTCTCAAAGATCGCCCTTCCCCTTACTACGCTGACCAAGAAGGGTGTGCCGTTTGAATGGACACCCCAGTGCGAAGCTGCATTCCAAGAGTTGAAGGACAGATTGACGACTGCACCCATCCTAGCTCTTCCATCTGGGAAGGAGGGCTTTCAAGTTTACACGGATGCGTCGTATCAAGGGATGGGAGCTGTGTTGATGCAGAATGGGCATGTGATCGCTTATGCTTCAAGACAGTTGAAGAAGCATGAAGCCAGCTACCCGGTGCATGATCTAGAGTTGGGAGCAGTGGTGTTCGCCTTGAAGATTTGGAGGCATTATTTATATGGCGTCCACTGCGAGATCTACTCGGATCACAAAAATCTGAAGTACGTTCACACCCAAAAGGAGTTAAACTTGAGACAGCGGCGGTGGTTGGAGTTCTTGTGCGACTATGAATTCACCTTGAACTACCACCCCGGGAAGGTTAATTCCGTAGCTGATGCCTTAAGCCGAAAGGCACCGGGAACGAGCACGGAATCCCACTTGATGAGGATGGAGTTAATCCAGACACTGCAAGAGATGGAAGTCACTTTGGTCTTTAAGAATCAATCGGAAGAGTATACAGAATATTTGGCCGCGATGAGTATAGTTTGCAACATACGAGACCGGATCCGGACGGAACAAAAGAAGGATGCGGCTTTAACCCCGGCTTTCAAGTCAATGGAGGATGGGACTACGGAAGAATACTCCCTAAAAGACGGCCTCGTCCATTTTCGTGGCCGGCTTTACATCCCCGAAGGTGACAACATTCGGGAGGATATTCTGAAGGAGGCCCATTGCTCCAAGTACTCGGTGCACCTGGGGATCGCGAAGATGTATACCGATTTGAGAAAGACAATGTGTTGGCCGGGCATGAAGAGGGATGTCAAGTACTTTGTTACTCATTGTGTGGCCTGTCAAATGGTGAAGGCGGAGTGCAGAAGCCCCGGTGGAATGCTACAGTCGTTGCCCATCCCCGAATGGAAATTTGAGGACATCTCCATGGACTTCGTCCACGGGTTACCTCGCTCGCGCTCGGGGAATGATTCTGTGTGGGTGATAGTTGACCGGTTGACCAAGGTAGCCCGATTTATCCCAATGAAGAAGGAGGCGCAGGTGGGCGTCCTAGTGCGTCTCTTTGTGGAGCAATTTGTGCGGTACCATGGTGTGCCGAAGACGATCGTCTCCGATCGGGATGGTCGGTTTACTTCAAGAGAATGGAGGGCTGTACAGGCTTATTTGGGCTCGCGCCTCACCTTTAGCACGGCCTTTCACCCTCAAACGGACGGGCAATCTGAACGAACCATCCGAACGTTGGAGGACCTTCTGAGGTTGTGTGTGCTAGATAAAGGAGAACCATGGGAGAGACTCTTACCTCTCGTGGAGTTCTCTTATAATAACAGTCATCAAGCCAGTATTGGAATGGCACCTCATGAAGCTTTGTATGGAAGGAGGTGTAGAACACCCTTGTCCTGGGTGCAAGACGAAGATCCGAAGACATTGGGAAATGAGTATATTGATGAGACGGACGCGGTGGTTAGGTTGATCCGGGATCGAATGCTAGAGGCTCAAAGCCGACAGGCGAAATATTACAACGCAAGGCACCGTATGGTGGAGTTTCAAGTGGGTGATAAGGTGTTCCTGAAGATTCGACCGATGCACGGAGTGTCGCGGGTACGTGGAGTCAAGAAGCTCAGCCCAAGGTATGTCGGGCCCTATGTCGTAGTGGAAAGGATTGGCCCTCTGGCCTATCGATTGGAGTTACCACCGGAGCTGGAGAACCTTCACGACGTGTTCCATGTATCGTCGCTTCGGAAGGCTTTGTTGCGGCCTGAACAATATATCCCCACGGCGGATGGTGTTGTGGCGTCTGATAGGTCTGTGCGACTGGAGCCGGTGCGGATCGTTGATAACGAGACGAGAACCTTGCGCCGCAAAAGTGTTCCCTTGGTGAAAGTGCTATGGTCTAATCATGGGAAGGAGGAGTTCACATGGGAGCCAAAGGACTTAATGCAAGGGCGCTACCCGGAGTTGTTTACTCCAGGTAAAAATTTTATTTGAAAGCATAGTTCCCTTTTATGTGTTTCACTCCCATAGCCTTACCCTGATTTCGGGGACGAAATCTTTTATTTTGTTTATAGGATTTGTAACGTCCCAATTCGCGCTAGGCCCCTTGATTACGTATTTGAGTCTAGGGGGCTGTGGTGAGCCCAATGGGGGTGTGGGGGAGCAGGTGCGAACGTACGGGAAATGAGGAAAACAAGGCAAAATGGCATTTCTGGCTGACACGGGTATGGACACGGCCGTGTCCATACCCGTGTGCCTCATAAAATTAGGCTTACCAGTCAGAGAGGTACACGGGTATTGGGACACGGGCGTGTCCCTACCCGTGTGCCGAGGACACGGGTCGAGACACGGCCGTGTCTCTACCGTGTACCGCAACCCCGACACGGAAGAAAGTTGTTCTGGGATGAACACGGCCCTAAACACGGCAGGCGACACGGCCGTGTCACCTGCACACGGGTAGGAACACGGTCGTGTGCCTACCCGTGTCTGCGGTGTATAAAAAGGAAAAAGTTGTGAAACCCTAGCATTCATTCCCCTTTCTTCTGCCCCGAAATTTCTGAGAGAGTTCTTGGCTGGAGGAGGAGGAAGGAGCTTGCCGGAGCCATCCTTGGAGGAATCAAAACGCCGCCGCCGTCAAGGGAAAAACAATGCCGCCGCGAAGGAGTGCGAGGCTCATGGCCGGCCATGGTGGTACCGCTGGACTTGAGGTGAGCTTCCTCCCCTCTCCCTTGGTGCTAGATCTATAGTTATTTTAGGAGAGACATCGACTCCATAGAGTCTTGATGGTGAGGAGGAGAGTTCTTAGGATAAGCCATGCCTAGGTTTTCTAGGCTTAGTCTCCCTCAACCTTCTCATCATTCAAGGTGGAGATGAGAGGGGTTTTCGTTGAGGGTTTGGCTTTGAAAGGAGAAATAAGGTTGGGTGTGATTTCTGGAGAAGTTTATGCGAGGTCGTTGCAAGGAAGAAGATGAACGGATGCCGTCCATCTCGCCTTAAGATGCGTGCAGAAATCTGATTTCTGCACGCGGCGACCTTCGTGGCCAATTTCGGGGGTGTTCTGGCCAGATCTGGGTGAACGACTCAACACGAAAGTTGTAGCCCTTGAAATTACCTTTCCAACGAGTAGTTTCTCGTTTCCATGCGATACCTGTAGCCACGGGAAAGCTGGTTCGAGTCCGCTGCGTTCGGGAGAACTCCTGTACAGGAAACTGTTTCCTGTACGTATTCGAGTTGAATTTCTGGTATGTTGCGACCAGATCTGGGCGATCGACTCAACACAAAAGTCGTAGCCCTCGCGAATACCTTTCCAACGAGGGGTTGTGCATTGTGATCGGATTCCTGTAGCTCCGGGAATCCCAGTTTTAGTATCAGGCTATCCTATGTTAATGCACTTGTTATTTTATAATGCTAGCACCCTTGCAATGGTTGTGATTTGCTCATTTGTTGTCTTGCTCCCATATATCTATAATGTTGTTGTTACTATAATTTAGCATGGTTACTCATTTGGTTGTGTAATAAGGTATAACCATGTATTGGTAGAGAAATGGATTGGATGGGAAGGCTAGATATTAGGAGTTGAGATTGGTATAGGATATATTTATACAATTTGGTGTTGAACATATCTATTATGCGTAGTGTTGAGGTGAATTTATTGAATAGGTGGGCGTGAACATGATGAACACTATGTGAGGAGTATTTTGTAACCGTAATCCGAGCCCAAGGGGTTTATTAACAATCGATGCTTAGAGTTGAAGTCTCCCTACGGGTAGCATCGAGTGAGTTGTTTGGGGGCCATGTAATGTGCGACGATTCATCGTGTCGCGATATTGAGATAATGACTGTGGCAGGTCTACGGGTTCGCCAGTCGTCACACCGATGGGAGCCAATGGGTAGACCTTGGGCGGTAGGGTTAGATACTTGGTGTCCATAAACCGAGATCTCCTCCGCGCCATGAGAACGGTTGGGCTTGCACCTCGTGCGTTTCCGAGGTTCCATCCGGTTCGAAATCAAAGGCCAGGTTGGGCTGTGTTCTTGGTGCACATTTACCCAGGACCCCTTCTGAGCCGTAGTACGCATGTGAGCTCCGCTGTTGTGTTCTTAGCGTTGAGGCGTACGGGGGCCTAGGATAGGTAGTGTGATACCACCTAGTAGTGGAGACGCCCGCTCCACTGTCGCCGTCTGGCCACGATGGACGACGCCTGAGAGGTTAGCTACCTGCTCGAAAAGTGGGAACTTTAAGTCTGTGCCGACATAGCAACTTGCATGTGCGTGCGCATGATTCGGTCATAGCATAACATTCATATCATGTCATTCATTGCATACACAAGATCCTCATCGTATAAGTTTGTATGGGCACTCCTATACGATGAGTTACTTTATTGTTAAGCCGATCCTTAACTTATAAGTTTGTATGGGCACTCTTATAAGTTAAGTTACCATTCTGATTACTTATACCTGCTGTCATATATATAGATATTTGTAGAACTGCTAGTTGTGTAGCGTAGTTTATACTCCACTATATTTACAGTCACCTGCTTGTTTACTTGCTTATATATATACATATTGTACCTTGTTTCTTTCTCCGCCCGGTGCCGAGGAGTCGCCGGGGGAGCGGATGTGAAGCCACTTAGTCTTATGACTAACGGTTGCTACGTCTTCCTTTTTAGGAGGAAACCCCGCAGGTAGAGCAGCGACGGACTATGCAGCAGGACAGCCAGGCCCGGATGATAGGACCTGAGGTGGTGGTGCCATCGGCACCATCAGTGACAGTCGTGAGTGTTTTCATGTAGCCGTTTGGGCAAAACATTTCTAGACTCTTGTTCTTTTGTATAAGCCTGTTGTGCTTGTTATCTTCCGCTATCTTTTGGACTTAAGCTTAGCTGTGAATTGAACTGCTTTACTTTTCTGTTATGGTTGGGTTGGCATTGTTTATGTGATATGGATTGTAGCCGGCGGAATAGGCGTCTTATGGTAAAGGCTAACCCGTGTGTTAGTGCTACCGCAAGGCGGCTATTTCGGGCATAAGACTCCCCTCGTGCCGTGTGTTGTGTTCCGGGAGGGGGGTCTTACATGGATTTCCCTATCTCAAATCAAGAGACAAAAGATCTCTGGTTAGACGCGTGAGATGCTGTGCAAGACTTGGCTTCTATCACCGGGGATCTGGAGAAGATCGAGATCGGTTGCGGTGACTACTGTATGAGCGGCGGCGAAGACGATCAGCGGAGCGGTTCGCGATTTTAGGGTTAGTCGGCGGCTCGGCTTTCGTTTTCTATGTTTGTTCTTTACTGTACACAAATACCTGTGTATTTATACAATAGGTCATGGAGATGACCGTTGTGGGCCCCACCAAAGCAAAGACCAAAGTCCGGTTCAAATAGCTGCAGATAACATGGACCGGTCCATGAATTCGGAAAAATCGCCCAAGGCAAAATCGGCGAGAATCGTAGGTGATTCTCGACTAATCGGCGAGAATCACTTACGATTCTCGCCGAATTCTACTTGGCGAATTCTGGCTGCACAGGTTATAGAGGCCGGGGAGAATCGGCGGGAATCACATTTGATTCTCGCCGAATCATAGAGAATGCAAAGTCATTCTCGACGAATCGGCGAGAATCACTTAGTGATTCTCGACGATTCTGCCTTAGAGAATTTTCTGACTGCATCGAGACAGCCGGCCCAACCTGGCGAGAATCATCTAGTGATTCTCGACGACTCGTCGAGAATCATTAGTGATTCTCGACGAATCGGCGAGAATCACTTAGTGATTCTCGACGATTTACACTTAGACGATTCTCGTCTTCCAACCCGTGAGCTGGTCTTTGGCCCATCCTTGCTCCTTGTCTGCTCTTGCTTTATCATAGCCCTGTACTTGAAATTAAGTACACCCCAATAGAGAGAGCACACGTAGGCCAACACACTGATCTGCTCAACGAGGGATTACGTCGCGCAGACCCGTGTATATTGACCCACTGCACCCTGACATTGGTGTATACTTAGCGTGGAATAACTGCAAGCACAACTTAAAAGATTTCATCAAACACATTGTCTATTTACCTTAGCTTGTGCAGGGGCTTCTACAAATCAGGTACATTGTGGATACAATACCCAACAATCTCCCCCTATTTGAAGAAGCCTAAACCCTACAAGCTAAGGTGAATAGAGCATATAGGAATGAAAATCATAAACTTAAAATTGAGTTAAGAGAGATATTCATTACCAATTTCTTGAGAGCAAACTTGGAGCCACCTTAGCCTTAGCCGAGAGGGTAGTCTCCCCCTTTTCGGCTTCTGCAAATTGGGGACTGAAGCATGTGACACCATGCTCCCCCTCAGTTCTTGTACCTTGCTTTCACTAAATTCCTAGCAGAGGCTCCCCCTAGACGCATGAGCCTTGAGCTTCTGTAGTCTTCATTCCTCGTAGTTTAGCATCCCCAATTCAGTTTTGAACATACTGAACTTGGCCTCGTCAAGGGGCTTTGTGAAAATGTCTGCAATCTGCTTGTCAGTGAGAACATAGCAGAGAGAGATGTCCTTGTTCTCCACATTCTCCCGAATGAAATGGTAACGCACTTCAATATGCTTCGTTCTGCTGTGTGATACCGAATTATTGGCAATAGCAATTGCACTGGAGGAGTCGCAGTATATCGGTACTTCCTTGAACTGAAGATCATAGTCTGCTAACTGATTTCTAATCCAAAGGAGTTGTGCGCAACAGCTGCCAGCTGAGATGTACTCAGACTCTGCTGTGGAGGTTGCTACACAGTTCTGCTTCTTGCTATTCCATGAGATGAGCCTTCTTCCGAGGAATTGACACATCCCGGAAGTGCTTTTCCCGTCATCCCTACTCCCTGCAAAATCAGCATCTGAAAAACCTATTAGCTCGACATCATTGTTTCTCGGGTACCACAAGCCAAGATTGGGGGTACCTTTAAGGTATCTTAGAATTCGCTTTGCAGCGATATAGTGAGATTCCTTAGTGTTCACCTGATATCTGGCACAGACACATGTGGAGAACATGATATCCGGTCTACTGGCAGTAAGGTAGAGCAGGGATCCAATGATGCTTCTGTATTTGGTTTCATCGAAAGGTTTACCTTTCTCATCCTTATCCAGAGACATAGTGGATCCCATTGGAGTCCTCATAGAGGTTGCATTCTCCATTCCGAATTTCTTGAGGAGTTCATTTGTGAACTTCGTTTGAGAGATGAAGATTCCATCCTCAGACTGTTTCACTCGAAGTCCCAAGAAATACTTTAGCTCTCCCATACTGCTCATTTCAAACTTTCCTTGCATAAGTTTAGAGAACTTTTTGCAAAGATTGTTGTCCGTTGAGCCGAATATAATGTCATCGACATAGATTTGCACCAGCAAGATCTTGCCTTTGACTTCCCTGAGAAACAATGTCTTGTCTATTTTTCCTCTAGAGAACTTGTTCTCAAGAAGAAAACTAGACAATGTCTCATACCAAGCTCGAGGAGCTTGTTTTAAGCCATATAGCGCTTTATTAAGAAAATATACATGATTAGGATAAGTAGGATTGACAAAACCTGGAGGTTGAGCAACGTATACTTCCTCTTTCAAATCTCCATTCAAGAAAGCCGATTTCACGTCCATCTGATAGACTGTGAATCCTTTGTGAGAGGCATAGGCTAGGAATAGCCGGATTGCCTCGAGCCGTGTAACTGGTGCAAACGTCTAGTCAAAGTCAATCCCCTCCTCCTTCCTATATCCTTGAGCCACCAGTCTGGCTTTGTTCTTGATGATGACTCCATGTTCATCCAACTTGTTTCTGAAGATCCACTTGGTGCCAATCATATTTTGCGTCTTTGGTCTGGGAACCAGCGTCCAGACTTTGTATCTTTACAATTGATGCAGCTCATCTTGCATGGCCAAAATCCATGATGCGTCTTTGTTCGCTTCGTCGAACTTCTTTGGCTCAACCTGAGACAGAAAGCTAAGATGCAAGATCTCGTTAAGAGTACCTCGGCGAGTTTTGACACCGTCGCGGGGATCTCCAATGATTTGATTTCTGGGATGATCCCTCACGTGTCTGAGCTCTAGAAGTCTTGCATCAGGAGCTTCGACTACTTCTTGGGCATCTCCTTCTTCTAAAGGATTTGCCTCATTTTGATCTTCAACTTCTCCGATCGGCGTTGATGTGGAGACCTTGACATATTTTGGAGTTGCATCTTTCTCGGGATCATCCAGTTGAAACTTTTCGAGTCTGGCACCTGCAGCTTCAGGAAGACAACTAGAAGTCTTGCAATTAAGCAAGCTTCCTTCATCAAATACAACATTTATTGATTCCTCTACCACTAGGGTTTTCTTGTTGAAAACTCTATAAGCCCGGCTGTGGCTACTATAGCCCATGAATATGCCTTCGAAGCATTTTTCACCAAACTTAGTACGAGGGTACTTCCCATTATTCAGTACATAACATTTGCAGCCAAAGATCCTCAGATAGGACATGGTTGGTTTCTTGCCTTTCAGTAGCTCATAAGGAGTCTTACGATGGCTCTTGTTGATCAACGCCCGGTTTTGTACATGACAAGCCGTATTGACAGCCTCGGCCCAGAAGTATTCTGGAAGAGAAGCGTCATTCAACATTGTCGTGCACGCCTCAATGAGTGTTCTATTCCTCCTCTCCGCCACTCCATTTTGTTGAGGAGTGCGAGGGGAGGAGAACTCATGAAAGATACCAAGCTCTTCACAAAACTCTGTCATAGCCCCAGACTCAAATTCTGTTCCGTGGTCACTTCTGATTTTGACCACTGAGCAGTTAAGTTTGTTCTGTATCTGCTTGACAAAACTGGTGAAGATGTCAAACGTATCAGACTTGCGCTTTAAAAAGAACACCCACAAAAACCGAGAGTGATCATCTACAATTATTAACGTATACGACTTCCCTCCTAAGCTATGAACTTGCATTGGACCAAACAGGTCCATATGCAGAAGATAAAGACATCTGGAGGAGTCTTTGTCTGGGATGCCCTTAAAGGTAGCCCGAGTCTGCTTGCCCATCTGACATGCAGGACATGGACTATCTTTAATGCACTTAATAATGGGAGCATCCCTTACTAAGTCTTTGGAAAACAGCATATTAATTGTCTTGTAATTAATGTGTGCCAATCTCTTGTGCCATTGTTCACAAAGAGATGCACTGCCTTTTGCAACGAGGCATACTGGGGTAGAAGAATCTAAACTAAGAAAATCTAAACAGAAAATATTTCTGCTCCTAATGTCAGTTAATACAGTCTCCGAAGAATCACATGATATTATCAGGCATTTATCCTTGCAGAACTTAACGTCATATCTTTTATCACATAACTGGCTTACGCTGATAAGGTTATGATTTAATCCTTCAACATAAGCTACGTTAGTGATAGAGAGTATACCGTTGGAAACGTACCGTAACCTCTGGTGACTCCCCGATCAGATCCCCCAAATATGACTTTGGGTCCATTCTCGACTGGAGAGTACTCCCGCAGCAGGCTTCTTGTCCCGGTCATGTGACGGGAGCATCCACTGTCCAAGTACCAAATAGGAGTTTTGTTGGCCTTTGGACATTCCTGCAAAACAGAATTAATTTGCCTTAGGAACCCAATCGAACTTGGGTCCTAGATTCCTTGTTAGCATACTCCCCCTCGATTGGTTAGCCCTACGAGTGGTCGGCCTCGCATTGCTAACATAAGGAGTCTCGTTATACCTTAGATTAAACCAACAATCCACGGCAAAGTGACCAACTTTGCCACAACACCAACAGTCAAATCTGTTGTACCTCTTCCTAGGCTCCTGCTTCACCCTGGGAATGGTGGGCACAGCTGGTGATGTAGGCCACTATGTTTGTCACTATAACGGCTAAGGGGATTACACGTACGCCTCTCTATTTCCACTATTACGCTCACACAATAATTAAATGCAGCACACTCACGAACAACGTTATCAACTATTACTAACGTACGGTAGCCACGTCGTTTTAAGATCGAACAAACGACTATAGGTCGTCGTTCTCTCAAGCTAAAAGGACCCACCCGGTCCGAACGAGCGATGGTTGTACCAAAAGAGATCTACCGAAAAGTTCGGTTCAGAAATGGTAGATCTCTCCCAACAAAACGAAAGCGAGGCTCGCCAAACCTCTCGGAAAATTAAACAACTAGAAAGAATAACACATGCAATCGGAAAGATAAATCACGAACGAAAAAAACGATTCCAAAGTAACACAAAGGTATTCCACCAAATGAAAATCTAAAAAAATAAGAATCACACAAGAGGTAGAAGATCTCGTTACCCAACCGGAATAGATGATTCCGGTTCACTTTCAAGGATCGTTCTTCCACGACTCCGCCGGAGTTTCGCCGACCGGAGAGAAAACTTGTCCGCTTCCTTTGCTTCACGCCGGGATGGAGGAAAACCACAAAGGGAGAAAACACCTTGATCTTGTTCGATTTCACTATGGAAAAGGGCTGATTTGGGGGCTCTTGATGGAGGGGGTTGATCGGTTTTTTTGGGTGAGGGGGAAGACTTTGGACGAATATTGGAAAGGAGGAGGAGGAGGTAGAGAGGAGGGAAAGAAAGAGGGAGGCCGAAATTTTGGAGAGGAGGAGAGGAGAGGAGGAGGAGGAAACGAAGTTTCCAAGAGGGGAAGAGAGAGGAGGGGGGAAATTCAAATTTTGAATTTTGGTTTTCAATTTTTCATTCTCTAAATAAAACCATGAAAGTCCATGCCTATATATAGGCTTTACAACATACCTTGGCTATATGCAGCCCACATAAAGAAAATAAAAACAATATTAAATGTTTTAAACATTACATGATGAAAATAAAAATGAGAATAGAAATAAACTAAATAATGTTTAAAAGCCTTCATCTCATATAGCTCCACATCATGTAGTCTTCATCTTCATCATGTAGGAGAACGCCGTCGCCGTCGTCGTCATCATCTTCAACATGTAGGAGAACGCCATCGCCGTCGCCTTTGCCGTCATCATCTTCAACATGTAGGATAACGCCGTCGCCGTCACCGTCATCATCTTCAACTTTAACACGTTGCGGGTTGCCGCCATCAATCCTCCCCCGCTCAAAATAACTCATCACCGATGAGTTGGCATGGAGGTGCTGGCGCCGAAGAACATCATCCAAAAGAACCATCGCCGAGTCCGAAATCCAAGGGTCACCGGAGACCGGGCGAGCACACCATCGTATCACATAACGCTGAATACCACCGCTTGGAGAGGAGAGCAAAAAACCAAATATGAACCTGTCTAGCAAAAATATTGTCCTGGGGAAACTGGGAAAAGCATTAGGCAAATAAAGAGGAAAAATTTCTTCATCAACAGTCAACGTACCTCCGTTGGAGATCGATGGAGAGGACGATCCAAGAACAAGCTCACCCCCCCAACCCAAATGAAAATATAGTGGCACCAAACGTAGAGTTAGATATTTCAAAAGGTGGAAAAACACAATGCTTGAAATTGGAAACATTTAAACTAGGGGAATTACCCCATTCAGTGGTTAACTTCAACAGATATGTTGTTTCTCCTAATTGATTAAAAATCCGAAAATTTCTAACTCGCCAAATCGCCAACGTTTCTATAGTTCCCGAAGGCATCCGTTCTGGGATGAGACGCACCAAGAGTAAACCAAAAACCTTATAAGGAGACACCCTCTTATGTAAGTTAGCGATATATTGATAAGAAGACATGTGTGTGACTAACGCTTCCTTACCGTGCTTATGTAAATTAAGAACAAAAGAGGCAAATACTAGTGCATGTTGACTTGTCATAGAAAATGGCGGTAACAGAACTACATAAGGTGGCACAAACGGAAATAAATATGGTGGTGCAAACGGAAAGTAATAGGGTGGCACTAGCGGAACTACATCAGGAGGCACTAGTAGAATGAAATCAGGTGGTACTAACTGCATGCAGTCCGATGGCACAAAAGATGGCCACGTCATTAACGTGCTCTCAGAGATTTGGTGAATCTTAGAAAATTGAGAGGGTACAGAATTAACGAGACTGTCATCATGACCCAACACAACATTTAATAACACACGACGCGACATGTCCCAAGGAGGGTCCAGCATGGATGGTAAAACTAATTGACTCAAATCAGGCAAATTAAATGCACAACCCAAAGGATCCGCTGGTCGGGTCAACATATCAGGAGGGATTATCGGTAGCACTAACAACGAGAAAGAGTTAAGATTGTATTTAAATTCACGCCACGGAGTTAGCATATGGGGACGCTTATCCGGGTCTACCTCAATAACGACCTCCAAAAGTATAACTCTCTCACTTGGAAATTCTTCCAACTCATAAATTGTGACATCAGTAGCAGTAGAAATCTCAGGAATGGGCGCATCGATAGATTCCGGAGGAGGGGCTACGTCATACCCAGTGTCAAAATATGGATTTATCGTCCAAGTAAAATCCTCCGGGTGCAAGCCATCAAACTCTACCGAAAAATCAAACAAAAGATTTTCCCTCACGATAAACTCATCTGGCTCATCATCACCCAACTCACTCTCCAAATAACACTCCTCACAGGAGGACTCTACCAACTCATCTGAAAGTTCTTCCAACAATAAATGTTGATCATATAGTAAGTCTTCCAAATCATTTGGGGCATCCATTAATTCGTGATTAGAGAAATCAACTAGAACATCCTCACTTACAAGATCCTCAGGAAAATCAGAGATATTCTCATTAGGTGTAATCGTAGCCTCTAACACGTCGAGGCTTGTATTTTGGAGAGGGCTCTCAACACTAGGGTGATCAGTCACAACGCTAGTGTGGCTAGTAATGGGCAAAGTAATACTCTCACAGGTCAAACTATCATCATCCCAAACAGTATCTAACTCACGACTGGGTAAGCTCTTAGCGTAAGATAACTCTTCCGATTCAGCCAGATTGTCAATCGAATTAGGGTCATCAAAAGACTCCACTACGATCAAGATGGATGGCTCCAAAATATCGTCGAAGGGGAGTGGAGATGATTCCTCATAAGAGAAATCCTCATCAAGGTCACTAGGGTAACCAATCTCCTCAATGTCGCTACACTCGTCAGTGATAATAACCTCATCCTCGGTGATGGGCGCAATCGTAGAATCAGCCTCAGACTCATTAGGGGAGTCAATAACTAGATTTGACAGCTCAGGGGGCGACTCTAAGGAGACTACGGGCGTAGTCAGAATAGAATGATCGATAGTGCCAAACCCAGTCGTTTCACTAGTCTCACGTGTCTTGATCGCCTGACTACCCATGAGGATAGGAACACTCTCATAATCAAGTTGGGGTCTAGTGCCCTGGCAGGGAGAAGTAAACTTATGTGACGTCCTAGCACGGGAGTACGGGGTGTCATACTGGTACGGTGTAGGCATAATCATAGGTGGCGTTTCACTTACATTTTTAGATGACTGAGAACGACAGTGGGGAGGGTAATACTCATCCATTAATAAATTCTTCATAATATTCCAACCTACAGGTGAATCTTCGAGGGATGTCCCAAAACGTCTCTCCTCATTGAGCCAGAAGGTCTGGGCTCGACTAAATAATTGAAGTCTCGCGACGGGGATCCTCTGGGGGTCCACTATCTGATATCTCTCAAAATAGCGCTCCATAGCCTTTACCCAGCTTAAAAACTCTTGAGTTCCACCTAGCCCATCATAGGTCGGAGCTGGAACTCTAACATGCCTAGATGAGTGTGATACAACCTGATTAGCCTTTAGGTGGCCAATCAACCCATTAATCTCTTCCACTACCGGACAATGGAAAGGCTTTCTAACGTTCATGACAGAACCTAAAGATTTCATTCGGGAAACGTGAACATCGTAGGCCATTTTTGTTTTAATTTTCAGCGGGAAAATGGGGATAGACTACGCGGAGTAAGTGCACAAATACAAAGAAATATAGTCTGATCCTGATTAATTTTCAAAGATAGATTTGTTCCCGCTAAAATTTCAAAATAATATATATATATTTTTTGATATTCTTGCTGGCAAAAATATGGAGATTATTAATTATTTTTTTTTTCTTAATTTTTGCTAAAAAATAAAAATTTAGGCTGCTATTGGCAGACCACAAAAAAATATTTTTTGCTTCTTTATTGTTTGAAAAATTTTGTGCACGTGCGTGTCGGTCTACTAAAATTAAATAGGATAGTGTCAATTAAGAAATTGACACAACCTCCCTCTGATACCAAATTGATGTAGGCGTACACGTTTGGACCGAAATAACATTACGGACGCACACGACTATCTCTTCACGAACTAATTCTACGCTCACACAATTGTTCCACGCCGCTTCACGCTATTACATTCATTCAATTTCACGCTAGCGTACGGGTAGCCAAACCATTTTGCAATCAAATAAGGGCGATAGGCCTGTATCCGATCGAGCTAAAAGGACCAATGTTGGATCCGGACGAGCGATGGTTGTACCAAAAGAGATCTACCGAAAAGTTCGGTTCAGAAATGGTAGATCTCTCCCAACAAAACGAAAGCGAGGCTCGCCAAACCTCTCGGAAAATTAAACAACTAGAAAGAATAACACATGCAATCGGAAAGATAAACCACGAATGAAAAAAACGATTCCTTCACCAAAGCAAATAATGTCCACTGAAGTTACATAGTGATTGCAGTCACATGATTTCTTCACCTTCTGTTCCTTCAGTATAACAGGCTTGGCTTTTGGTGCCTGCTTTCTATTATGGCCGCTAGAGAATTGACCATAATTTCCCAAGTGGATTTCCTCATAAGGTGCCTTGAAGACACTCTCACTGAAGTTACGGGGAAAGGTCCACCCATCATACCGGCTCTTCGGCTTTGCAACCGAGGGCCTGAAGTGATGGTCATATGTTGACTCAAAGTCATGTTGGTTACAGGGAAAGCTAGGCTTTCTGAACTCAACAAGGCTAAGTGGGGCCTTTCCTTTCTCAGCAGCAGAGGCTTTCTTGGCAGCCTTATTCTTCCTCTTGTTCCTGTTTCTCCTGGATAAGGAGCTAGGTGCCCCTACATGCCCCAAGCCAGCTCCTTTGGCCTGAGCAGAGAAGGTATCAACTAATGAAAGAACAGTTTTTGGCATAGAGAAGCTCTTGACGATCTTCCTTTCTGCCGCAAGTAGTTCTTCCAACTTGTCAACTTCCTCCTGCTTGAGATCAAGGAGCTTAAGAGACTCTGAATGCTTTGAAGTCAGGTCCAAGTGCTCCTGTCGGAGGGAGATCAAACTGGTGATCTCTTCCCTTAGGGATACACTCTCACTTTTAAGGAATTTGACTTCCTTTTTCTCAGCCTTCAGTCTCTTTCGACATTCCACGAAAGTATTGAGCAGAAGCTCATACTTCTCGAGGAGCTCAGCTTCACGGGCCGAAGGGCTATCCTCAGGGTCATCATCCTGAGACTCAGGATCAGAGTCAGAGTTGGAGAGAGGGGTGTGAGCTTTTACCTTCCCAGTAAATGGGGGGCAATCTCCTTCCGAGTCACAGCGACCCATTAGCCCAAAGTAAGCTTCCTCGTCATCGCTGGTGTCTGATGTGTCAGATTCACTCAACGTCTTTGGCTTCTTCGCGATGTAACTCCTCTCCTTCTTCTTGTCTTTTGAGGACCTGTGCTCCTATCCCTTTCCCTTTTCCCTCTTGCCTTGATGGCAATCGGCCACGACGTGTCCTGGCTTGTTGCAACCAAAGCAAATAATGTCAGATGAGCAGTGTTTGTTCGGTTTGGAAACATACCTGTCAGAAGAATAGTTCTTCTTCTGATCCCTTGAAGAGGAGCTGTTTCTCTTTCTTTAATTCCTCAGCTTGAGGAACTTCTTGAATTCCCGTGTGATAAGGGATAAGTCTTCCTCAGACAATTCTGAGCCGGAGGAGCTTGGCTCAGAGTCTTCCTCTTCATCCTTCTTCCACGTACGGGAAGAGGCAGCACCCTTGCCCTTTCTGGAATGAATGGCTTTCAAGGCCACCGTCTTTTCCTTGGCCGCGGCTTTCTCTGCTTCCTCTTTAGCCTTCCTTGTGTTCAACTGAAGCTCATAGGACATGAGCTTCCCGAACAGAATCTGAGGGTCGGTTTCCGCAAGTCTGCCAAACTCGCGGATAGCGCAGATCTTTGTGTCCCATTCCTTAGTGAGGGATCTGAGGAACCTATCATTGAGCTCACCGTCAGTGAACACTCTTCCGTATCCTTTGAGTGCATTGACGATCTTGAGGAAGTTTTCGAAGGTAACTCTGATCTCCTCCTTGGGCCCTTGCCTGAAGGCCTCATATTTCTGATTGAGGAGGGATCTCCGATCGTCCCTCACTTCATCCGTGCCCTCCATTAATACAATCAGTCAGCTCCAGAGATCCTTGGCTGTCCTGCAGTTGCAGAAGTTCTGCATCATAGAGTCGTCAACTGCGCTTACCAGGATGTTCTGAGCTTCCTTGTCGAGTCCAAACAGCACCATTTCATCCTTGTCCATTTCCGAAAGTTTCTTGGGCACTTTCTTGGAAGGATCAATGGTGGAGGCCTTAGTGGGAATGTAAGGTCCCTCCTCCACAATCATGAAGAGCCGGGGGTCGACTGCTTCCATGTAGAATCTGATTCTTTCCTTCTAGATAGGAAAGTTCAGTCTGGTGCACACTGGGATTTTGCCGGAGTGCTTGAGTCCGTCCATGGAGGATATCGGTCTTCTTCTTGACACTGGTGGCAGGATTCTACTCAAGGTGTGAACCTTTTTGATGAGTAACCTCCCTCTAATACCACTTAAAAGTCCACCTAGTGTCAACTACCTTCACCTATGGGGGGGATAGGTGACTTGCAGCGTATTTGCAGAATTAAAATTGTACCTGCAGAATCAAAACAAACCACACAGCACAGAAAATAACACAGGCAATTTATAGTGGTTCCCCGATTTGGGTACGTCCACTTTCCCCCTTCGACCTATCTCCCAATCCAGGGACGACTCGGTCACTTCACCAACAGGATTGAAATCCAATCCTTGCACTATCGGAAGGAACCCTTCCACACGTAGGAGTCAACACTCCCACAACACGGGTTGCACCCAACCCTACAACTAGGAACCAAATGTTCCTTTACAATGAAAAAGAAATTGAAGTGTATAAGAAATACAAACAACTTGAAGATCTAGGTGTTGGCGGCGGCAACTAAAAACAGCAGCGATGCACTGGAGATTCAATCTTCTTAGCGAAGTTGGCAAGGTCTTCTAACGGTCATACTAGGATCAATCGTCTCGATCGATTCGGACGGGGATGGATTTCCCTATCTCAAATCAAGAGACAAAAGATCTCTGGTTAGACGCGTGAGACGCTGTGCAAGACTTGGCTTCTATCATCGGGGATCTGGAGAAGATCGAGATCGGCTGCGGTGACTACTGCACGAGCGGCGGCGAAGACGATCGGCGGAGCGGTTCGCGATTTTAGGGTTAGTCGGTGGCTCGGCTTTCGTTTTCTATGTTCATTCTTTACTGTACACAAATACCTGTGTATTTATACAATAGGTCATGGAGATGACCGTTGTGGGCCCCACCAAAGCAAAGACCAAAGTCCGGTTCAAATAGCTGCAGGTAACATGGACCGGTCCATGAATTCGGAAAAATCGCCCAAGGCAAAATCGGCGAGAATCGTAGGTGATTCTCGACGAATCGGCGAGAATCACTTACGATTCTCGCCGAATTCTACTTGGCGAATTCTGGCTGCACAGGTTATAGAGGCCGGGGAGAATCGGCGGGAATCACATTTGATTCTCGCCGAATCGTAGAGAATGCAAAGTCATTCTCGACGAATCGGCGAGAATCACTTAGTGATTCTCGACGATTCTGCCTTAGAGAATTTTCTGACTGCGTCGAGATAGTCGGCCCAACCTGTCGAGAATCATCTAGTGATTCTCGACGAATCGGCGAGAATCACTTAGTGATTCTCGACGATTTACACTTAGACGATTCTCGTCTTCCAACCCGTGAGCTGGTCTTTGGCCCATCCTTGCTCCTTGTCTGCTCTTGCTTTATCATAGCCCTGTACTTGAAATTAAGTACACCCCAATAGAGAGAGTACATGTAGGCCAACACACTGATCTGCTCAACGAGGGATTACGTCGTGCAGACCCGTGTATATTGACCCACTGCACCCTGGCATTGGTGTGTACTTAGCGTGGAATAACTGCAAGCACAACTTAAAAGATTTCATCAAACACATTGTCTATTTACCTTAGCTTGTACAGGGGATTCTTCAAATTAGGTACATTGTGGATACAATACCCAATAGGTGGTCCCCGGGCAGATGACCCGAATTACGTTGTAGTGATCGTCGGGTTCGCCTGCTTCCTGTGAGAGGAGAAGGTCGAGTTCAGCCTCGCGGTATTTCACAAACTGTTCTCTTTCCGGGAGAATAAAGACGGGACCGCCTGCTTCGCCAGCAGCCACGTAAAGGTGCGGGAGACCACCAACAAGAGCCACAACTGGCTCAAGAAGTTCATTTTCATCAAGGGGGACTTCGGCAACGTCCCCTTCTCGCCCGTCCAACTCAGCAAGGCGAGCTACCGCACCCTAACCCAGGGGGGCCATGAAGCGGGGTTATTCGGGTTCTTCGCTGGGAAGAACTTCGAGGTGGCCTACCTCTGTCGAAACCTGGACGACCTCATCCCCGTCCCGCTCGGTGAGGGTAAGCAATTCGCCCATCTACTCACTTTTGGTTCAATTGAATATTTTCTAAGTTTCACGCTTTTGCAACCGAGCACGACATCCCTCTCCATCCGCCTTATGAGAGTGAGCGACTCGCTACCGACGATCTTGCCCGAGCCGAAGCGGCTGCTGCCGCCCATCACGAGCTCTCAACCCCTGCTCCTGCGAAGCGGTCCAGCCGTGATCGGCCTCAGGACCCACCACCGCCCAAGAAATCGAAGAAGGCGGGTGGCTCACCTCCCCCGGCTCGCGATAAGGGCAAGGCCCTCATGAGCTAGCCGTCCGTAGTTCCCGCCCCCACAGCCTCTCCAGCCATCAGATCTTATAACGGAGAGGCGGGCACGTCGCAGCCGCCAGAGGAGGTTCAGCCCGCCAGGAAGCCAATCCCCCGAGGGCACCGTAACTTTGGTTATTGGGAGGGACCCGCGGACGAGTCTGGAGTCCCTCTGCTTTAGTGGGACAAAGAGACCAACCGGGTCTACATCTCCTCACTGCTGCCGAGCTGGTTGGAGTATGACTCCAGCAGCGGGGATGCTTACAATCTCGCCTTATGTGTCTACGAGTGAGAGGATGCCGCCGTTTACGACGAGGAGGTGACGCAGTTGCTGATCTATGAAAGCGCGTGGGCCCAGTTTCGCAGCCTGGAGCTAGCCCATATGGTCGGCCGGCGGTGCCTTCGGCTAGACAAGAGCGCCCCGTCCCTCCATAAGTTAGTCGATGAGAAGGAGGCGGCTCGCCATCTCGCTCAGGAGGAGGCGGGTGAACTGCGGAAGTGGGCCGAAGCGGCTGAGGCCGCTCTCGCTCAGTACCTAGGTGGAGCGGTAGGTTTCTCGACTCGCCTCAACCTTTCCTCCCTCCCGTGTAAGTTAACTCGGTTATTCTCCCTTTCACAGGACGCGGCGACTGCCAGCCGGCTGGGCACTGAGGTCACCACCCTCCAACAGGAGAAGCAGGCGCTTCAGAAGCAGGTGGAAGCGTTGGTGGCTGCAGCGGCCGCACTGTCATCATCTACAAGCGGCTGCCAGCTCGCTCATTACAGCGATCACGAGATTGAAGTGATGATGCAGAAGAATGCGGCCAGTGCGGCAAAATACACCTTCCAGACGTTGTAGAGGGCCAATCTCATCAAGGACGACGGTGTCAAGCTTCTGGTGACCGAGGTGGTATCGGAGCTATTCCTTCCGGTACCGGAGCCGGTCGACGGGCCCTACGACCCTATATAAGGGTCCGCCTCTCAGGGCTTGCCTCGCCGGGAGCTTGCATTCGACCCACTTTTGTTGCGGCAGTGACGTGGGCAAGAGCCCAGTTTTTGTAATAGTTTTACCTCTTTTGATTTCCCCAATGTATAAAACTCTTTTTTGATCTGAAACGCGAATATCTTTATTTCTCGCATTCGCCCCTTGATTCTCGCACTTGTTTTGATTTCTTTTATCCTTGAATGTTCTCTTGGACGTTGCTGCGGAGAGCGAGCAAGTGAGGTCGTCCGCTCGTTTTAGACTCTGAACTTAGGCTTAGGATCGAGGGGTAAGTTGGATAGCCGCGATGCGAGGGAGCGGCTCGCCTACTCCATCCAGGCTCGCTACCCCATTCGCATCTTTGGGTTGGCGAGAAAACCCTGGCGGGCATTTGGACTTTGTGTGGGCCGGCTTTCTGGGGACCTTGGCGCGGCCGAGTTGTCGCTGCATGGACCCCTTCCCTGGGGCCCGCCGATCTCTAGGCCGGGGCCGGCTTTCTTGGCTCGCCATCGTACCGAGATCCCTTTGTCGACCCGCCGATCCATTCATAACGAGGGCGGATAGCTCCTTCGCCGCCTGGACCCCTTCTATGGGACCCGCCAATCTCTAAGCTGGGGCCGGCTTTCCTAGCTCTCCCTCGTGCCGAGATCCCTTCGTCGACCCAATGATCCATTCGTGGCAAGGGCGGCTAGCTCCTTCCCTTATACGCTGCTCTTGTCGAGGTCCCCCACCCACATCGTTCAGTGGGGGCCTGAGCGGGGCTCTCGGGGTCTGCTTAGGGTTTGGGATGGACTCCCTTGAGTGACAGCCAGCCCTGCCATCTTGATGGGAGCCTGGCAGCGGGATCTGGTTGGGGTCTAAGGCAGACTCCTCTGAGTGACTTCCAGCCCAGTCAGCTTGATGGGAGATGGCAGCGGGATCTGCTCGGAGTCTAAGGCAGACTCCGAGTGACTTCCAGCCCTATCAGCTTGATGGGAGCCTGGCAGCGGGATCTGCTCAGGGTCTAAGGCAAACTCCTCCGAGTGACATCCAGCCCTGCCAGCTTGATGGGAGCCTGGCAGCGGGATCTACTCGGGGTCTAAGGCAGACTCCTTCGAGTGACTTCCAGCCCTGTCAGCTTGATGGGAGCCTGGCAGCGGGATCTGCTCAGGGTCTAAGGCAAACTCCTCCGAGTGACATCCAGCCCTGCCAGCTTGATGGGAGCCTGGCAGCGGGATCTGCTCGGGGTCTAAGGCAGACTCCTATGAGTGACTTCTAGCCCTGTCAGATTGATGGGAGCCTGGCAGCGGGATCTGCTCGGGGTCTAAGGCAGACTCCTCCGAGTGACATCCAGCCCTGCCAGCTTGATGGGAGCCTAGCAGCGGGATCTGCTCGGGGTCTAAGGCAGACTCCTCTGAGTGACTTCCAGCCCTGTCAGCTTGATGGGAGCCTGGCAGCGGGATCTGCTCGGGGTCTAAGGCAGACTCCTCTGACTGACATCCAACCCTGCTAGCTTGATGGGAGACTGGCAGCAGGATCTGCTCGGGGTCTAAGGCAGACTCCTCTGAGTGACATCCAGCCCTGCCAGCTTGAGGGGATCCTAGTAGCGGGATCTGCTCGGGGTCTGGGGCAGACTCCTCCGAGTGACTTCCAGTCCTGCCAGCTTGATGGGAGCCTAGCAGCAGGATTTGCTCGGGTTCTAAGGCAGACTCCTCCGAGTGACATCCAGCCCTGCCAGCTTGATGGGAGCATGGAAGAGGGATCTGCTTGGGTTCTAAAGCAGACTCCTCTGAGTGACATCCAGCCCTGCCAGCTTGATGGGAGCCTGGCAGCGGGATCTACTCAGGGTCTAAGGCAGACTCCTCCGAGTGACATCCAGCCCTGCCATCTTGATGGGAGCCTGGCAGCGGGATCTGCTCGGGGGTCTGGGGCGGACTCGCATTTGCGCTTTTCATCTTCAGAGCACAAGTTCATCAACAGAAGCTTTATTAGAAACTAAAACGACATTTACATGGCTCAGGGGAAAAAATGTTTTAAGTCATCACAACTCCAGGTGAGACTTAGGGTCTCGCCCTCCACATTCCGGAGGCGGTACCCTCCTGACTTCAATGCCTCCTGTACAATATATGGTCCCTTCCAGTTGGGATTGAGCTTCCCCGCAGTGGCTGACCTCCCCGCGGCATCCACTTTTATTAAGACCAAGTCCCCTTCCGCGAATTGTTTGACCCGGACGTGCTTGTCAAAGTATTTGGCCATTCTTCTCTTCGCTTCCTCTTTCCTGACAGCAGAGAGGTCTCGCAGCTCCTCAACCATGTCGAGTGAGAGCCACAGCTCCTCCTCATTCTCGGCCCTCCATTCCTCTCTGCCCTCTCCGGCCTCGACCACCCGAGGGGTTCGGACCTCGAACTCTATCGGAAGTATCGCCTCGCACCCATGGGAGAGTTTAAAAGGAGACTCTCCTTTCGCTGTATTGGGTGTTATTCTAAGGGCCCAGAGGATCGAAGGGAGCTGCTCCACCCAGCTTCCTCTCATATTCTCAACCTTATTTTTGAGTAGGTTAACAATGATCTTGTTCGCTGCCTACACCAGCTCGTTGCTCCTAGGGTGATGAATCGAGGCGAACCTAAGATCGATCCCGAGTTGTCTGCAGAAGCTAATGAAATCGGCGCTGGCGAACTAAGGGTCGTTGTCCGTGATAATTGCCTGAGGAAACCCATGATGGCAGATAATCTCCCCCCATACAAAGTTCCTGATGACCTGGGAGGTTACCTTAGCCAATGCCTTAACTTCCAGCCATTTAGAGAAATAATCAATCATCACGAGCAGGAACCTTCTCTGGCCGCTGGCCTGGGGGAAGGGCCCAACCAAGTCAATTCCCCAGATTGCAAATGGCCAGGGGGATGTGATACTCCTGAGGCGTTGGGCCGGTTGTAGTTGGAGGGGGCGAACAGTTGGCACTTATGACACTCCTTCGTTAACTTCGCCGTGTCTCGGCTCAAGGTCGGCCAAAAATATCCCTGCCTGATGATCAATCCCTCCAAGGTTCGACTCCCGGAATGGCTCCCGCACTCCCCGGAGTTAATTTCCTCCAAGATCCTTGGGACCTCCCTCTCGGCCACGCAGCATGCCAACATCCCGGAGAGGGTCTTTCGGTATAGCTGGCCGTCTCGCATGATATAGTATGTTGACTTGTACTTGAGCCTCTTCCTGTCCATCCCCTCAGGATACTCCCCAGTGGACAAGTACGTTGAGAAGGGATCCATCCACGAGGGGTGCTGTTCCACCTCTATCAGCTCCCCCTCTTCAAATGGTTGGCGGAAGAGATCTGTGAGGGTACCCCCCACCCGGGGGCCATGGTTTGCCAGTTGATCTACCTGCTCGCTCTCTTCCCTAGGCACGTGTCGAATGGAAAAAGTTTGGAAGGTGTCGATGACTCCCTTTACTTTTGCCAAGTAGAGCTGCAGAGTCAGCTCCCTCGCCTCGAACTCCCCGTTAATCTGGGAAGCCACCACCATGGAGTCAGTGAGGATATCCACATCATTCACCCCTAGTTCCCTAGCTAAGCGCAGACCCGCAATCACGACTTCATACTCGGCTTGATTGTTGGTGATGGGGAAATGTATCACCACTGTCTACTCGATCCTCGTTCCCTAGGGGCTTTCCAAGATGACCCCCGCCCCAAGGGAATGCCTCCCCGAGGCACCGTCCACCATGACCTTCCAAGGCACCGAGCGAGTGAGTTCCCCCTCTGCCACCTCGATCACATAGTCTGCCAGGAAGTCGGTCATAGCTTGGGCCTTGATCGAGAGGCGGGGAACGAAGGAGATGTCAAACTCGCTCAATTCCACAGACCACTTAGCCAATCTGCCTGAATGCTCCACCCCACCCCCCCCCCCCCCCCCCCCCCCCCCCCCCCACCCCCCCCCCCCCACCCCCCCCCCCCCCACCCCCCCCCCCCCCCGAAGATGTTGCGGAGGGGGTGGTCAGTCACTACTCGGATCGAATGTTCCTTTAAGTAGGGTCGGAGCCTCCAGGCCGAGATGATTAGAGCGAAGGCCAGATTCTCCAAAATGGGATAGCGGAGCTCGGCCTTCCTCAATACCCTACTCACATAATAAATCGAGAGTTGTTTCCTCCTCTCTTCCCGAACTAAAATAGAGCTCAGGGCCTCCGCCACGACCCCTAAGAACAAGAACAGGTCCTACCCCTCCTTTGGCCCCTAGAGTAAGGGGCTTGAGTCAGCTTCCTCTTCAAGGCCTGGAATGCCTCCTCTCATTCTGTGGTCCATTCAAACTTCCAACCTCCTCTCAAGGTCTTGAAGAAGGGAGAGCACTTCTCCCCGACCCGGGAGAGAAACCTGCTCAACCCTGCCAGATTCCCTGTCAACCGTTGCACCTCCTTGGCATTTCGAGGCGACCCCAGCTCCATAAGCACCCGGACCTTGACGGGATTGGGTTCTACCCCAGCGGGGGTGAGAAGGTGGCCCAGAAATTTGCCCTTGCTTGCCCCAAAGACGCACTTCAAGGAATTCAGCCTCATCTTGTACTTGCGCAGGGTGGCAAAGGTTTCCTCAAGATCCTGGAGGTGAAAGTCTCTGTCTCGACTCTTGATCATGAGGTCGTCGATGTACACTTCTAGGTTTCTTACCTTCTGCTCTCGGAAGACCCTATCCATCATTTTTTGATAGGTCGCCCATGCGTTCTTTAGCCCTAAGGGCATCATCTTATAGCAGTAGCACCCATCCCGGGTGATGAAGGAGACATCCTTGATGTCAGGAGGGTGCATCCTGATCTGGTGATAACCTAAAAATGCATCTAAAAAACTCATTACAGGGAAACCAATGGCTGAGTCAACCAGCGCGTCGATCCGAGGTAAGGGGTAACAATCCTTAGGGCATGATTTATTAAAAAGATAAAAATTAACACACATACGCCACCGGTCATCTCCTTTTTTAACCGTTACAACATTAGAGACCCGGCCGGGGTATTGGATCTCGGATACAAAACCGGCCTTAAGGAGCTTGGTCACCTCCTCTCGAATCGGCTCGGCAAACCTGTTCGTTATGGACCTCTTCTTCTGCTATACGGGGCGAGCCTCCGGATCTAGGTTAAGGTAGTGGCAGGCCACATCGGCGTCGATCCCGGGCATCTCTGCAGTGCTCCAAGAGAAGATGTCCACGTTCTTCTGAATTCACTCCAGCATCTTGCCTTGGGCCTCCGGGGTCAGCCCCCCGCGGACGCGAACCTTCTCCACCTTGCCTCCGAGAGTGAGAACCTCCATCTCTACCACCTCTTAGTCCGCCTCCAGGCGAGGTTGCTCCCCCCATTCCACAGCATCCCATCCTCCTAGGGTGAGGGCATCTTCCTCGGCTTCTTCCACGGCCATTGCCTCGGCCGGCTCCCGAACTTTCTTCACCTCCTCTTTCTGGACGCAACTCTCCTCCACCTCCATCTCCTCCGGGCCAACCCCCTGCTCTGCCTTCTCCATCCTCCGCCCCATCTCTTCAGCACCCTCCTGCCATGAGATGGATTTTACGGTGGTGACATAGCACTCCCTTGCCATCTTAGGGTCTCCGCGGACCCGGACCTGGACCCCCTCGACATTGAACTTTAGGCATTGGTGGAAGGAATTGGGGATGCAGCGGAAGGTGTTGATGAGGGGCATCCCGAAGATTGTATTGTAGCTGCTAAGGGCGTCCATAATGACAAACTTGCAGTTGCGGGACTGCCCTCCTAGAGAGACTTGGAGTCCTACCCCTCCTTCGACTTCCTTCCTCTCCCCCGAGAAGCCAAACAGAGGCCCATCTGAGGCCAACACCCTCCTGGCCTCCACCTTCATCACGTCAAATGCCTTCTTGAAGATGATATTGACTGAGCTCCCATTGTCAATGTGGATCCGAGAGACAGTGAAATCCTTGATGTCCGTCTGGATGACCAGAGCATCGCAAAAGGGTCTTCGTGACCCGGCATGTCCTTGATCGCGAAGGTGATTCTTTCTTCCGGGGACGGGGCCTGGGATGTGGAGCCGACGCTCCGTCGGTATATGGTGTGGAGGCTTGCTTTACGGGAAGCCTCGATCCTCGTACCCCCATAGATTGCTCTGATCCCTCCCCGGGTTCCCACATCTGCCCGGTCTTCACACCTGTCCTCCTCTGCCCAAGGAGGGACCTCCTCAATTCACAACCCATGGCGGTCTTACTGCTGCTGCTGCTCCCTATTTCCTCTCATCTCGAGGAACTCCGGGCACGTGGTCGTGGCGTGCCCTTCCTCCCGATGGAAGTCACAGTAGGTTAACTCCACCCTAACCTCCCTTCTTCTCCTCCGCGCGGCTCTTCTCCTCTCCCCCATGGCTACTGCCATAGCATCCTCTTGATCGAGGAGCGGGGCCTCTGGCCTTACCTCCCACCTGGAGGGTAGAACTGGCCCTGGCCTCCTTGTCGGTTGTCCCCTCCATGGAACCCTCTCATCGCCCCCTGCTCCTGCCATTTGGGCCTCCACCCTAGCCACTGATTCGGCTCCTAGCACCCCCACCTGGGCTGCTGCTGTGGCTGCTCCCTCTGCCGGGGCTCAGCTCTTCTTTCCTCCTGTCCTCTGCCTCCTCTGGGCCTCTCCTCCTCCGTAGCCGACCTGGCAAACCTCCGGGCAAACTCCGGGTTCGACGCCTCCCCGTCGACTTCTCTCGCCACCCTCTCCATCAACTCCTCGTAGGAGAGGGAGGAATCCTCTTCAACTCCATTCGAAAGAAACCCTGCTGCAGCCCCAGGGTGAAGGCCATCATCAGAGTGTGGCCCGGCATCTCCTGAACCTGGGTGACCTCCTCCTGGAAGCGATCGTCGTAGCTCCCCAGAGTCTCATTCACCCCCTGTTTGATGCAGAACAGGGACTCTGACTCCCTCTTCCTCTTCTTCGAGGTCGTGAACCTCAGCATGAACCCTTGGCGGGGGTCCTCGAAGAAGTAGATGGAACAGGCCGACAGCTGATGAAACCACTCCATGGCCTTCTCCTTTAGAGTGATGGCAAAGAGCCTGCATTTGAAGCCATCCGACATCTAGCGGATCAAGACCACATCCTCAAACCATTAGATGTGTTGGACCGGGTCTCCCTTCCCGGTCTAGTAGGACATGTCGGGCTCCCTAAACCCATCTGGGACTGGGGAAGAGGAGACAAGCTCGCTGAAGGGACTCTCTCCCCCCACCGGGCGAGCCGGAGGGTCTCGCTCTCCCAACTCGCCAAATCTGTCGCAGCCTCCCGAGCCTGGGAAAAGCACTCGCCCGGGGAGCTCAGCACCCTGGCCTTCTTCGGCGACTTCCTTCCCCGCTCTCCGGGCGGGAGCGGCCTCGCCGAGTACCGGATCCGCGAGAACTGGGATAACTGGAGTCGAGCACTCGACACGTGCGCCGAGTGCGAATCAAACTAGACCGAGTACCTCCTGCCTGAAGTCCTCGAACATCCCCATCGTCACGAGAGGGGGAGGGGGTGGCGAGTCGGTCCTGTCTGATCCTTGCCCTTCTCCTCCAGTCATTGAGCTCGCTGAAGGATTTCTGTGCTGACCACTCTCCACGCTCACCGCACCAAAATGTTGAAACCGGAAATCAGTCTCTTGTGTAGTTTACCCTTTGGGAAGGGGTAGTCGCGCACCTACTTCGCTCCTGCAAGGAAAACAACAAGAAAAAGAGGGCAAAGAACTAGACCAAGGGCCCGGCGTGGAGGTCCCACCACAAACTCGGAAGATCACTAAGTGCTTCCCCTCCTTGTCCAAATACCGGGCTAAGGTACCTCAGAAAGCGCTAGGAGACTGGGGAATAAGTAAGCATTCCCTCTAAGGTACCCCTTGGGTCCTATTTATAGATTTCTGAAAATGGTTTGTAAATAACTAGCTTCTGCTGGCCTGAAATTACTGAAAGCCCCTTGGGCTGGCCTACCAACAGCCGAACTCCGCTATTCTAGCTGGCTAAGGGCAGACCTGTAGAGGCAAAATGGCAAGGAATTTCCCCTATTGGGGACTGGGCGAGTAGCCCTCCAACGCCTCTACTCTGCAGGAGGCAAAGGCCGGGGCTGGCTCGCCTAGGGGACGCGGGCAGGACTGACCCGCCTATTGGGTGTGGGTCGAAGGGCTAAGGCTGACCTGCCTAGGAGAGGCGGGCAGGGCTGACCTGCCTGGGCGAGCCTTGGAGGCTGACCCGCCTAGGAGAGGCGGGCGGGGGATGACCTGCCTGGTTGCCTGAGTCCCTTCGGCGAACACGGGGTTGTGCAACACTGTTTAATAGGAAGTTATGAAAATTGGTCATAGGGTATTTCATGTTAATATACTCATACATGAATTTTATTACAATTTTTAGATGTATATTTTTAGTACTTTGTTCACAAGCTTTTAAAAATACAATTATATTCAAAAACTGACTCAGAGCGCTATGATTAATTCAAAAATGTGAAACGTGATCAGTAGTGTTCCAAGGACAACATGCTCAGGTGGGAATTTTATTGTAATTTTTAGATAAGCAATTTCTGTATTTAGTTCATTAATTTAACAATATGGATTATTGTGCAAAATTAAGTTTAGAGTTTTCTACTCTCTGAAAAGTATGAAACTTGGCCTAGAGTGTTTATTGGTCATTATATACATGCCTAAATTTTCTTAGAATTTTGAAAGTATTTTAGCAGTACTTGTCTCTTTAAAATGATTAATGTAGGTTATGATATAAAATAAAATTTAGAGGTCTCAACCTTGCTGAAAAATTAGGATATTTGGAATTTGCTATTAAATAGTCATCTTGTATTTATCACAAATTTGTGGAGCATTTTTCATGCCTGAAAAAAGGTACTTCATGTTCAAACTAAGGCATTTGGATTTCTTAGAAAATTAAATAAATTATCAAGTAAATTAGGAAAATTAGGAGATTCTGGATTTAGGCTAAACATGTCATGATAAACCCCCAATAATTATTATAGGGATATTGGATGATAATTTGGAGTACCTCCCATTATATACATCATATACCTTAGGATGGTCTGCGTTTAGTAAAACTGCAGACATCGTGTTAACATGGGGAATGGTCGTAGGGAGATGGGATTTGTGTTTACTAATTTTGGTAAATAGATTTGAGTATACCATTGGAAGTTGGGATGTGTAGGTAGTAGAGTTGTCTAAGTTTAGGTGGTGCTCGGGGTCGACGAAAGATCGTCTTCTCTGTGGAGGGAGAGAGAAGGTCAAAACACATTAGGATTAGATCCAGAGTAATACTAAAGGGATCGGGAATCGGGTATTAACCAATAACAATAAGTGCCTTGCGAAAGGGAAAGGTGGGCTTCAGCTACCATCATAGTTCCTAGTGCCCTTTGAGAGCCCTTCACGAGGTATGTCGGGGGCAGTCCTGGGTTAACCTAAACTATAGGCCAAATAAACTGTAAGAGTAATTAGTATAACTAGGGATTCACTTTCACTCATCTTGATGTCTCGGGATGTTAGGTTGGATCACTCAGGCAGTAGGCTCAGTGGATTTGGTGATGGGCAGGTTGGCCTGGCGAGCTTTGCTCGGTTGTTGGTTTTGACGGACGGGATAGTCCGGGGAGCTTAGGCTCGGTTGTTGATTGTGACGGACGGGATTGTTCGGGAAGCCTTGGCTCGGTAGCTGTTACATAAGGTTGCATGTGCATAAGGTGTAAGGTGGTACGTCTTCAGTATTGGAGGGTCGATGCATCGACGCCAATACGTCGACTCGGCAAGTGTGGTTTAGCACTTCGCCAAATTAAGTCCGGTGCGCTAGACGGCAAGAGTACATAGGAGCTCCGCTTAGTGCACCAGCATCGAGGCGTACGATAGGTCTGACTGGTAGTGCAATTACCGGTTTAGAGGTGGGCGAGGCCCAACCCACTGCTTTCATTTTCCACTACGGAGGTATCCTGGGAGGTTAGGCTCCAAAAAGGGGGAACTAAAGGTCTGTATGCACAGAGTCGGGTGGGTGAGTTGCACTTGCATATTCATACCATGACGTACTTGCTTGTCATAGCATAACCATTTCATATAACCCTGACACCTATTGTATAGAGTGGTATGAGACGTTTTATACAATAGGCCCTGCAAAGCGATCCCTTAGTTTATAAGCTAGCATGAGCGTGCTTATAAGTTAGGGTTTTATTCTGTAGATATATACATGCTTGCTAGAAATCCAACACCCTATCGTATAAATTGGTATGGGACTTTTATACGATAGGAGCCTTGTAGAAGATCTCTTAGCTTATGTGTTTCCATATAAGTTAAGGTTATATATTATATATCCAATCTTTCGTACTTTCATTCATGTCACATATACTCTTAGAACTGCTAGATTATTTCCTCTATCACATGTACTTGTTATTCTCCACCTTTATTTCCCCTCCTTTCCTCCTCCCTACTCGGTGCCTAGGAGCGAAGGGGTGGGGGATTATAGGACTTAGTCTTGTAGACAAAATGGTTTTTGAACCACATCATTTTAGGGGACCATGGAGCCCAGCATAGAGGAGCAGCCCCGGAGGTCGGCACGCTTGGAGATAGGACAGTCTAGCACCAGAGTACAGACAGCTGGGACTGTGAGTCCCGACCAATATTAGATGATTAGTTTTGCTTCCGCGCTGAGTGATATGTAGTGAGGATATTGATGTACCGGGCATGAGCCCTATCTTCTGTACTTTTATTATTTTTGTGTACTCTCCCTTCGTGGAGATTATTTACTATATATGTGATGTTTGTGGACTTGCCTTTTATTAGTTTGCTACTGTTTGTGATCGAATCGGCCGGCAGGATCGGCGTTTTGTAGTGGCGACCTTCCTGGGTGAGAAGGTGTCACCGCAAAATGGCGGTTCTGGGCCTAAGACCCTGATGGTTTAAAAATAAAAAAAATGGGGTCTTACAGTATATACTGTCATGTTAGAGTAGAACTATTGTCACCTGCTTCCATTTTTATACTGCTTTATTGTCCTTCGCTTCCGTCCTCCCGCACAGTGCCTAGGAGTCGTGGGGGTGAGGCGAGGACAAAATGGCTTAGTCTTTTGACTAACGTTTGGTTGTGATCGTATCATTTTAGGAGCTCGAGGAGTTGGAGCATCAGCACGGCCAGCAGGATGAGGTGGCAGGACCTGGGGAGCAGTTGTAACACACTATTACTATTGTAGTTCAACATCAGGTGATGACGAGTGTTTTAGTTACAACTTTTGCTTAATATTTGTGTGAGAGAGAGAGAGACTTGATTTTATTTTGCATGTACCGGGCATAAGCCCTTCTCTCATTTTTATACTCATTGTGGAATGTTGTACTTTTCATTTATATATGTGATGATATTGATGGGACTTGTAGACTTGCAAGTTTTCATTTACTACTAGTTATACTTCTTTTCTCGATTGGCCAACATGATGAATGATCCTACAAGCCGGCAGGATCGACGTCTTGTGGTGTTGACTAGCCTGTGTGTTCTAGTGTCACCGAAAGGAGGCGGTTCCGGGCATAAGACCAAATAACCCCTGAGTAAGGGGGTCTTACATCTCATACTACATAATTTCACATATAATGAAAAGTAAAATCTAATTGAGCATCCATATGATAATTGTTAAGTCACCCATTTCAACTTAACAGTCACATGTTATTATGCCTATGAGAATCCATATACAAACACATATTATGCTTCTCATACTATATAATATTCCTCGTATACTTCTATCAAGCTTATGAGTGTAGTGTTCATGCTTAAGCCAATACATACTGATGACACATCGGTATGTGTATGCAATGAAAAGAAATAACTAAAACTTTACCAGAAATAGTCGTTCGACCCACTTGTCAAACAAACCACCCTCTTATACCAACTGTCATAACCTGCATTTTCTCAGCATTAAATAATATATTAAATTAAGAGAAAATATGCGTCGTAATGCCACACCGTGTAGGGTACAATTACAGGCACTCAGACAAGGACCTACTCCTGATACTTTTCATGAAATTCATAAATTGTTATGATGAAAATATAGTTTGAATTTGAGTTTTGACGACTGCATCCTTCGATTCAGTGGATCAACTAGTCCATGGGCAAAAATATACATATACACAATGGAAAATACTTAGTTTAATTCATTTATTACCATATATGAACATCAAGATCCAACCAACAAGCTTATAATATGCACACTTCTAAATTTAGTATAAGTAAGAAAAGAGCTTTTTACATTCTTTAAAGTAGGGTGATATGTTATTGAAAAAAATGTTATGAGTATAAGTAGAAATACAGGTTTTTTTTATTCTTTGAAAATAACTAACATGCAACCTATCATAAAACCTTCGCAAAGAGTAAGTAGATATCCCAATTCAGCAAGTAATAGTATAAAAGCTAGCAAATAGTCTAAACATCCACAACACAATCACTGTGGGCGTCAACATCCTGACACAAACCCACATGATCAAAATGTAAGTCTGAAAAAAAGAAAAAAAAATACATCTAACTACCTCATAAAGGCGTGGCAAAAACTACAACTACTATCACTGAAGCCTGAAATCACCAACTCTAGCTGCCCTGATTGCTACTGCTCGGAGCTTGAGGCATTCAAAAGAAAGAACGTCTCAGTAAGAAAGTACAAGTGGCAGCAAAAGATCAAATCAAGCAATTTAAAATAAACAAGAGGGCTACTAACCCAAATCAGACTAGCTAAAAATAACCTTAGTATCCAAGGTCACATAAACAGTAAGTACGAGAGACTACATGGGTGAGATATAACTAAAACTTGCACCAAGTGAGAGAAATTGCATACTTCATTAATCATATGTGAGTCTATATATATATATATATATATATATATATATATATATATATATATATATATATATATATATATATATATATAAGACTGATCATCTCAACATTGAACAAGCATTAACACCAGGAAAACAATCGGGACCTGCGGTGGTGGTCTCCTCCTCCACACACCGACAGTCATTAACTTCACAAGGGCCCAAGGGTGGTGGTCTCCTCCTCCACACACCAACAATCACATCACCGAGGAGTAACTGGCACCTACGATGGTGGTCTCCTCCTCCACACACCGACAGTCAAAAGTCTTCCAGGGACTGGAAGAAAGAAAAAGAAGAGTGTAAGAATCAACAATTTAACGATCTATCATTTCCACTACGGTAGACCAAAGACACCTCGGTGAATTAGATTAATTTCATCGACTAATTAACTAGTCTCCACGAATTGAACTATTCCGACGAATTTGACTCGACTTGACGAAAATGACTTAATCTCGATGGATTCAGGATTTACTTGACAACTTGGGAGTGTCTTGACGAGAATACTTAAGTTCCCGACAAATAGGTCACAAACTTGACGAAATAAGAGTGCAATCACGAAGAAAATAAGAGTTTATCTTGACAAAATAAACAACTACGTTCATGACAGACTGGAACTTCAGACACAAAACAGCAAGAATTCATCGAGTTGACTCGACAAATCAGCAAGGATTCATTGAGTTGACTCGATGAATCTTGGGGAGAATTCGTCGAGTTGAATCAACAAATCAGCATGGATTCGTTGAGTCAACTTGATGAATCACGGGGACACTAGATGAATCATGACAAACTTTGACGAATTTCATTAACAGGACTCGGCAAATTACATTAACAAGACTCGACGAATTACATTAACAGGACTCGACAAAAAATCTACCGACTCGATAACTTAACGGGGTTCGATAGAAGATTTCAACGAACCTAACAGATTCCATGCATCAGGACTCGACGAACTCAACTGGATTCGACAGAGGCTTTCAACGAACCTAATAGATTCTAGGCACCGGGACTCGACGAACTCAACTGGATTCGACAGAAGCTTCTATGCAAAACTATATGACTAAATGGCCTTTAAGATTCAGCGAGAGCTCTTCGAATCTATGATCCTCTAAAGATTTATCCCACCGGAGCTCCCGAAACGGCGGCCGGAAGGTTCACGATGAAAGAGTCGTCGTTCTCTCACAATACTCTCGATTAGAACTTTTGGGTAAGATGAGAGATTAGGGTTTTCTCAAGTTATGAAGGTATATATATTATAATATTATTATAATAAACTAGAAATACTTAAAACGGCGAGGGTGGCCATACTACCTCTGTGCTCGATGAAATTCACACCAAAGCTAAATATCGGTGATACGAATCCAACGGTGAAGTTGAAATCTGGAATCAACGAGCCAAACTCGAGATAAAATTCCCAAAGTTAAAACCACAATAATTTTTTCAAAATTCACCGAGACTCTAATTTGGCTCAGATCGCCATGAAACTTTACATGCATGACTAAAATTAAATAATTTAATTCTTTAAATCTTAAAACCCCAATTCTAATAAGTCTAAAAATCTGTCCAACCCTACCCAACGGACGCAAACACGCACTAATGACGACGCTCTATTAACTACGCGTCAACGTAACACCCTGGCGTCATTATTATGCCAGTAAAGAGAATAGAATAATTATCAAAAAATTGGGGGCATTACAACTCCTCCGTACAAACAACCGACTTTGTTCTGTGATAAGTAAGGGGAGAGAGAGATCGAAAAGTGCTCAGCTAGTTTGAACTCGGGGCCTACTGCTGCACCGGAATCTGTTGAGACCTGAAGGCATCTAAGATCGTAGTTAGGGTCTACTCTAGCTCCGACTGTTGGAAGGGACGCGGGATAGGATGGATGGTAATGCCCATTGTTGGCTCTGTATATACCTGGATCTACACATAAAGTACAAATTTAGGGTTAGGTTGGCTAAACGTAGGATAATAAGTGGACATACTTAGTGTGAATCACAAATAGGAATACCACTGCTTCCGCTAATTCAGTTTGTCCGCAAACCAAATAATAGAGTGAGGGTAACAGCACTGTTCAATGACTTCTTTACCGCAAGATCGGTCAATCCGATACCAATTATAAAACCTCCCTCCCGGAACACAGAACACGGCCGAGGGGAGCCTTATGCCCAGAAAATCTGCCTTACGGTAGAATCAGAACACGGGCTAATCTGTAACACAAGTCACCTATTCTTCTGGCTAATTACCGATATCACAGTGCGAACCCAACAATAAGAGAAAAACACAGAAGTCATAATCCACAAAAGTAAATGATCAAAGTTAATACAACAAACAGGAAGTTACACAAGCTTCTGTAAATATAGGAGTACAAAAATTTGCCCGAATGGCTGCAACTTAATGCTCAAAAACTCGCATCTTTCACTGAGGGGAGCGAAGGTATCATTGTGTCAAGCCATGTCCCCCTGGCCTGACTTCCCTCCTACACGGGTTGTTGTTGATGCTTCGTCAGTAGGGTGTCCTCCTAAATAGGTGGGTGTAGCAACCATTGGTCATAAAGACCAAGTGTCTTCACATACTCTTACCCTGATGACTCTTAGGCACCGAGCAGAAGGAAGAAAGAAGGGACACAATATAATTAGCAGTACAAACAGCATGTCACAAGATGTATTAATAATTGGGCAGTTATCTTGCATCAACAGTTAGTAAATAAACATGCAATAACAAGGAGTAGCATCTGGTATATAAAGTACATCTATGCTAGCATTGTATCAAATGATAGAAATATAAGAACTGAATTAACTTAACTTATAAGGATGACATACAAGATTATAAGTTAAGGATCTGGTACATTAAATGTAACTCATCATATAAATGAGCCCATACTAATTTATATGATGAGGATCTTATGCGGTGTAATGTAATGCAATGAATGTATGATTATGCACCCATATTTACACACACACTCTAATTTTTATGTCTACATAGACCTTAGTTCCCACTTTTTGAGAGGTGGCGACCCTCTCAGGCAACACCCGTCGTGGCCAAATCGTGATAGTAGAGCGGGCATCTCAACTACTAGGCGGGCATACACACTACCATGTCTAGTCCTCCATACGCCTTAACGTTGATAACACAAACAACATAGCTCTTGTGTACTACGACACAAAAGGGGTCTTGGGTAGATAAACACCAAGAGCCCAGCCCAAATGGCCTAAAACAGCACAAATGGGGTCTTTGGAAAGTAAACACCAAAGAGCCCAGCCTAACCGACTCAACAGGCATGAAAGGGGTCTTCGGGAAGAAAGCACCAAAAAACTCAGTCTAACCAGCAAAGGTCTATCCACCAACTTCCGCCAGTATGACGATCGGTAAGCCCGAAGACTTGCCACAAGTAATCCTCAACTCGAGATTATTCAACAACCATGTATCGACATATATTCATTCAATCCGCGTGTACCAACGAGCCAAGAAGCTCCCAAGGACTTCCAACCGCGTCCTTATATAATACAACCAAGGATTTAATATATCCTACCATCACCAACAAGTCATCATACAAGTGATTAATTAAGTGGTTAGGACAACTCAATTCCCCCGAATATTACTTCCCTATATCATGGTAAATATGTTGAGTGTTTACACAAAATTTCAGCTCATTCGGATCATTACGATAACTATTTATGACTCAATAATTTATAACATAATATTGGCAGTTCACACTAATTATATATCAAAATTATGAAATTAAATATAGGAGTCCATATTGTCATCAAGTAATTATCTACCTATTTTTCCAAAGCTTTCGATAAACAATTTTAGAGAAATTCATGAGTTATCAAAGTTTGTACATTTACGACATAACTTACGAAAACTGAACTTCTCAGAGCTACAGACCACCAAAAGTTAATTTTTACCCCATTTCATAAAGGTATTTCCAAGGCCTACAACATTCCTGTAAAGTCCTAGATCTAGATCTGTAACACTCTCATTCCATCACAAATAATATAATAGAGGGTCCGGCCGGGGCCTCACGTCATATTACATGAACAAACTAAAAGGTTATGAAATGAAACCATAACCTTTATAAATCTAAACGCACTCTAACATAGAGTTGCAAAATAGCGGAAATAATAAGAAGTAAAAAATCAACCACCCAAGAGGGAATGTCCACTAACGGTTATACACCAGGAATGAAAAGAGCATACACGATAAAGTTCTGTCCTTAAGGGCTTACAATAATAATATTTTACCTTGACAACAGTGGATTCCAAACATTGGCACAAAGGCCGGCAAAATAGGAAAAACAAAAGAAAAATATTGGGCCTTCGAGGACCGGCACAGCTTTGGGCTCCAGCCCGCTATTTCCCGCTTGGCTCCGTAGCACCTTCACGCAAAACATTCCACCAAGTGGTGGAAAACAAAGCAACGGTCAGCTAGAGCTGACCAAATTATAATGACTTCACCCCTTTCTAGGGGTGGTGGTGCTTAATCCCTGCAGGCAATTAGCATGTTTACATATTTAATATAAATGTGCAATTTAAGCATCATTCATCACATACGATGGCGCAAACCGCCCAACGTCTTGTGCACTCAGGGCACCTTAACGGCGTACTAGGTTTCCCTAAGTCCCACCTTTTTGCCATCAATGGCATATGAACGTGCATAAAGCACCTCAATAGTGAACTCCACTAGTCCACCGCCATTCTCAGTCCCGGTGTAACGCCCCAAATTTCTTAGGTAGGAAATGGTTCTCTGGAGGTTATCTCCCTGTGGTAGCTTGTTACCGCACGATGGTAGCTCCAGGGTTAGCGACAATAGCATTGAGAGCGTTGAGTTAACTCAACGCTAGACTTACCACATGGCAGAAATTCATTACCGCGCGGCGATAGCTGGGGAATTAAACTGGCAGAACTCTCAGGAGGCTATCGCCCGGCGATAGGGTTACCGCTGGAGATAGCTAGGTCAATTTAATTGATGAGGCTCTCGGGATTCTACCGCGTGTCGGTAGCAGTTAGTGCGCAGTGATAGCGACAGTTGTCGTGTCGTAACCGACGTCGGCTATCGCGTGGTGTTAGCATCCTATCGTGGAGTGATAGTAAAACTATAATGGTTTGGCCACGTGTCGGCCTGTGATTGGAGGGCCTGGGCGGTTAAACACGAGACGAGGTGGTACCGCACGGCGGTAGCTAGTTACTGTGCGGCCGTAGTTAGTTACTGCGTGGCAGTAGCTTTATTTATATGTTTGGTTCAGCCGTTTCCTCTTCATTACTCTGGAGTTGGAGATCTTGGCCTAGTTTTCTGGAGGAGGAGCAGCAGTGCCGGGAATGAGGGTTCTTGTCGCCGTTCATGTTTCGGGTCTCGGATTCGCAAGGCGAGTTCGGATTTATGGAGGCAAGATCGGAGCGGTCATTTTCAACCGTCTAGATATCTCCCATGGCGCCAAAGCGTACAACAAGGGTAACGATCCTCTTCCTTGGACATGTGAAGTCCTTTCTTTTGGCATTAGAGGGTAGACACTCCACGAACGTGTGGATGTGGTTCTACCGGTGGGTAGATTCGTGTATCCCCGTATTATTGCATTTCGATCCAGAATCGAAGTATAGAATAGGCATGCAGTCTGAAGCCCATTTTGATGGGTTGGTCTGGATTGGTGATTGATAAGTCCTATTTATATACTGATTTTCGGACTCATCTGAGCTAGTTTTCTTTCACAAGCACTTCACTTTTAGTTCTTTATCGTATATATTTCTTCTAATCTTTATTTCTATAGGAAGTGCACTTATAGGCCCGTGGTTGTGTATTTTTGTTACTTTTATTGATTGTACTTCTAATTGTGATTGCCTGGAATGTATGCACATATCAGTGGTTAGTTTTTCCTGCAGGTACAGGGGTTATGTGGGTGCTCTGGGTTGGTTTGGGGCCCATTTATGCCTAAGGGCTACTGATCGTGCGTTTTACACATGCACGCTCAGTGGATTCCTTAGCGCACGACCACTGGTCGTGCGCCACTTATCATGTGCATTGATTCCATTTTTTACCAGGTTCTGGCATGCCAATACGCACTATCACAGGACTTAGTGCGCACGACCACTAGTCGTGCGCCACTGATCGTGTGCATTAATTCCATTTTTACCAGATTTTGCCATGCTAATACGCACTATCACAGGACATAGTGCGCATGACCACTGGTCGTGCGTTATTGATCGTGTGCATTATATTTTCTGCAATCTATAAATACACAGGTTCCGCCCTAATTCCAATTCTGGACTTTTTCTCCGCCATTTTCGTCTCCAAGGAGGGTTCCGCTGATCTCCTTCCCCACCGTAGGTAGGGACTCCGGGCAAGCTTTCAACGCCAAATTCAAACCGGAGCTTCCTCTCGGCCTCCTCCTTCATCCTTGAGCTTCAAGAAGGGTTTGCCCTAGCTTTCACTATCAAGCTTTGAGGAGTTTCTGTCATCCTCCGTCGGATCGTGACATGAAGAAGAAGGGTCCATTGGGAGTTAGTGACAGCCTCCTCTACCCTGAACGCGGTTGAGGACCGAGCTAGGACGTGGATTGACAACCCGGCGATTCCTTCCGTGAATCCTCAGCAAGACTTCGGATCTGGTCGATTTCTCACTCACTTCTTCTCATGTTGTTGATAGTGTAGTTTGATCTCTTTGTATTTGATGAAGTGTGTTTAATTTGATATACGTTTGTGTACAATCATGTCTATGTGATTTTATATTCTCGTTATTTGCTTGAGGTGCGCCATTATCCATCCTCCACCACACAGTGTCTCACTAGCAATTGTTAGTGGCGTGCATAGCGAAGAGGTGCTCACAACCCTCATTCCGCTGTTCTCACCACCTCATCTGCAAGCCTACTCGTCCATCTGCCTAGCGATTCGGTGCATAGCGGCCCATGTAGTTTTCCATCCGCTTGGAGAAGCATTGCATAGCGGAGTTGCATAGGAGTAGTTTATTAGTGTTTTACTTTCTTATTCTGCCATTCTCACCACCTCATCTGCAAGCCTACTCGTCCATCAGCCTAGCAGTTTGGTGCATAGAGGCCTGTGTAGTTTTCCATCCGCCTGGCAAAGCATCACATAGTGGCATTGCATAGGAGTATTTTATAAGTGTTTTACTTTCTTTTTCCACAACAATCAAAACCCCCTTCGTAAACTCCGACCTAAGGACTTCAATATCAAGTCCTCCTCAAAATTAACTCTACCTTACTGTGTTTTTTGAGAGATCGATACTTGGGAAAATTCGCCCATTTTATATTACTTGTGCGACCGGTACACTTGTCGTAACCCGCATCTGTGATATTTCTATGTTTTGTATGTCAGAGAAGACTCTGTGGTTATCGCATAGACTTCAGATTTGCGAGGTGTGCAGATGGCTGTGTTAAGAGTACTAGAGGTAGACTCCAGGAAAACACCCGAAAAAGGGGAAGAACCGATAGTATATCCCCTACTACGCGGTAGTAGTGCTGTCGCCGACGATAACTTCCTGTAAGCTATGTTTGGATGTTGAAGTCTGTCTCTAGGAGACTTATGGGCTATATTTTGATTGAGCGTGAGCTTAAGTTGCTCAGCTTTGGTAGCCATGTGTGCTAGCCTAGGATCCTTACAGAGTTATGGATCATGCAGAAAAGGGAAAGGGATGTTGACCCGTGTCAGGCCTATGAGCCAAGCGATTTGAGCACAGGATATGGTTGAACTATACCCTCCCCTATTCAGGTCGACTTGAAGTGGAAATATGTAAATCACATGACTTTTAGTAGCACTGGGCATTGTCTCTGGCCTTGGCCCTTGTGGGACTAAAAGTTCAAGCATTGTTGATCGTCACAGAGAACGATGGTGTGACCCTTGCAGTCCTGTGCACCAAAAATGTGCCCTGAGAGCACGGAGCATTGGGCGCTTGTGCTAACATTTATGGCTAACGGTGCTTAAGTTGCACATTTTGAATGCCAAGTGTTATTTAAGCTAATTTCTGCAAGGAAGGAGCACCGCCACCCCGAGTGAGGGGTGGGGTCGTTATAATTTGGTCAGCTAATGCTGACCATTGCTTTTCATTGCCACCGTGTGGTGGAATATTGCGTACAGGTGATGTTGAGCCAAGTAGGAAGTAGCCGGCTGAAGCCCTGAAAAGTTGTGCTTGTAACACCCCAAAATGTTGTAGGAGCGACGGGGATCGAATTTGGCCAAGACAGGTTTTTGGTGCAGGTGACACGGGCCCCGACACGGGCGTGTCGGAGGCTGTGTCGGGCGTGCCGAGCTCGGGCCGTCGAGCTGGCCGTGTCGTCGACCTAGTTCAGGTCGACGATGGTTGTGTGGTGGAACACGGCCTAGGACACGAGCGTGTCCCAGGCCGTGTCACACCTGGGTTGTGCGGTTGGGTACACGGGTAATGACACGGGCACGAACACGGGCGTGTCTAGTTTGACACGGGCACGAACACGGGCGTGTCTAGTTTGACACGGGCGTGTCTGATGCCGTGTCATCAGGCCGTGTACCTCTCTGACTGTGAAGTGTTGAATAAATTGCACACGGGGGGCGTGACACGGGTCCCGACACGGGCGTGTCGCAGGCGACACGGGCGTGTCGGAGGCCGTGTCATATTTCGTGTGCTGGTTTTCAATTTTGGTCGAGACGGCGAATGAGCTATACGGCCAGGCACACGGCCGTGTACCAACCCGTGTTCGGCCCAGATTTTATGATTTTGGATTTAATCTGGGCCGTTCGTTTCCTTGGCTTTGGATCTGACGGTGGGGTGCTGCTCCTGGGTGGTTATAGTCGGGAAATAGGGTTTAGAAACCCATTTTCCATTGGCCAATCTCTCTCTAAAAGTTAGAGAGAAGGGAGAGCAAGGAGGAAGGAGGAGTCCAAGATCCGGCCGCCGGAAGAGCTTCGGAGCTCCGAATCGCGATCCGAGTCTAGATCCGCGGAGGCGACGCCATTGCGGTGCTTTCCAACCGTATAGTTTTCGATGGCGCCGCGGAAGAATGCAAGGGTAACGATTTCTCATCCTTGGGCATGTGAAGCCCTCTTTTCCTTTGCATAGGAAGCCCTCTCTCGCGAGTGAGCGAAGAGTTGGAGCGTTCCTTGGGATAGATATGTAAAGTCCCCCTTGTGTAGAGTCCGTATGCGAAAACGGACATAGGCATTGTGTGTGAAGCCTATCCGGACAAGTAGAGCTGGATCGGTGATGTTGCATTGCATATGAACCGGGGAATACTCCGGGTGTTTGGGTGTTTTCGGGTTTTCTACGTGGTAGATTACATCAGGGAGCCTTGGAGATTAACTCCAAGGTGCACCCGGAAAATTAGGCAAAAGCGGGTTTTGCCAACACGGCGGCCGGGGAGCCAACGTGAATATAACTGGGTTATGTGATTGTTGTGGTGGGAACGGGACTCGGTGAGTCTTGACCTGCGCATAGGGCTTAAATTGCCGTTGCGGTGTGAGCATGGGTCAGGCAGAACCGTACCCAGTCTATGTCGTTCGGTAGGACCGTTGGCATGGATGAGGGTCTTCGGCGGTCTATGGCTTAAATTGTCGTGACCAAGGCCAGGAAGGCAAAATGCTCATATGGATGATCGTCCAAGAGGTGGTGGTGGATTCGGAACGTCTATAGCTTGAATTGACGTGACGTTGGCCGGTTCGCCGAGAATGTGCCCTGAGTGCACGGGGTGTGTGGCCGTGCGAGCCTACGCCTGTGGTGAAGTGCAAATACTTTATATAAGTGCCTATGCTAATAAAGTGCAGGGAAAGAGCATCGCCGCCTCGAATGTGGGGGCGGGATCGTTATAATTTGGTCAGCATTGCTGACCGTTGCTATTGTTTGCCACCGGGCGGTGGTTTGTGGCTTGCAGGTGCTGCGGAGCAGAGCGGGAAATAGCGGGCTAAAGCCCTTGTTGCTGTGCTGGCCCTCGAAGGCCTAATTGCTTATGTTTCTTTCCCGTTATTCATATATGGCCGGCCTGCGAGCCGAAGTATGAAAACACTACTTTTGTTAAGTGAACAGTGTAAGGCCTTAAGGCCATTTCTCTTTTGGTGTATGTATACATTCCTGAGTTTGTAGTGGACATTCATGCTGTTGTGGCTGGGTTCTTATTTCTTTTGCAACCTAATAAATTGCTTCCGCTAGGTGTTGTGTAGGACGACATGATTGGTTGAATGGTTTCAACGCGTAACCAATCGGTCTGTCCTGTAGTATATGGCGTCGGGCCCCGGCCGGACCTACTGTTATATGTTATGCGACTGATAGGGGTGTTACAGTGCTGGCCCTCGAAGGCCAAAGCAAATACTTGTATTATTTCATGTTCATGTGTGGTCGGCCTGCGTGCTAAAGTATGTAATGCATTTTAAATTAAAGTTGAAAATTGTAAGGCTTTAAGGCCAAGACCTTATTTATGTATTTTATTTACATTCCTAGTTGTGGTAGTGGACATTCATGTTATTGCTGGGTTCTATTTACAACCATTAAATTACTTCCACTAGAATGCACTCTGTGTTAGGATACGAAATATTGGACTATGGTTTAGATTTAGTAACTCCTTGGTCTATCTGTTGTATATGGCGTTGGGCCCCAGCCGGACCTTCTGTTATATGTTAAGTGATAGATGGGGTGTTACAAAGTTAGTATCAGAATCTGGTGTCGATCTTCCTTATTTGAATTCGTGGACGAATTATTTTAAGGGGTGGTGAGCACTTGTATGTGGGTTGCCGTTATAACATAAAAAAACCCATGAATGTCCACTTAGGAATGAAATTACACATGTTTGAGGAACCTGAGTGTTCAAATAATTGCGTATTGGCAACCTATTTGTCGCCCAATCGAGTGTTTTAATAACTATAGGTGACTAGGAGCCATGTGGGGCAGTCGCATCAACAGCACTCCGCGGAGAGTAGTGCGCATAATGACTCCTCTGCAACCCCTACTTCTGTAGAAACCATACGGATGGTAGCGTAAGCAGTGTTGCTATGATTAATGCACAACTGAGATGGCAAGGGCAACCTCCTATCCCTGGTGTAGAAGAACCTTTTGAAGTTGATAAGGGAGCGGCAGAGCCAACGGTGCAGAGGAGAGAAATAAAGAAATAGTTAAAGCATGTGATGAGCCTTAATCCACCAGTGTTTTGGGGGATTGAGACCCCAATGCAGGCTGAGGATTGGTTGTCTAGAGTTAAAAGAGTCATGTCCACAATAGAGACTGAGAAGTGGAAGAAGGTTACAATAGCCACTTTCGGAGCTTCATCATCTTGCTGGGAGGCAACTTTCTGACATATCAATGGAGGAATTCTCAAGGCTATTTCTAGCATGGTTCGTCCCGACCGCGCAGAAGATAGCTATAGAGAATCAGTTCCAGAGGCTGACTCAAGGTGAGAGTAGCGTGGATGATTACCTTCATGAGTTCACGATATTAGGTCGTTATGCTGGCTCCACTTTTGTTGACGAGGAGCGCAAGACAAACTGGTTCTATGAGGGACTACATGATGAACTGAGGTTGATACTCTCAGGTCTAATGACGTAGGACTTTCTAGTCCTTGTCAACACAACCCAATCTCTGGAGAAGGATATGAAAAGAGTTCAGGGTAAGAAGGACTTGTCGGTGAAGAGCTCAGAGTTCAAAGTACCAAGATCACCGAAGTTTGGGTACCGAAAGTGGAATAAGAAGGCCAAGTCTTCTGGACTGACGTCTTCATTGGTTACTACTGGTGCATCTTTTAAGCAAGGAGTCAAAATTCACTGTTACAATTGTGGCAAGCAGGGGCATATAGCCCGCAATTGTTGGAGTAGAAAGTCAGAAAAGAAGGAAGGAGCTTCTTATGCTGAAAAGGGGAAGGTTGTGGAGTCAACCACATCACATCAAGCTCTAGCCCAACCTAGAGTCTACAACCTTGGCCAGCAGGAGGCCATCAAGCAGGGCGATGTGGTGACAGGTATGTGTTAGATTTTAGTGGTAATATTTTGCATATCTTGCTTCTTATGCTTTGGTCGTATGACTGTCGTGTTTTAGGCTTTGTCGTGGTCATGGACTGTCCAGCTCGAGTACTGTTTAATACAGGAGCTTCACATTCCTTCCTATCCGAGGACTTCGTGTCTCATATCAGAGTGCCCCCTTAGGTGTCTAAGGATAGATTGGATGTGTTTCTGCCTAATGGGTGTTTGATGGGCGTGGATAGAGTCTGTTGCGTTAAAGTGATGATTGGAAGCCAAACTTTTGAATTGGAAGCATCACTTCTATTTGCAGGAGAGTTTTATCAAGGTCTTGGGTTCGAAACCCCTTGACAACAACCTACCGCTACTGAGAAACAGGCGCGGAGATTTGTGTTGGGGTGTACGGCCTACAGGCCTTGTTCATTCTGATTATACCATCGTAGTACCTTGGGCTCTCCTTGGGCTGCTGGTGGGCCGGGCGGCGTTGTGCTCCTAGCGGGCCAGGTCATTACAAAAAGGTGGTCTTTTTTGTAACGACCTGGCCCGCTAGGAGCACACCACTGCCCGGCCCACCAGCAGCCCAAGGAGAGCCCAAGGCACAACGGTGGTACAGCCGGAATCTACAAGGCATGCATGTCGTACACCCCAACACAAATCTCTGCGCCTGTTTCTCAGCAGCGGTAGGTTGTTTTCAAGGGGTATCGAACCTAAGACCTTGATAAGACTCTCCTACAAACAGAGCTCATCACCAACTGAGTTGAAGCTCAGTTGGTGATGAGCTCTGTTTGTAGGAGAGACTCTTTTTTGTAACGACGTGGCCCAATAGGAGCACAGCACCGCCCGGCCCACAAGCAGCCCAAGGAGAGCCCAAGGTACCATGGTGGTACAACCGGAATCTACAAGGCCTGCAGGCCGTACACCCCAACACAAATCTCTGCGCTTGTTTCTCAACATCGGTAGGTTATTGTCAAGGGGTTTCGAACCCAAGACCTTGATAAGACTCTCCTGCAAACAGAGCTCATCACTAATTGAGCCTCTTTGCAGGAGAGTCTTATCAAGGTCTTGGGTTTGAAACCCCTTGACAACAACCTACTGCTGCTGAGAAATAGGCACGTAGATTTGTGTTGGGGTGCAGCTCAGTTGGTGATAAGCTCTGTTTGCAGGAGAGTCTTATCAAGGTCTTAGGTTCGAAACCCCTTGACAACAACCTACCGCTGCTGAGAAACAGGCGCAGAGATTTGTGTTGGGGTGTACGGCCGCAGGCCTTATAGATTCCAGCTATACCATTGTGTTGCCTTGGGCTCTCCTTGGGCTGTTGGTGGGTCGGGCGGCGCTATGCTCCTAGTGGGCTAGGTCGTTACAACTACTACCGATAGTAGAGTTTGACATAATATTTTGCATGGATTGGCTCTCGAAGCAACGTGCATTCATCGACTGTAGATTGAAGACTGTTAAGTTGGGGTTGAATACGAGTCAAGAAACTACTTTTTTCGGTATGAAGGGGTCCAGCAAGACGATTATGTCTGCCCTTCAAGTGGTTAAGGCTGTTTATGAGGGTTCAGAGTCGTTCTTCACTCTTTTAGAGGCAAAGAATCACAAGCCTATTTTGGCCAGCATTCCAGTAGTATCGGAATTTGCCGACGTGTTCCTCAATGATCTCCCTGGAGCTCCACCTCAACGTGAGATTGATTTCACCATCGAGTTGGTGCCTAGTGCCAAACCCATATCACAGTCTCCTTATCGCTTAGCACCAAGGGAAATGTCATAGTTGAAAGTGCAGCTTCAAGAATTGATAGAACAGGGGTATGTGCTTCCGAGTATGTCACCTTAGAGTGCCCCGGTCCTTTTCATGAAAAAGGATGGAAGTCTGCGGCTTTGTATCGATTATTGGGAACTGAACATATTAATAGAGAAGAACAAGTGCCCAATTTCGAGAATCGACGATTTGTTCGACCAGCAGGTTGGGTCGACGGTGTATTCTAAGCTGGATTTAAAGTCTGGCTATTATCATCTAAGTTTCAGGGAAAGTGATATTCCCAAGATAGCATTCAGAACACGTTATGGGCATTACGAGTTTACGGTCATGCTTATTGGGCTGACTAATGTGTCATCTGTGTTCATGGACTTGATGAACCAGACATTCAAGGAATATCTGGATCGGTTCGTGATAGTGTTCATTGATGATATCCTTGTGTACTTCTAGTCCGAGTTGGATCATGCGGAACATTTACAGATCGTTCTGGAGACTTTGAGAAGCAGTCAGCTTTATGCTTAGTTCTCGAAGTGTGAGTTATGGTTTTCTTCAGTAGAGTTCCTTGGTCATATTATTAGTGGTGAGGGAATCACAATGGATTCGACGAAGATTGCTGCTATACGGGAGTGGACTGTACTGAAATAATAGTGCACATGCAAGATAATAGGATGTCGGGCTCGGCTGTTGCCAACGGAGGTAGGAGGGAAAGGGGGAGAGACGGGCACTTCACCTCCTATCGACGGCGAAAGGAGAGAAGAGAGAGAGATGGGAGGTCGGGTTCAGGTCCTCCTTCAAGAGGCAACGGGAGAGAGGGAGAGAGCTCCGGCTACTCTCCTCCTTCCGATTTCACGGAGTGAGAGAGAGGGAGTGTAGGATCATGAGGAGGAAAAATATGGGTAAGAGAGAAAATGAGAGGGGAGGGGTTTAGTTAGGTTTTATATAAAACCCTAGCCTAAAATGCTATCCGCAGACCATGCACCCCAAAATTAATTTGATTAAATTTGGGGAGTTACAATTCTCTCCTCCTTAAAGAAATTTTGTCCAAAAATTTAAGATACGATTAACGAAATGAAATTCATCATACCTGAGTAAAATAAATCAAGGTACTCCTCGCGCATGACCTCTTCTGGCTCCCAAGAGAGCTCCTCGCAGCCACAATTGTCCCAACGGACTCTCACCATCTTGATGGCCTTTCTCCGCAACTGTTGTATGTCACTATCGATGATGCAAATCGGCATCACTTTGGTAGATAGGAAACTATCCACCGGCACACTATCGGACTCCAACACCGAATCGGTTTCCCAAATCACCTTTATCAACACTAAAATATGGAAGACCTCGGGCAACCCACTCAGCTCTGTCGACAAAGCAAGTCAGTAAGCTGCCTCACCGATTTGCTCGGTGATCTTGAATGGACCTAAATACCTGGGACTCAGCTTCTTCAAGCGTCGAACTCTTAACACTCCCAGGAAAGGCTTTATCTTCAAGTGCACCCAACCTCCAACTGCGAACTCCACGTTCCGGTGTTTGGAATTGTAATACTTTCCCTGAAGATCCTGGGCAATCAACAACCGCTCTTGAATGATCCGTATAGACTCGTTTGCCTCCTCGATATCTTTGCATTTCAACAGCTTGGTGTCACCGGTCTCTGCCCAAGTTAAAGGAGTATTGTACCTCCTACCATATAGAGCATCGAACGGAGCCATCTTAATACTTGCCTTATAACTATTATTATAGGCGAACTCTACAATGAAAAGGTGATCCTCCCAATGCTGTCCGAAATCCAAAACGCACATACGCAACATGTCTTCGATCGTTCGATTTGTCCTCTCGGTCTGCCCGTCTGTCTGCGGGTGAAAGGCGGTGCTAAACTTGAGCTTCATGCCCAGTAAACGATGAACATGCATCCAATCGCTGGACGTAAACCGTTGAAAGATAAATCTATGGGTAGTTAATTACCTAGAGGGGGTGAATAGGTGTCTTTTAAGTTTCTTAGTCACTTAGATTAACTGTTCAGCAGAATCTTAAACATAAACATTCACAAGTACACAGCACAAGCAATCCATAGAGTACATAAAAATTTTATAGTGGTTATATCTCCTCCTCTTCAACTTAGATCAAAAGATCTTACAGGCTCAGTTTTTGTTAAGAAACCTACCACTCAGACTCACTGATCCTACCTTAGAGATCCACCCAACCTACTACCTCAGGTTCCTCAAGAACCCTACCTCAGTCTTTATAACACAGGCTTACACCTCAGTGATCTTACACAAATCACCCACTCAGATCTAAAAGTGAGGGATAGATCTACTTTACACTAGAGGGGGTTAATAGTGTAAACTAAAAACTTTAATTTAGTTTTATAGCGGATTTAAAAACTAGTGATATATATAAAGAATAATCACAGAACACAAATAAAATGAATAACAATAATAGACGATACAAGGAAATTTATAGTGGTTCCCCAATAAATCTGGGTACATCCACTCTTCTACCACCCTAGTAGGAATACACTATAGGTTTTTGCTCAGGTGCCCTGCCACCACAGGTTTTTACTCAGGTGCCCTGCCACCACAAGATCAATTTTTCTAAGGGAGATCTGGCAATCCTTTGAGCTTTTGATCAGGTGCCCAAAAAGCAACTTAGGTCTTTTGATCAGGAGACATAGAAACCAAAAGATAACTTTTGAAGGGAGTTAAAAACCTTGTACACAGTTTATGAAAATAAACAAAAAAAGATGATGATGTCTTCTCTATCAATATTCTCTGAGAATACTAGTGGATGTTGAAGCAGAAAGCTTCCCCTAATTTGAGTAGAGTTTATGATCAGGAGAGAGAGTCCTTTCTTCAGGGTGTAGGCTTTCTTGTATCTGACAAAATGAAGACTTTGCACAAGCAGAGATTGAAGATCTAATTCTGTAAGAGTGTGTGTTTATCTACAAGTCTCTAAGTCAGTATATCTAAGTCTGTACCCTTGAGGTAGCAATCTTCTATACATATGTATAGAGAATGTAGAGAAGAATTCAAACATTTGAATAAGTCAATTCTGAACCGTCTGAGAGATTTCCCAAGAATGGAAACTGCCTTGGAAATAGATTAGCCTTAATCTCTGTAATAAATCCATATTTAATGTTGCCTCTAAATAGCTATATTCGTTAGAATATTTGGCATTAAATATCACAGCTATAGCTGTCTGTAATTAAGCCTATAAATCATTTTGCCTTCAGAATATATAATAGCCTGAAATTAAGCCTGAAACTGTTCTGCCTGCTGTAAACAATTAGTCAAACTCAGCAAACATTTCGTCGACCTGAGCCTGAAGTTCGTCGAACTGAATCTTCTTATTCGTTGACCTGAGCTTAGAGTTTGTCAGCTAAGCTTTACTTTCGTCGAGCTGAGTTTCTGAGTAGAGATCGGAGTTCGTTGACCAGAGCTCAAAGTTCATCGAGCTAAACTTCAGAGTTAAGACTCTGATTCGTCGAACAGAGATCGTCGTTCATCGAACGCAGCTCTGCTTTCTTCAAACTGAGTTTCTGTTGGAATTCTTCTGAGGCAATGACCCTAGAAATAAACCTATGACCCTAGACTATACAAAATGGGTCAATCTAAACATCCTAATAGTAATCCTAACCCAAATCAGTAATAGGGTTCCAACAATCTCCCCATATTTGAGTGAGGATACTATTACACAAAATCAAAACACAAAGCATAAAATATCTTGAAGAAATAAAATTTTCAGCAAATATAACATAAGTGCTTTGAGAGTTATAAACATAAACACAGTTATAAGAACATAAAAACAATCAAAGACTAAGAGTCTTTCTTAGAATCTTCAGAGGATGATTTAGTGAAAACCAGCTTCCTGTTGGGATCTGCAGCTTCCTGTTGACTCATCTTCAGATCTTGAGAGCCATTAATTCTCAAAGATGTAGTTCTAGGCACTACTTCCTCTGGATGTAAGTTTATATATTTGTCCATATTGAATAAGTTTTTCTTAGCATACCTGTCAAGCTCTTTTTGTTTATAAGAAGACATAGTTAAAAATTGAGAAGTGTCCCTTCCTTCTGCTTTAGCTTTATTAATTTGAGATAGAGCAATAAGCTCATTGAACCTTGTCATTCTAAAGTTTGGGTCCAACTCTGGATCATAAGCTGGGGAAGGAGGCCTCTCTGGGCTTGGCTGTTGTTGTTGCTGTCTTCTTTGACTTGGATGCTGCTGGCTGCTGCTCTGAGATTCTGACCTTGAAGGTCTGTCTTTGCAGTTCGGAGAAGCTTTTGAAAAATGAGAAGAAGGCTTTTGAGAATGAGGAACACTACCTGTTGCTCCTATTGTTGGAGGATGAGGAGGAGGTCCTCTCCTAGACCTTGGAGATGAATTATATCTCTTCATTTTCTTCCTCCTTTTCTACTCATTTTTGGAATATCTCATCTAATGTGGATGATCTGGAGTGAGAGTGATCCCATGCAAAATGTAATAGGGAATATCGGCAGTAGAAGAAGGTTAAGGAGCAACCTTTGTAGGAGCTTTCTTTTTCTTGAACTTTCTTTTCTTAGAACTAGAGTCATCTGACTCATCTGATTCATCATCATCATCAAAATCTTCTACAGGTTAATCATATAGATCATCTAGATGTTTAAGCAATTCAGACTGATCAACAACTTGAACTACTGGATGTGTATTTGTAATATTTATATCTGCTGCTTAAACATTTACACTGTCATCTTGTTCCATACCTTCAAAAAGGATATCATCAAAACTTGGCATAGGAGTTTCATCTCAAGCATAAGTAGGAGGGGAAGAAATTGACTCAATAAGATCTATTATACTATTAGTTACTACAGTCTCAGGGACTGGATTATTATTAGGAGAAATAACTGAAAAACTGTTTCTTAGTTGTTCTAGAACTGAAGAATCAATTGGGGCAGTATAACATATTATAGCTTTAGAATAATTCTAAAAAAATGGAAAATAACTATTGTGCAGAGTATCAAAATATGATAACAAAGAACTCAAGTTGACTGTGGGATTAATAGAGACATCCCCACCAGTAGCAACTTCTGGAATAACTACTAACTCATCTGAAATAACTGTAAGCATATCTGAATCTTGAGGTTGACTGACCACTGATGTTGTTGCTGCTAAAACCTCTTGAACTGATACTGTAGAGGAGCTTCGTCATGAAATATCTCCCCCTGCCTAGATCTAGGGAGACATGAATCTAGGCCCCCAGAAGAAGGGACAGTAGAGAAAGAGGAGAATTGAGAAGAGAGAGCAGAAATGGAAGCAGCAAGAGGAGCTATGGGTTCTTCTATTAGCTTTTTCAGAGTTGGAGTAATGAATTCAATAAGATTTGATGCAATGAAAGAGAAATCCAAAAACATAAACTCAGGAGTAATCCGAGTAGATGTAGATGGTGGATTTGGGGTAGAAGAAGATGGGTCAGATCTGTTTGCACAGATTTGGCATATGGTGAAAGCTTGAGGTATAGATGATGTTAGAATGTCAGAAGGAGTGACATTAGGAATAGCTTCTTCCCATATAGGGGAGTGAGGTAGAGATATATGAATTTAAGGTGAATGAGCTGGATATGGAGGAAGTATATTGTAGTTAGGTAGATTAGAGAGTAGAGGAGATGAGGGTGACTAAGGAATGGGTGATTCTGGATGAAATGAAGTGGATGGAATATCTTTAAATGTAATGGGTGGTATAGGTGACTGAATAAAAAGGGAGTCATCATGTGGAGTTGATGACTGAATAGGAGAATGATGTGGAGATGGAGGAGGAGGAGAAATGAGAGGAGCATAGACTTCTTCTGGTGTTTTGAGAGTGGCTGATACAGCCCTTGTGTTTTCAGAAGCTGCTCTGGAAGAGGTAGCCCTTGATGGCTTCGGGATAACCCTCTCCCATCTTCCAAACAAGTCAGAAGTAAGCCTCTTGGATGTATTGATATGGGTGGTCTGTGAGACCAGGAGTTCAGTGCACTTATCTTATAGGAAAATTCCTAGTACCCTACCATAACAAACATCCTTCTTATTTATTTTCTTCTTAATTGAGTCAAATAAAACTGTTCCCTCATTTATATATTTCTTATTAACCAAAGCACACATCAACATGAATTGGTGTCTGGTTACATAATCATGTGCAGAATGTTTTTCCAACAAAACTTTACCGACCACAACGGCCAAAAATTTATATTCAACAGAAAAATTCTTTTTCAGTAGGTGATTAGGGTTTCCCTGATTATGTTCCATTCTATCTAACATCTTATAAAATTCAGAAATAGATATATCTATTTCATCCTCACCATTCACAAAACCAAAAATTTAAGAAAGAATTTCTGGTAATAAAGTAACCTGATTTCCAAAGATTGATCCAGTAACTGTTGTCTGATCAGGAAACCTTGCATAGTGAACCCATTCTTTGATTTTAGAAACAACGAGTTTGATCCTTGTGGTCATGAAGTTCTTCAGAGTCTGATCCTCAAACAATTTCAGAATGTCCTGGAATATTTGGTCAGAGTGACGGAAGGAATCCATGTCTATATAAAAACCAGCATCAAACTTCATCGCCGAGAGGGTTTCTTGTGAAATCGCCATCTTCCTACAAGACAAAGAGATCAAGTGCAAGGAAAAATAGAGAAAGCGTGGGATAGAGTTCGATAAAAACCTAAATATAAGTTTTCAAGAGATGAAAAGACGAACTCTGTCCGATGAAAAACAAAGCATCGAATCCTGTTCGATGAAAAATCCTGAAAAGAATAGCATTTCGTCGATCTCCAGTCGACGAATGTTTTGCGAAAGAAATATATTTCGTCGAGCTCTGTTCAACGAAAAATACTTGAAACTAATCCATTGATCTCCGTTCGATAAAAGTTTCTAAAGGAAGGTTCGTCGATCTCCGTTCAATGAACGATTCACGAAAAGAACACAGTTCGTCGAGCTCCGTTCGATGAAAGGTGTGCAATTCGTCGATCTCAAAAACAAAAATCAAATTAATGATTCTTCATTTATCATGCCTAGCTGATTAGGAAGAACATATGTTTCTTTTCATCTAAGGGTTTAGTGAAAATATCTGCCCTTTGTAAAATAGTAGAAATGAAGACAAGATTAATTTTATTTTTGTCTACATTATCTCTAAGAAAATGATGTATTATTTCTATATGTTTAGTCCTACTATGCAGAAATGGATTTTGTGCAATGGAAATTGCACTGGTATTATCACAAAATATAATTGGATTATTTAAGTTGTAACCATAATCCAGTAGTTGATTTTGAATCCACAAGATCTATGAACAACAACTACTAGCTGTCATATATTCAACTTCAGCAGTTGAGGTAGACACATATGTTTGCTTCTTGCAAAACCATGACACAAGCCTATCACCAAGAAACTCATAAGTTCCTGAAGTGCTTTTCTTGTCAACTCTACATCCAGCATAGTCAGCATCTGAGAATCAAGTTAATTCAAATTCTGACTCTATTGGATACCAGAGTCCTAGATTTGGGCAACCCTTTATATATCTCAAAATCCTTTTAGCTAAAATTAGGTGAGATTCTTTGGGATTTACTTGAAACCTAGCACAAATACATGTAGCAAACATTATGTCTGGTCTACTAGCTGTTAGGTATAATAGAGACCCAATGATGGTCCTATATAATTTCTGATCAACAGGTTTGCCATGTCCATCATTATTAATAATAGCATTGGAGGGCATGGGTGTTTTCATAGCTGAGGCATCTGACATCCCAAATCTTTTAATTAGCTCTTTATCAAATTTAAATTGGGATATAAAAATACCATCAGGAGTTTGCTTCACTTGTAGACCAAGGAAGTAGGATAGCTCACCCATGCTACTCATTTCAAACTTAGAATGCATTAGGTCAGAAAACCTTTTGCAAAGTTTGGAATCAGTAGAGCCAAATATTATATCATCTTTGACTTAGTAAAATTTATTTTTATGATGTCTAACAAATAATATTTTATCTACAATGCCCCTACTAAATTTATTTTCTAAAAGATAACTAGCAAGAGTCTCATACCAAGCTCTTGGAGCTTGTTTAAGACCATAAAGAGCTTTGATAAGTCTAAAAACATAGGAAGAGTGAGTTAGAGAGATAAAACCTGGTGGTTGTTCAACATAAACTTCTTCTTTGAGCTCTCCATTTAGAAAGGCACTCTTCATATCCATCTGATATACTGTGAATTTCTTGAATGTTGTATATGCAAGAAAGATCCTGATAGCCTCTAATCTTGCAACAGGAGAAAATGTCTGGTCATAGTCTATGCTTTCCTCCTGTGAATATCCTTGAGCTACCAATCTTGCTTTATTCCTTACAATAGTTCCTTGAGCATCCAGCTTATTCCTAAAGACCCATTTGGTTCCAATGACTGGATAGTCTTTGGGTCTTGGAACTAAGTCTCAAACTCTACATCTCTCAAATTGATTGAGTTCCTTTTGTATTGTAATGATCCAGTGGGGATCTTGTTCTGCATCTTTGATGGATTGAGGTTCAATCTGAGAGATAAAATAAGCATGCATCTGATCTTTATTCAATTGATGCCTTGTTTGAACACCAGTTAATATGTCTCCAATCACTTGAGATCTAGGTTGATCCCTAAGTGTGACAAGATCAATAGGTAGAGTTGGTTCTTCAACTACTTGTGGTGCTAATTCCTCAGTTGGAATTTCATTTGCCATAATATTTTTAGCATGAATCTTTGAATTTTCTTCATCACTGTCATCATTAGCAATCTGTTGAGAAGGATGTATTGTATGCTCTTGTGTTAGGATTAATTCATCTATTTTCTCACACAGATTTGATACCTGAGATGAGTCTATGGTAAAGATATTTCTCTCATTGTAAAACATATTAGTCTCATCAAAAGTTACATGTACGGATTCTTATATTTTAAGTGTAGATTTATTAAACACTCTATAAGCTTTACTAACTTGAGAATATCCTATAAATATTCCTTCTACAACTTTGGGTTCAAATTTTCTTAAATGTTTCTTATCATTATTATGTATATAACATTTACAACCACTTTAAAATAATTAACTTTAGGTTTCTTAGATTTAAGTAATTCATAGGGAGTCTTACCCTTAAGTTTATGTATTAGACTTCTGTTAAGAACATAGCTTGTTGTGCTTACTGTCTCTGCCCAAAAGGATAGGGGCAAGTGAGTATCTGCAAGTAATGTACCAGTAGATTCAATTAGGGTTCTTTTTTTCTATTCAGCTACCCCATTTTGTTGAGTAGTTCTAGGATCAGAAAAACAATGCATGATACCTTCCTTCTCACAGAATTCTTGCATCAGAAGAGATTCAAACTCAGCGTCATGATCACTTCTAATCAATGCAATCTGAGTAGAGTACTCAATCTTGATTCTCTTAAGAAAATCTATAAGAACTTTAAAGTTATCTGACTTGTTTCTTAGAAAGAATACTCAAGTGAATCTAGAGAAATCATCTACAATAACTAAGGTAAATGACTTTGCTCCCAAACTTTGTACTCCAATAGGTCCAAAAAGGTCCATATGTAGTAAATACAAAATCCTGGGTGAATCACTTTTAAAGATGGATTTAAAACTATTTTTAATTTACTTGCCTAATTGACAAGTCCTACAAAGTCCTTCCTTCTTATAAGAACCAGAAGGTAGTCCTCTAACAAGGTTGTCATTAGAAAGTTTAGCAATAGTCCTAAGGTTTACATGTTACCTTTTATGCCAAAGTTCACTGGTTTTATTAACCTGATTAAATAAACAGATTTCAGTTTTTGCAGAGTTAAAATTTACTAAGTAGATATTGCCTTATCTAACTCCAGTTAAAACTATTTTATTTAAAGTAGAAGTGATTGAACATAAGGACTTATTAAAAGTTACCTGATAACTTTTATCACATAATTGACTTATGGAGATGAGGTTATGCTTGAGACCTTTCACATAAGCTACCTCTCTGAATGTAACTTCTCCAACTTTGACACTCCCATAGCCCTCTAATACCAATTGAAAGTGAGGGATAGATCTACTTTACACTAGAGGGGGAATAGTGTATATTAAAATCTTTAATTTAGCTTTATAGCGGATTTAAAAACTAATGATATATATATAGAAGCAATCACAGCACACAAATAAAATGAATAACAATCACAGACGATACAAGGAAATTTATAGTGGTTCCCAAATAAATATGGGTACATCTACTCTTCTACGACCCTGGTAGGAATCCACTACAAGTTTTTCCTCAGGTGCCCTGCCACCACAGGTTTTTGCTCAGGTGCCCTGCCACCACATGATCAATTTTTCTAAGAGAGATCTAGCAACCCTTTAAGCTTTTGATCAGGTGCCCAAAAACCAACTTAAGTCTTTTGATCAGGAGACTTAGAAACCAAAAGATAACTTTTGAAGGGAGTTAAAAACCTTGTAAACAGTTTATGAAAATAAACAAAAAAGATGATGATGTCTTCTCTATCAATATTCTCTAATAAGAATACTGGATGTTGAAGCAGAAAGCTCCCCCTGATTTGAGTAGAGTTTATGATCAAGAGAGTGAGTCCTATCTTCAGGGTGTAGACCTTCTTGTATCTGACAAAATGAAGACTTTGCACAAGCAGAGATTGAAGATCTAATTCTGTAAGAGTGTGTGTTGATCTGCAAGTCTCTAAGTTAGTATATCTAAGTTTGTAAACTTAAGGCAGCAATCTTCTATACTGAGAGGACTTAGCGCAACCACTCGCACAAAAGCCCGGACTGTTGGAGGACGGCGCCACTAATCTTTATATCAAAGGTGATCCGCAGGGCAGCCAGTTAAGCCATTATCGCATAGCACCGCAGCGATTCAATCCCCCCCCCCCCGGAAATGACCCCGGGGTTTCGAACCCGCGATCTGATACCAATTAAGAGGACTTAGCGCAACCACTCGCACCAAAAGCCCGGACTGTTGGAGGACGGTGCCACTAATCTTTATATCAAAGGTCCTATAGGGCAGCCAGTTAAGCCATTACCGCATAGCACCGCAATTCCGACCGCAGCCCCAACATATACATATATATAGAGAATGTAGAGAAGAATTCAAACATTTGAATAAGTCGATTCTTAACCGTCTGAGAGATTTCCCGAGAATGGAAACTGTCTTGGAAATAGATTAGCCTTAATCTCTGTGATAAATCCATATTTAATGCTGCCTCTAAACGACTATATTCGTTAGAATATTTGGCATTAAATATCAAAGTTATAGTTGTTTATAATTAAGCCTATAAGTCATTCTTCCTTTAGAATATATAATAGCCTGAAATTAATCCTAAAACTATTCTGCCTGCTGTAAACAATTAGTCGAACTCAGCAAACATTTCGTCGACCTGAGCCTGAAGTTCGTCGAACTAAACCTTCTTATTCGTCGACCTGAGCTCAGAGTTCATCGAGCTGAGCTTAACTTTCGTCGAGCTGAGTTACTGACTAGAGATCGGATTTAGTCGACCGGATCTCAAAGTTCATCGAGCTAAACTTCAGTGTTAAGACTCTAATTCGTCGAACTGAGATCATCGTTCGTCGAACGCAGCTCTACTTTCTTTGAACTGGGTTTCTGTTGGAATTCTTCTGAGGCAATGACCCTGGAAATAAACCTATGACCCTAGACTATACAAAATGGGTCAATCTAAACATCCTAATAGTATTCCTAGCCCAAATCAGTAATAGGGTTCCAACAAGATCTCAAAGAGATCTTACAAAATTAAGAGGTGAATAATTTCAGAAAACAGCAATTATGTGATCTGACTTATCTGATAATACAGATTCTTCAATTAAGCAACAAAGAATTAATTCTTGATAAACAGACTGGAAGAAAAGATACTTATCTAGATCTACAATCTTCTTGATGATGATCGGCTTGATTTCCTTGAAGAACATGTAGAACAGATCAACATTAATCCTCTGATCAACTTATTGAAAGGATCAGAATATTTTCTTGAAGACCTTCGTCTTCCTTGTTCTTCTTGGAGTTGTCGTCCTCCCCTGAATTGGAAGAAATTAGAATAAGAGAATTAATTTGTTGAATTTCTCTGATCGTTATTCTCTGTATAGACGACCTCTCTATTTATAGTCTTCACGGGTTGTTGGCTTCTGATTGATGATATCAGCATGTGACATCATACTTCAAATTTTCCTTCAAACTGATTCTGATGAGATAACACGATATTGTAGCTGATGTGAAATTTCTGACTTGACTTGACACTTATGTGTTGACTCTGTTCAACTTCAGGATCAAAAGTGTCGAGAAGTCCAAAGTGTCTCGACACTATATTACTTAGTAGAATTTTCAGTGTGAACTTGAAGGTGTCGAGACAGTTGACTTGTTTTGACACAATTGTCGACTGTGTTCGACATCTTTAAATCTGCACTGTGTCGAGACAGTTGAATTGTCTCGACACAACTGTCTGCTGGGTGTCGACACTTTTATACTTGCTTTAAATCTTCACTGTGTTGAGACGGTTAAATTGTCTCAACACTTCAGTCTGCCGGGTGTCGACATTTTTAAGTCTACACATCAATCTTTATTGTGTCGAGACTATTGTATTGTCTCGACACTTCTGTCTTAAGGTGTCGAGATATCTGACTTGTCTCGACACATCTTACTTGAACTTCAAAATGTCGAGATAACTGACTTGAACTTCAAAGTTTGGAGATAACTGACTTGACTCAACACTGCTGGACTTGAACTTCAAAGTGTCGAGATAACTGACTTGTCTCGACACAGCTGACTTGAACTTCAAAGTGTCGAGATAACTAACTTGTCTCGACACTGCTAACTTGAACTTCAAAGTGTCGAGATAACTGACTTTTCTCGACACTGCTGACTTGAACTTCAAAGTGTCGAGATAACTGACTTGTCTCGACACAGCTGACTTAAATTTCAAAGTGTCGAGATAACCGACTTGTCTCGACACTACCAACTTTAACTTCAAAGTGTCGAGATAATTGACTTGTCTCGACACAGCTGACTTGAACTTCAAAGTGTTGAGATAACTGACTTGTATCGACACTACTGACTTGAACTTCAAAGTGTCGAGATAACTGACTTGTCTCGACACAGCTCCTACAAAGGTGTCGACATAGGTGAAGTGTGTCGACACTTTTGTACTTAGTCATTTCTCTGCACTGCAACTTGCTAGGTGTTGACTGTCCTGACATCACTTAGGACTTTTAGCTGTGTGGCATTGAGTGAACTTGCTTCACTCGACGCTTTTGTACTTAGGCAATTTTTTTCCTTTCCAGTCAGCTTCTTTGAGTCCACCTGTCAATATAACTTGGACCACCTGTCCAATTAATATGACATAGTCAACCTGCAAGCATGAACTGAAATATACATCAAATACATACTTTTGTATATCATTAAGTTGAAAGGGCTTTTCAAATCAAGTACATTGTTTCCAATATACACAACAATCTCCCCCTATTTGGAGAAGTCATAACCTCAATTCAATGATATACACCACAATACCAAAATATGATAATTACGATGTACATGAAAAGTGATGAACAAAACTATAAAGAACGCAGCAATGATAACACGGATATAATAAAGTGCAACCAAATTTTTCATTCCAATTTGTTTAAAGATTACACTTTTCAGATTTTTTTTGTTACAATGTTCTTAAAACAAAATTACATAATTCCTAGAAAAAGAAATAATATTCTAAGATTGTTCTAGCTCTTGATGATAATGTCTTTTCTTGATTGTATTTTAGCTTTGACTTCAGGCACTTTATCATCAGCCACTTTCTTGCCCTTGACATCTTTAGCCTTAGAGATTTCTTCTTGCTTGAGCATTTGCCTTTCAAGATAATGATAGGGCTTGGGGAAGTATTTGTTGGTTCAATATAATCAGCTGGGATCTTCCCTGCCTTCAGATCATTTCTGAATTTATAGATGATCTCCTACTGCTTTGTATGCTTAACCCATTCTTGTTCTGAATACTATTTTCCCCTGTCAGCTATATTGTTATTGACTGCTTTCCATGCAGTGAGTATAATGGATCTAGAAGTTGGACTCCATTGCTCAAAATCTGGCTTAGCTTCAGCCTGCTCCCTGAATCTTTTCTTAGATAATTGAGCTTCTTTCTCCTTGATCAATATAGAAGCAGTCATCTCCACCTCCTCCCATACTACATTCTGAATCGGTGGTGGAGGACTGTACATGGACTGTACTGCAATTTGAATGGCCTCAAAATGAGCTGGTTGGCAGCCAAACTCAGCAGTTTGATATTCATCACACCTTAAGGGAGGAAAGCCTAGAGTTTCGCTGATGTTATTGGAGGTCCAAATAGCATGCCCAAAGCTTGACTTTATCATTACTCTCTCCCCCTTTATGACTTCTCTTTCTACATGATCTCTTAAGTCATTTTTGTGAAATTTGGCCTGACCCTCTAGATGGGTAATCCATGAGGACAAATGATTCTTTGCTTTGAGCAAGTGGTCATCCAATTCTTTGCAAGAAGCCTTGATATCTTGAATCATAGAGGCTGAGTGAGTAGATAGCTGAGTATCAATATCTTTGGAGGTAGAGGTTATCTTGGTCTCCATAGCAGTAGTTGCTCAGCAATCTTTACCAATGTAGTATCATACATTACTATCATATTCTCATTCATTCTAGTCTGATTTTACAGGACATATCCCTGTTTAACAGCTATTTCATCTTCAATTTTCTTTGACTCATGCTATTGTTTAGCAATGTACACTAACACATTAGCTCCTTTTTGGAAGAAATCAGTCATATCCTTCTTCAACAGATTTACCTCAAATCTAATGGATTTGATTTCTTATGCAAGTTGAAACTACAACTCCTTATTGCTTTCATCTACATATTTTTCCAGTTGATTTCTTTGTTGATCTATCATTATCTGCATTTGAACTAGAAGTGAGCTTAAATCCATAGCAGGAGCAGGGGTTGTGCTAGACTGAATGATCTTCTTATATTTTATACTCCTCTTTTTTAGTGCAGTTAATTTTCTTTTCTTTATCTGAGAGGCTACTTCATCCTCAGATTCTAAAAACTAACTACTTCAATAGATGTAGGCTCTTTAGCTCCTTCAGTCTTTGGAGCCAGATCTGCTAACGCCCCCTCAACTCTTGGACCTTCTTCACCAAGATCTATGTCCTCAGGAACTGGATTATCTTGAAGAGCAGTCATCTCCCCCTGAATATCTGTATCTTTATTTAGAAAGATTTCTTTATCTGTCTCCTTAGAGACAGCCTCCTCAATCTCCCTATCAGGCATTTCTTGTTCAGGAACCTTTACTTATTTCAGAACAGTGTCTAACACCTGTACTACTTCCATTATTATTGTATTTATAGTATCCAAATCTATATCTGGCAGAAAATTGAGGTTCTCCCCCTCACTTAGATCCCTAGCTGGGATTGTCTCCCCCTATATCTGATCACCAATAACATGAGAGGTCCTTTGTGATTTTTCAGGTATTATGTCATCCTGTTTCTCTGAGCTAGAACTTCCCTGATTTCCAGATTCACTGGAAGAATCTTCTTCCACAACCACTACTTTCTTCTTTTTCTCCTTCTCCTTCTCCACTATAGGTGTTTCCTTGGGTAGTACTCTATCTCACCTTTCTAGTATTCTCATGTCTATTTTTCTCATGTGATTGATCTTAGAGCCAATCTTGAGATTGAGACTGTCAAGAATGGCTTGTATCAGGTATAGGCTTATAATTCTTCCCATATTGGGCTTCTTGATGCTTTCTATAATCTTGTCAAAAACTATTTTGCTCCAATTAGTCTTGACTTTGAAGATAATTCCAGTCATCAGCTCAAACATATATGAAGAAATCCTATCATGTGCTCCTATTTTGCACAGCAGCACCTTACATATTATCTCAGATAGGAATTTGCCATGGGTATTCATACCCTTCCTGATCAGGGTGCTTCCAATCTTTGTGGTTGGGGCCAATCCACACCACTCCAAAGATTCTGTAGTCTTAGCAGAATCTAGGTCATCTTCTTGATCAATCCTTGGCAATTGAAATATCTTGGCAAGTCTCCTTGTTGTGATTTTGACTTTTGCTTCATTCACTTTGGACTTAACTTTTTGAGTTTGAGTCGTGATGAACATTGGAAAAGAATTCATTAACCTCTCGTTTCAAGATATTTGACAGTTCTGAAATAAGATATTCCAATCCTACTTTGGTGATTAGGGTTATGACATTCTTAATTTCTTCAGATGCCGAATCAAATCAATTGCGATCAAGGTCATAACCTTCAAAGATATTATCGTCAATCTTGGGTGCCATGAGAGTGGAGATAAATGGTTGACGAGTGTCGACTGATCTGGGTTCTAGGGCTTGACACTCAGGAATCAACAGTTCACAATATCAAGAAAGCGTAGTCGACTTCTACTCTCACACCCTATTTATAGGCTAATCTTTCCAAAAGACAAAAGGGCGCGCTACATTTAGACGGTTCTAAAATTTTAGGTAAATACCTAGTGTTGACAGAGGGAAAAATTGTCTGTCGAGATGTGTCGACACAAGGATAATGTCTCTCGATACATAAATTAGGGTCTCGACACCCTTGATGTCTCGACACTTACATTGGTGTCTCAACACATTACAGTATTCAATGTCGACAAAATTTCTGGTGTCTCGACACATTACAGTATACAGTATCGACATATTTTTTGGTGTCTCGACACTTTCTTTGATGTCTCGACACATTCTTTGGTGTCTTGACACAACTTTTGAATTAATCAATATTTTTTTTTCTAAACTATAGATACTTGATATTTTTGAGGTCTATTCTTGATATTTATGTAAGCATACTTAATTATTGACTAATATATTTTATTCTAATTTTTTATCAATTATATATATATATGCATTAATTATTCAAGATTCAACATTTCAAGTTCAAACTTAAAGAAATTAAATTTCTCTTCATCTAGGGGCTTGGTGAAAATATCAGCAATTTGCTTATTTGTAAGAACAAATTCTAGATTGATATCTCCATTTTCTATATGCTTCCTAATAAAGTGATATCTAATTTCAATATGTTTAGTTCTACTATATGACACAGGATTGCTTGTAATTGAAATGACACTAGTAGAATCACAATATAATGGAATTTTACTTAGCTGAATGTTGTAATCTTGTAATTGATGATGAATCCAAAGCAATTGTGCACAATAACTTCCAGCTGAAATGTACTCAGATTCAGCAATGGATATTGCCACACTTGTTTGCTTTTTGCTGTTTCATGACACTAGCCTTCTTCCAAGGAATTAACATGAACCTGAAGTGCTTTTCATGTCTTCTTTACAACCTGCATAATCTACATCTGAAAATCATGTTAGTTCAAAATCACTATTCTTAGGATATCATAGGCCAAGATTAGGTGTGCCCTTTAGATATCTCAATTTTTTTTACTGCTATATAGTGAGACTCCTTAAGGCAAGCTTGATAACTATCACAGACACAAGTAGCATACATTATGTCTGGTCTACTGGCTGTTAGATAGAGTAGTGATCCAACTATGCCCCTATACAAGGTGATATTAATTGGTTTGTCAGCACCATCCTTGCCTAAAGACATACTGGACCCCATAGGAATTCTCATGGAAATGGTTGTTTCCATGTCATACTTCTTGATTAACTTGTTGGTGAACTTAGACTGACTAATGAAAACCCCATCTATAGTTTGCTTAACTTAAAGACCCAAGAAAAACTTGAGTTCACTAATACTACTCATCTCAAACTTACATTGCATAAGTTTGGCAAACTTAGTGCAAAGTGACTCATCAGTAGAACCAAATATAATGTCATCTACATATATTTATACTAAGATGGTCTTGCCTTTGACTTCCCTTAGGAATAGTGTTTTGTATATTTTCCCTCTTGAGAATTTGTTCTCCAGAAGGAATTTAGACAGAGTCTCATACCAAGCCCTTGGGGCTTGTTTTAACCCATAAATAGCTCTTAATAAAAGATAAACATGATTAGGATGAGTAGAGTCAACAAAACCTGAGGGTTGCTCAATATAGAGCCTTTCTTTGAGGTTACCATTAGGAAGGCTGACTTCACATCCATTTGGTAAACCTTGAATCCTTTGTAGGCTGCATATGCCAGGAAGAGTCTAATAGCTTCCAATCTAGCCACTGGTGCAAAGGTTTGATCAAAGTCTATACCCCATTCTTGTTTATAGCCCTTTGCAACCAATCTAGCCTTATTTCTGACTATAACATCATTCTCATCCAGTTTGTTCATGTAGATCCACTTGGTTCCAATGATGTTACAGTTATCTTGTCTGGGAACCAGCTTCCAGATATTGCACCTTTTGAACTGGTTCAATTCTTCCAACATAGCCCCTATCCAAAATGGATCTACATTGGCTTCTTCAAACTTCTTTGGTTCTGTTTGAGACAGAAAACTTGAGTACATTACAATGTTGTGCTGTCTAACTCTTATGGTCACTCCATGAGCTGCATCTCCAATGATCAATTCCCTTGGATGATCTCTTAGATGTCTGACAGCAACTGGTAATGTGTCCTCTTCTCTTTGAACAGCTTCATCTTGTTGCTGAGTCTCTTCTTCTGGTTGTTCCTGTGCAAGCTCTTCCTCAACAATGTTGACTCCATCTTGTATACTTTGGCTTGCTGGAACTGAGTCTTCTATTGAGAGCTCCTTTAGCTTCAAGTCTTCACCTATTGTGTTTGATGTACCTGGCTTATCATTGTAATTCATAGAACTTTCATCAAATACATTATGAATAGACTCCTCTATAACTTGATCCCTCAAGTTATAGACCTTATAGGCCTTACTATGGTTACTATAACCAACAAATATGTCTTCATAGGACTTCTCAGCAAATTTAGTTGTGTATGTTTTCCCATTGTTTAGGACAAATCACCTACATCTAAAGATTCTAAAGTAGACTAAGTTTGGTTTTATGCCCTTCATTAGTTCATAAGGAGTCTTATTCAGCCTTTTTTTGATTGAAGCTCTATTAAGAACATGACAGGCTGTGTTAATAGCTTCAGCCCAGAAATATTCTAGAAGAGAAGAATCACTCAATATAATTCTTCCAGCTTTAATGAGAGTTCTGTTCTTTCTCTCAGCAATCCCATTTTGCTGGGGTGTTCTTGGAGAGGAAAACTCTTACTGAATCCCAAGTACTTCATAAAATTGTGTCATGTATTCAGATTGAAACTCAGTTCCATGATCACTTCTAATTCTGACCACTAAACTGTTCAATTCATTCTGTATTTATTTGACAAATGTCTTGAAGACATCAAAAGTTTCAGACTTTTTCCTTAAAAAGAAAACCCAAGTAAATCTGGAATAATCATCAATAATCACAAAGGTGTAGACTTTCCCTCCAAGACTATGAACTGGCATAGGACCAAACAAGTCCATATGTAAGAGGTATAAACACATCATAGAGTCTTTGGTTTCAATGCTTTTGAATGAAGCTTTGGTCTGCTTGCCTTTTTGGCATGCAGAGCAAATGCTCTCCTTAGAACATTTAATGTTAGGATCATTCCTAACAAGCTCTTTACTAAAAAACTTGTTTATGGCCTTATAGTTCAAATGAGATAGCCTCTTGTGCCATTTGACACAGTGTGAGGCTTTCTCATTTATAACTAGGCACATGGGTGAGTCTAACTTTAGACAAAAAAATTTCAATAATACACATTCCCACACCTATTGTCTGTCAAGATGACCTCTTGGTCACTTGACCTTTTTATGAGGCACTCATCCTTGTGGAATGAAATTTCATAGCCAAGATCATAAAGTTGTCTTATGCTTATAAGGTTGTGTTGCAACCCTTCCACATAAGCTACTTTAGTGAAAGTGACTAAGCCATTTGAGATCTTACCATAATATCTAGTAATCCCTTTATCAGCTCCACCAAAGATCACCTTTGGTCCATTTTTCACTGGAATAAATTCCCTCAAGTTGCTCCTTGTTCCATTCATGTGTCTGGAATATCCACTATCCAAGTACCAGATGGGTTTATCTCTGGTGCTTGGACATACCTACAAAATAAGCATTTATTTATCCTTAGGAACCTAAATTGTCTTGGGTCCTAGGTGCTTGTTAGCTGGGGCTCTATTGAGACCACTTGAAACTTTCTTAGCTGGGAACATTTTTTGCCCATAAGACATAGTATGATTGAATCAATAGTCCAGGGCAAAGTGTCCAATCTTTCCATAATACCAGCACTCATATTTGTTATACCTCCTCTTTGGAGGAATAGTAGGAACTTTATGTTGACATTCCTTAGGACAGGAATCAACAAACTTGATAGTTGAATTTTGATTGTGAGCAAAATGATTGTTTTGCCTCAATCACAATAGTCCTCCTTGGAGCAAGCACATTAGGAATAGCTTTCCTATTCACATATGAGTTTGGTCCAACTAGTCCAGACTTTTGGATTTCTTTTCCCTTAGTCTGAAACACAGGTTGTGGCATGACTGAACCCTTTTGTTCTGTCAACATTTTTTCTCTTCTTATCTTAGATTTAACATAACCAAGTCCACTTCCAGGAGTTACTGAGAAGGTATATATAATAGGAAGCATAATCTAAGGTTTGGAAAACAACTAAACAAGTCTTTTCTCATTCAGGAGTTTGAGTTCTAACTCCTGAATGGTTATATCCTTTTATTTTAGCAACATGATTTGATCATCAATAATCTTAGTTAGCTTAGCCAACTTTGAACTTTGAAGACCAATCTTCTGAGTAGCCATCTCATGAAGGTACTTAAGACTTCTTAGAGATGTAATCTCAATGGCTTGTTCTTTGACAAGCTTTTTGCTCTGTACAAGAGCCTCTAGCAGTTTTCAAAATTTAACAGTGAGCTGCTGCAGTTCAGTCTCAGAGTTGGACTTATGTGACTCAAAATTTGAGTTACATGAGTCTGATTCATCCCCAGTCTCATAAATAGAAGTTTTAGAACAAATAGAATTATCATAGATTACCTGAGTATTCTGACAGTCAAGAATTTATTTTTTGGATCATCAGATAGTGCTATCAAGTTAACCTCCATATAATCTTCAGAGTCACCATAGTGTGATGAAGTTGTGTAGTTATTGCTCTTGTATATGACCTCTCTGATGAATTCCTCTTCATAGGAGAACAGTCCAATGTGTGCATGTTCTTTTTCTGATTCAGTTGAATCAATATCACTATCATATAGAGTCTTTGAATTATTTGCCATCAGACCCTTTTCTGATTTCTTGTCTTTATAGAATTTCTTTTCCTTGGACTTCTTATTCTCCTTTCTTTTTACTGGACAGTCAGCAATGACATGTCCAGACCTGTTACAGCAATAATAAATAATGTCAGTCTTAATTTGTTTGTTCTTGTTTGTATCATACCTGACCACAGATTTGTTTCTATGTTTGTCTTTATTCTTGCTGGAACTTGGACCAAATGATGTTTTCTTGTTCCATTGCTTCCTTATTCTCATCATCTTCTTGAATTGCCTGGTGAACATTGTCCTAATGCTAACTATATCTTCATCCCTTCTTGGTGATGATGGAATTTCTCTTCTAGTCTTCTTTGATGTGTCAGCTTTGAAAGCCATAGATTTGGTCTGATTTAAACTTCTGGCAGATTCATCTTCAGTTTTTCTAGAATTTAACTGAAGCTCATGTGACAACAGCTTCCCATACAAATCCTGGGGTAACATGTTCCTCAGATTACACATTTCTCTTATAACACAAATCTTTATTTCTCATTCTTATTTAGGGATATCAGAAACTTATTATTTAGCTCATAGTTTGAAAATTCTCTGCCATAATTTTTTAATTCATTGACTATTCTAAATAACTTTTCATAACATAGTTCGATAGAATCAGTCTTCCCTTGCCTGAATGCCTCATACTGCTGGTTGAGTAGAGACTTTCTACCATCCCTGACTTCTTATGTGCATTCCATATAGACTATGAGAGTGTCCCACATCTCCTTGGATGTTTTACAGTGGACTAAGTTCTGAAAGGTTGAATTATTTATTGCACTGACAATTATGTTCTGTGCTCTTTTATCCATAGTGGCAAGAACCACCTCATCCTTTGTCATCTCAGACAGTTTCTTAGGGGTTTGCACAATTGCATCTAAGACAAATACTTTCATGAGAATATATGGTCATTCTTGTACTGTGACAAAAATTCTTGGATCTGATGCCTCAATAAATAATCTCACCCTTTGCTTCCAAATAACAAAGTTATCCCTTGTACATATAGGAAGCTTCATATAACTGAGTTCTCTGTGAGATTCAGAAGCCATTAGATCTGATATGTTTCAACCCCCCATAAGATCTTTTTTTGTCTGTTAGGTCTTTCTTTGAATAACCTCCCTCTAATACCACTTGAAAGATAATTCTATGGGTAGTTAATTACCTAGAGGGGGGTGAATAGATGTCTTTTAAATTTCTTTGTCACTCAGATTAACTATTCAGCAGAATCTTAAATGTAAACATTCACAAGTATACAGCACAAGCAATCCACAGAGTACACAGAAATTTTATACCGGTTCCCTTATCTAGGATACATCCACTTTCCCCCTTCTTTCTCACTAGCAATGTGCTAGATAAGGATATATCTCCTCCTCTTCAACTTAGATCAAAAGATCTTACAGGCTCAGTTTCTATTAAGAATCCTACAACTCAAAACCATAGGTCCTACCTTAGAGATCCACCCAATATCCTACCTCAAGTCCATCAAGAATCCTACCTCAGCCTTTATAACACAGGCTTATACCTCAGTGATCCCACACAAATCACTTACCTCAGGTCCCTCAAGAACCTTACCTCAGCTTTTATAAATCAGGCTTATAACTCAGAGATTAAATCTCATACCCACTCAGATCTCAAAGAGATCTTACAAAATTAAGAGGTAAATAATTTCAGAAAACAACAATTCTGTGATCTGACTTATCTGATAATACAGATTCTTTAATTCAGCAGCAAAGAATTAAGTCTTGATAAACAGACTGGCTGAAAAGATACTTCTCTGGATTTGCAATCTTCTTGATGATGATCAGCTCGATTTCCTTGAAAAACTTGTAGAACAGGTCCACCTTAATCCTCTGATCAACTTGTTGAAAGGATCAGATGATTTTCTTAAAGACCTTAGTCTTCCTTCTTCTTCTTGGAGTTGTCGTCCTCCCCTGACTTGGAAGAAATTAGAATGAGAGAATTAATTTGTTGAATTTCTCTGAACGTTATTCTCTGTGTAGACGACCCCTCTATTTATAGTCTTCACAGGTTGTTGGCTTCTGATTGATGATATTATCATGTGACATCATTCTTCAAATTTTCCTTCAAACTAATTCTAATGAGATATCACGATACTGTAGCTGATTTGATATTTCTGACTTGACATGACACTTCTGTGTTGACTCTATTCAACTTCAGGATCAAAAGTATCGAGAAGTCCAAAGTTTCTCGACACAGTATTACTTAGTAGAATTTTCAGTCTGAACATGAAGGCATTGAGACAGTTGACTTGTCTCGACACAACTGTCAACATCTTTAAATCTACACTGTGTCGAGACAGTTGAATTGTCTCGACACAACTGTCTGTCGGGTGTCGACATTTTTATACTTGCTTTAAATCTTCACTATGTCAAGAGAGTTGAATTGTCTCGACACTTCAGTCTGCTGGGTGTCGACATCTTTAAGTCTACACTTCAGTCTTTATTGTGTCGAGACTGTTGTATTGTCTCGACACTTCTGTCTTAAGGTGTCGAGATATCTGACTTGTCTCGACACAGCTGACTTGAACTTCAAAGTGTCGAGATAACTGACTTGTCTCGACACTACTGACTTGAAATTCAAAGTGTCGAGATAACTGACTTATCTCGACACTACTGACTTGAACTTCAAAGTGTCGAGATAACTGACTTGTCTCGGCACAACTGACTTGAACTTCAAAGTGTCGAGATAACTGACTTTTCTCGACACTGCTGACTTGAATTTCAAAGTGTCGAGATACCTGACTTGTCTCGACACTGCTGACTTGAACTTCAAAGTGTCGAGATAACTGACTTCTCTCGACACAGCTGACTTGAACTTCGAAGTGTCGAAATAACTGACTTGTCTCGACATTGCTTACTTGAACTTCAAAGTATCGAGATAACTGACTTGTCTCAACACAGCTGACTTGAACTTCAAAGTCTCGATATTATTGACTTGTCTCGACATTGCTGACTTGAACTTTAAATATCGAGATAACTGACTTGTCTCGACACAGCTCTTGCAAAGGTGTCGACATAGTTGAAGTGTGTCGACACTTTTGTACTTAGCCATTTCTCTGCACTGCAACTTGCTAGACGTTGACTGTCCTGACATCACTCAGCACTTTTAGTTGTATGGCGTTGAGTGAACTTGCTTCACTCGATGCTTTTGGACTTAGGAAATTTTCTGCCTTTCCAGTCAGCTTCTTTGAGTCCACCTGTCAATATAACTTGGACCACCTATCCAATCAATATGACATAGGCAAGCTGCATGCATGAACTAAAACATACATCAAATACATACTTGTGTATATCATTGAGTTGAAAGGGCTTCTTCAAATCAAGTACATATTTTCCAATATACCCAACAACCGTCCATCACGGTCACTAACAATACTGCGAGGGATGTCATGTAATCGAACGATGTTCTCCACATACAGCTTTGCCAATTTCTCCACTGAATCACTTTTCTGATTTGAAATAAAATGCGCAACTTTAGTCAACCGATCAACAATCACCCAAATCGAGTCGTTTTTCTGCAGCGACTTTGGCAATCCGTGCACAAAGTCCATGGAATTATCATCAAATTTCCATTCCAGGATTGGCAATGACTTCAAGAATCCTTCTAGCCGCTGGCACTCGGCCTTCACCAATGCGCACGTTTGACACTTTCTCATGAAAAGGGTAATGTCTTTCGTCATCCCTAGCCATCAGAGCAACATTTTCATGTCTTGATACAATTTTGTGCTCCTAGGATGAATCACGTACTTGGTGAAATGAGCTTCATACATCAATTCATCACGCAGTTTCCCATGATTAGGAATACAAATCCTGTCATTCTTTCATAATAGCCCATCTTCAAGTATAAACTCAGCGTTCGGCCCTTCGGCGGGCTCTGATAAATAGCGATGCATGCTTGGATCAAACTCCAAGGCAGATCTCACGCGATCGGCAATATCATACTGAACTTCCATCCAGCTAAGACTGGCAGTGGAAGATGAACCTCAATCCACACAATATATTTCCAAGGCCTCGAGCTCACGTGCAAAACGCTCATCATGAGACAAAATCCAACTCGCCTGCGTCGGCGCTCGATGACTCAAAGTGTTTGCCACCATATTCCCTTTACCAGGAGTGTAGAGTCTGTCAAAGGTGTAATCTCCCAGAAATTCCATCCATCTTCTCTGACGCATATTAAGATCTTTCTGATCTAGCAAGAACTTCAGACTCTTATGGTCCGTGAAGATATCGACCTTCACGCCATACAAGTAATGCCTCCATAACTTCAGAGCAAACACCATGGCCGCCAACTCTAAATCATGGACCGGGTAATTTATCTCATGCACCTTCAGCTTGCGTGAATCGTGAGCGATAACTTTCCCATATTGACACAACACACATCCCAAACCACTGTCTAAGGCGTCACTGTACACATGGTAACCTTCAGTCCCATACGACGAACATAGAATCGGGGCAGAAATCAGTCGGTTTTTCAGCTCCTCGAAAGCTTGCATGCACTCTGGCATCCAGACGAACCGCTGATCCTTCCTAGTAAGCATAGTGAGAGGAAGTGCAATCTGCGAAAAATTCTCCACAAAGCGCCTATAATAACCGACAAGCCCCAAGAAGCTCCGAACTTCCGTTACATTCCTCAGTTCAGGCCACTCTCAGATCGCTACAACTTTCGTCAGATCTACCGCAACACCCTCTCCACTAACTATGTGCCCCAGAAATGCCACTGATGGTAGCCAAAACTCGCACTTGGAGAATTTTGCATACACTTGATGACACCTCAGGACTGTCAAAAATTTGCGAAGGTGATCGATATGGTATTCCTCGGACTGCGAGTACACCAGAATATCATCGATGAAGACAATAACAAATAGATCTAAGTACTCCCTGAATGCTCTATTCATCAAATCCATAAAAACTGACGGCGCATTTGTGAGCCCAAAGGGCATCACCGTGAACTCATAATGCTCGTAGCGGGCGCTGAAAGCAGTCTTTGGGATGTCCGACTCCCGTATCCTGAGCTGATAGTATCCGGAATTCAAATCCAACTTTGAGTACACTGTGGATCCTACCAACTGATCAACAGGTCATCGATGCGGGGAATCAGATATTTATTCTTCTCTGTCAACTTATTCAACTCCCTATATTCTATGCACGGGAGCAAACTATTGTCATTCTTCTTCATAAAAAGGACCGGTGCACTCCATGGTGATGAGCTCGGACATATATACCCTTTTCTCAAGGAACTCCTGTAGTTATACCTTCAGTTCTACCATCTCCTTTGGCGACATACGATAAGGAGAGTGTGACACGAGTTTGGCACCCAACACAAGCTTGATGCAGAAATCGATTTCCCTCTAAGGCGGAGCCCCAGGAAGCTCATCTGGGAAAACGTCAGCAAATTCCGATACGACTACCAAATCACAAAGCTTGGGCTTCCGCTTTGAAGCCTCTACTAAAGCCAAGCATATCTCAGCACCTTTTTGCGTTGCTTTCACCACTTGGAGGGAGGTCATCAGGGTTTTTCTCACACCCCGTAGACCCGTAAAGCGAGTTTTGTCTCTGCATTCTTCATTTAACAAGACTTCTTTTGATTTGCAATCAATGCACGCGCCCTGCTTTGTTAGCCAATCCATGCCAAATATGATGTCAAACTCTGACAATGGTAGCATCGCAGCCTCCAAATCAAAGTCTTGCTCTCCAATTCGAACCTTCACGCGTCGCTTCCTCCCCGTACTCATTAGGCATCCATTGAGTAAGAGCACATCCAACTTCGCCTATGCCAACATACAAGGCACTCTAACTCACACAACAAAATCTTTTGATAAGAAAGAGTGCGATGCACCAGTGTTGAACATTGCTCTCGCTTGATGATCGAATACCAATATGAAACCTAATGAGTACACGAGGAACAAACATACACAAGAATTATAAGCAATACACATGATAATAATTACAAATAATTGTACCTGTCATGACGTCGCTTTGCTTAATAGCCTCCTGCAGGCCAAGATTATTGATGATCGAATACCAATATGAAACCTAATGAGTACACGAGGAACAAACATACACAAGAATTATAAGCAATACACATGATAATAATTACAAATAATTGTACCTGTCATGACGTCGCTTTGCTTAATAGCCTCCTGCAGGCCAAGATTATAGACCCTGGGTTGCACTGGCGTATGATGAGACGTAGATGACTCCGCTTCTGATGGCGACGTTGCTGATGCGGCCGTTGATCCCCGACATAGAAAGTTCGTGGATTGGGACGGTCGTTGCCTCAAGCTTGAAGATGAGAGTCTACCACGACGTTTCTTCGCCAACGCCGCGACGTTCTTCGCCAACGCCGCTATATATTTTGCACGACGTCTGCTGCTGCCATTTTAAATAAAATATATAATTATAAATTAAATAATTATAATTATATATTTTTATTTCATCATTTATTATTATGTCCTATTTTATTATTTCATTTCAAATATGATCGGTGCTTATAACCATCAAGAGTATCTTTTATTTAGTATCTTTTATTTCATGCATGTATTATTTTATTTTATGCATTATATGTTTAGATTGTTTTCCTATTTTATGAATGGTGGAGATTGAGTGGTGTAAGGCTATTTAAAGCCATGTTTGTTGTTGATTTCATTAGGAAAGAATGAAAAATTGAAAAAAACCTAGAGATTATTGAGAGAATTTTCCTCCCCCCCCCCTCTTTGGCAAATTTCGGCCAAACCCTCTCTCCCTTTCTCTACCTTGGCCGCCGGCCACCCCCTCCCCTTTCTTATCAATCTCGACTACCTCTTTTCTCCCTTCTCCTCCTCCTCAATATTCTCCCTCACCTTCATCACCACCACCCCCTTAGGGCTCGGCCAAGTCCAAAGCCGCCACCTCCTCTCCCTCTTTAATCTCTCTTGGCCACCTCCTCTCTTTCCTCCCCCTAGGCAATATTCGGCCTTCTCCTCCTTCTCCCCTTTCTTGGTTTTCTTCTCCCTCCCTTTGCCTCCTCTCCTTGGCCGCCGGCCTCTCTTCTCTCCCTCCCTCTCTATTTCTCTCAGCCCCTCTTCCCTTCCCTACAAACTGCCGGCCACCCTAGCTCCATTCAAACTGTCACTTGCCCTCTTCCTCCAAGAACAAAACCGAACAACAACCACACCTCCTCCCCATATAACTGTTGGACGTTTTCAAGAAAATCTCTCTTCTAAACCATGGGCCTGCATCAATTTGGTATCAGAGGGAGGTTCTCGTCAATTTCCTAATTGGCACTCCTCCCCCTCTCAAAATTTAAAAATTCAAATTTCAAATATAAAATTTCCAGTTTCGAATTTCAAATTTCGAATTTCAAAATTCAAAATTCAAAATTCAAATTTCGAAATTTCAAATTTCAAATTTCAAATTTCAAAATTCAAAATTAAAATTTCAAATTTCAAATTTCAAATTTCAAATTTCAATTTCAAATTTCAAATTTTAAATTTCAAATTTCAAATTTCAAATTTCCAATTTCGAATTTCAAATTTCGAATTTCAAAATTCAAATTTTAAATTTCAAATTTCAAATTTCGAATTTCAAAATTCAAAATTAAAATTTCAAATTTCAAATTTCGAATTTCAAATTCAAATTTCAAATTTTAAAATTCAAATTTCAAATTTCAAATTTCCAATTTCGAATTTCAAATTTCGAATTTCAAAATTCAAATTTAAAAATTCAAAATTCAAATTTCAAATTTCGAATTTCAAAATTCAAAATTAAAATTTCAAATTTCAAATTTCAAATTTCGAATTTCAATTTAAAATTTCAAAATTTAAAATTCAAATTTCAAATTTCAACTTTCAAATTTCCAATTTCAAATTTCAAATTTCAAAATTCAAAATTTCAAATTTTTCTCCAAATTAAAACAAAAAATATATATAATAATAATTTTGTGCTCTGCCAATAGCTGGCTAAATTTTATTTTTAGCAATAATAAAAAAAAATCAAATTTTTTTTTAATAATCTCTTATTTATTTTCAGTAAGAACATCCAAAAAAATATTTTATTGCCTTAGTTATTAAGCGGGAATAAATCCATCTGTTGGATTTTATATAGGGTCTGATTTTTTATTCATTGCACGTGCACCAGTTCCGGGTGAGTTTTCTCTCCAGTTCTCATTATTATGGCCTATGACGTGTATGCTCCCCGTTTAGATTATTGGTATGTTAATCCCATGGCTAAACAAAATCCAGAATTGCCTTCATACCATAGGAATACCAACCATCCCCACGTTTATCCTCCCACTAGAATTGAGGCACCTACTTATGACGGTTTAGGGTATCCCCAAAATTTTAGAGACTGGCTTAAAGTATTAGAAAATTATTTTAGGTGTCATGTATGGGACGACCACCAAAAGGTTAACATAGCCCGAGATCGATTAGTAGGTCGAGCCCGCGTGTTTTGGCTAAACGAAGAGCGTCGTGTTGGTAGTTATAAACATGTTTGGCCGGCAATGCGTAGCCTACTCTCGGATCAATTTGATCCCGCCTATCTCCGCACTACTAACACCAAGCCTGTGAGTGAGTATCATTGTGGAACTAGACCCGTAACTATTCATAGGAGTTACCCTATGCCTCAGGTTAGATCATTTCCCCACAATGATATGACTACACCTAGTGTGCCTAATTCCACTCCTAGGGAAAGTACGCAGCCTAAACCCAATATTTTTGAATCAAAAAATGTTACTACTAGGGTTATGCCTCTATTAGCCTCGATGAATAAGCCCAATGAGATAGTGACTGTTACCTCTGAGGATGCTGATGTTGATATACTATCTCTGGATTTTGAGGATGACCCCGTAGGTGATAGTATTCTGGCATGTTCGCTAATGCCTGACGATTCTGAGGTGTCTGAGTCTGAGGGAATCCCTAGTGATTTAGAAGACGATGTATGGGATGATTACGTACCAATCTGTGAGAGTATTGTGAAGCCTATTATTTGCCCTACTAGCGTTGTGACTGTTCACCCTAGTATTGAGAGCCCTCTCCAGGCTATGATCCCCATCGTATTAGAGCCTACGATTACACATGCTGAGATTATATCTGAGTTACCTGAGGAGTCTGACTGTGTGGATGTCCCCATTATTATTGTGGATGAGTTACCATGTGAGGGAAGGGTAATTTTGGACGATTCTGTTGTTGTACACCCGGATGAGGGTACTTTGATGTCGTCACCGTTGGGTGAAATTTCTACTGATTTTAATTTTATCCCGGGCTTGATTTTACCGACCCTTCCCCCTACTTATTTACCCACAGATGTTGACCTTTTAGGATGAGGAACCAGAATACCTAGTTTGAGTTATGGTGTCACGCCCATTTTATCTCCTACTTTGACGTTGACGCAACGTGTAGATATTACTATGTTAAGCGCACTAGTATTTAGACTTTTCACCGCACCTCATGGGAATGACTACACGTCACTTTTGCCTGCTCATTTTTCTATGTGTCCGTCTACGGTTCCGTACCCTACTATGACTAATTCTGATTCGTCGGCAATTATGCATCTGGATGTGGTGTCCCATAGATATACTTATATACCACACCCGGTCGCACGCATTTACCCACCGCCTTTTGATGACCCTTATTTACCCACGTTTGTGACTATAGTTGGGTCTCTTGAGTTGTCTCGCTCGCACATCTTTTCACATTCGAGAGCATCCAATTCTATTGTATGTGATGAGCGGTTCACCTTGGCATGTCTTCGTGCCAAGCGTGAAAATATTAAAATTAAAATTAAGACTACTGTTTTGGAGCCCATGAAATTCTTTCCTGATTTGAATGCTCTCGTGCCACCTGACTTAACCCCCTTGTCCTCCGTATTGGGGTCTAGTCATGTAGCACATGGATTCTCTCCTCATGTGTTTTGGACGTTAGTATATCACCTTAAGTTATGTCGTACACACTTCCACTCCTTTTTGAGACTGTCCGACGCTAGAGCTAGTGATTTGGGTTTAGTCTGGTCAGTCCCCGAGCGGATACCTTCGGTCTCCGTTAATAAATTAATATGTAGGAACGCCGACCCATCCAAAATTATGAAGAACGTCGGATTTTATGCTTTTATTCTAGATTTTTATATAGCACAGAGTGTTTCACTTTATTTCAAGTTTCCGGACTTTTTACTGTACGTCTCTGTTCCACCTGAGTGCATTTCTCCGTCGTTTCTTCCTACCACTAAATATTCTTTTGGGTTGGGGAGTGTTAGTACTGTCGTGTCTATTTTCCACGTTGACTCCTTGGTTCTTGAACCGGATGGTAAGATTCAAGTTTTATTTCTTTTGCTTGACACCCTTTCGAGTTTCCTCGAAAGTCTTGTTGTTTCTATGCCTGACAGGTTTGCCGTACTGATGGATGTTCATGCTACTACGACATGGATTGTGGGGCCAGATTTGCCCAATGTTGCTGCTGCTTTTGCTTGTTCCCCCCTCACGGGCCACTCATCGGAGATGAGTAATTTTGAGTGGGGGAGGATTGATGGCGACGTTGCTGATGCGGCCGTTGATCCCCGACATAGAAAGTTCGTGGATTGGGACGGTCGTTGCCGCAAGCTTGAAGATGAGAGTCTACCACGACGTTTCTTCGCCAACGCCACGACGTTCTTCGCCAACGCCGCTATATATTTTGCACGACTCTGCCGCTGCCATTTTAAATAAAATATATAATTATAAATTAAATAATTATAATTATATATTTTTATTTCATCATTTATTATTATGTCCTATTTTATTATTTCATTTCAAATATGATGGGTGCTTATAACCATCAAGAGTATCTTTTATTTCATGCATGTATTATTTTATTTTATGCATTATATGTTTAGATTGTTTTCCTATTTTATGAATGGTGGAGATTGAGTGGTGTAAGGCTATTTAAAGCCATGCTTGTTGTTGATTTCATTAGGAAAGAATGAAAAATTGAAAAAAACCTAGAGATTATTGAGAGAATTTTCCTCCCCCCCCCCCCTCTTTGGCAAATTTCGGCCAAACCCTCTCTCCCTCTCTCTACCTTGGCCGCCGGCCACCCCCTCCCCTTTCTTATCAATCTCGACTACCTCTTTTCTCCCTTCTCCTCCTCCTCCTCAATATTCTCCCTCACCTTCACCACCACCACCCCCTTAGGGCTCGGCCAAGTCCAAAGCCGCCACCTCCTCTCCCTCTTTAATCTCTTTTGGCCACCTCCTCTCTTTCCTCCCCCTAGGCAATATTCGGCCTTCTCCTCCTTCTCCCCTTTCTTGGTTTTCTTCTCCCTCCCTTTGCCTCCTCTCCTTGGCCGTCGGCCTCTCTTCTCTCCCTCCCTCTCTATTTCTCTCAGCCCCTCTTCCCTTCCCTACAAACCGCCGACCACCCTAGCTCCATTCAAACCGCCACTTGCCCTCTTCCTCCAAGAACAAAACCGAACAACAACCACACCTCCTCCCCATATAACTGTTGGACGTTTTTAAGAAAATCTCTCTTCTAAACCATGGGCCTGCATCAGCTTCTTTCCCCTTCTCAGCATACGACGCATTCGCATTTATGTCCCACCTTGCCACAGTTGTAGCACGTGTGCAGACCTTAGCCCGTAGTAGCTCCAGAAGCAGTAGAAGGAGCTGGTCCAGACGACATAGCCTTCTTGTTCCACCTGCTGTGGAACCCGGACTTTGAAGAACTCGGTGATTTTAACTCTTGATTCCTCCCCGAGAGGTCCTTCTTACCCTGCACTCTCTTCATGTCTTGTTCCAAAGACCGGACAGTGTTTACCAGCGTAAGGAAGATCTGTATCATCAGACCGGTCAACAACAGCCTCAAATCGTCTCGCAGACCTTCATAGAATCGGTTAACCTTCCTTTCCTCATCAGCAAATAAGGCTCCTGCATACCGCCCCAGCCTAGTGAATTTTTACAAGTACTCATCCACCAGACTCTCGCCCTGAGTTAGCCTCTGGAATTGGTTTTCCAACACAATCCTTTGCGTAAAAGGGAGATACCGTGCAAGGAATAGTCTCGAAAATTCCTCCATCGAGACCTCAGACAATAACCTGCCCGCAAGCTGATGCAACTCTAGCTCGTCCCACCATAGCCTTGCCTCCCCGTCCAAAAGGAAAGTGGCTAGTGTGACTTTCTGCCTTTCCTCCTTCTCCATAGTTGTCAAGATTCTCTTCACCCGCAAGAGCCAATCCTCGGCCTGAGTCGGGGATCCCGTTCTCGTAAACTTAGGCGGATTGAAGCTCATAAAGTGCTTCAGTTGCTTCTCCATCTCTCGCCTCTCTGCCAAAGGCTCAGCCAACACTTGCCTCACCGCCACTGGCTCAACTACGCCAGCCTGCATCGTGGCCACCTCAGGGTATAACTACCATCTTAGCTGCGCATTGATCATTGAGAACACAACTTCAACAACTAAACGTATTGTCTCGGCAGAAGGAGGAGGCGTAGGTGCCTGAGACGGTGCATTACTTTCTACATAATGTTGATTTTGCGACTGCTCTGCACAGTTCCTTGTCACCTATAATTGCTCAACACACAATTTAGTGACAGATAAACATAGTAAACAACAAATAAAGGAATGCTCAGGTTCCACAAACAATGTTTTAAACATATTTCATGTGTGTTTTTCATTCCTAAGTGGACATTTACTGGTGATTTTACGTCTTCAAGGTGACGCACACACGTGCTCTTCACCCCTTAAAATAATTCGACCACAAATTCAGCGAACACGAACCGACACCTATAAGCTGATACCAAATTGTAACACCATCATTCCATCACGAATAATATAATAGAGGGCCCGGACAGGGCCCCACGCCATATTACACGAACAGACTAAAAGGTTACGAAATGAAACCACAACCTTTATAAATCTAAACGCACTCTAACACAGAGTTGCAAACTAGCGGAAACAATAACGAGTAAAAACCAGCCACCCAAGAGGGAATTTCTACTAACGGTTATACATCGGGAATGAAAAGAGTATACACCATAAATTTCTGGCCTTAAGGCCTTATAATAATAATGTTTTACCACGACAATAGTGGATTCCAAACATTGGCATGCAGGCCGGCAAAATAGGAAAAACAAAAGCAAAATATTGGGCCTTCGAGGGCTGATACAGCTATGGGCTCTAGCCTGTTATTTCCCGCTTGGCTCCGCAGTACCTGCACACAAAACATTCCATCAAGTGGTGGAAAACAAAGCAACGGTCAGCTGGAGCTGACCAAATTATAATGACCCCACCCCTTTCTCGGGGTGGTGGTGCTTAATCCCTGCAAATAATTAACATGTTTACATATTTAATATAAATGTGTAATTTAAGCACCATTCATCACAGACGATGACACAAACCGCCCAACGTCTCGTATACTTAGGGCACCTTAACGACGTACCGGGTTTCCCCAAGTCCCACCTTTTTGCCATCATAGACATATGAATGTGCATAAAGCACCTCAACGGTGAACTCCACTAGTCCACCACCATTCCCAGTCCCGGACTGGATGGTTCTGCTTGAGCATTACTAGCCAGACCTATAGCCTCGGCTCACCCTTATGGCAATGACAATTGCCACGTACTTTAGGTCTATTTAACCGAACGACATAGAGCGAGTACAATTCAGCTCTTTCGTGTTGCTCAAATCTTCGTGCCAATTAACGACAACGACGCGGGTCAGCATCCCTTTTCTCATACACGATATAACACATGTTATGCTTCATGGTTGGCTCTTGTGGCCACAAAAGTTGGGCACCCAAGGAACGCAACTCAACACGCTAGTACAGGGTCTCCGAGAGACCGATTGGGCACACAGCACCACATAAGCTCCCCGAGAGCTAATGTTATCGATACAACGATCCTATGCAAACATTAGGGTGTTTCCTGGAGCACACCTCCAGTACTAACTGCCGCCCCGGGCAGAACCCCATTCCAAAATATTCAACTTCCACGGAGTCTTCTCTGGGAACCCACAGAACATCACCAATCCAGACCACACGTCCGGATGGGCTTCACACAGCATGCCTAAAATCGCATTCATACTTCCGGGTACTAAATGCAATTAAATAATGGGGATGTACACATCGACCCGTCGGAGAGCACCTTTCCCCCACCCGTCGGTGGGGAGGGGCCTCCATGCAAACATGCTAAAATTAAGGGCTTCACATGCCCAAGAAGAAAAGTCGTTACCCTTGACGCGCGTTTCAGAGCCATAGCTTGGTCGTCACGGACTTGGTTTCCACGCACCGATCCGAGCTCCAAATCGAACGTTTCACTGCGATCCCTAGCCAAACTCGAGTAGCTCACCACTAATAACTCCGGACAGCCTCCTCCCGCAAGTGCAAACCTAACCCTAAACCTCTTTTGGTCAGCCAAGAGGAGAGGGTGGTTGGTCACGCCCTCAACCCTAGCCGGCGGAGGCCGGGACAAAGAGAAGAGGGAAGAAGGCCGGGCTGCTCCTACGCTCCCAGAAATCGAAAGAGGGAGGGAGATCGGAAGAGTACGGAGCTTCTTCCTCCCAGGCAACACACTCGACTACTACCAACGACGGCGGGAGGGAAAGGGGGAGAGGCGGGCTCTGCACCTCCTATCGACATCTACGGGAGAGAAGAGAGAGAGAGAGACATACGGGAGGTCGGGCTCGGGTCCTCCTTCAGGCGGCGATGGGAGAGAGGGAGAGGGCTCCAACTACTATCCTCCTTCCAATTTCACCGAGTGAGAGAGAGAGGGAGTGCGAGATCGGGAGGGGGAAAATGCGGCTGAGAGAGAGAGAATGAGAGGGGAGGGGTTTAATTAGATTTTATATAAAAACCCTAGCCCGAAATGCTATCCGCAAATCACGTACGTCCCCTAAACGCACCCCAAAATTAATTTGATTAAATTTGGGGCGTTACAAGATCTAAGTCTATCATGCCTAAAATTGGAATTGATCATATTGGCGCGGATCTGGACAGAATCTGTCCTACAATTACAACTTAATTATTTCCAGGGCAGCAATTTCGAATTCACTTTTAGGGAGCTACAAAGATCCTTAGAATATGTGCAATAACTCGTTGGAAATGTCTTTCCATGGGATACAAGCTTTATGTTGAGCTCGAGACCTGAATCTGAATGGATCGTGCCTAAAAATAGGCTTGAAGTCCGTCACACGCACACGACAGATTTCTGTCTAACTATTAGAAGTAAATTCCTGCACAAATCTTAAAGATAGATGAGCAGTAACTATTCATCTTCTTCCTCCAGCCAACATACAAGATGGCTTTAGCTTCTCTCCTCCTTTTCTCCCTCAATAGACAAGCGTTCTTCACGAAATCAAGTCTGTTACCTTCGTATTGAAGAGAGGAAGTGATTGAAGATATTTTCGTGGCGATCGTCGCCCTAGAATGAAAGTTCTAGCGTGACCTTCTCCTTGAAAACTCCAATAAACTCTGGCAGTCAAACTCTCTTGAGTCGACGTCTCTCCTAATTCCGGATTTAAAGATCTAGCACAAAGGGAGAGGGTATGAAGCTCACATGATTTTGGGCCATAGATTGAGTTCTTCTCCTCGGTGGCATAACAACGTTCAGCTTTCGACGACCTAGCTCAGTTCCTTCGTTCTTTCAGGGAAGAGCGGTCGGCACGATGAAGAAGAAGAAAACTCCTTCTCGTATGAGGAAGTATCATTCAATATGAAGTCTTGAGGAGTGAGAGATAAAAAAGACTGATTTGACCAAGGGTTAATGACTGATATGCCTTGAAATGAATACCCATGTCACGTGTCGCTCTCCTATTGGACCATACTTAGTCGTATTTTAAAAATATGACTTCAAAAAGACTATGTGTCGTTCCGCACAAGTCTGGAGAGCCTTCCTGTTCTGAATCATCCTATACTTCTTCCCAAGACATAATTAATTAAGACAGTACGAATGATTTTTGCCAAGCCCATTCGTCGAGACCACTCGACGGATTGGTCGAGACCACACGACGGGTTGGTCGAGACCACTCGACGGGTTGGTCGAGATCACTCGACGTGTTCGTCGAGACCACTCGACGAGTTCGTCGACACCACTCGACGGGTTCGTCGACACCACACGACGGGTTCTTCGAACCACTCGACGGGTTCGTCGACACCACTCGACGGGTTCGTGGAGTCCACTCGACGGGGTTCGTGTATTCCACTCGACGGGTTTTTGGAGTCAACTCGACGGGGTCGTGGAGTCCACTCGACGATTTGTCGAGTCTACATAAGTCAATTCATCGAGTTTACTTAAGCCTCTCCCTAATTCCATCCGGGCCTACCAGCCACCCAAGGTGACATAAAACATGCACGTCTAATTAAAAATGGGACGTTACGCAATGCGCGTGCAAAAAGTCGCGCTCACCCAAAAGGCCCAAAAATATTCGAGAATGGGGCAAAACCGCACGCACCCCCGCTAGAGCGCTGGGACAACGCACACGATGAAGTGCCCCTCATGGGTTGCGTGCGTGTGCGGCTTGCACCCGCGTGGTCGTGCGGCCACGCATCCGCGCACCGTATGATCACCCCCCCCGCACGGCCATCCCCCGCATGCGGCCACCCCCGCGCGTGCGGTCGTAGTCGCACTCCTCGCAGCCGCCCTCGCGCGCAGTCGCAGCCGCACTCCGCGCGACCGCTCACCATGCTGGGTCAGCCGCCGCCAACAATCCTCTCCGTCTCTGGCTGCCTCTACCACCACTGGCACAAATCACTCAAAAACGGAGCCACCACCCAGAGGGCACTCCCATCATTTCAGCGATTTGGGTGAGTCAAGTGATCGAAATAGAGAGACATCATTCTCCAACACAAATCACTCCCCGCCGCAATTACCACCACGACCCTCTAGAAAACTAAAAATAGGCCCCCAGACCTTCATTTGAAGAAAAACAACTCCAGAGACAAGAGAGAGTTCTGAGCTTTTCCGGCGAGATCGTAGACTGGGACCGATTCTCCGCTCAGGAATTCTCTCCGCTTTCCTCCTTGCGCTCAGGCTCCAGCACTCCTCAAGTCACGTAAACCGCCTCCGCGAGAGCGATCCCATCAAGGCTCCGCATTAACGAGAATGCTCCCTCCAGAATTCCCGTGGACTTAGAGAATTTCTCGGCCGAAATGCTCCCACCCAGGTTCCGCGAGCTCAGTAACACTCTAAGGCTAGAGCGCTTCCATCGAAGCTCCAAGGTCTTAGCCGTTTTTTCTCATTTCCTGCACCTAAAACGGAGTAGCGACTTATTGCCCTCCGAGATCAAACCAAACTCTGTAAAACTTCAAAAAGATAGTGGATTTTAGCTCAACACAGTTCCAACCACGTGGTTCTCACCATTTCCGGGTTTTTATGTAAAAAATGCATATTGTCATTTGCTGCGGTTCATTTTAACTGTTTGCGCCCCCGGTCCGATTCCGAACTAAGATGGTTCGATTTCTCCGGACCGGGGAAAGACCCACACCATTTATATATAAAAATTAATATTTATGTTATAATAATTTAAGCTAAATTATGCGTTATTAGGAACGACGATGACCAACGGCAGAGGAGGTGGCCGGCGGAGCGCGCACGGAAGGGGAGCATGCCTGAGCGCTGCACCGTGCGGGCGTTCTGCGCGCGGACGTTGTGCTTGCTTGCTCGTGCGGGCCTTACTTGACCCCCTTGCGTGTGTGTTCATACTTAGCTCCGACCCTTCTTCCGGGATGATTTTTTGGCCCCTTCGAGCATGTGCGACTCGTTCGGTTGGATCGTATTGCTTGAATACTGTTGGCGGAGTTGAACTGCTTTGACTTTAAAAATGTAGAGGAATCCCATCATTAATATAATGAAATTGTTTTCTACTATTAAGAGAAAGAGCGGACAAAAAGGTATATACTTTCCTTCCACTCATTATTTTCATAATAATATAAATTTGGTGTCGTTCATTGTCGTACTTTTTTTTTCACCAAAAAGCCTTTAATTTACCCCGTCAGCAAAGAATCGAATTCCTTGAAGAAGCCATTACCCCGGGGTGGGTCTGGGAGGGGGGGGGGGGGTAAAGTTCGGTTTTGCACTTCACGGTACAGTGCAGGTAGGAGATGATGACATATGGCATTTAAAAATCTCATGGTAAGAAATAAACAAAGATTTTTCTTCTTTGATTGAAAAAAATGGCAGAAGAATTCCTGTACTGCACCAAAAAATGGCGGAAGAATTCCTGCACTGCACCGCCATTTCCCGCATTTTCCCCGCCCTGCTGTTTTCCTCCGCCCCTCTCCTCCTCCATCTACCATCCAATATTTCCTGTATCGCCATTTCCATCCAATATTTCCTGCACCGATAGATGAGTCAAGGAAGAGAAATAGTGCGTTGCTTTGCTGCCATTTCCCTCCATTGCCAATATTTCCTGCAATTTCCCTCCATTACCATCTAATATTTCCCGCCATTTCCCTCCAATATTTCCTGCAGCGGTAGATGAGCCAGTGAGGTCGCCGGAAATAGTGCGTTGCTTTGTTCCGTCGAAATACTCTGCCATTTCAGTCTTGCTCCACCCTCTCCTCCATGGCGTGATTGTTCCAGCCGTCGCAGACAAGATGACCAGTGCCCTCATCTTTCTTGTCGCTGTTTTTATTCTTCCCGGTGTTCTTTGAGGCAATCTATGCTGAGGATTTGTGCCTCTTCTCTAATTGATGTGTATTAGTCTCCTAGGATTAGTCCATATTCTTGTGATGAAACGTATTTTTTGTGTGCAAAGCATTAGGTGATTTTGCAACTAATTGACCAGAGATCCTCTGCAATAGAATCCCAACTTGGATCTCTAGAAGATGTAACTGGAAACACAAAAATATCACCAAGTCCCTCCCACCTAAAAATCAAAATGTTAACCTTATCAAACTTAAAACTCAATGAATGAATTGGTATTTGCCAGCAAGAACATGGATAATTAAGATCTATTTGGCATTGTTGGTATCTAGATTTGATGAACGAGGGATAGGTACGTTAGGGATCTAATGAATTGGTAACTGTATGTGTATTGTCGGTATCTAGATTTTGTAATTTCACAAGGTGTGTTGGGCTAACTTTATTATATAAATCGTTATCAAATTTGTCTTGTTACACAAATTAATCCTGTTACGATGGAGCTTAGCCGTTTGGCATGACGGCAGCAGTCATGAACGCAGTGGTTAGACAAATAAATCCTCAACTGATTATAAAAAGAGAGATAATTATACCACTTTTAATTATAAAAACGAAGGATAATCATTGCTTAATTGACAATTACAAAGGTACAAAATATTCAAAATATTCAAAGCTTCAATCATGCAAGAGAAAATACACAACTATATATTAAAAAAAATGAAATGGAACACCACCATCATGTCTTCCTTGTAAGACAGTCTTTTGTTTCTTTTGCGTCAACTTCTCTTGCCATTGTTTCAGCTTTTTCGCGTTTTTTACTTTCACTTCTTTTTTCTTAAAATCTTTTGCACGAGCAAAATTTGGATCATTCAAATCATACTCACCTCCAAATTCCATGATTTTTCTCTAACATCATCTTCAACGGTACCATTTGATGATACAATTTTTTCAATTTCTTGACACAATTGCGGTAAACAATGAGATAAATGTTTAAACGCATCTTCATTCTCAACTGCCATTGCCACCATTTTTACTGCTACATGAGACCATGTCCTATATCTAGCTGCCACGAACAACTTTGGATCCTCCTCATATGTAGAAGGTAGATATGATGAACATGTCTTTGCATCCTTTCTCCACCGTCCTAAAATATATATAGAAGGTAAATCTGTTATGTCCATTCTATCCAGAACCTTAAGAGTATGTCTACATAAAATCCCAAAGCTTTCAAATTTCTTGCAATTGCAGCATACGGTTTGAGCTTCTCGATCACCAATAACATGGTATTGTTTGAGCTTCTCGGTCACCTCAAACCTTACTCCAACATCAACCTCCTCGCACTGTTTAACTTTACAAGCAATTGATGCTAGAAACTCTTTTTGAAATAGTTCAAATATTGAATAAGTGTAACACCTTGAAGCCGTCAACAACATATCACAGTCATGAATCATTAAATCTGGGATTTTATCATTTATGATAAAAATTGACTTCAATTCATTGTACCTTACGTCCTGTAAAACTCGATCAAAGTGAGTGAAAAATTCGGACAAGTTATGATCCTTATTGAGATATCGCTGTATCATTGCATTAAAACTTTCACTTAACTGGGTGCTTCGCATTCCTCCCGAGAAATGCCATTTCATATATACATGTGCCCACTTTTCTCTTAATTTCCATGTTTTTTGCATCCATACATTGTCTTGCAATTTGTATTGAATGAGTATTTTACACCATGCTTCATTCAGTTCATCCTCTGACTCATATGAATAAAATCAAGCACCCAAATCACGAAGGAACGGTGATCCCTTCTTGCACAAATATCCTAAATGGTTTAAGACATTTTGAGAAAGGTGCCAAGTACAAAGGCCATAATATGTGTCTGCCATGATATTTTTAAGAGCGCTTGTCATTGCTTGGTCTTGATCTATGAAAATCGACACAGGTTTTTTCCCTAACATTGCATGTACAAAAGTCTGAAACACCCACTCAAATGAAGGAATTGTTTCATCGTACATAAGAGCAGCTCCAAAAATAACTGTTTGTCTGAAATGGTTGAATCCCACAAAACAACCAAACGGTCGTGATTCCTTATTTGTCCGAAAGGTAGTGTCAAAAGACACGATATCACCAAAATCTGCATAGTCGCTAATCATTCTACCATCGGCCCAAAATATATTAGTGATATACTCGGTAAAATCCATTTGGACGACATAGTAAAAATAAGGGTCTTCTCCATTCTTATCTTGTAGATATTTCATCAAGCCGTCTAAACCCCCGTACTCCATGTCTCTTTGCCTTCTAGTACGCAAGTACCATTTTAAATCTTCATTTGTGAAGCCTAGGTTCTCTTTACCTCCAACTTGAGTGCTCATTAGGTTCAAAGACGCCTTCAAAGATAAACCAGAATCTGCAGCAATGGAAGCATTGGTTTTTTGTACCAAAGTTATTCGTCGTTGCGATAACATCATATGAGTCACTTCTATTATGTGTAATTCATGATTATGGAATTCATAAAATACGGTTGCAATCCATTTATTTGTTCTCGATTCAAGCCGACACCAAAACATGCTCTACATTTAGTTCTTGTCAACTTTACTCTAGTATTACGTGCTTGCCCATTTCTCATCTTTGTTCTTTCTCCCTCTTTTGAACAAACGAATCTTCGATTATTCACGATGCCATCCTTTCTACTCCGATTTCGATAATGTTTCCTGATACTAAAACCAGCATGTCTCCCGTACTCATTGTAGAACTGATATGCGAGTTCATCAGAATCAAACTCCATTCCGAGAGGAGTAATTTGTTGCTCGACATGTGGAGTATACTTTAGCTCATCACTTTCTCTGTCCTCGATGATATTGCCTGTACTCGGCATTTGGATTCCACCTAATCAAATAATTCAGACATTAGAAAAATACGCACACTACATGCGTGCACTAATGACTTGCATGCACTGCTAAAGAAGAAACAAAAAAAAATGCTCAATCCAGCCAACACTACATGCATGAAAAGTGATCAAATCATCCAAATCAAACAACCATAATCTCACAGTAATACGAATTCACAAGCGCATCACATGACAAACATTAAAAATCAAATACCCATCTCTGTGCAAAGGAACCGTATTACAGTTTTCCTATTCAACCTATGCTTCGAATACCATTCACAAGCTCGTCCAAGAAATCAAGAAAAAGTAAAGGAAGGGCAGAAGAAATCAAATACCCATCACGGTGGAGCAAGACTGAAATGAAAGAGTATTTCGACGGAGCAAATTAGCAACACACTATTTCCGGCAACCTCACTGGCTCATCTACCGCTGCAGGAAATATTGGAGGGAAATGGAGGGAAATGACGGGAAATATTACATGGTAATGGAGGGAAATGACTCATCTACACTTCTCTTCCTTGACTCATCTACCGATGCAGGAAATATTGGAGGGAAATGGCAGTACAGGAAATATTAGATGGTAGATGGAGGAGGAGGGGCGGAGGAAAACAACAGGGAGGGGAAAATGCGTGAAATGGCGGTGCAGTGCGGGAATTCTTCCGCTATTTTTTTCAATCAAAGAAGAAAAAACTTTGTTTATTTCTAACTATGAGATTGTTAAATGCCAGATGTCATCATCTCCTACCTGCACTGTACCGTGAAGTGCAACCGAACTTCCCCCCCCCCCCCCCCCCCAATTACCTCGGCTTCCCCCGCATGACAACTGTCCAAAACATACTCGTGCCAAACGTACGGCTCTGATATCGACATCATTTCAACGTGCCAGCACAGTCCCATCCCCACCACCGTTCAATCTTCCCCAACTCGTTAGACGGGTAGCGTTCCCTCTTCTGGGAGCGGGTGAGATCCAAGCCGTCCAGCTTTTAATCCAATATTTGTGCTTTAACAAAATAAAAATAAAATAAAAAAACAAGCAAAACACAAACTTTTAAGGCCCATCAAATGACTTCTACGCTGCACACGCTCCTTCCTTTGAAAGCGGATAGCCCAGAAAAAAATTATTTCATTAGACTCATCCGCCGCGCCCAGTGTTACCGTACAGTGTAATTTAGAGACATCGGATCCCTTGTGAGTTGTGATTCGCACTCCCAAAAACACAAGAGAAATTGTTTATTAATTGTAAAATGGCAGTCCCTTCGTAAGAGTCAAGCAAAGCCGTCGTTTAGGGGTAAAATAGAGGAAAAGGTTTGGATGGGGATAAAAACGAAAGGAAAATAATTTACACACTCCGTTTCTTCGCAATTGAATATTGACCGCCTTTTCCTTTTTCTATCGTCGGAACTGTAAAGATCTCCGGGATACCTGTTCCGAAAATTTTCGTCTGCTAGGATTGTTATCGGTCTTCCCCTCCCCCAAAATTCTGGTTGGATCGAGAATTCGTGTAAGATTTGGTCGTGAAACCCTTCGATTGACTGAAACACTAGGGTTTCTCACGGTCTGATGAGTTTCGCCTTCCTCTGCGAATGTCTTATCCCCACTCCGCTGTGCTGCTGCTGTTTTTTGTCGTCGTCTCAGGGAGCCCGAACCCTAGAGCTCATATCGAGGAAGAGTCGTTCTCGGTGCTGAGCGAGAATTTTATGTGGCACGACTATTCGCCGCCATCGCCACCGCCACCGTCGCCATTCAATCCTCCAACGTGTTCCTGCGAGGAGGATCTTGGGGGAGCGGGATCCTTCCACACACTCTGTGTGCTGAGTCAGAGCGTGCACCTTAGTGGGGATGTTTACATTAAAGGAAATGGGAGCCTTAGTCTTCTTCCTGGGGTTGAGCTTAGCTGTCCGGTTCTGGGATGCATTGTTCTGGTCAACCTTTCTGGAACCATCACCATCGGGCGCTGTTCGGCCATTGTTGCTGGGACGGTTAAGCTGGCCGCGTCCAGCATGAGCATTGGGGAGGGCGCGTCATTGAGCACGTCGTCTATGGCCGGGGAACCACCGCCACAGACCAGCGGTGCTGCCACAGGGGTTCATGGAGATGGTGGTGGACATGGTGGTCGAGGAGCTAGCTGCTTCTTGAGGGATGGACAGGCGCAGGATGACTCCTGGGGCGGAGACACCTATGCGTGGTCAACACTTATGCTTCCATGCAGCTACGGAAGCAAGGGGGCTTCAACTAGTTTGGAAGAAGATTTTGGGGGAGCCGGTGGGGGTCGGGTCTGGTTGGAGATTGATGAAATGCTGGAGGTCAATGGAACAATCAGCGCGGACGGTGGTGAGGGTGGACCCAAAGGTGGGGGCGGTTCTGGAGGAAGCATTTTTATCTCGGCCGCCAAAATGTAATAATACGTTTCTTTTTTGCATTACATAAAGTTGGCTTGTATCCATTTTTTCTCATTATTCAGGTTGGATTAAACATCAATCATGATTGTATTACATTAGTTGCGTGCATTTTGTAAGTTGCTAGGAAAAACCATGTACATGCTCCTTCTTTAGTTTATTCTTGCAAGTTGCCCTTATTAGTTGCGTGCATTTTGCATATCATGTGATGGGCCTTTGTTTGAGTTATGAATATTACAATTGATCAGTGTTGATTACTGCTTAAGACATCTCTTATTTATTCTATGGCTGTTATGGATGATATTTAGAATGGCAAGGTTGATTTCTAATGAGGAAATTGTTATGATATAGACAATATTTATAATTTTAAGATGGTTTTACTTTCAATTATGATCATATCTCTTGATGCTTGATAGTTCTTAAGTTGAAACATACTATGCATAGTCTAACCTATATTAGCCAACAATGAAACTATTTAAGCATGAAGGATGCCCATTCCTGACCTTACCTGTCAGATCTCTAAATTGAATATATGTCGGAAGAACATAGTATCTTTGGTATACGTTGTGGATGTATTTTGAGTATTTTTTTCTTGTCTTTCAAAATATCTTAAATTCTTAATACAACTCAAATGACATAAGAAAATATAAAATATGGGCATTTTTACATAGCACTTGTTGTATTGTTATGATCTTTAAACACATTGATTTTAACAAACTGCACTTAAATCTTGTGTTTCCAACATTGTTTTTTTCCATCCGATATTATAGAAAATGTTATACCGCTAAAGATGATTCATAGGCATGTGCACTACATTCCTTTACCTCTTTCCCTTAAAACAATATTTTATTCTTCCTAAAAAACTATTATCTCATCTTTTCCTCCCTCACCACAAATCCCATCGCGTCAACAGGAATAAGAAAGATCGTTGATGCCACCGTTATGGTAGTTGGAGAGGCCGAGGCTATTGGAGGAGGTGGTGTAATGGGTGGAATTGGAAAATTTGGCCCCACGATTCCGACAGTTTCCATTCGAGCAAGGCAATTTTTCTTAATTCTGCCACTTCAATGTATTACGACACCGAGCATAACAGATGATCATAGCCGTTCACGCCGGGTGTCCAACCTCCCCTCTCGTTATAAATAAGGGTGGGTGTTCTCATTTTGAGACGTTGTTGAATTTGTGAGTGATTCCAGATCTGGCAATCCCTCGTGTTGCGACGTTGTGAGATCCCAGGGTGCGACATCCCGATTATTTTTTGTTATTCCTTTGTTATTTTAATTTTCCAGACATCCCACTCTTCAGTCCCACAGTTCTTCCCCAAAACTACCTATCTCTGTAATGTATCCACTGTTCTTCACACGTTTTATCTGTAATCGCCCGTACATCTTGTTTCTCCCCCTCGACGGAAGCTGCACACTTCTCTTGTCATCGTCGTTCTCTAGCTGCTCAGAGCCACTAACCGCCCTTGTTCCTCTTCGCACAACACTGCTAAGCCGCTAACCACCTTTGTTACTCCACACAACTTCTCCATTCGCAAGCTACCTCCCTCACCCACTCGACCTGGCCTAGCGAACAAGTATCCCTAATCGCTTTCTGCATCCCACGCTACCATCGTCACACAAGAGCAAGCGTCCGCTCTATTCCTGTTCGAAGCCGTAACTCCTTTGACGCCTTCAGCACTCCGCGCCCCTTCCCCTACATTTTGATCCTCCTCCGGTAAATAGCCCAACCCCTACCTCCACCCTCTGTTACAACAAAACTCATGTCAACACCACTTGCCCGAGCACCCTTTCTCCTCCCCTCAACCCAAGCCAGTCTCTTCCTTAACATTCAAGCCCACATTCAGGACTTTGTTGCTTCCTTGTTGCTGGGATTGACCTCTAACAACCATTCCTGTTTTTGTTTCCGTCGCCAAGAAGACTCTCAACGACCACTCACCAATGCCTTGCCCCATCAGTTCCCTATTATTTGTGAGTATCTTATATTGTGTTCCTTCTTTTATTATTGGATATTGAAAGTTTAACACAAATATTGCAGAAATATTGACTTGTTTGCATAGTTGATACAAAGTTCATATTTTCCTATAAAATTTATTCGCACAAGTTGTGGTTGAAAATCCTCCGTGTGGAGAAAGCCTTGATATTGTTCATGCACTTGAAATTTTAGATTCACATTGATGCGGAGCGAAAACGTGGACCTACAACGGAGGACGGGTTTTGGGCCCATTCAGGGCTAATTGGAGACTTACCATATATTACGTGCCCAGATTGATGATCCGACTCCGCGAATGCGTCTGGATTCGCGTTGCGAATCAATTTCATATATAGCTATGCATTTTTAGTTATTATTTCTTGTAGTTTTGTCCCAGAAATTAACGACCTATCATAGTCGTTAATTCTGGGTGCCCTGATTTTTATTTGTTAGAAATAGGTTGTTTAGGGCTGCCGTCTTTTTATTGCTGAATGTGTGGAGAGCTTTTTCCTTCATTCCAGTGATCTCCTCTGCGGTGCTGACTCCGTGGAACCTCTTGGTGACGACTCCTTCAGTATGATATTTATATCTTTGTATTTTCCTCCTCCCCCACCCTCCACCGTGCTGTCCATCCGCCACCGCCCCCTCAAAATCCCCCCACCCCGCTTTGTCCAAACAGCCGCCCACCCTTTGTTTTCCCTCCAGCCGCCCCTCTACCAACCGCCGCCCCTCAGCCCACAAACCGCCCCCTTTTCCCCTACTGGTCGCCGGCCCCAACCCTCGCAAAACCACCTCCCGCCCCTTCCAAAACAGGCCACTCCCCCTGTTACTTCCAGATCTGGTCATCCCTTCCTTCCCCTCTTTTTTTGCTGCCGTATCCCCTCCAAACACCTCCCAGCCAACCCCCACCAGCCTCTGCTCCACTCCCCTCCCAAATCCAAGGCTAACACCAGTCCCTCTCCCTAATTCTAGGCTTTCCAGCCACCACCTTCTCCAAAACACGTGGATCCACCTATCAACAGCTGGTTGTTAACAGATTTGCCTAGATCTGGGCTTTCCAGCCCCATTCCAGCCACCCCCTCCTCTGATCCGGCCCTCCCCCTCCACCAACCACCGGAACCCCTCTCTTAGCCCTCCAACATCCAGATTTATTTTATTACAACATCCCTAATCCTTGTATCGTGTTTTTTTTTGTATTGGTAGTTGGTTGTAAGACATTATTACGGTTTGCTTATTACATGTCTGCCTGGATTTTTCAGTTTATTATCGTACTTTGCTCCTGGATAAATCTCTAACTGCAGGAAGGATCGATTTGCCGCGCGCTTTCTCTTTGGACCTCATCGCGGAGGAAAACCAAAGCTTGCTCGCTTAAATAAATAATTTTTCCTTGCTTTGAAATATCTGCGTGAGATTTAATTTTTTTTATTATCTATTTTGAATTCACACCGTCGGACTTGCATGATATGTATGATTAGAGCATTGTTCATCCGTCACTGATAGATTCGTCCTGCATCAATTGGTATCAGAGCCAGGTTGCACACACTTTTCGATACACAGTTGTAGTGTCTATAAGTTTTCATCTTGTCTATGTTTCACCAATATTCCCCTCCTCAATTTGGAGGTTTCGAGTCCACTTACACCCGCTCTCATGGAGCCTTGTCAGGGAGAGACCCTCACGTCATTAAGACGATTATTCTCGATTGCAGCACATCACTTTCAGAAATCGTGTTGACCAACCGACACGGCCGCGCTATGCTAGAGATGATCCGTATGATAATTGTCGTCGTTCGTATCCTTGCACGCGAGCTGATCGTGTTGATCCTTCGACACGACCCGTTACCTTAGGGATGATTATCATGAGGATCGCCGTTCTGAGAGAGATCTCGAAAGTCAGTTTTGAACCATTGCCCCTTCTTTTGACGGCTCATCGAGTCCTGAGACTTTAAGTTATTCGCTCGTAGATATGGAGTATTATCTCGATCATTTTGAGTTATTCGGTGAGCGTCGCATTAAGTTTGCGAAACTTAGGGTTTTAGACCAGCCGAGAGCTTATTGGTTTAACGTTGAGAAGACCCGTGAGCTTGATCGTTTTCATCGCATCACTAGTTGGGTGGACATGGAACACATATTGTGTCAGAGGTATCTGCTTTCGTCGTATCAAAGTCGTTTGGTCGAGCAATTATTTTCTTTTCAACAAGAATCCATGTCTGTCGCTGAGTGTAGGGATCACTTTGATGAGTTAGTTGTGAGGAGTGATATCCGAGAGAACCCAGCCATGACACTTCCTTATTTCGGTCTAGATTTTGATGTGACATACGTACTGAGTTGGTTTATCATAGCTCGAAGTCTCTCGAGCAGACATATCAGCTCGCCCTTCGTTATGAACAGTCTTTGAGATCCGTAAGAGCTAGTCGATTGGACTATCACCTTGACCTCCGCAGTACGTGTCTCTCCCATATCGAGGTCGCCACGATGCCTACCATTGTCCCGTCAGCCACGAAAGTAGTGATACCAGATACGGATTACTCTCACCCCAGTGAGGTGCTTAGCCCCGTGACTGATCTATCTTTTGTGTCCGACTCATCTCTGGTGACCCCGACCAAGAGTGAGTCCGAGCAACCTATTGACGACATCCCTACCTAGACCGATTTCTTGACACCGTACCTACATACCCTTTCTTGAGAGTAGGTCTATGTCCCTCTCTCCCTGTCATTGCTCCGAGTCACTTCATGATCGGGAGCCTAGAGCCAGGGGTTGAGCTCGTAGTGGCTATGTCCATTTACGGGGACACTGCCCCTTACGATGATACTCATCTGTTGGAACTTGACCTAGTGACGAGTTCTATGTCGAGCCCCCTGTTGAGCCTCCTGATGATCCGCCATATCCTGGTGAGGATGAGACTCAGGTGAGGCACTCATGTATGGGTATCGATTTATTGACACCTCTTCCATTATCATCCCTGACTTTGCCCCAGAGGATGAATATTGTGTGGAACATCAAGTATTTGGGACACCACCTGCTGACACATCGCACTCTCGATGAGTTTTGGGACGCACCATCTGCTGACACACCAGACAAGTTTTTTATTTTCGGGGATACCATACTATAGAGCCACGTCTTCCTGTCGGCGTACACGATTTTCACTCAGGTGGTCGTCGCATTCATGATGACTTTTCATACGTACCTCTTAGTGCTGATGTGTTACGTTCCCCGAGAGATATTTGACTATTTACGAGCTCGTATTTGAGTGTAGATGTTTCGCACGGTCACCTGAACACTCGGTACACACAGGTTGAGTTCTTCTACACTCCATCGAGAGAGCCGCCTAATAGACCATCACATTTTAGAGACATCCCTATCATTAGTAGAATCTCCCCTAGCGAGTGTATCGTGTCTGTCGTATTTTATGCGCATCATTTGCATTATCTGCATGAATCTGTTGAGTCATTCGCTCTTCATTTGCATTATCTGCATGAGTCCATTGATTTATGTGTTCCTCATTTGCATGTGTTACATGAGTCGGTCCGACGGAAAATTAATATTGATAATAAATCTTGTAAATCACATGCTGATGTTCACTGACAAGAGCAGATATTTCATGAAGGCGAGCAAGTGATAGTGAGAATCTGCGTTGTGAGGCTCCGTGTGAGGCTTGCTAAAAGTTTAAGCGTTAGGAGAATAGATTCCTACACCGTCTTGAGACGCATCAGGACAAATGCTTATGAGTTGGACATTCGCGCGAGCATGGGTATCCATCCCGTGTTCAATGTCGAGGACCTGACGCCATACTTTGCACCTCACAAGTATTCGGGCCCACATCTTGGCGGCCCTCTCGAGATTTTACCACCTTTTTTACCACCCACCATTCAGCCTACCCCCGAGCCTTTGCCACCACATTCATTGCCCTGTGCTCAGCCCACGTCTGACCTCCACTTACCCGAGATTCTGTTCCCAACGGTTTCACCATTGACATCTCAGATCCTACAAGATCCTTCTACTAGTGTGTTGAGAGATGAGCTTATCGCTGGGGCCATTACGCATGAGTCCGTCCCCTCTACAAACGGTCTTGTGTGCCGCTACCTGGTTTGCTGGCGCGGACGACCCTTCACCGACGACACCGGGATGCTACCCGCAGAGCTTGATCGATTCTCCCATGGATTTTGACTTCAGTACGACCATCTCCATTCATCGGAGATGGAAGCTTTTTAGTCCGGAGGAGTTGATTGGGGAGGACACTTTTCCAGCTATGACATTTGGACGACCTCTGGTAGACCTCATCGTGTCATACCCGACATTTTTCGAGAGAATTCTGACCCCTATTTATAGAAAAATGGATTCTTTCAAGCCGGGGAGAATGATGCAGAGTAGAGACGTGGACCTGCAACGAAGGACGAGTTTTGGGCCCGTTCGGGGCTGATTGGCAACTTACCATATATGGCGTGCTCGGATCGATGATCCGACTCTGCGGATGCGTCCGGTTTCGCGTTGCGAATCAATTTCATACATAACTTTGTATTTTTCAGTTATTATTTCATGTAGTTTTGGCCATGAAACCAACGACCAATCATAGTCGTTGATTCCGGGTGCCATAATTTTCATTTGTTATAAATAAGTTGTTCAGGGCTGCCGTCTTTTCATTGCTGAATGTGTGGAGAGCTTCTTCCGTCATTATGGTGATCTCCTTAGCAGTGCCGACTCCGTGGAACCCCTTGGTGACGACTCCTTGGGTAAGATCTTTGTACCTTTATATTTTCTTCCTCCCCCACCCTCCACCTTGCTGTCCAGCCGCCTCCGCCCCGCCCCCACAAAATCCCTCCTCCCTGCTCTGTCCAAGCCGCCGCCCACCCTCAGTTTGCCCTCTAGCCGGCCCTCTTCCAACTGCCGCCCCTCAACCCACAAACCGCCCCCTTTTCCCCTACAAGCTGCCGGCCCCATCCCTCCCAGAACCACCTCCCACCCCTTCCAAAACAGGCCGCCCTTCCCTTGTTACTTCCAGATTTGGTCAGCCCTTCCTTCCCCTCTTTCTTTGCTGTCGTATCCCCTCCAAACACCTCCCAGCCACCCCCCGCCAGCCTCTGCTCCACTTCCCTCCTAGATCCAAGGCTGCCACCAGTCCCTCTCCCTAATTCCAGTCACCACCTTCTCCAAAACACGTGGATCCACCTCCCAACAACTGATTGTTAACAGATCTGCCCAGATCTGGGCTTTCCAGCCCAATTCCAGCCACCCCCTTCTCTGATCCGGCCCTACCCCTCCTCCACCGACCTCCCCCTTTCCCGATCTGATCCACCAACCACTGGAACCCCTCTTCGAGCCCTCCAACATCTAGATTTATTTTATTACAGCAATCCTAATCCTAGTATTGTGTTTTTTTTGTATTGGTAGTTGGTTGTAAGACATTATTACGGTTTGCTTATTACATGTTTGCCTGGATTTTTCAGTTTATTATAGTATTTTGCTTTTAGATAAATCTCTAACTGCAGGAAGGACCGATTCACCTCACGCTTTTTCTTTGGTCCCCCACGCGGAGGAAAATCAAATCTTGCTCGCTTAAATAAATTGTTTTGCCTTGCTTTGAAATATCTGCGTGAGATTTAATTTTTTTTATTATCTATTTTGAGTTCACACCGTTGGACTTACATGACATGTAGGGTTAGGTCATCGTTCATCCGCCGCCTATAGATTTGTCCTGCGTCACACATTGTGTAGATTTGCCTAACTTTCATAATTATATATCTGCTAGTATCGGACTCTGGCTAATAATTTTAAAAACATGCATCTCTCATTTATGGGTTCTGTTGTTGTTGTTGATGCATCTCTCATTTATGTTGAGATTGATCGTATTCATTCCGTACATCCACTTAAATTTGCATTAGCGTGTCTGCACCATCATTTTCACAGCCCGTTCTGCATCACATACCATACCTAATCCCGAAGGGATTAATGACAAAAAATGTAAGCATCCTTTTCACTAAACTTAAAACAATAGTATGAACTAACACCAAATAACCTTATTACATTATCATGGTGATACCCTACTTCAATGTTCTCTTAATATAAACTACTAAAATAAAAATGATAAAATACTGTCCTTTAAAATTCGTGTGATCAGCCATAAGCTCCATACATAGCATGCTGATCCGGACGGGATTAATCACAAAATTGTAAGCACACTTGTTACTATACTAAAAACAGTAGTATGAACATGAACGAACAACAGCAAACATGTATTTAACAATATAGTAAAGCAATAGTAAGATTGAGGAAAACATGATAATTTTATTTTTAAATATAAATACAACCTATCTAATGATCAGCTTGGTGTCAATTCCGAAAGACAAAGCACATCCGGTAAACAATTGAACATAGAACAATACATGCAAATAATCTTATTTTATATCTTCATATTCCATGCTACCTATCATCATATGCCAGTTAGCTAGAGTGATTTGCTTTCCAACCATGTATTACACTATGAAAGATTGAAAGTGGTAGTCAACAACAGACACTATACCAACATTTTTCACTCTTTGGAAGAGGTACACTACTAGCCATTGACAGCCATCACTTATTTGAAGACAAGGCAGCCCACATCACATAGGACACGTACAACACTCAACACAATTCCTCACATGCCCCACTTAACTCACATGTGGTCTATTGAAGCACACATCTTAAGTCTCACTCCAGGAGATTATATGTACAAGGTTCCACCCCAAAAAAAACATTACTCATGACGTGGCAGGAGAACTCATTTCCTCTGCTATTCATAATTCAAGATTATCCTCTACATACTTGCTAGGCATGATTAAACTATTTTTTATTCCATTCATGTCTTGGTCAAATTATCCATCAAGCTATCATGGTATTGCCCATATTCACAATTTATTCTTAGGAATCACAAATACATCACCCATTTTCGCATCACCTGTTATTTTTAATCCCATAAACCACTTCAAAAGATAACACATTCAAAATAACATAAATCCAAAGAAAATTCCTTTTTCAAAACTGTTTGTCTACCCAAATTATGCATCATACATACAATTAGTTAAAGCACATCATTTTCTATATTAAAATTACATATCTGCCGCACAATTTACTAAAACTTCAGATATTTTTTGACCTGGAATGGGTTTTTCATCGTTTACATGACTTACCATATGTTAAATTGATTGTCTACATGATCCAAAGATCGTATATACAATTTTTATTTTTCCAATTGTTTTTCTTTGGATCCAACATAACTTGTGAAATCATCAAACACGATTATACTTTCAAAATAGTAATTTTACATATGGAATGTTTTTCTATCCAATTAGTAAATCAGTTCATTAGGGCAAGAAGAACGGATGACTTTGTTATTAAGTTGAGCAAAAGGGTTATAAGTTGAGCAACAAGGTAATAAGTTGAGCAGAGCAGCAGGGTAATAAGTTGAGCAGAGCAAAGAAGGAATATATGGAGCTTAAATTTAGCAGTGCAAGAAGGACGGATGACTTCGTTATTAAGTTGGGTGGACAAGATATTTCCCGTAGTGAGTTTTTTAAATATCTTGGATCGATAGTTCAAAAAGACGGACGTATTGATAAAGATGTGACACATAGAATTTAAGCGGGTTGGTTGAAGTGGACAGGTGCGTCAGGGATCTTTTGTGATCGTAAAGTACCATTAAAACTTAAGGGCAAGTTTTACCGTACTGTAATTAGACCAGCGATGCTCTGTGGTTCTGAGTGTTGGGCAGTGAATTGTGTACATGAGCAAAAAATGGGAGTTGTGGAGGTGAGAATGCTTAGGTGAATGTGTGGACACACGAGACTGGATAAAATTAAGAATGAATGTATCAGGGATAAGACAAGAGTAGCACCAATTACAGAGAAGATGCGAGATGCTCAACTAAGATGGTTTGGACACGTACAAATGAGACCATTATAGGCACCTATTAGGCGTTGTAAGAGTCTAGTCACTAGGCATGTTAAACAAGGTAGGGATGAACCAATAAAGAATTGGAATGAAACTATAAGGAACGACATGATGTACTTAGGCATTAATTAGATTATGACAAAAGTTAGGGCATAATGGAGACAAAGGATCCATATAGCCGACCCCACTATAGTTTTGATCGATGAGACTCGCGAGGGTGTAAATGCAAAACTTGAATCTTGGCGAGACAATTTAGAAAAGAAGGGTTTTAGGTTGAGCAAAACAATGACAGAGTATATGAAGCTTAAATTTAACAGTACAAGAAGGACAAATGACTTCGTTATTAAGTTGGGTGATCAAGATATTTCCCGTAGTGAGTGTTTTAAATATCTTGGATCGATAGTTCAAAAAGATGGAGGTATTGATAAAGATGTGACACATAGAATCCAAGTGGGTTGGTTGAAGTGGAGAGGCGCGTCAGGGATCTTATGTGATCGTAAAATACCATTAAAACTTAAGGGCAAGTTTTACCGTACTGCAATTAGACCAGCGATGCTCTATGGTTCTGATTCTGAGTGTTGGGCAGTGAATTGTGTACATGAGCAAAAAATGGGAGTTGCGGAGATGAGAATGGTTAGGTGAATGTGTGGACACACAAGACTGGATAGAATTAGGAATGAATGTATGAGGGATAGGACATGAGTAACACCAATTGCAGAGAAGATGCGAGAAGCTCGACTGAGATGGTTTGGACACGTACAAAGGAGACCATTAGAGGCACATGTTAGGCATTGTGAGAGTTTAGTCACTAGTAGAGCTGTCACTTAAAACCGAAAACCGTAAACCGAACCGGAACCGCAAAGAACCGGACCGAACCATTTGCAAATTATTCGGGTTCTGGTTTGAATTTTGGAACCGTGAACAACTTTGGTTCGAGTGTGGTTCTTAAATTTTATTATCCGAACCGGAACCGGAACCGCAACATAAAAGTCTCAAGCGGTTTCAAGATTTTTGGACCCGATCCGAACCGGACCGAAGTAGAACCGAACCGCAACCCGTTTATTATTATTAATTTTATTATAATATTGCTATAATTTTATAATCTATCTATAATATTTATACTTACTATCAGGGGTGAAACTGGTGCAGTTTGGACCCAAACCGTAATCATACAAAATGGGTCGGTTTTGGACTGAACAAAACCGCACTAAAACCATGTGGTATGATTTGACATTGGTGCGGTTTGAAGTCGGTTTTACAGTACAGTTTTGATTTTTATACAGATATAATGTATTTTCAATTTTACTTACATATTTTTCTGAAATATTTTATTTTAAAAATATAGAAGGTTTACAATTACAATTAAATAGTCATCACGAAAGACATAACTAATTGTAGCCGATTATTACGGTTGCGCAAGCTGGTGAGATGCGCGCAAGCTGACTAGACGTTGTGGCAAGTATTTACACGTAGGAAGGCGACAGATATTAGCCCACAGATCGTGGAAGAGACCGACGAGGAATGCACAACTTAATTATTTTTATTTCGTTGTTGTTTTGAGTTTTACTATTTGCAGACTGCTTTTATTTTATTCCGTCAAGTTTGATTTTGTTTTAGTTGGAACCCATTTGAACCGGACCGAACCACATAGAAGCATGTCGACGAGATGCGCACAAGCCAACTAGAAGTCGTAGCAAGTCTACACGCATAGGAAGACGACATATACTAGCCCACCGATCGTGGAAGAGACCGTCGAGGAGTGTGCAACTTAATTATTTCTATTTTGAAGGTGTTTTGAGTTTTTTGCAAACTGCTTTTAATTCATTATGTCAAATTTGGTTTTAGTTTTGTTGGAACCGATTGGAACCGGACCGAACCGCATAGAACCGAACCGAACCGTTAGTGACCGGTTTGGTTTTGGTTCTTATTAAACCGTAACCGGAACCGTTGACACGACGGTTCCAAAAATTATGATGGAACCGGAACCAGAACCGGAACCGGTCAAACCAAATAAGGTTTTCGTTCTAACTTGAAGAACCGTTACCTTAGCGGTTTGGTTCATGGTTTTAATAGAACCGGAACCGAACCGGAACCGTGACAGCTCTAGTCACTAGGCATGTTAAATGAGGGAGGGGGTAGACCAATAAACACTTTGATTGAAACTATAAGGAAAGATATGATGTATTTTGACATTAGTGAGATTTTGACGAAAGATAAGGCACAATGGCGACAAAGGATCCATATAGCTGACCCCATTATAGTGGGATAAAGGCTTGAGTGTTGTTGTTATTCGGGCAGAGAGAGTTTGCAGATATAATCTTTACATTCGATGTTGCAACTTCTTGATTCCAGTTGGTATGACAGCTTTTGCAAGAGCCCTTATCGTGAGGACACATTCATCACACAGCTCGGACCGACACCCTCTCTTAGGGAACAATATGTGAGACTTCCACATCATAAGGCTTCATCCCCCCATCAGCACCAAGGGGCCCACCTGGAGTCAGCACTAGGCGGCTTTATCAGGCCCGCGGTCCGTACACCCCAACTCATCCCCGGGCCCACAACAGGCGCCGATAAGTTGTTGAGGCCAGGGCTAGATCCCCCGACCTCCTTGATAAAGCATTCTTCTGCGAATCCTCATCACCAACTGATCCGCGGATCAGTTGGTGATGAGCATTCGCAGAAGAATGCTTTATCAAGGAGGTCGGGGGATCTAGCCCTGGCCTCAACAACTTATCGGCGCCTGTTGTGGGCCCGGGGATGAGTTGGGGTGTATGGACCGCGGGCCTGATAAAGCCGCCTGGTGCTGACTCCAGGTGGGCCCCTTGGTGCTGATGCCAAGGTGGCGGGGCAGGTGGACTCCTGTCCCCGCATCACCGAGCTTCCATGATTTTTTTTTGAAATCATTAATTATAACAAGCATGAATGATCTACCATATGAGTATTGAAGTTACATAATTTGAAATAACTTGCACGAGACCTTTCAAGCAATGATTATTATCTTCAGAGGAGAAATTTTCATGCATCATCCATCTTTGCATTACATTATCATCTCGAAGTAACAAAAACCATACAAATAAGAAAGCCAACCATTCAACACAAGCAAATATAATTAATTTCCAACCCTTTCTGTTTAGAATTACCAACCTCATGCTAGAAGATCAAAGAAAGATTGAGTAACAAAACCAAGAACTACTGTAGAAAAAATAAAACAATTGAGCAGAGAAATAGTGAGGAAACCAATCCTTTGTTTACATATTTTTTTAAAACCTCAATTCTTCAAGCAATAATAATAAATTAAATTAGCTCGACAAAAATGTGAAAATTTGCAGTCAAATTCTCAAATCCTGTGTTACCTGCCCCGTAATGTTGCAGGGGATGGAGATAATAGCGGTGGGGGAGGATACCGTGGAGTTGGAACCGCGGCTGCCTAAGCGGGGTTGCTCGTTGGAGGAGAGAGCCACCAAGATCTCACAACAAGGACAAGAATCAGAACTTCATTCATTCATACCTTAACACAGACTACGAGTCTATTTATAGGACTCCGGGTGGCACACCCGTAAATACGAGGGAGCATTAAAATATTAAAAGACGTTATTAATAATATCACACGATACGACCCCTACTAATACTACCATCGCACAACTCGATATAATAAGTACGTTGACCGTAACATCACTCCCACCGTCCAAAAAAGAGCTTGTCCGCAAGCTCGAGGGAGATCACACAAAGGAGAGCGTCACCCGATGCCTTCCTCGTCCGAGTCCTCAACGTCGAGGTAGAAAAGCTTCTTACATCTGTGTCCGCGAGTGTACTGCTCGTCGCAGTTAAAACATAAACCCTGAGCACGACGGTCCAACATCTCAGTCCGAGATAAGTGACGGACCGAAGGAGCGGGAGGACCCCTGAGGCGTCCCTGTGGAGTGCCGACGTCGGTGGGCAAGTAGGGCTCACGGGCCAACTAGAGGCGGCGGTCGCATAGTCTGATGAGACTCATAACAATCACTAAGTTAGACAGAGCCTCATATTCGACATCCAGGCGTAGGCGTTCTTGAAGTCCGGCGGTAAAGATGTTGACTTGCATTGCTGGAGGTAGTGCGACACGGGCCAAGAGGAGCTGAAACTGCTCTAAGTAATCAGCCACCGTACCTGTTTGACGGAGTGTTGTAAGAGCACCAAGGGGTTGCTGTGGATAGGCGGGCCGAAACGTACGTTACAATAGCGCCTGAAGTCGTCCTATGTCAGGCCCGGCTGGTCGGTGAGGAGACGTGTGGCCCGAAGCAGAGCTGAGTCTAGTAGGTGAAAAGATGCGAGAGGAAGCCGCTCAGCGGCTGGAATTTGTTGATGGCCGAAGAATTGCTCGCACCTGGTGAGCCAGACCAAATGATCCGTTTTGCCGTCATAGGTGGGGAAGTCCCATGTGGTGTAGCGTGGCTGCATAGCCATGTCTTGTCGAAGGAAGGCTGATGGCTCGTGGCGAATAAGCGACGGAGGCGGAGGCAGAGGCACTTGTCTGGAGCTGGCGTTATCCGTAGGTGGAGTGGTGATCACGGGAAGTGCGGCGGTCAGTTCATTAAGCTTGAGGGTGATGGAGGCAATCTCGTCCCGATGACGTGCTTCAATGTCCAGATGGCGTGTTTCAGCGTCCCGAAAACGGGTCTCGATGGAGGTTCTGAAATCTTGGAGAGCTGTCAAGAAATTTGAAGTGTCGGTCATCGTGCCGGCGGACGTTGCACGCAAGAGAGAGCGGGTGGCAGGCTGACTAAAATCCTCTGATGCGGTTTGGGAGTTTCCGCGGGAGCCGCGTCGTCGCCCAATTATGCCACCCAAAAAAATCCAAGTGTTCGTGCCCCGTGCGGTAAAGGCAGCAACAAAAAAATGGGCACTTGTTTGGAAAAAGGAGTTGAAAGCTAGAGAAAATTATAAAAGATGTGGGTTTAGGTGTAGAAAGCCGCTCCAATAAAGAGGACGGTGGGTTGCTGCGTGGTTCGAGGATTGCGGGACTCGAGGGATAAATTAACCAGCTAGAACTCTGATAATAACCGACTGGAATTGGGTCTTCTTCCAGGCATGCAGAACAAAAAAAAGATCGGAATTAATAACTGGCTGTTGTGGGGCTTGAGAGAGAAAAAGCTGCCGACCGGGTTCCCTGTACTCGCGGGGCTCGAAAATAAATCCCGCCGGTCGGATGAGGGCGCAGCTGCGGAGGGGGGCTCGAGAACCAGGCCGTCGACACGAGACAACAACACGACTGCTCGAGGACAGCGACAGGCACGCCGTGCGACTCTAGGAAGTCTGAGCGAGACATAACATCAATTACCATGTCGATGGTGGGCGGAGCCGCGTGCAGCGGGGACGGCGGTGCATGGTCGGTGAAAAGGTTGGGATGAGCTCTGGCAAGAGAAGAACAGGGCGAGTGTTTGGTGCTGTGTTCTTATCGATCGCAGGAACCCTAGCCGAAGGTGGGGCGGCGGGTGCAGTAGGTGGAGTTGCGATTTGTATGATGGTGGGGGAGAATGCTCGAGCGAGAAGGAAGTACAAGTACCTCGCTCTGATACCAGATGTTACGTGTCTCGTAATGTTGTCGGGGATGGAGATAATGGCGGTGGGGGAGGATACCGTGGAGCCGGAACCGCAGCTGCCTAAGCGGGTTGCTCTTTGGAGGAGAGAGCCACCAAGATCTCACAACAAGGACAAGAATCAGAACTTCATTCATTCATACCTTAATACAAAGACTACGGGTCTATTTATAGGACCCCGGGTGGCACACCCGTAAATATGAGGGAGCATTAAAATATTAAAGGACGTTATTAATAATATCACACGATACGACCCCTACTAATACTACCATCACACAACTCGATATAATAAGTGCGTTGACCGTAACATCAATTAAGTCTTTTCTAACAGTAAATATATAGTTTATTTCCTATCTCAAATTGTATATTCATGGATCATATATGGTCCTCATAAATCATCTTATTGATTTTGTATATCTGCAGAAATTGAAGATTCAAGAGTTAATTCACTTTGATCTAATTTAGTTTCAGTTCTGGGAAAGGAAAAGGAAGGTCATGATAAAGGCCGTTTGCCACTTCTTTCTTAAGGAGCTTCCCATCCATAGTGGCCTACGATAACATGATAAAGGATGTCATATCCGTAAGTCCCCATGTAGCTTGGGAAAAACACCCTTTCCCAGGCATTTCACTTGTGTGCATGAATATCTTGACTTTGAATGCTATCTTTTTCTATGATGAATGCCTTTTCTTCCGCCTAGCTAGATTTCCTGCATTCTGGGAAAAAATGGGCTAATTCAATCAATCTTACGTGCACAATGGAAAGAGCCATTGCAATCACTCTATATGACTAGATCAAGCATATAGTTAATTGGTTTGCAATCACTCTATATGACTAGAACAAGCATATAGTTAAGGAAGAAATCTGATTATTAACTTATGAATATATGATCTATAGGTGATAGTGCAAATTTTTCAAGAGCAACTAAATCCTCAATTTTACATTGGTGTTGAAAATGGAGATCGAATTGAAATAGCTAGAAAACCAACCTTTTGGTTTGTTAGCTCCTTAATCAAGGTATTTTCCAGCTCCTTGTTATGTAGGTAGGCTATGTGCGTGAACTTTAAATATGCAAACCCTAAGTGCAATGTTTGAAAACAATTCCTATGTAGCCCTATGATGATGTATGCATGAGGAAAACGATCCAACAACAAATTTCAAATAATAATGAGAGCATAAAACACAGGAAATTTTCACAAACAGTTGCAAATAATCTTTAAAAGGCTTCGGTTTTCTTTGACTATAGGGCCCAAATATAATATGCGCAATTGAAAAGGTCCTACAAGTCACAATTAGTTACAAAGTATAAGCACTAAAAAAGCAAAACTTTCATAAGAATATAGGCGGTCAAATCCATACAACAATACCAAAAATAAAATGATTGTATGGTAAACATTCACAAATAAGAGGCTGAGGGCGATGGCGCGGAGATCCGATGATTGTCGATGCTACGGAGGCTGTCCACAACGGTAAAGAGTGTTATACGTGGCTGTCCAGGGTGGTGGACTGCTATGATTGAGGAGGTGGAGGGCTGGAAATGAAGGCGGGTTTGTTTGGTGGGCTGAGGGTTTGGAGGAGTGGATCGTTGGGATTGGGAGGGTTCTGGGAGAGAATTCTGGGAATAATAGGATATATGGGTGGGCTGTAGCACTAGGTGGAGAGCTGTAAACTGCCTTCTGCTACTGTCTTGGGGTGAATTAGGTCTGATCGACTGATTTGTAGGAAGGTTGGATGGCTGTGGGGAAGGAGGAAGAAGTTCCAGTACCCTTGCTTGGCGGAAGAAGTCCACGATGCGGAGGAAGAAGTTCCAGTAGCCCTGCTTGGCGGAAGAAGTCCACGAACGCAGAGAACTTCAGCAGAAGTCCCCGATCGGAAGGATGGAAGAAGCAACCGATTAGAAAGGGGGAGGCAACAGTTCGACGCAGTAGACGGTCGATCAAAAAGGATCGACGAACCGGCGGAAGCAGGAGACGACCGGAAGGATCAGCAAGTCGATGGCGGGAGATCGACGAACCGGAGGAATCGACGTCCCGGTCGATCGATGCAGTTGTTCGGAGTAGCAACGTCTCGACGCAGGAGATCGGGCGGGCGACAACATCTCTACAAGGCACGGTCTACTGTGGGCTCATTGTGAGGAAGCGGTGTCTGATATGGGGAGGAACGATCCTCTGATACCAAATGCTAGGAATGAGAATGAGATTCGAGAGAGAGAGAGGAAAAATAGGGTTTTGAGAGAAAGATAAAGGAATACTTGAGAATAATTGCTTGTCCATCGCCAGGAAATCCTAGGTGTATTTATACCCCTCGGGCCATGGAGGGGCTGACCTACCCCTCCCATAGGGGCTGAACCCATCCGGTTCAACCCCCAACCACCTTCTTGTTTTAATTAGGGAGTGCTTTACCAGCTTGATGCCGCATCCTTCCGCCGTCTTTGGTATTGCTGTCCCGTGATCATGTCGTTATGATTCACAACATAATTGCTTTCAATTGGTTGCTTTTGTTGAAGATAAAGGATGCACTTGCAAATGAGTTGAGGCTTTTATGTAGACTGAAAGAATTAAGTTATGTTATTAGAAAATTCATTGTAGGTTCATTGACGTATGCTGTAACTTGTATGGTCACCCCCTACAATATTTTGTGCGAACTAGTTTTTTTAGCAACAACTTTTTCTTTTGAAAGTAATTAGTAGTGTTGCGGAAAATGGAATTAAGCATTGTTACTTGCAAAGAGCACAAATCCCCTCTATAAATGGAGATAGATCAGGATAAAATGCGATATTACAAAAGTTGTAAAATACAAATAACACATATTGTAACACTTCCCCTCAAGTTGGACGTGGGATGTTAATCTTGCCCAACTTGACGACAATTCTTCCAAAGGTACTTCTACTTAGACCTTTCGTGAGTGTATCAACAAGTTGTCTATCTGAGGGAACAAAGGGAGTACGAACAACGCCCTTTTCATTGTTTTCTTTGATGAAATAACGATTCACATCAATATGTTTGGTACGATCGTGCTGGACAGGGTTGTGGGCGTTGCTGATAGCAACCTTGTTATCACAATACAACCGAATGAGCTCATCTTCAGAGAGTCTCAGATCACTTAATAAAGAACGTAACCAAAGACCTTCACAAACATCATGAGCCATAGCCCGAAACTCTGCTTCAGCGCTAGATCTTGCCACAACATGTTTTTTACTCCTCCAAGTAACAAGATTCCCACAAACAAGAGAACAATACCAGAGGTAGATCGCCGATCGTTGATTGACCCAGCCCAATCAGCATCGGTGTAGACTTCAATTTTTAGAGCTGAATTTAGGGAAAACAAGATCCCACTCCTAGGTGAGGGCTTGAGATACCTGAGAATTCTGTGGGCAGCTTCCACATGACGATTCTTTGGAGCATGCATAAACTGGTTGACAACACTTACAACATAAGCAATGTGTGGAGGAGTATGAGCCAGATAGATCAGCCTCCGTACAAGCCTCTGAAATTCAGGTATATTTTCAATCTCCTTTCCATCATCACGGCCCATTCTGTGGTTCACTTCAATTGACGTATCAGCTGGTCTACAACAGTCAACCACTCATCCCAGTCTTCTCAAGCAGGTCCAGAGGATACTTCCTCTGGGAGATAAAAATCCCGTGCTTGGACCTTGCCACTTCAATGCCCAAGAAATATTTGAGTGCACGCAGATCCTTGACCTCTAACTCAGAAGCCAATTTTTGTTTTAGAAGTTTGATTTCTTCTACATCGTCGCCTGTTATAACAGTATCATCAACATAAACAATCAGAGCTGTGAGTTTACCGATCCTACATTTGATGAACAGTTTATGATCGACATTGCCTTGGTGATACCCAGATGATAACATGACTTTGTGAAATCTCCCAAACCAAGCTCTTGAAGACTATTTTAGCCCATATAGGCCTTTTTTAAACTTGCAAACGTTTCCCACTGAACTTTTAGGAGTAAAGCCTAGTGGGAGAGACATGTAAACTTCCTCATCTAGATTCCCATGGAGGAATGCATTTTTAACGTCAAATTGCCAAAGGTCCCATCCTTTGCAGGCAGTACATGATAAAAGGACTTTGATAGTGTTCATCATTGCAACAGGGGCAAATGTTTCCTGATAGTCAATTCCAAGGATTTGGGTATACCCTCTTGCGATCAGTCTTGCCTTACACCTTTCAACAACACCTTGAGAGTTTTGTTTGACAGAGAATACCCATTTGCATCAAATCAGTTTTTTTCTATGGGGAAGATGCACCAAATCCCATGTGTTGCTTTTTACAAGAGTAGCCATTTCCTCAAACTTCGCCTCTCCCCACACGGGAATCTTCAGAGCACTCTGCCAAGATTCTAGTATGGATAGGGAAGCAAGGGATGACACAAAGGTCTTATGGGAAGTAGAGAATAAGTCGTAAGAAACATAATTGGAAAGAGGATGTTGAGTACAAGATCAAATACCTTTTTGAGAGCAATATGATGCTCTAAAGGCCTTGAGCCTGTGTCTAATGATTGATCTTGTTGCCTATGAAGCACCGACACTTCAAAATGCCCAGCGTGTCAGTGTCGGACTCTCCGACACTCGTCCTACTCTCCGACACTCGTGTCGGAAGTTCGACACGCTGGCTCACGCGGGAATCGCGTGTCCCGCTCAATCGGACACGCGTGTCCCTCTCAATCGGACACGCATGTCCCTCTCAATCGGACACGTGTGTCCCTAAGCTACTCACGGTGAGGCGGGAGGCAATAGTTTTGGAAGTGCAATTTTTGTGAAAAAAGTTTTTAAGTTCATGTAAAAGAGTGAAAACACATTTGTTAATCATTGGTGGAAAAGGAATTGAAAAGTGTGTAAAAGTCTTAAAGAGTGATCTATTTGAGGTGAAAAAACTATAAAAAGAGGTAATGTGTTCATGTTCTATCTTTTTTAATCTTTGGTTAAGTTTTGTATTTGAATATTTGATTAGTAATATTTAAACATGTCTTGGTTTATTTGAATATTTGTTATTAGTTCATTTTTAATTTTTTGCTAAATGTCTTAGAATTTTCATAATTATAAAAAATAAATATTTAATATACGTGTCCCAGCGTGTCGAAATATGATATTTTTTGAGAATTTACGAGTCGCGAGTCGTGTCGTGTCGTATCGCGTATCGCGTGTCGCGTGTCAGTGTCGGTGCAACATAACTTGCTGCACAGTCAGGTCAAGTGTGCTAGTGGTCCTATTTTTTCTTCAAGTGTACACCTGCAAGGTAGGAGCAGTAGGAGAATTAAGATTAGTGATAGGAAAGTCACTCACTTCCCACGGTATAAGCTCCCCCTGAAGTGAGGGATACGGTGGAGGAATGGGCAGAGGGATAGAAGGAGAGGTTAAAGAAGGAGAGGGCAAAGAAGAGGAGTCACCCGGGGTAGGATAATATGCCTCGGATTCACGGAACGTGACATCCATGGTGACAAAAACCTTCTTTGTAGAAGGATGAAAACACTTGTATCCCCTTTGAGTAGGAGAGTGGCCAATAAACACACACCTTAGTGCGCGCGGATCAATTTGGTGAGGGGAGGGTGATGGATGTGAACAAAGAAGACACATCCAAACACGTTAGGAGAGAGCTGAGAGGAAGGAAACTGTAGAGTACCAAGGGGAGTGACACTCCCAAGAATACATGTGCGATTAATAAGATATGACACAGTAAGGACAACATCCCCCAATAGTATTTGGGAAGATGCATGGTGGACAAAAGACAACGAGCCATCTCCAAAAGGTGACGATTCCTACGCTCCGCAACACCATTTTGAGTAAGGGAATAAGCACAAGTAGTTTGATGAATAATGCCATGATCAACCAGATATTGAGCAAACTTTGAATCCAGATATTCACGATCATTATCACTGCGAAGAATCTGAATTTTTGCATGAAACTGAGTGAAGATTATGTTATGAAATTTTTTGAAGGTAGTAAATACATCACTTTTTTCCGCAGTAAAAAAACCATGTAGCGAGAAAAACAATTAATAAAAGTGACAAACCAAGCAAACTAGAAATGAAAGATACAAAACAAGGTCTCCAAATATCAGAATGAATCACAGTAAAAGGAATATAACATCATTAAATGTAGTATTACAATATTTGTTAATAGTTCAAACATCACACATAAGGGAATTAAAAATAGCAGTAGGCATAATAGAAAACAATAACTTCATAACAGGAAGAGACGGGTGGCCTAAGCGACAATGTCAAGAATATAATTCAGATGTGCTGGAGTGAAGGGATAGAGGAGGTGCACTGGGTGGGCTGGAGTCTAGCACATACAGACCATTGACCAGACTACCAGAGCCAATCACCGCCCCCGTCTTTAGGTCCTGAAAAACATAAGAGGAATGATGAAAGGTTAAATAATTGTTCATGGAATTAGTCAAATGACTAATAGAGAGTAAATTACGTGTGAAGTTTGGAACATTTAAAACCGATGATAAGGTGAGAGAGGAATAAGAGATGGAGTCCTTCCCAACAATAGAAGAAAGGGACCCATCATCAATGCTCACCTTATCACGACCAAAGAGGTGTATCAGATATGAAACCTGAGGTGGAGCCAGTCATATGGTATGTGGCTCCAGAGTCAATGATCCACTGAGTGGAAGATTGGGTTGTAGCAAAGTGAGCAGAGTGAGCACCCGGAGTCCTAATGTGGGCATACGAAGACAAGACAGAAGACTCTATAGAAAGTCCTTGCATCATGCGGCGAAGTGCACGAACTTCATCAGCCGAAAAGCCACCACGGAGGACAAAAGTATTGGCACCAGACAGAATAGGAGAAGTATCCATAACAACATCAGTGAGATTGGCAAAACGAGGAGGGGTATGACGACCAGGGAAGCGCCCAAAACCACAACCACCCCGAGGAGGAGCACCACCTCTCGGTGGAGGAAAACCATGGAGTCTTAAGTAGGTGTCTCTAGTATGACAGTTCTTCCTACAATAATCACAGAGGAGGTGGTCTTTATCACTACCCTTCAACTTAGAATCACGAGCTGGATTAGCCCCCAACAAAGAAGAGGTAACATCAACAAGAGCAGAACTCTTAGGAACTGGGTTAGGAAGTAAAGTCTGGTGACAATCAAACTCCTGTTGAACAATACTGTAAACCTTAGGTAGAGACGGTAACAGCGAATGCCCCAAAATTTGAACACTGATCTGATTAAAATCCCGATGAAGACCATGAAGAAACTCAAAGATTCGATTGTGATCCTCCCGAGCACGGACCATGACCTCATCAAGAGGGCTAACAAAAATGAGAGAATCAAAATGATCATATTTCTAATACAATTGAGTAAAATTCAAATAGTAGACAGATGGAGGAAAATCACCATGACGGAGTAAGGATATCTTCCATCTCAACTGGAAGATCTGAGCAGCATTACCTTCTCGAGAATAAGTAGTCTCCGCGCGCCGTCAAATATCAACATCAATATCCAGAAATAAGTAGTTGCGAGTGATGGACTCCTGCATGAAATTTGTTAGCCAAGACATGACCATGGAATTTTCTGAATCTCATTTAGGCCAATCAAGAGCGGTCTTCTAAGGTTCCTTAGTTTGACATGTGACATAAACAAAGAGGCAACAACTCTTAAGTGCCCGGGTGATAAAGCAAAACCATGAAAGGTAATTAGAATCATCTAAACTGATGACAGTAATCTGCGGAGTATTGTGATCATGATTCCCACGAAGAGAACTCGCAGGAGGAAGGATCAGCAAGGAGGGAGCAGTGGAATCATTGATGCTAGACATAGTGATTCAAGAAGATAAATCTGAATACCACACACAACTGAGGGCAACAAAGAGATTATGCCGAACAAATACAAGTGTAGAAGAGGAGAGGAATAGAAATCCACTCCATCCAATGACTGGAAAGGCAAGCGGCGCCGGAAGGAAGCAAAGCTTCACTGCATGTCCGGCGCCGGAAGGATAGGGGCTACAAACCATGGAAGCCCTTCTTGGAAGGTGAAGAAGGCTTGCTGGAGGTGCTTGCGAACCTTGGAAGGCCGGCAAGGATCCACTGGAAGAAGCGCCAACGGAAGAAGATCTGCTAGAAGAAGCGGGAGGAAGCGTCGCTGGAAGACGAGCGAGTAACCCGCTGCTGGAACGAATGAGGGATTAGTGGAACGACGGAACTGTTGCCGTGGATCGGCTGAGCGGCGAATCAATCACAACGAGCAACCGACGCCGTGCGACGAGAGACGCGAGGAGCGGAGGCTTGGGCACCAGGAGTCGCGGCTCTGATACTATGATGCGGGAAATGGAATTAAGTTTTGTTACTTGCAAAGAGCACAAATTCCCTCTATATATGGCGGCGGATCAGGATAAAAAGCGATATTATAAAAGTTGTAAAACACAAATAACACATATTGTAACATGTAGTATACTGGATAGTTTTATTGATTACTGTCTGATAATTCTACTTGTTGTTGGTCTTAAGTACGAATTAAGTACAAAATTGTTACACGGTGTGTTTACATTATTTGCAGTGGACCTCAACATAGAAAGGTTATACCTGAGTCCGTCCTTGCTATTTAGCTGGCTTGTTTTCTCCAAAATTTATCCTATAATATGTCCTCTGCCATTTCCTTTTTGTTCTTTTCTTCTTTTACTTCCCCTTAATGGTTTCCATATAACCAAAATATTATCCAACCTGATTTAATGATGGCAGGAAAGGTGGTGGCAAGATAAGTGCTTCAGGAGGTGATGGTTTGGCTGGGGGTGGAGGGGGGCGCGTGTCTGTTGATATTTTCAGTAGGCATGATGAGCCTGAAATTTTTGTTCATGGTGAGATGATTTTTCTGCTTTAACTATTCTGCTGGATGAAATTTTGTTAAGATTCACAGTGTTAGTATTCATCATGGAATAATACTACTGTGTTGGTGATAGTTAATATCTCATTCAAAATGTTTGACTGTCTTAGATTTCGAAATATGAGTTTTACAAGCATGCCTCTTAAATCTTTTATTTTTAAGTATTTAACATATAAACTATGCTATTTATTTATTGACCACCTAAATGTTTCAAAATTCAACCAAGTTAGTGGTAAAATGGAGATAATTTTGTTTGTATTTTGAATGATTTAAGTGATATATGAAGTAAATAGTATAGCTTTGTATTATGTATGTAAACTCAAAAAAATATCTATTTGTATGTAAATCCCACCTTCAATATCTTGATCCCAATGCAGCTGATAACACTTGTTTTTTATTGTTTTGTGTTTCCTTTCTTTTAACAATTTATTTAAAATCCAATTCTTTTATTGTTGCTCCTGTTGTTAGTTAAAATATGAAACATTGTTGAATAATAAAAGAAGAAATACTTGGTGCCTTATATTCTTCCACAATGGGGTAATAAATAGGACTTACATGGACACTCAAACTCAAAACTACGGTGTGGGACTAAAACCCAAATACTCCTAAAGACTATTACATGGAGTAAAGCTAACACTTTCAACACTCTCCCTCAAACTAGAGGGGAAACCTCCATCTTGAAAACATAATAAAAGGAAAGGTAACAGTGGTAGACTAAGTGAGGCAATATAACAAACGTGCCACCAGAGGAATCAGGGTCATAGTCACAGACGACGTAGACTCACAGACGACGCAGGTCCCACACGACGTGGAATCGCTGGAAAGAAATCAACAGACGGGTGACTGGGGATATTCCCACACGATATAACCCACTGGGTAGAAATGTCAACCAACAAAAATCATACTACTTACCCAACAAAAAGGACAGCCCGGTGCAGAAAGCATCCCCGCGCAGTGAGGGTCCATGGAAGGGTCCCACCGCAAAGGTGATATGTAGGCAAACCTTACCCTGCATTTTTGCAAGAGTCTGCTTCCAGGACTCGAACCACCTACCCAACAATGAAGAAAAAATAGGGAGACAAGAACACAAGAAATATGCATGGAGGCCACGTTTGACTAAGGCGAGAGTCGGGAAAATGTCATTCGACTCGCCTTCGTCACAACTACTCCCCCTCACGTAAAACACATGCATGAAGACATATAACAAATGACAAGACACAAGCAACATACACCACATAAAACAACAACAAAAACACATTAACACTTTGATGGGGATCCATCAGATCATGCACCAGGAGGTGTTCGCCGCAAGGCGGGATCCATGTTTATGTACTCGTGCAGGAGGACTTGATCAGATCGCCGATCCGACTCCGCGGATGCGTCCGGATGCGCGTCGCGAATCTTTTTCATATATTACTTTACTATTTTTGTTTTTTATTTGGTGTATTTGAGTGACCTCACCTATGGCCAATCATAGCCGTCGATGGTGTATGCCCTAGTTGTCCTTTTATTATAAATATGTAGTTAGTGGGCTGTTTTAGGGCATTGCAGATTTTGGAAATTGTGAATCCCGGAATCCCGCGATCATCCCACGGTGTTGACTCTGTGGAACCCTAGGTGACGACTCCTAGGCGCTATCCTTCCTCCCAATGGTAATACCAAATCATAGGCCCCTCCCCCCACCTCCAAAAGCCATCTCTCGCAGCCTTGTTGGAGAACCCCTGGAACCACACCTTCCACTGCCGCGGTTTTCCAGGTCTGGTCGCTGCTTTCCAGTTGGCTGGTCGTTGGTTTCCTGTATCCCAACCGCACTTCCTATCCACCTCTACAACCCCTCCGCCCACTCCACCTCCCTCTAAACCCATTGCCGTCCTTCCCCTGTTACATTCCTGCAGCAACCGCCCCTCCTCACCTGAAAATCTGCCGCCAGCCATTCTCAGCCATCACCCCTTCCCCTTCCGTGGAACCACCCTCTACAGCTGCCCTCTTCCAGATCAGTCTAGATCTGGACAGTTCAACCCGATCCAGCCCTCCCCCTTGTCCACTCCACATCCCATAGCCCGGATCCGCTCCACAACACCGGATCTATCCTCCCTACACCCAAATCCACCGATATATAGCCGAAACTACTCATTTTTGTCCTGATTCCACCTTTCACCGCCGGAGTCAGCCGCCTACGTTGTCTTCCCGCCTCCGGTTCCACCTTGGATCGTCGTCAACGCATTTCTGGCTCTGGAATTTCCATTGCCTTGGACAACCCACTACTTGGTGAGTTTTTGTTGTGTTGGATTATTATTTTTAACATATTTATATTGGATTAGACCTTAATTATTAAAGACGTAAGGCGCACCAAGGCGCAAATGGGTCTTGTAGCCTAGGCGCAAGGCTCAAACCGCAGACGCACGCCTGACGAAAGCAAGACGCAACCACATCCATTTTAAATGATCAACATCAAACATCATTTTAGTTTCTCGATCAACTTCTTCATCAAGTTTACTAATTAATCATTCATTACTATTATTTATATCTCTTAAAAATAGAATCAATGTGGTCAATTATATCATATGTAAGCCTCAACACACAATTATCTTTCACAAACACTAAATCAAGAATAAATTGTTGAGTTCTTGCGATAATTTTTTTCTTAAAATTTGAAGAAATAAATTTATAATAAAAATTTCACTTAGACGCGCATTTTATATTCTAAAGACGCAAATAAGGTGCACAGAGGCGCAAACCTCTGAGCCTAGAGTTTTTGGCGCGCCTTTAATAACATAGGATTGAGCGTTCTACTTGCTTGGAAATTTGTCCTGTGGAAAGATTGTCTCAGATCGCTTTTGAATTTGCAGTGAGATTCATTCGCCGCATGCTTTTCCTTGGGTTTCCGAGCAGAAGAAAGCCATTGAATGTTTGTTTACTGAATGTTTGTTTATTGATTGCTATTTCTCTGCTTTAAATTATTGTTGTGTGGGCTAAAAATTACTATTGCTCGTAATAATTTGCAGCCGTCATCGACGGAACCATTGCATATTGATTAAGGTTAGGGTGTCTAATTTCATTTTCATCCCGAGAGGTCTTGTATTTGTGCACCCCCTTAGCCTACCCTACATCACACTTTAACATCTGCAAGAGATTACCACCCAACATGGATGGGAAACGATTGGAATCGTCTGAAATAAGAATGGCAACATCTGCCGGGGTAGCTGCAGGAGTTGGAAATGACAAAAGATTGTCATAAGGCTACAAGAACCATTTACGAAAATGTCAGAGAAGAAGCATCATTTAGATGGCAGAGAAGCGTCGAGATCAGTAGAGGAGAAGCATCGTCGAGCCACCGTCCACGAGAACATCAACGGTAGAGGAGAAGCATTGCTATTATCGGCTGAATCAACAGAAGAGCACGACGACGGAAGCAAATTCCATTGTCCACAAGAACAACAATAGGATTGTCCATCGACCGGCTCGACGAGATCGAAGACAAACATCATCGATAGGAACGAAGCCGGACGGAAGAAGTCCTCAACGATTTGCAACAGGAATGCAGAGAGGAACGCCGTATAAAGCCGATAGGAGCACGACGACGAACGCAGAGGCAGCATCGAGCACACCGATGACCAAAATCATTGGCAACAAAGCCCTTTGTTGATGGGATCGTCCAGGGCAATGGTCGCTCCCGCCAACGAAATCAAAAGCTGATCACGTCGACGAGAGAGGAAGCGGGACCACACGATGGGAGAAAGAGCAGAACTTGCCGACGCGAAGAAAATGATGAAATTAACAAAATGCAGAGAGGAAGCCACCGAGAAATTAGGTCGCAAATAATTAGGACGATAAAATTTTAGGGAGGAGACAATTTCTGCTCTAATACCATGCTGAATAATAGAAAAAGAAATACTTGGTGCTTTATATTCTTCCACAATGGAGTAATAAATAGGACTTACATGGATACTCAAACTCAAAACTATGGTGTGAGACTAAATCCCAAATACTCCTAAAGACTATTATATGAAATAAAGCTAATACTTTCAACACATCCTTCTCTACCACATATCTACTTTCTTAATTTCAAGAGGACCTACAAGAAAACAAAACAACAACACTCAAGCCTTTATCGCACTATAGTGGGGTCGGCTATATGGATCCTTTGTCGCCATTGTGCCCTATCTTTTGTCATAATCTCACTAATGCCTAAGTACATCATGCCTTTCCTTATAGTTTCATTCCAAGTCTTTATTGGTCTACCCCTCCCTCGTTTGACATGGCTAGTGACTAGACTCTCACAACGCCTAACATGTGCCTCTAATGGTCTCCTTTGTACCTGTCGAAACCATCTGAGTCGAGCTCATCGCATCTTCTCTGCAATTGGCGCTACTCCTGTCTTATCCTTGATACATTCATTCCTAATTTTATCCAGTCTCGTGTGTCCACACATCCACCTAAGCATTCTTATCTCCGCAACTACCATTTTTTGCTCATGTACACAATTCACTGCCCAACATTCAGAACCATAGATCTACAAGAAAAAACAATATAAAATTACCAAATGCTTCAGATGTGAGTATTACGTATCATCCATTTGACTTCAACTTTTGGATATTTAGGCTTTTCTTTTGCTTTAGACTTGCATCTGGGCTCGTTCTTTATTACCAACAATTATGGGGGTATTTAGCCTTATATTATTCATTTATGGTTATTATTTTTTTGTTTAGGTATTTTTGGGATTTACTTAATTCTTGGACTTTTGTGCACTTTTCCCTACGGCTGTAATTGTGTTTAAACGGTGTTTTAGTTGTAATGAATGTAAAAAGAAATTAAAAGCATTCTAGCAGTCTCTCCTATGGAGGATCTCTGGGTAACGCATCCACAGTTTCTGGCTCCGAAATATTGCATTATGATTCCGGGATCATAAAGTGATAAAGATCTGTCAATTCTTTCTTATTGAGTAGAGCTACTAGTGGTGTGTAAGAAATCACTAAACTGCTCCGAACCAACTCTTGCACCAAACTGGTCAGTTCGAGGCAGGGTCGATTTGCACTGCTAAAATGGTTTGGTTCAGTGTTTAGATCTGTTATGGATCCTGTTGGGAAAGATCCCTTGTTGATTTGCTATATCAGATTATTAATATGATATAAGAAGATATTGCTAGAAGTCAAACACACTTTGAGATCATAAATCCATTTGTCTTTCTGTCCTTGTTCCTCTCCAACCTGCTCAAAAACTTCAGCAGATAGATGCCATACGGTTGAGCTATGAAGTCTTTCGTATATAGCAAGAGCTATAAATGAATACCCTCCAATCCCTTTACCTTCAAGACTCACTAGCGAGTTTTCACCGAAGTAGATCAAGAGAAGGAACGATGCCGGACAGATTTGACCCAATGTAAAACAAGCCCAGAATGAGACGAGTTAGGGATCTAGAATGACTTCATTGACTGACCACCAAGCAAGAAAGATGCTTTACGCAAGTCGGAAAACTCGATAAGCGTGTCATCAAGTTAGGTTAGGACAACCTCAAAACTAGATTAGACCTCTATTGTATAAATGCATATTGTATATAGCCTGGAATTCAGAGTCATTCAGAATGACAAAGAATTGAACTAATGCCTTGGGAGATTTGAGAATACTTCTTCAACCTCCTTTCGGTTAAACAACTTCGTTTCGCCCGTCTCCAGCCACACCATGGGAGTACGACACTTTCTACCATAAAGGGCCTTGAAGGGCGCCATCTGAATACTTGCTTGGTAGCTATTGTTGTAGGCGAACTCGATCATATAAAATGGTCCTCCCACCTCTTTCCAAAATCTAGGGTGCACATGCAAAGCATATCCTCCATCATTCTGTTTACCCTCTTGGTCTGACCATCCGTCTGAGAATGAAAGGTCGTACTGAACTTCAGCTTGGTACCCAACAATTGATGAATAAGCCTCCAATCATTAGACGTAAAATGCCCATCTCGATCACTAATGATGATACGAGTCACACCGTGCAATCGTATGATATTGTCAATGTAAAGCTTCGCCAAATTTTTCACTGAATCGTCCTTCCTATTCGGGATGAAGTATGACACCTTCGTTGGACGGTCAACGATCACCCAGATGATATCGTTCCCTTTCTGTGATCTCGGCAAGCAGTGCACGAAATCCAAAGATATGTCGTCAAACTTTCACTTATGACTCTCCTACAACTCAGGCAAACTGCCCTACCTCAGGCTCAAAAGCCCTACAGCTCAGATCCAAAAGGATCCTACCTCATACCCAAAGGTCCTACACTCAGATCCAAATACTGGATCCTACACTCAGACAAATCTGCCCTACCTTAGGCACAAAGGCCTTACAACTCAGATCCAGAAGGATCATATAGAAATGAAATAGTTTGTGTTAATTTGACACAGAGCAATTTCTCTGTGTCTGCTACTAGAGCTGAGTTATCTCAGCTCTAACTATCTTCACAACAACAAGAATAAAGTCTTCAGTAAATAGCTGCCTCTGCTGGAAGTAACTCGGAAATAATTTTCTGAACTTGCTGAAGAAGACTGAAGTCTTGACAGATCTTGAGTTCTTCAACCAGCTAACCTGAACCTGTAGTAAACTGAAAGCTCTGTTTCTTCTCTTTATCAGAAACAAGTCTGAACTTGCTGTAGCAAAAGAAAATGCTACAACTTTCTGGAATGAACTTTTGGTTCAGCTGGATTGACTTCAAGCTTTTGGCTCGACAGTAATGACGAGGAAGACGAAGTTCAACCGCAAAAAGTGAAACCCTAAAAGTTAAGTTCTTCCTTCTGAAGTTGTCCCTTTTATCTTCCGCCGATTAATGCTCCAAGAAGCAGTGGGGACCACGTGCAGTTGACAGCTGCAACTTGCTTTAGCGGAAGTAGACGTACAATAGGTCTCCGACGCTATTTGGCGTGTTCTGTAGCTTTCCCGCAAGTAATTTGAACTCTGTTGACTTTGGCTGACGTCATCAGTTTATGGACTTAGCCAATTTCTTAGATCCACTCCAGGCGTTGAGAGCGTTGAGTGAACAAGCTTCACTCAACGCTAAAACACTTGGTCAACTTTCTGAACCATTCTGCATCATAGGCGTTGAGAGCGTTAAGTGAGCCTTCATCACTCAACGCTTTCTGACTTGGCTCATCATTCTGCCTCTAGGCGCTGAGAGCGTTGAGTGAGCCTTCCTCACTCAACACTTTTTGACTTGGCCATTTCTTCACCTATCTGAAGGCGTTGAGTGAGCTGGCCTCACTCAACGCTTTCTGCCTTTGCCTGTCTTCTTTATTGGTCGTTGAGTGAACTAGCTTCACTCAACGCTTATGGACTTAGTTGATTTTTGTCTTCTTCTTAGGCTTTGACAGCAGCAACATGACTCAACGCTTTTGCTGTCTGGCTTTCAGAGCGTCGAGTGAAGCTTCATCACTCAATGCTTTTGTACTTGCCCGCTTTCTATCATCTTAGGTTGTATCATAACACGACGCCTTCTGCTTTGGCGTCGAGTGAGCTGTGTTCACTCGACGCTTTTGGACTTTGTCGAATATTCAGCCTGCCAACACCGAGGCTTTGACAGATTCAGCTATACTCGACGATGACATTGAGTGAACTATCATCACTCAATGCCTGTGGACTTGGCCGCAGAATTGCTTTGCAGACTGTATGGCTTTGACTGTCCACAACTAACTCAGCGCTTTATGGCATCTGGCGTTGAGTGAACTGGGCAGTTCACTCAACGCCTGTGGACTTAGGCGATTTCCAGCCTATCCAACATCCTCCCTTACATCTGGCGTTGAGTAAACTGGCTTCACTCAATGCCCGTGGACTTTGACAGATTTCTGTCTCTCCACATTTTTACTTTGTAATCACCTGTTACATCACTTGGAGTACCTGTCCTATCATTATTACAAGGACTAACCTGCATGCATGAACTTGAACATACATCAAATACAACAATGTGTATATCATTGACATGTTTGACTTCTTCAAATCTGGGACATTGTGGGCAATGGACCCAACAACGAGTTAGATGTAGTTCCTAACATTATTGATTTCGTAGTTCTCTACTGTGACAACAACGGTGCAATTGCACTTGATTCAGAACCTAAATCTAATCAGTGTTCCAAGCACATACTTCAGTGGTTCCATCTTATTCGAGAGATTGTCGATCGAGGAGATGTGAGCATTTGCAGAGTGCCGACTAAAGAAAATATTACTGATCCACTGACAAAGCCTCTAGCACGGAGAAAGCATGATGACCATGTTAGATCTATGAGTATACGATACCTTAATGATCAGCCCTAGTGAGAGTCTTGCGAATTGTATATTTATCGGTTGCTGTAATAATTCATTTGATGAATAGAGTACTATACATTTCATTTTATATTTATGGCAAGTTCTTTTATTGTGTAAATTTATTTTTATTGTGATAGATTAATTTAACGTAATAAATGCCCTTAGAATGTTTGCTTCCATAAGAGTCAAGTGGTGGCTTGAATGTGAGAGCCTATGTTGTTAGAAGCATCATTCTTAAATGGTCTCTGGTCGAGTGCTATCTTAGAATCTAAGGGCGATGTTGATACATTAAGACTAGCATGTGCATTGACTGATGAACAGTTTTCACAGGTCATGATATTGTGATATCAAGTCATAACATGGGTACTTGTTAGTGAACAAGTTGTACTGGACAGACCCATCATGAGAATACTTTGTGGATAGCTATATGAACGTGTCACAAGTATGACTCAAGTGACAATGGTGTTTGTGGTCCTTTGACCTGAAGTCATAGTACTCATCGAGTGAGGAAGAGCGTGCTTTGATGCTATTAAAAGTCCAGTCTTGAGAAAGTTGGATGATAAATGTGGTTATTGGGTACGTTACGAATCATTTGGGTATTTGCGTGTGAGCAGAGATGATATTTGTCCTTCTATATGACAAGAGTTGCATCCATGGGCCCCTTGATGGAATGTGACTGAGAAATGCATGGCTAAGTTTGGTTGAGTCAATATGTGATATTGGACTCACCAATTTTTGAAAGTCCATTCTAGATCAGGAAACTAGGATTGAACAATTATGAGGGTGTCACAGTCTATACCTTTAGTTCTATTCGGATGTAAGGGACGAAGGGACATAACAACAATGATACATTGGTCATAATGACTTTCGAGTTTTAAACTCTTATTGCTTGGGGAGCAATGATGCATTGCTAGATGCAGCTCATTATTTGTGAAGCTTTTGTTTGATACTTTCAAGATCAAGTGAGAGACTGTTGGTGTTACCATAGTGATCTGAAAGTGATCAAACATGTAGTCTCACTGCCAATGCAATATGAGCCTATGAGATCACACATAAGAGCATTGTAAAAGTTGGAAAGGTTTGTGTTGGCCTTGCTCATATGTGATATGAGTGAAGGACCAAGCCTATGACGTTTTGGATGTGGAAGAATTTCATTCCGGGACTAATATAATGAATATGAGTCATTTGGTAAGTGGTCGGAAAAATCTAAGGGAAATTCGTCGAGTATAGTCGTGACATCTCAACGAGTCTGTTTGAATTCGTCGAGTTTCATAATGTTATCTCGATGAATTGAACTTGATTCGTAGAGTATCGTCATGACATATTCGATGAGTTAATCCTCGATTCGTCGAATATCGCCTTAATACTTGGACGATTTTCCCTGTCGATTCGTCGAGTATACACGTGTTATTTCAACGAATAACTTTTGATTCGTCGAGTATCAATGCGAAGACTCGACGAATTCTGTATCTTCCGGTTTATTTCCTTTAAGTTCGGTTCGGCGTGGTCTGCTGGTATCGGAAGTTTCAGTCTACTGTATATATATGTTGTAAATAGTAAACCGAAATACTTATGTGATCTTTCCTGACCTAATCCAGCGAGTCGGCCTCTTCTTCTTCCTCCTGACGACGGAACAATTCCGCTAGGCTGTGAACGCCGATCTCGCCGCCGACCGTCCGCCGTCCTTGTACGTCGCCAAAATTTTTTTCCTGAGCGTCGTATTAGTCACCGTCGCCTGTCCTTTAACGGATCGAGTAGTCCGTGGAGATATTGGGGGCAAAGCTTCTGCAACCTAGATCTTGTGTGACAAGAGTCTAGGGTTCTCCGTGCTCGAGCGGATATCCGTAGAGGCGTGAACACTATTCTACGCTCGGAACTCCGACCGTTGCCATTCGTTGGAATCATTCGAAGCACCTTGGTTGTGTATTGACTCAATCTCTCAAAGGTATAATTTTATTAATTGCATTTTACTTCTTGATTAATGTTCATCGCTAGATCCGAACTATTTTTAGTTTTCTTCTTCCATTTCCGTTGCGCACAAATGTTGTGACGTATAACAAAACCCAACATAAAACCCCCCTCCTGGAATACAAGATACGGCTGAGGGGAGTCGTATGCCCAGAATAGCCGACTTGTGGTAGTATCAGCATCACCACAAGTCGCCGATTCTGCCAGCTAATTTTTGATATCACAGTGCCAACCCAACAATAAGAGAAGAACACAAAAGTCATAATCCACAAAAAGTAAATGCCCAGAATAATTCAAAACTCAGGAAGCTACACAAGCTCCTGTAAATATCAGAGTACAGAATTGGCCCGAAGGGCTACAACAAATCACTCAAAAGCTCACATCTCACTGAGGGGAGTGAAGGTATCGTAGTGTCAGGTCTTGTCCCCTGGCATGGCTGCCCTCCTATAAGGGGCGTTGCTGCTGCTCCGTCGGCGGGGTGTCCTCCTAAAAAGTGGGTGTATCAACTGTTAGTCATAAAGACTAAGTGGCTTCACATCCTCTCACCCCGGTGACACTTAAGCACCGGGTGGAAGGAAGAAAGATGAGACAATATAATCAGTATTATAGTAAGTAGGTGACAATATGTATTAATAATTGGGCAATTATCTTACATCAACAGTTCAGTAAGTAAACAAGAAATAAGTACCGCGGATGAGGGCACCTTTTGCTCGATGTTGTGAAAGATGTAAAGTCATTTCAAACTTCCATATCTTTCCTCAACACCACACTCGACAAATTGGTGACTTCGGAACACTTCGGTGTTTCGCCTCTTCCAGCATCGGATCCCTCCCAGGTCGCGCATGCTGCCGTTGCTTCCGCCCAAGCTTGCCCGCTGTGAATGCCGATTATGCCAGTTGTCTCTCCATCACTCGTCGATGTTCTTCACGCTCTACCATCACCTATAGTGAATTCCGCTCTTCTTTTCCCCCACCGACGTCACCACCTCTTACGCCACCTGTTATTGCGGTCGTCACTTTTCCTCCTCTGCCGGCCCTTGCTACACCGCCGCTACTCATCGCTGTGACTGTTGCTGTGGCCCGCTACCAGGCGTTGTTCTGGCGTGAAATCAAGGAGTCAGAGGAGTCGCTCATCCTACTAGAGTTTGAGCTTGAGGACAAGCTCGATTTCAGAGACAGATGGAGTATTATGGATCCCGCGCTTTTAGTTATCTAGTATTTGTGTCTTATTATATTGATTTGTATTGTATCGAGTCTTTATTGTATTAGTCGAGTCATATTAGAGTCTTATGAGTATTTTCGATCTTTTAATATTTCTTTGTATTTTTATATTTTTATGCATCATATGTAATTACGGGATTACCCCGGGGGGCTTGCTATATATATGCCCTTAGTATTGTATGAAGAATCAATCAATGAGATATCAAAATTTCTTCTCTCTAAAATTCCTCTCCTGCTCTCTCTAACCATCTTCTTCCCTCTAGGGTTTCCTCTCCTTCCCAAGCTTTCTTCTAACTTCTCCTTCTCTACCTCCATTATAGGGCTTTCCTTTGTATTCCCACCTCCATCGATCTCTGGCTAAAGAAGCCCATAATAAGATGCTGCAAATTAATTCTACAGAATTGAACTGATTGTTTAAACTGAATAATTTGTGTTAACTAATTTATCAAAACCACACTTTGAAAGGTGTTTATCCAATTTATCATTTTAATATGAATGTTACACTTTTCTATGAAATTATAAACAGTAATAATCTATTATTTCTAATTGGATATTAAAATTGCATACACTATAGTAATAGCGATGTGATAAATTTTGTTATTACTATTTTATTTTCATTGATGGTTACGTCCCTTGGTGAACAATTTATTCTTCCTTTATTTTTTAGGCGCTCAACAGATCTGTGATCTTCAACTCATCAATGAAATTTTCTTTGTATTGGTCTTAGAAAGTCATGTGCAACGTCCACATGCAGTCCATACTGCCCAACACATATGTCCAACCCACTTTCCACAGACTATTGACCTTTGACTCTCCAATTGTGTATTTATACATTTCCAGTGGCTGCCCCTCCTAAGCTCACTTAGACCTAAAAATTCCCAAACATCACCTATGGAACCTACGCAAACCGCGCTGAGTCAAAACCTAAATGACTGGGTTTGATTCAACTATGTTTTTGTCTGGCTAAATCAACCTCTTATGGAATAGTTGCGATTTGAGTCTAAATCAACCAAAACCGAACCACGTGTACCCCTAGCAACTCCGCGTTAAAGGGATGCACTGAGACAATGCATTAGGTGGCCTTCACTGCTCACTCCACAAGGATTGAAGTCTTACTCACTTCACAAGGTATCATTATACCCGTGCGTGACTAGGCTGACAACAACTGCCAATTTCCTCTTGCGCATTCAGATGCTTGAACCGGCAGGCTCATGGAGCCTAAGATGGTTTTATGCTACTCAAGTTAGAGTTTCCAATCTATGGCGACAAAGATGATCCAATGGGTTGGTTGGGAATGTGCGAATATTTATTTTGCAATCAATAAATACTGGCAATCAAATGGATTGGGTTGGATTCCATCGACATTGTCCCGGTGTGCTTGATTAAAAAACTCCCGCTGTCCCGTTGGTACCGATTATCTAGATACATTTTTAAATAACCGCGTTGCGAAAACCAGTATCGACCAAGTAATATTTTCCTTTACAGATGATAATATGATATGTAATTGCGATTTTTAGTATAAATAAAAAAGTAATGTAATAGTTATCTCGAGAGAGATGCGGGAAATTATGACTGGGATTACTAAGACATAAAAGAACATAAAATAAGTAAGATAGTAAAAGAACACCATCTGATCAATTATGCATGCCCCCAACATTAAAACCGCAAGAGTTCACTGCAATTAAACATATGAACAAATATAGACGCATCTTGAAATTATTTAGCATACAATTAAAAGGGGAACATTTACAAAAAAATGTGGACAAAGATGGCACACAAACTGGCCATTTACCTCCTTTTAACAAGTGCATGCTCACAAATTGAACGTATTATATATCAGATAGATCAACTAAAAATTCGTAACAGAAGCCAGGTGAACTAAAAATTTAGCAATTTGATGAATTTGGGTAGATATGAGCTCAGAACCATGCCTTCCTCAAACAACGAACCTGGATCTGTACTAATCTGGTGTGATTTGGTGGCGAGGCAAGGCGAGGTAAATTAATCAGATTTGTTGAGGAGCTCCGACAGGAGTCCGGGTCAAGACGAGTAGTTTTTCTGCGGGATCGGTGCAAGAGACTGGGGATGAGGTTTCTGATCTTTACGAGATGAGGGATCCTGATGAGGGAGATCAACGTGTAGTGGATTCACATTCATGAGTCCCCTTCTCATCCTTGAGCGGCAATGGGATGACTCGGGTGGCGAGTAGCGCCGAGAGAAGGGAGAGACAGACACACCGTTTGACACAGAAGCAAATTGAGGCGTGACCTGCAGATCAAATTTGACCTAACGACTCTTTAAAAAAATGAAGTTTTCCGCATGAATGCTCCCAAACGGCAGAATCAGGTATTACTGTGTTTGCGCTTGCCATGCCGGATACCATCAACGGAAAAAAAACAGACCCATTGTCAAACCTTCAACATGAATACTGATCTATTTAAGTTATGCAAGGCAAAAACATGCTTGCACAACTCATTAACAGGGGGGGGGGGGGGTGTCTTTGTGCATGGATGTTATGAAATGTAAACATTGAGGAGGTTTTTGTAATTTTGAAAGTTAGAGGGGTGCAAGCTGTAATTGCACAAACTTTGAGGGGAGGTCCACGTACATAACCTTATATATATGTATGTATGCATTTCTATGTGTCTCCATGTGTATATATTTGTATGGGGGGCCTCCCATGCCCCGCGCGACAGTAGTCGTGCTGCGGCGGCGGGCTTTGCCCCAAATAAATTTTTTTATATTTATATATATTTTTATTATAACTATTTTTTATTATATGATTTTTTTAATTAGTAATACATTGATTCTAATATAATTTATTTCTTAAATTAATAAAATTTCTTATATAATTTCTTACATTTGTTATATAATTGTTTTTTTAAAATTAGTAATATTCTATTATATTTATAAATTTTAAGTTTACTTCTTTTAGCAGTGTTTCAACGCCTCAGTTGGTTGAACTCTTAATCATGACACATTAGGTTAAGGGTTCAAAACTCCCTCTTGAAATTAAATTCGTATTTTTGCCCGCTGTCATTGAAATTGGACCAGTCCCCGGTTCAATCGCCTGCCCGCCTGGTTCTTGAAATTTGTAAAAAGCAAAATCTTTCAATCGCACATTGCCAGATTTCTTTTCTATTCTACAGTATATATTTGTTGAAGCCAGGAAAATCCCAACCTCAGAATTCGGATCAAGGCCGCCTAAGGTTACCGGTTCAGAGGTAAGATCAGACGGCTAAGATGACTAGGATGAAGAACTGTAGGAAACATGACCCCTGATGCTGCGGCAGGAAGGACCCACCATGTACCCGGATGCTCGAAAGGAGCAGCCCCTTCTCAACCAAGAATGACCGAGCTAGGTACGAGGGAGACTAGCTGATGACTTAGTCGCGAGGTCGCGACCTGATCTTCTAAGGAAAAGGAATTCAAAGACTCGGCTAGTATCAGAAAAGGTGAACTCGCGAGTATCCTGCAGAGGATCTCAAGTGCCTCTCCTCGTACCCCTGGGGTCCTATTTATAGGCAAATCCAAGGGGGGGGGGGGTCATATTTATACCCCACCCCCTGGCGACTAGGCGACTTCCTGGAGGAACTCGCACGAGCTGGGCGAGTATCTCACCTAGTCGCCTACCTGGCGAGTTTGCGAGGGGAGCTCGCCATACTCGCCAGGCCTTCTGCTGCTTGACGCGCTGACTCCTAATCTCTGTCTTGACTTGTTGACCTCGACTTCTGCTGACTTGGCTGTGGTAGGACCCATCCTCGACGAATACGGGTTGTACACAATCCCCGCTCTTTTCGAGCAACGTAGGAGCTTGGAAAGAAACATCCAATACTTATTCGGCGAGCTGCTACGCCGTGTATCTGAGTTGCTCGCCCCTGACGACTGCCTGGCTCTCTATAAATAAGGGGGGCCTTGTTTTTGAGATGGATCTCCAGAGCTCGCGCACAATGTCGGACGCAAACGAGAAACTCCTTCAAGACAGCCTCGCCGCCCTGTCCAGCTTCCTCGGCATTGCTAAGTCCAAACGGCCGCGGGAAGACGATGTCGCCGCCGACTTGCTCCCACAAAAAAAGAATAAAACAAAGAAGTCGAAGAAGATATCCGCCTCAAAGGTGGTTGACCCTCTTGGCCTCTTCCGCCCTCAAAACAGGTCGCCGTTCCGACCAGCAATCCCGCGCGCTTTGTCAGCACCTTGAGGCTCCTTAGCGGCCTTGGGCTAGATGACATTCCCAACATAGTCGCTTCAGACCCCGATCTTCTCGGCTCGCTCAAAGCCCCTTCCACAGAAGCCGCCAAATCGTCGGTGCCGCCGTGGATTGACGTCATCTCTTCCCCAGGTCGCCATTTTGCCAAGCCATTCTTCCAAAATAGTTGGTCGCCGTTTGCTTTTCGCTAATATGCTTCCTTTATTTTCAGACTTCCTTCCGGACGCCGCGGATGCGCCTCTGGATGTCGCCCCCCCTGAAATCTACGCCGCTGCTCGCCCTGGCAGCCGATAAGCCGACCTGGACCGAGCAAACTGTCCGGATTAGTCTCGGCGCTAAGAAAGTGGCGAAGACTCCTTCGGCGAAGGGAAACCTTTCGGCGAGCAAGGAACCGACTGTGAAGGACCCCCCGACGAGAAAGGACCCTCTAGGGAGCAAGGATCTTCCAGCGAACAAGGCCGCTCCCACTCCTGCGCGAGATTCGGCACTGCCATCGGCGAGTTCTCAGCTGCCGCCGCCTCCTAATGCGACCTCTTTCCAGGCGGAGAGTATCTCCTTACTGCCGCCGCCGCCTTTGACTGCTCAACAACAAGCTGATTTGCAGCGACCTCCCCTGCCTCCTCTGTCGAAAGCCTCGCACCAGCCGGCGAGTTCGTCGCAGTCTCCTCCGCCTCCGTCGAAGACCTCACACCAACCGGCGAGTTCGTCGCAGCTTCCACCGCCTCCGTCGAAGACTCTGGCCCGAAAACCGGGCAAGCCGCAGCCAAGCTACTTCCCGCCGCGTGTCGGGGGCCCCGATCATGGAGGTCGCGGGCGGGGTAGACTGGCCGATCATGAGGGTGGTCCACCTTCTGGTCGGCGAGATGCCCCAGGTCGCGTCCCTTCTCCTCGTCGATCTCGGTCTTCTCGCTGCGGTAAGCTTTGTTGCTGTTGCTTCCTTTGATCATTCAGGAGCTTTTCTCTGACCTGGCGACTTTTCTACCTGCTCTGACAGATCGCCCGGTGACTCCCGTGGCAGCCTTCATCGACGCCATCGGGTTGTCCGGGAGCGAGTATCACCATGCTGTGGCTCACGCCTACCTGGAGCTAGAGAGCAAGTTCGATCAGCTTGCCATCTGCGAGCCTCATCGCCGGATCTCCGCTCTGGAGGTGCGAGTAGCGAAGATGGAAGAACTCCGGACCACTCTGGAGAGCTACGAGGATCGCTTCCATATGGTGAAGGAGAATGATCGCCAGCTGGCGCTAAACAACCATTGCCTGCAGCTTGTCCTCGACGAGTTGGCCGACATCCGGGCGAGTATGGGCTCCGTGGGGCGGCTGACGAGGATGGAGGAGCAACTACGGTTTGGTGACGATGCTACGACGCTGGCGACGGAGCATTACCGACGGGCGCGTGAGATGGGCTGGGCCAGGCGACATCCTCATCCTCCAGAGCGGCCACCTAGAACCTAGGATCATTTTTTCTTCTTATTCTGAACTCGCCGTAGGCGACTATTTGTAATGGATAATATCATATTTGTCATAAGCGAGTTTGTATCTCGCCGTCAACATCTTTTTGTTATTCGCTTGTTTTATTTTGCGGTGTGCCGAGTTTATTATGTAAGTTCTGGCGAATGTCGCGACATCCTATGCTGAGCCGTGCGAGATAGGGTCGGCGTCGGGTGTCAGCTTTCTCGCCTAAATCGCGACTTAGGCTGATACTCTCCGAGGCAGATTTATACCCCCCCTTTCTCCCTTGCCTTCGCCTATAAATAGAGGGGGTAGGTGGGGCATAAGTACGCTGCTGCGATTTTTCCAACCCACCTCACGAGTAATCTTTCTGCTCGCGTTTTCTTGCCTTTTTCTTCTCGCCTCTCCTCTTCTTTTAGCTAGCTCGCCAACATGGTTGGGGACGATGCCAATGCTCGCCGATAAGCCCACGCCGTCAATTTTGCCGACGCGGCCTTCAAGAATCAATAACCACAGAGCGGGACCTGAAGACATTCAGGGAGCGACTCCTGCCGGATGGATACTCGGCGAGGCTCCCTATTCGCGGCGAGCGACTCAACACCTCCATTGAGGGCGCAATGGTCATGTCGCTTCGCCATTTCGACGCCGGCCTGCGGCTTCCGTTCTGGCCCGAGTATTGCGAGATCCTCCGATACTTTGGGATCGTCCTCGCGCAAATCAACCCAAATGGAGTAGCGATTATCATGGGGTTCCTTTGCTATTTGCGGGAAGAGAGGATCGCCTTTGACCTTTCTGTCTTCCGAAGGATATTCGCCTTCGTCGCGACTTCGGAGGGGGTCGTCTACTTCAACAGCCACGTCTGCACTCTGGTGGGGACAATGAATAAAGTCCACCGCTAGAGCGAGCAACTGGTCGTCGTTCATTGTGACTTCGCGGGACTCCTGAGAAAGCCGCACCAACCCGCCGATGTCGCCTTTCTCCCGCCGATCTTGGAAGGCGTCCGCGAGCAACTGTTCGAGTCCTTCCGAGGTCGCCGGTTTGACGTCATCTACTGGCGGCTTAACGCCAAGACGCTCGAAGCAGTCCATCCAAACGAGGGTAAAACTCGAGCGAGAATTACGTATGCTCGCATGCTCGCTCCTAATTATTGGATCTCGCACTAATTATGTCGCGCGATCTTTGCAGTGGCCAACGAGCTTCCAGAGAAGCCGCTTCCTCCGGCGAAGGAAATCGCCACCTCTCTCACGGAAGCCCACCCCCCGCCTGACGTTGGGGAGAAGAAGAAGCTCACCAAGGGGAAGGCGAGGAGCAAGTCGCCGGGACCCGCGAGTAAGAGGGTTAAAGCGTCGTCGCCTCATTCTGATGACCAGGAGTCACCGCTGGACGCTCGGGCACCCCGCTTCCACCCAAATTACAACCTTGGGCGAGGGGTGATGGATGCTTATGGTCGCCCGCTGGTGACCTGGTCGGCAGACGAACACCAGGTGTCGCTGAGCACCAACCTCCCTTCCTGGTCGGCGGATTGGGAGGACAAGGGGGAAGCCTTCGCCGTTCTCCACGCGTTGTATGGGCGGGTTGACGCTGAGTCCATGCTGGAGCTCGGCCCGACACAACTCGCCCAGCAAGCCGCATGCTCGCTCGCGCGATCTGCTGAGCTAGGACATTATACGGCCAGGAAGCTGTTGGAGACAACGAAGGTCTTGAAGGTCGTCACCAAGAAGGCCATAGATCTTGACATGCAATCGGTCCTTTGGAGCGACTATGAGGCAGGTCGCTTCCCGTATGCGACATTGATTATTTTTGACTTGGAACTATTTTGCTGACGGTTGATATCTCGCAGGACGCCGAGATCGAGGCCGCGAAGAAACTATCTGAATGCGAGGAGAAGCTCGCCACTTCTTAAGCGAAGCTGGAGGCGGCCCAGGTTCGCGCAGCCAAGATGGAAACTCGCCTGGTCGCCGCCGAGGGACGCCCAAGCTCTTCAACTATCTTGCCTGATGCGCCGCGGCCGGAGGACGACCCGCACTGGGTCTTCAAGCGGTCCCGCGCTCTTTGGGAAGAGAGGTCGTCCGTCCGCCGCGAGATAGCGCGGGCTGCGAGGAATATCATGCTCGCTCGGCTGAGGATCAATGGCCAGCTCGTCGAGGGGGAGAAGGAGCTCACCGTCGACGAGCTTATCCCTGAATTACTCGCCGAGGGGCCTACCTCGCCCGATCGCGTTCCCTCCTCGTCGTCAGGCTCTAGCAGTGGCAATGACAACGACAATGGGGAAGAAAGCGAAGAGGGTGGCGAGGAAGAGGACGCAAACATCGGAGATGACGAATATCAGCCGGATACTGGCGACGACGAGTCCTAGTTGCTCGCCGATCTTTGTCATGCTTGGATGTAATATATTGACATTTTTGTAACTTGTAAATTTTTGACATATTTATACAAGTTATTTTTTTTTTGCCCTTCTTTTCTTGCATGTTGGTTGATATCGCTCGCTAGGCTCATAGGCTCGGGTAGAATGAGTGTTTGTGACGCTTACCCGCGCGTTGATGTTGGTCATAGTCGCACAGTCGCTACTCGCGCGGTCATACTCGATCCACCCACTCGCACAAGGGTGCTCGCATGAATGTCTACTTGCCATACTCGTACTCGCGTGCTCGCCATAGTCGTACTCGCGTGCTCGCCACAGTCGTTCTCGCATGCTCGCCAAGGCATACTCGCATTCTCGCTAAGGCATACTCGCATTCTCGCTAAGGCATACTCGCATTCTCGCTAAGGCATACTCGCACTTGCCTGAATAGGAGTCGAGCTTGGCTGGTGGTGAGTAGTCGACACCTTGCGGGAGTCAAGCTCTACTGGGGGTGGAGTTTGGTTCGGGAGGCAAGTAGTCGGTTTGCAGGAGGGGAGCTCGTACAGAGTTCACGGACTACGACATCGCTCCAATGAAGAACTTGATTTCACCCGAGAAGGTCGTTGGTCGGTATGCAGGAGAGGAGCTCGTGCAGGGAGTCGGACTTATGATAACACTACCACTCGAGGACTTCAATCATCGTTGGAGTCGACAGCTCTTACGAGCCTTGCTCAACTAGAGTGGTGTAGGTCGACTCGGAAAGGCAAGTAGTCGGCCTGCAGGAGAGGAGTTTGTACAGAGTTCACGGACTACGACATCGCTCCAACAAGGAACTTGATCTCACTCGAGGAGGTCGTTGGCCGGTATGCAGGAGAGGAGCTCGTGCAGGGATCCAGACTTACGATAACACTACCACTCGAGGACTTCAATCAGAGCTCACTCGAGGAGGTCGTTGGCCGAAGTGCAGGAGAGGAGATCGTGCAGGGACTCAGATTTATGATAACACTACCACTCGAGAACTCCAATCATCGTTGGAGTCGACAACTCTTAGGAGCCTTGCTCAACTAGAGTGGTGTAGGTCGACTCGGGGAGGCAAGTAGTCGGCCTGCAGGAGAGGAGCTCGTACAGAGTTCACGGACCACGACATCGCTCCAACGAGGAACTTGATCTCACTCGAGGAGGTCGTTGGCCGGTATGCAAGAGAGGAGCTCGTGCAGGGACTCGGACTTACGATAACACTACCACTCGAGGACTTCAATCAGAGCTCACTTGAGGAGGTCGTTGGCCGATGTGCAGGAGAGGAGCTCGTGCAGGGACTCAGATTTATGATAACACTACCACTCGAGGACTTCAATCAGAGCTCACTCGAGGAGGTTGTTGACCGATGTGCAGGAGAGGAGCTCGTGCAGAGACTCAAACTTATGATAACACTACCACTCGAGGACTTCAATCATCGTTGGAGTCGACAGCTCTTAGGAGCCTTGCTCAACTAGAGTGGTGTAGGTCGACTCGGGGAGGCAATTAGTCGGCTTGCAGGAGAGGAGCTCGTACAGAGTTCACGGACTACGACATCGCTCCAACGAGGAACTTGATCTCACTCGAGGAGGTCGTTGGCCGGTATGCAGGAGAGTAGCTCGTGCAGGGACTCGGATTTACGATAACACTACCACTCGAGGACTTCAATCGGAGCTCACTGGAGGAGGTCGTTGCCTCGTTGGCCGATGTGCAGGAGAGGAGCTCGTGCAGGGACTCAGACTTATGATAACACTACCACTCGAGGACTTCAATCGGAGCTCACTCGAGGAGGTTGTTGGCCGATGTGCAGGAGAGGAGCTCGTGCAGGGACTCGGGCTTATGATAACATTACCACTCGAGGACTTCAATCATCGTTGGAGTCGACAACTTTTAGGATCCTTGCTCAACTAGAGTGGTGTAGGTCGACTCGGGGAGGCAAGTAGTCGGCCTGCAGGAGAGGAGCTCGTACAGAGTTCACGGGCTACGACATCGCTCCAACGAGGAACTTCATCTCACTCGAGGAGGTCGTTGGCTGGTATGCAGGAGAGGAGCTCGTGCAGGGACTCAGACTTACGATAACACTACCACTCGAGGACTTCTTTTTTGGAGTCGAGGTGATTTTGTCCTGTTACTTGAGAGGCGACAGATGAGTTAGCTGCACTGATGTTTTACATGACTGATACCTTCACAAAAGACGACCATGAAATTGTCAAATCGGGAAGTTGGCGTCCAGGCCCGTTCCTACAAATTCATCCCGTCGGAGGAGAGATGCAATCGGGGAGACATAGGCCGACATGCAAGGGGGGAGCTGATCTCGGCTGTCAATGCAGAGGCTCGGTGTTACACGAGCGCTTAAGTCCCGAGGCATCGTCCTATCATCCGTACGAGGCTATTTAGGAGGAACGGGTCGAAGGCTCGTATCCTGATCCAATATTGTAGATCGCTTTCGGCCATGCCGTCTGGTAGCGAGTGCCAGTGCACGGGCGAAGGGTAATGTTCCTCCGAGGGTCCTTCAGGACGCACTCGAGGCCAACATCTTCCCTTGGGCTTGTTCTTGCCCCTTCTTCGGCAGGTTATCCTGCTTTAGACAATAGCTGAGATGCTTAGATTAGTAATTGCTTGGTGAAATCTACCCTCTATCGAGTCCAGGAGGTTAACGTCTAGGCCTGTTCCAGATAGTTTCTCCAGTCGGAGGAGAGATGTGATCGGGGAGACATAGGCCGACGTGCAGGGGGAGCTGATCTCGGCCGTCAATGCAGAGGCTCGGTCTTACAAGAGCGCTTAAGTCCCGAGACATCGTCCTATCATCCGCACTGAGCTATTTAGGAGGAACAGACCGACTGCTGGTTTCCAGAGTCGATCGCGGGGCTGTTCCTTGAAGCCTTCAGAAGTCTTGAGATAGATTAACACACAGAGAGAAACGAGCTTGCCGCAACTATTATATTCATATCAACATGATTACAAAGAAGACATATGTTACCGCTATGGATAGAACCTTTTCAGGTCATCCCCTCTCTAGGTACCTCCCAGCTGCTCTCCTACTTTATCTTGCAGGTAGTAGCCTCCAGTGACTAGGGCTTCCTGAACGATGAAGGGACCTTCCCAGTTCGGATGTAGCTTGCCGACAGTTTCTCCCCTCCCTGCGACATCCACCTTCTTCATGACAAGATCTCCTGTCCGAAAATTCTTGAGGCGAACGTTCTTATCGAAGTGCTTCGCCATGCGCCTTTTGATCTCCTCTTGGCGGGTGAAGGCCAAGTCGCGAAGTTCTTCAATGTAGTCCAGTGAAAGTCCTTGAGCCTCTTCATTCTCCAAGCACCACTCTTCACTGCCATCTCCTGCGGCTATGACCCTCGGGCTCCGAACCTCAAACTCCACTGGGATGAGTGCCTCAGACCCGTGGGATAACTTGAAGGGAGTTTCCCCCGTTGCCGAGTTTGGAGTTGTTCTCAGTGCCCAGAGGACTGAGGGGAGCTACTCTGCCCAATTGCCTTTTAAGTTGGTGACTTTCTTCTTCAGGATGTTGATGATCAACTTGTTGGAGGCTTCTATTTGTCCGTTGCTGCGGGGATGATGCACAGAGGCGAATCGAAGATCCGTCCCCAGCTGTTTGCAGAAATCCCCCAATTCCAAGCTGGCGAATTGTGGACCATTGTCGGTGACGATGGCGAGGGGAATCCCGAACCTGCATGCAATCTCTCCCCAGATGAAATTCTTCACAACATGAGAAGTTGTCTTGGCCAGAGCTTTTGCCTCAATCCATTTGGAGAAGTAATCGATCATGACCAGGACGAACTTACTTTGTCCACTGGCCTGAGGGAAAGGGCCGATCAAGTCCATTCCCCAGATAGCAAAGGGCCATGAAGCAGTGATCGAGCGAAGGTGCTGAGCTGGTTGTAGTTGAAGAGGCGCGAAGAGCTGACATTGCGAACATTTCTTGGAGAAGGCCTCTGCATCCCTTCGGATGGCGGGCCAAAAGTATCCATGCCTTAGAATTCTCTGCTCCAGAGTACGGGTCCCCGAGTGACTGCCACACTCTCCCGAGTGAATCTCCTCGAGGACGCGAGGGATTTCGACCTATGACAAACACCTGGCCAAGGGGCCTGAGATAGTTTTACGGTAGAGCTCTCCTTCCTGTAGTAAGTAATAGACAGCTTTGTAGCGGAACTTCCTCTGATCACCCTCGCTGGCAGGCAGCTGTCTCTTTGCTAAGAACATGATGAATGGATCCTTCCATGAGGTTCTTTGCTCGATCTCCATCATTTCCCCTTCCTCGATTGACGGTCGGAACAACTCGGTCACGGTTCCCCCAGCCCTGGGACCGTACTTGGCGAGGTAGTCAACTTCTGAATTCTTTTCTCGAGGTACGTGCTCGACGAAGAAAGATTGAAACCCGCCAATCAAACCTTTTACTTTTACCAAGTATCTCTGCAGGATTGGGTCATTCACTTCAAACTCGCCTCTGATCTGGGACGCGACTACCATCTAGTCGGTGAAGGCCCTGATATCTTGAATCGCTAACTCCTTGGCGAGACGCAAGCCAGCCACCATAGCTTCGTACTCCGCCTGATTATTTGTAACGGGGAAGATGATCTCAACTGCTTGCTCGATCCAGGTTCCCTGGGGGCTTACTAGCATGACCCCGGTTCCCACGGAGTGCCTGCTCGAAGCCCCGTCCACGAATATCTTCCAAGAGACTGGGTTAGAAGAACCTTCGCCCCCTTCCACCTCAGCCAAGAAGTCAGATAAGAAATCTGCTATCGCCTGTGCCTTGATTGCTACCCTCGGAGAGTAAGAAATGTTGAACTCGCTAAGCTCTACTGCCCACTTCGCCAATCTGTCAGAATGCTCCACCCCATCCAGGATATTACGCAGAGGGTGATCGGAGACGACCTTGATTGAATGAGCCTGAAAATAGGGACGGAGCCTCCGAGCCGAAACCACCAGAGCAAATACCAACTTCTCCAAGATAAGATATCTGGCTTCCGCTTGCCGCAACACTCTACTCACATAATAGATGAGGAGCTGCTTCTTGCCTTCTTCTCGGACCAGCACCGAGCTAACCGCCTATGCTCCTACTCCCAGATAGAGTAGGAGGTCCTCATCTCCCTGCGGGCCTTGGAGGAGAGGAGCCTGGGTTAGCTGTTGTTTGAGCTTCCCGAAGGCCTCCTCGCACTCCGCGGTCCACTCAAACTTCTGATTCCCCCGAAGAGTATTGAAGAACGAAGAGCACTTCTCTCCTGCTTTTGATAAAAAACGACTAAGGCCTGCCAACTTCCCTGTCAGCCTTTGGACCTCCTTGGGATCTCTTGGGGATGCCATTTCCAGAATGTCCTTGACCTTGTCCGGGTTAGGTTCCACTCCCCTGAGAGTGAGGAAGTTACCTAAGAACTTTCCTCTTCCTGCACCGAAGACGCACTTGGCCGGGTTGAGTCGCATCTTGTACTTCCTCAGGGTGGCGAAGGTCTCCACTAGATTCGCTATATGCTCCGCGACGCTTTTGCTTTTGATAAGGAGATCGTCAATATAGACTTCCAGGTTTCACCCCTTCTGCTTTTTGAAGATATGATCCATCATTCTTTGGTAAGTTGCGCCCGCATTCTTGAGCCCGAAGGGCATCATCTTGTAGATATAACTGCCATCGCTGGCTATGAAGGAGACGCCGCGGCAGTCAGGGGATGCATTCGGATCTGGTGATACCCTGAAAAAGCATCAAGAAAACTCATCACAGGAAACCCGACGGCGGAATCAACCAGCGCGTCGATTTGAGGCAAAGGGTAGCAATCCTTCGGGCAAGCTTTATCCAACATGGAAAAGTCAATACATAGACGCCAGCCCCCTCCAGGCTTTTTCACCATTACAATATTGGAGACCCAGCCTGGATACTTGATCTCTGAAACAAAACCCGCTCGCAGCAGCTTCTCCACCTCCTCTCTGATCGGTCCAGCTAGCATAACAACGCTCTTCCTCTGCTTTTGACGAACGGGAGCCACCGCGGGATCCAGGTTGAGGCGATGACAGACAACATCGGCGTCAACCCCGGGCATCTCGACGGCGCTCCAAGCGAAGATGTCGACGTTGTCCTGTAGGCAAGCGGTCATCTCTATCTTTCCCTCCAGCGGCAGGGACCCTCCAACCTTCAACAGACCAGGCTCTCCTTCTCGAGAGATCACTTCCACCTCTTCCACCTCCTCAGCAACACACAACCCCTTCTCCTTCTCCAACAGCTCCTCCAACCCCTTTGCGTCCCCCATCTAACTGATGGTACTGACGACATTCAGGTAGCACTCCCTAGAGGCCTTGGGATCTCCCCTGATCCTGATCTGGACATCTCCTCGGCAGTACTTTAGGCACTGGTGATATGACGATGGAACGGCCTTGAAATAGTTGATGAGGGGCCGCCCGAAGATGGCGTTGTATCCGCTCGGCGCATCCACGATGACAAAGCGACATCGGATCGAAGTCCCGCCGAGAATAACCAGAAGCTCTACTGCCCCTTCCACCTCTTTCTTCTCGCCCGAGAAGCCAAAGAGAGGTCCGTCTGTAGCCTGGACCCGAGACGCTTCCACCTGAAGCCCTACAAAAGTTCTCTTGAATATGACGATCACCGAGCTCCTGTTATCCGCGAGGATTCGGTCGACGGTGAAGTCTTCGATGACAGCTTGAATAACCAGGGCGTCATGGAAAGGGTTCTCATTCCCCAGCACATCCTCCTCTGAGAAGGTGATCTCTTCTAGCGGTGGCGGGTTCTGCGACGTCGAAGCGACGCTCTTCTTGTAGATTTGATGGAGACTCCCCTTGCGGGAAGCTCCAAGCCCAGCTCCTCCATTGATCACCCCGACGTGCCCACCTCCTGGGCTGTGGATCACCTCTCCGCGACCTCCCAGGTCGGTACGGTCCTCATTCCTCCTCCTCGCCGGAGCTTGGAATGCTACCTGCCCCACCGGGGCCTCCTGCCTTGGCTGTTCCCTCTCTGCAACCCCTGCTTCCAATCTCCTCCTTGCTTCCCAGAACTCCGGGCAAGCTAATGTCCCATGCCCCTCTACTCGATGGATGTCGCAGTAAAGGGGAATCTCCACCTCCTGACGCCTTACCCCGCTGCTCCAGCCTGCGACGCTTGTTGCCTTGACGAGCAATAACCATCGCCTCCCTTCTTCCTCCTCCTCGGCCTTCCTCGCGCCGGTTGTCATCCCTTCTCTACTGCTGGAAACGCGGTCTCGTTGGTGTCCTCCACTTGGGGCGATTCTCGGGATACTGGAATCGCCTCTCTTCTCCTCTTCTTGCCGGTGCCTCCACGGGCCTCCTCTCTTCCTGCCTATGAGGCCTCTCCTGCCTTCTCTCTTCCACCCTCCTGGGCTCTTCTATCTTCTTCTTTTCTTCTCTTCTTCTCGGCTCCTCCTTCCTTCTTTCGACGCGCCTCTCCGGGGACCTCCTAGCCCTTGCTTCCGAAGGTCCCGCCCTTCCCCTTTCCCGCGGTTCGTCTCCATCCAGCCGTGCCAATAATTCTTTGTTTTTCTCCTCTCCTTGGACGAAAGTGTTTTCCCTCTCCACCATCTCTTTGAAGGACCTCAGGGGCTTCGACCTTATCTCTATGCTGAAGAGGCCCTGCTTCAGACCAAACTTCAGGGCCACCATTAGGGTGAAGCTGTCCACCTCCAAGATCTCTTCCTGGAAGCGATCGATGTAGCGGCCCAGACTCTCATGCTGCCCTTGAGTAATCTTGAAGAGGGCTGTGGCCTCCTTCTTCCTCTTCTTTGATGTCGCGAACCTCACCATGAGTCCCCGATGGAGGTCAGAGAAACAGTAGATCGACCCTGCTGACAGTTGGTGAAACCAGTCTCTTGCGTTGCCCTTAAGGGTGATGGAGAAGAACCGACATTTGAATGCGTCAGACATGTTGCGGATGGAGACGACGTCTTCAAACCACTGAAGATGCCTGACCGGGTCATCTTTGCCGCGGTAGTAGGTGAGAATGGGCTCTCTGAAGCCTTCAGGGACGGGGGCGACAAGGATCTCGTCACAGAAGGGGCTCCTCCCTCCCTGGCGGTGGCGAGTTTCATCCTCGCTGGAGACATCATACTCGCTCCATAGGCGAGCATAACGGTATGTCACCGACGACATTGGATCCCGAAAGCGGACCCCTTGGCTGCCCGCCGGATGATGCCGCGACTGCATCAGTCTCTCTTCTCTCGCCCAAGCGGGCTCCTTCCCAGCTCGCCTCGGCGGCGCTTCCTCATCCAGCGGTGTCACGCGACGGGGGGAGGTCGCCCTGACGTCGGGGCGATGAGAAAACCCGGCGAGGATGGTCTTCTCGATCTTCTTCGCGAACTCTTCGAACGCAGCAACCGTCACAAACTCGCCACCTCGCGCGAGATCGCCAACTCCCGTCGAGTTGCCAACCAACTCTCCATGCTCGCCATCATTGGACATCTCACTAAACCACCAAACTTTCCTCCTTGGCTGCGATCCACGCTCACCGCACCAAGTGTTGAAGCCAGGAAAATCCCAACCTCAGAATTCGGATCAAGGCCGCCTAAGGTTACCGGTTCAGAGGTAAGATCAGACGGCTAAGATGACTAGGATGAAAAACTGTAGGAAACATGACCCCTGATGCTGCGACAGGAAGGACCCACCACGTACCCGGATGCTCGAAAGGAGCAGCCCCTTCTCAACCAAGAATGACCGAGCTAGGTACGAGGGAGACTAGCTGATGACTTAGTCGCGAGGTCGCGACCTGATCTTCTAAGGAAAAGGAATCCAAAGACTCGGCTAGTATCAGAAAAGTGAACTCGCGAGTATCCTGCAGAGGATCTCAAGTGCCTCTCCTCGTACCCCTGGGGTCCTATTTATAGGCAAATCCAAGGAGGGGGGGGGTCATATTTATACCCCACCTCCTGGCGACTAGGAGACTTCCTGGAGGAACTCGCACGAGCTGGGCGAGTATCTCACCTAGTCGCCTACCTGGCGAGTATGCGAGGGGAGCTCGCCATACTCGCCAGGCCTTCTGCTGCTTGACGCGCTGACTCCTGATCTCTGTCTTGACTTGTTGACCTCGACTTCTGCGCCCGCTCTCGACGGGTCGCTGCGGGCCGCGCGCGCATCAAGACGCAGCAGCGGGCTGCGCCCGTAACATATACATATGAGTACTCAAAATGATCGTTGAAAAATATACATCAATATTACAATTTTTGTTTTGTAAAACAATATATGTTCTGACCTAAAAAATATTAATTTTGACTTTAATAAAGTTGATTGGTTTAATGACATCTCCTCGAAAATACCACTGATATGTCTAATTACAACTTTCTTTGAATAGATCGCTGACATGCCTAATGACAACCTATCATAGTAGTTGTAGAAGCTCTACTAAAAAGTTTTTTGAATTTAAATGGATTTTCATCATTACTTCTACTTTTTTGATAGTGTAATTACTTGAATGAACATTGTATTTTAATTTTTTTGAAATAAATTATAGTATATGTCAAGTCATTAAAATATAAAAATGAGGGCACAATTGGTATTTTTGAATGTTTCACCAAAGACATCTTTTCCCTTATAATAGTGAAAGATATATATTATATATAAAGGACTACTTTTGTGCTGTAATGGAAGAGGACCATCACACTGATATCTACCGAATTTTATTGAACCCACAAGCGGGCGGATTTTGTTCGCAACCGACGGAGGTATTGTCGTGGCCGGGGTAACACCGTGGCTGCATGGGCGGATCCCCTTGCACAGTCACTCGTGCATATATATTTATTCATGCCTATTTGTATGTTTATATATATATACACATGCACTTATATGTATATAATATGTATATGCATACTATGTTTTATGGTTTAAGGGGTCGTTATCTGTTAAGCCATAAAGTTAATCTGTATTGTTGTAACAAAATAAAACAAACTAAAATAAAACAAAACATCCATTGCTGATTATATTTTGTGTGCATTCGGAGGTTTTGGTTGATTATATACATGGACAAAACTGGACTATTAAAGTTGATTCTATATGCTGTCCAACCTTCTAATAATTTTTACATCCTTGTTGAGTGGTTTAATTCTCACATAATTTGATTAAACTTCATTCTTATATTATTGCTATGTAATTATGTTGTAGTTTACAATCAGCACGGCAACCTAAAGTTGTAAATACAAATTTTTTACTCAAAGAGTAGTCATTTTCCTCCTTGGAGAAAAATCTCTTTCCCTCAAGCTTGTTTGGCAATTTCTTACTGGTGACTCAATCTGAGTTACATTGATGCTTATATGTAGGCTGCTTAATCTAATTTATTGACCATGTGACTGTATTATAATTATTTTGTGACTAATGTTTTCCACCTGTCGATTGGCCAACAACTTATCTGATTGAAGGTTGTGATTGAAAGGACTAAGTGCATGTTGTTCAACATGTGTTGAGGGAACATAATTGAAGTTTGTTTGAGGGTCTTAAGTAGTTTGATAGGTTTATTAGAATATAACCGGATTTTCAGGTACCAAGTCTAAATTAATGCGGAATTTGAATATAGTGCTGAGCTTTTATGATTTACTTTCAGAACAAACTGAAACAAACAATTCAATTTGATTCTAATGGTTCTCTGTTTAGGTCTGGTTTCAAAAAAATTTAGAACCCACCCCCCGGTTCAGTACTCTTCCTAATATTTTCGACGATATGTCTCTATCTTCACGTTGCCAACCTATATAGTTGGTTGACCATCTAGGAAAGAGTAGACAACAGAAATTGTATTCCAAAATTATGCCCTTAAGGTAAGCATACATATATAGGATACCAAACATGTGACATATCACATGTAATGTGCAAGGTAAAAAAACAAACTAAAAAATAAAATACGCATATTCAACTCCCCCCTCAAGTTGGGAGTATATATCAATCATTCCCAACTCAATCGTATAATCCATAAAGTTGTCATAGCGTAATCTTTTGGTGAAGACGTCGACCTGTTTGTTGAAACCGAAAAATCGGTCCCTGAGGAGTCCGACCCTTGGGGAAGGCGTGGTCGCACACTTACTTCTCTCCTCACGAGCCCAAGTGGCAAGGGAAAAGGACCAGGGACAGACCCAAGGCTCCAGCACGGAGGTCCCACCACACACCCGGAAGATCTTAGAGCGCTTCCCCTCCTTAGCCAAGTGTTGAAGCTAAGGTACCTCAGAAAGCGCTGGAAGACTGGGCACAAGAAAGCGTGCCTTCTGAGGTACCCCTTGGGTCCTATTTATAGGAAAAGGCGGTCTGCAAATATCCGAACTTCACTATTTTCGAGGACTATAGGTAGTCCAAAGGGGGTAACATGGTAAAAATACACCACAGCTGAAGGGCGAGCCGGCCCTGAGAAGGTCCATTAAGCGGGGGCGGCGAGTACGGACGCGGGAAAACTTCCCCCCACGCCGAGGTGAAAGGCGGTGAGGGTGCTCGCCCCACTCAACGCCATGGGAGAAGGCGTTGAGTGAGCTCGCCTCTCTCAACGCCACGGCCTGGCTCGCCTTGCTCAACGCCACGGGAGAAGGCGTTGAGTGAGCTCGCCTCTCTCAACGCCGCAGGCCTGGCTCGCCTCGCCCTGGGCTTGGGCGAGTCGGCTCTGAAGTCCCTGCTCGCGGGCGTGCTGGCACTCGCCCACCCCTTGGATCTGGCGAGCTTGTCCTTGGCTGGATCTGCTCGGCTCCACGAACTCCGAGCTCGGCTCGACGATTGCCGAGCCCGTACTCGGCATGCTCTGCTGAACTCGCCTGGGGCTCTGGGGTGGTCTGAGCCGGCCGGTTTGGCTCCTGTTAGCCCATTCGCTGGATACGTGGTTGTACACTGTTGATCACGAGAATTCACGAAAGGTGTACAAATATTTCCCTTGTCTAAGTGATCTTTAATGAAATGTCGGTCAACTTCAACATGCTTCGTCCTATCATGTTGAACCAGATTGTGAGCAATAGATAGTAACATGTTCGTTCATTTGGAGTCCCATATCTTGGAGAATTATCTTCCAACCACAACCCCTCACATACTCCTTGTGCCAAACTTGTGGATTGCTGATAGAGAGATTGGTGCTTCTTGGCACGTTGATATATGGGGATTGCATGGTGTGTATGTTGATACATGGTTGTTAAATGATCCTGAGTTGAGGATTACTTGTGGCAGTTCTACGAGCTTGCCGATCATTACACCGACGGAAGCTAGCAGAGAGACCTTGGCCTGTTGGGCTGGGTTCTTTGGTGCTTTCTTCCCAAAGACCCCTTCCGTGCCTATTGAGCCGGTTGGGCTGGGCAACTTGAGTGAGGAACAACATTCTATTTCTTCTTCCACGGTACTAGGTTTTCACCCACAAATGAGCAATACTCGGTTGTTGATTTTCTATTGTCTTGGCTACTAGCCCAATCAACATCTATAAACATTTCAATTTTTAAAGTTTGGTTTGTAGAGAACAGAATCCCACGTCCTGGAAACTTCTTGAGATATCTCAATACCCGATATGCAGCTTGCTGATGACGAGTTGTGGGGGAGTGCATGAATCTACTTAGGACACCAACGACATACTTAATATCAGGGCGCGTATGAGATAAGTATATAAGTCTCCCAACCAATCGTTGGTACCTTGAGATGTCCACTTTCGCCCCTCTTTTATCAACATCAATCTCGTGATTAGTCTCAATATGTGTATCCATAGGAGCACACCCAAGCATACCCGTTTCCACCAAAATATCGTGGGTATACTTTCTCTGAGAGATGAAGATCTCTCGATGAGACCTTACTACTTCAATCCCCAAGAAGTATTTCAACTTTCCCATATCTTTGACTTCAAATTCTTTGCCCAACTGTTCTTTCAAGTGCATGATTTCCTCCGGGTCATCTCCTGTAATGATGATGTCATCCACGTATACAATGAGTATCGATATTTGAGTTCCTCTCCTCTTGATGAAGAGAGTATGATCAGCCTGTTCTTGATTATAACCTAGTTGTAGCATGGTTTTGTTAAACCGTCCAAACCGGGCTTTAGGGGATTGTTTCATGCCATATATGGATTTTTTCAGATTGTAGACCTTTCCATTGGACCCTCCTTTAGTAAATCCAGGTGGGATAATCATGTAGACTTCTTCCAGATCACCATGCAAGTAGACATTTTTAACGTCAAGGTGTTATAGCTCCCACTCAAGACATGCAACACTAGAGAGGATCACACGAATAGAATTCATCTTTGCAACATGGGCAAAAGTTTCTTGGTAGTCAATTTCTTGGGTTTGGGTATACGCTTGAGCAACCAAACACGCTTTTTACCGCTCCATCACCCTATCTTGATTCTGCTTAACAGAGAAAATTCATCGTGATCCAACTATTTGCTTCCCAGGGGGAAGACTCGCAAGTTGCCATGCTCCATTTTTTTTCAAGGCACACATCTCTTCTTTCATAGCCTGTTTCCAGTCAGGTATCTGAACATCCTCCTGCCATGTATTAGGAATCACACTAGAGAAAATAGATGGGATAAAAATCATGTGAGCATGAGAGAGGTGATGATAAGAAATGTAATTGACAATGAGGTGTTTTGTACTACCAGTATTATCTTTAAGCATAGCGAGGGGAACATAGTGGTCACATCCGAATCTGGAGCAAAAGCGGACACTGACACTAGCAGGACATCCACAGACGGTACTTGCTCAGCGGTACTTGGTCTGCGAGAGTATGTATATAATATAGGAGGAATAAAAGTGTGAGGAACATGAGCAGTACATAAAAAAATAGGGGCAGGTGTAGGAGGAATATGAGGAGAAGTAACTATCGATCGAAAGAGGAGAGGCGAGGGTCCCATCAATATTACTACTCGTCTCCCACCAACGAGGGCCAAAATATGACTCTCCCTCTCGAAAACTAACATAAAAAATACATTATAAGCGACGTATAGGAGGGTGATAACACTTATAACCTTTGGTGGTAGGAAAGTACTCAACAAAAGCACATTGAGTGTCCAATTTATCTTGATGCGAGATATGAACATGAACAAAACAAACAGAACCAAAGATGCGAGGAGAGTTGTGAGAGGTGTGGAAAATATGTTTCTGGGATAAATGGGAAAGGGGCGTATCGTAGTGAAGGGAACACGACGATAGACGATTAATGAGATGAGCTGTAGTCAAAACCGCATTACCCCAATAGGGCTTGGGACGGTTCATGACAATTAACAAACACCGAGCAACCTCTAGCAAGTGCCTATTTTTCTTTTCGGCTACGCCATTTTGAGTAGAAGTGTGGAGATACGTGGTTTGGTGAATAATGCCATGTCCGGCGAGACAGGCACCAAATGCTCTCCGACCATCATACTCCCCACTATTATCACTACGAAGCACACGAATTGTGCCAGTGAACTGTGTCATAACTATTTGATGAAAGAAACAAAAACAAGTAAACACGTTACTCTTCCATTTTAACAAATACAACCAACTAGTACGGGAATAACAATCAATAAAGATAACAAATCATTTATAGCTAAATACAGATAACACCGGGAGGGACCCCCAAACATCAGAATGAATTATATCAAACAAACAAGAACTATGAAAAGAAACATGACTGAGACTATGACGAGCTTGTTTTGATAGTTCACAGGTGTCACAAGTAAACGATTTAAAAACAATTGAAAGCAGAAAATAACTTGGCAAGATATAAAACATAAGGGTGGTCAAGGCAAAGATACCAGGGTTAGATGTCATGCAAAATCAGAGCACGAGTGGTGGAGAAAGCACTTGGAGATAACGGCTGGTTCAACAAGTACAGTCCGCCAATGTTCCTACCACTTCCAACCATCCTCTTTGTATCTAGATCCTGAAACACACAAACATCAGTAAAAAAGGTTACAGAGCAGTTTAAAGACGCGATTAAGTGACTAATGGAGAGATGATTGTGAGGAAATGAAGGGGCGCGCAAGATCGAAGAAAGATACAGGTCAGGAGAACAAGCAATAGTTCCTTTGCCAGTAATAGAAGAAAGGGAATCATTGACAACAATAACCTTATCACGACCAGAGAGAGGAGTGTAGGAGGTAAAACCTGAGGCAAAGCCGGTCATGTGATCAGTCACTCCCGAGTCAATGATCCACTTGGAATGGGATGTAGACACAACATGAGCACTGAAGATACCTGAAGTAGCAAACACGACAATGGAATCAGCCGATGCAGAGTCAGAATGGGAATGCAACATACGGTGGAAGACCTCTAACTCCATAGCAGAAAGGCCCCCAGAGGGGGGGGGGGGTTGTTCTGATAAACTTCAGTCGAATGCGTAGAATACTGTGTGTGGGCACCAGCCTAACAACAACAGCCACGTTGATCACCTCTCCCACGAGCACCAGATCCCCGACCAGGGGGAGCAAGATGAGGGTATATACGAAAACAAACATCCTTAATATTTCATTTCTTTTTGTAGTGGCCAAAAACAAGAGAGGAAAAAAGAGGAGGGCCACGAATAATCCCAACAAGTGCAGAGTAGTCTGTAGAAGTACCAACAGAGCGACGACGATTCTCATCACTAAGAAGTATAATGAGGGCTTGTCTAAGAGAGGGAAGAGGCTCGCCGTGGAGAACATGTATGCTAACAACAACAAACTCTATATTGAGCCCCATAAGAAAGACGTGAACACGAGATCGGCCTTTATCCTTCTGAGACCTTGCGCATCAGCAGTGCATGCAGCAATAAAGGTGTTGAAGTAATACAATTCCTAATAAAGGCGTTCAAACTTAAAAAATAATAAGCAGAGACAGACATGGTCTTCAAAACACAGTAAGTGAGCTCATAAATTTGCGTCGAACTGCCTGCTTGAGAGTAGCTGTCACGGGCCCTTTTCCAAATATCGTAAGTAGAATCCAGAAGCATGTGGCTGCGATACACCTGAGGGGGCATAAAGTGAAGTAACCATAAAACAACCAAGGAATTGTCCGAATCCCATTTTTTCCATGAGGGATCGGTACGCGGTGGCTCAACAATAGTTTCATCAATATCTCCATAGAGCTGTGACTTCGAATAGCATGCTGTTCCTCCCTAGACCATTCAAGATAATTTATGCCATCCAAGGCAACAATAGTGATCTTTAAAGAACCAGATTGGCTGTGACTCCGAGGAGGATCTCCAGAGGGAACTGTGTGGGGGGGGGGAGAAGATGAGATTTGTGGGGAATCACCTATCGATGACTGTTCGAAGGCAACTAGCAAGAAGAAGTCAAGATGGAAGAAACCACTTCCTCGGAGTGTCCCTTAGATCGCGCCGCTGAAGAGCACACTGGAGGAGGTGACCACGATGTCCCTGGTAGCCCCATGGAGGACAAAACGACCGAAGACAAAGGGCTGCCCGTAAAACAGGCGGAGAGAGGCGCTGAAGAGTGCGAACGCTGCTGGAGGAGGAAGCAGAAGAAGCGACACCGCTGGAAGCCCTTGGCATTGGAGACGGTGTTGTAGGAGCGGAGGAAGCGACGCACTGGAAGCCCTAAGCGAGGGCTGCGTAAGCCCTTCTACGATACGAAGCCTTGCGGAAGAGACGAACGCGCTTGAAGCCATGCGACGAGACGAATGCGGTGGAAGTCCTGCGACGAAGCGGGATCGAGCGCGCACGAAAGAAGCGGAAGGGCGTGTGCTAGGCTGTGATACCAAGTAGACAACAAAAATTGTACTCCAAAATTATGCCCTAACTCAAGCCAAGCATACATATATATGATACCAAACACGTGACATATCACGTGTAATGTGCAAGGTAAAAAAATAAACTAAACAATAAAATACACATATTCAACTGGAAGTGTGGTAGTTTGATGGCAAGAGACCTCATGAATATGATCTTTTGGAGAGTTGAGAAGATGGCCGAGAAGGTTTTTTTTGTGGCAACATACATTGTTGTCGGCTAGCCGAGATTTTGGTTGGTAATTTGATCGATGCGAGCTGAGTTAGGCATCCAAAAAGATGTTTAATGGTGAAGTTAAAGAGCGTTGTATTGATGTTTGGTGAAGTAAAGGAAGAAGTCAAGCTTTTGAAGAATTTTATAAGTGACTGGATAGCAAAGATGGAGACCGTGATATACATAAAATTACTCGAGTTAGAGAGAGGAAAATGAATTTATGCCAAGTTAAATGCATAAACGATGAAATAGATTTGGTTTTGACGGATGATGTCGCTGTTAAAAAGGGATGAAAAAAATATTTTTATTAACTCTACAATGAAGTAAAAGACAGTGAACTGAGCTTAGAAGAGTTAAGTAAATCATATGAGTATAAAAATATAACGTTTTTTTGTAAAATTCAAGCATCAGAGGCAAATAACGCTCTAAAGAAGATAAAAAAATGTAATGACAATTGAACCAGACGATATACCCATCAAAGTATGAAAATGCTTAGGTAAAGAAAGAATTTTGTGCCCTACATGTTCTTCAATAAGATACTGAAGACAAAGATGTCCGACCAACGAAGAGAAATTATTTTTATACTTTTGTATAAGAACAAAGAAGATATACAAAATTTTATCAATTACAGAGGAATTAAATTAATGAGTCTTACTATTGTTGAAACCCGGATATCAGTTCAACAGAGTTCGCACTAAGAGGGGGCCACTTGCCTTACTTAACCCACCATCGGACACTGGAGACCAGATATTCCGAGCCTAGATTTGACCCTCACCGACTAAAGATTGGAAAGCCTACTCATGGACCCGCGTGCTGGAACGAGGAGGTCCCGCCACACACCCAGAAGTTCTCTGCTCAACTTCCCCTCCCGAAGCCAAAGACTGAGCTCGGCATCTTGGGCGGTACAGAGAAGAAACTTGAAAAGAGCGAGCTCTAGGAGATTGGGTTTGCCTTTCGAGGTGCTATTAGTTTTTTTTGGAAAACATCTTGAGGGTAAAACAATCTATATTGGTCTACGGATAACTGCCTCCGCCTTAATAAAAATACTCACCCCAGACCTAAATGGTCTGAGGATAGCTGTCTCCGCCTTAACATAAATACTATTGCCAGACCTCGATGGTATGCTGATATCCAAACCACCAATAAGATGCCGCTTACTGACCTGGGCGAGCCCAAGTGCTGGGAAGGCCTGGGCTCGCTTCGCCTACCTAATGACGAGCACACTACACTACCTGAGGGCTAGGTAGAACTAGGCCCGTCTCGCTTACTCGGTAGAGAGTACAACCTATTGTTTGAGCTCTGTGCGAATAGAACCAAAACGGTCCGGAAACTGGAGTAATGGAAATTTTATTATCCAAAAAACTATCTATTACAAAGGTATAGCCTCCCTTATATAGAATGAAGGAGATGAGATAGAGTAGAAATACCCAATGTGGGACTAAATACAGAAATACAGCATATACAAAGCTAACCGCCTAACCGCCTAACCGCGCGGTTAGTAAGAACACTAACCGCTCGGTTACCACCAGGAGACGAGCCGCCGACCATCGATATCCCAGAGAGTAACCGGCTAACCGCCCGGTTACCAAACCGCCATGCCAACCCGCTATCGTTGCTCAGATATCAGACCGCCGGAGACAACCCGTCAACCCGCACGGCTACCAAACCGCCCGGTCTTTAACCGCCTGTCCGCCCAGGCCTATACAGCAACACTCCCCCTCAAGCTGGAGCATATATATCGATCATGCCCAGCTTGCTGCAAATGTGGAAAAAGGAAGCGGATACAGACTTTGTGAAGATATCTGCTAACTCTTTCTCTGACGTAACAAACGGAGTGCAAATCTGGTTCTTCAACACTTCTTCCCGAATGAAGTGACAGTTAACCTCTATGTGTTTTGTCCGCTCATGAAAGACCGGGTTCTTGGAAATGTAGATGGCCGCCTTGTTGTCGCAAAACATGGGAAGCAGATAGTTGTAGACCTCTCCTAAATCCAGCATGAGAGCCCGCAACCATTTCAACTCGCACGTGGTTGACGTCATACTTCGATATTCTGCTTCCGCACTAGATCTGGAGACAACGGATTGCTTCTTGCTCTTCCAGCTAACCAGATTTCCTCCAACAAACGTGCAAAAGCCAGATGTCGACTTGCGATCCCCTTTGTCGTCCGCATAGCTAGCATCGGAGTACGCTTCCACTCTCAAATGGCCATTCTTCTGAAAGAGGAGACCTTTCCCAGGAGATGACTTTACATACTCCAGAATTCTTAGAGCGGATTGAAGATGACATTCCCTAGGAGACTGCATAAACTGGCTGACCTTTCCTACTGCATAAGAGATGTCTGGTCTGGTCACCGTAAGGTAAATGAGTTTGCCAACAAGACGCCGATACCTCGTAGTGTCCGATAGAGGAGGTGATTCGTCAGTCCATGTTTTGTCTTCTCCAGGAGCCATGGGACACCGAGCAGGTTTAGCGCCCGTCAATCCTGCGTCTTTCAATAAGTCAAGAGCATACTTGCGTTGGGAGAGAACCAAGGAGCACGGTTTCCGAGAGATTTCAATTCCCAGGAAGTATTTTGGAGAACCCATATCCTTCGTGACAAGGTGTTGGCGGAGATGGACCTTCGTCAGGGCTACACCAGCTTGGTCGTCGCCAGTAAGAAGTATGTCATCCACATAAACGGCTAGCACAACCAGACCCGAGGATGTCTTGCGAATGAACAAGGAGTGATCCGCCGAACTCCTTGTGAAACCGATTTCCCCAACTATGCCACTGAACTTGTCGAACCATGCCCGAGGACGTTGCTTTAGACCATAGATGGCCTTTTTCAACCGGTATACTCGAGTCTCCCCCTGAGCAACATACCCAGGAGGTTGCTCCATGTAGACATCCTCATGAAGATCACCATAGAGGAAGGCATTCTTGACATCCAACTGGGAAATAGGCCAATCCTTGTTGACCGCCACCGATAGAAGAACTCGAATAGTGCTGAGACGAGCAACCGGAGAGAACGTGTCGAAGTAATCAACACCGTAAGTCTGGGTAAATCCCTTGGCCACAAGACGGGCCTTGTACCGGTCCACACTGCCATCCGGACGGAACTTGACGACAAAGACCCAGCGACATCCAACCACATCCGTGCCAAAAGGAGGAGGCACAAGAGTCCAAGTGCCCCGCTCAGAGAGAGTAGCAATTTCTTCATCTATGGCCGCCTTCCAGTGAGGAACATCAAGGGCTTCCTGGTAGTTGCGAGGAGTGGAAGTCGCCGAGATGGCTAGGGCGAAGTCCCTGCGAGAAGGTGTTAGCCGATCATAAGAAACAATAGCGGCCAGCGAGTGCTGGGTGCACGTCCGAACCCCTTTGCGAAGAGCAATGGGAAGTTCCAGGTCATCTAGTTCCTCAGTCGCCGGTGCATCCGTGGCGGAGAAGGCTGACCCGGGAGAGGAGAGAGACGGCCGAGGAGAGGAGGAAGATGGCAGGGGATCAACAGACGGAGTGTGCGGTGGAGTTGGTGATGGAGGAATCTCAAGAGGAGTGGATGGGACAGAGGGAATGGTTGGAGAGGGCAAGTCAGCCGGAGAAAGAGTAAGGTCAGAGGAGAAGTATGAGGCATTTTCAAAGAACGTCACATCCGCCGAAACGAACTGTTTGCGATGAACAGAGTCAAAGCAACAGTAACCTTTTTGAGTAGTAGAATAACCCAAAAGGATACACTTGGTGGAACGTGGGGATAACTTGTCGCGAGTTGCGGAAGGATTGTGAACAAAGGCGGTGCAGCCAAAAATGCGTAGAGGTAAGGGAAAGGCATTCTTGGCCGGATAGAGAATGGAAAAAGGTGTTTTGCCTTTAAGAACTGTCGAGGGAAGACGATTGATAAGGAAGCAGGAGATGAGAACTGCATAGCCCCAGTAGCTACGAGGAACCTGCATCTGTGCCATGAGAGTGCGAGCGACATCAAGGAGGTGACGGTTTTTACGTTCCGCCACCCCATTTTGCTGGGAGGTATATACGCAACTAGTTTGATGAATGATGCCGTGTTGCATACAGAAAGAAGAAAATTCATTACTCAGGTATTCTTTAGCATTATCTGAACGAAAAACCTTCACAGAAGCACCAAACTGAGTTTTAATCATAAAATAGAAGGATTGCCATACAAAAAATAGTTCAGAGCGTTCTTTTAAAAGATACACCCATGTACATCGAGAGAAATCATCAATAAAGGTTACAAAATAGGAACTACCCCGCCCTACGGTAAGGGTGGGGGCAGGACCCCATACATCAGAGTGAACAAGGTCGAACGGCTTAGAAGAGCCACGACCTTGCTTAGGAGGAAAGGGGGAGCGGTGATGCTTGCCTAGCTGACAGGCATCACAGTTGATAGGAGAAGCATGCTGAGGTAGGTGGGGTAACAGTTGGTGGATGAGACGTGATGGAGGATGCCCAAGACGAAGGTGCCACTGAAGAAGATCTGTAGAAGCGGATGAGAATGCTGAAAGAGCGGATACATCATCAAGGAAGTAAAGGCCGCCTCTCTCAGTCCCAGTAGCAATCGTCCGCTTGGAGTCCGAGTCCTGAAAAGAACAAGAAACAGGAGTAAACGTGACTGAGCACTGAAGTTGCTTGCAAAAGGAAGTAACCGACAATAAATTGCACGGGAACTTGGGCACATAGAGAGTATCCGCTAGGCGAAGGGACGGAGTAACTTGAACCATGCCAGTCCCATGCACCGGAGAGGGAGAGCCATCCGCAACGAGAACCGGGGGCAATCGATCATGTGTTTCTAGGAGAGAAAAACACTGAGGATTGCCCGTCATATGATTAGTGGCGCCAGAGTCGATTAGCCATTGACCTTGAGTCACCACATGGGCGCTACCTGAAGTCGCGGCCACCGAGGCAGATGAGTTGGATGAGTGGGGGGCATCACCAGAGGGACGAAGGTGCGGATGGTTTGTCCAGCATCGGTCAATCAAGTGGCCTGTGCGGCCACAGTGAGAACAGAGATAGCGAGAAGGGCCGCGCCCGCCGGACTGATGACCACGTCCACCCGAGCTACCACGATGTGCTTGGTGGGCATAGGCATCCGGAGCAGGAGCGGCAAACAAAGGACAATTGAGCAGAGAGGTAACAGCGGCAATGCGGACAGCGGTAGCATCCAGGGTGGGAGATTCAGAAGTAGTCATTCTGGAAGAGAGGTCGCGCGGTTAAGAAAGTAAACCGGGCGAGCAGCAGAAGGAGAAGATCGCAGCGGTCAAAGGAGAGAGCAGCGGCTAGAAAAAGCCACGACCAACTGCGGACAACCAATGGGGAAGAAGGTTGTACGACAAGACAGGTCGCACGAGACAAGCAGATCGCACAAACAGATTGTTCGGGCGTGAAGAGGAGATCGCGAGAGAAGCAGAGGGGAAGGCAAACGAGAGAGATCGCGAGAGATCGCGAGAGATCGCGCGACAAGCAGATCGCACAAGCTGAAGGCAAACGCAAACAGGGGGACTAGATCGCTGCCTCTGATACCATGTGCGAATAGAACCAAAACAGTCCGGAAACTGGAGTAATGGAAATTTTATTATCCAAAAAACTATCTATTACAAAGGTATAGCCTCCCTTATATAGAATGGAGAAGATGAGATAGAGTAGAAATACCCAATGTGGGACTAAATACAGAAATACAACATATACAAAGCTAACCGCCTAACCGCCTAACCGCGCGGTTAGTAAGAACACTAACCGCTCGGTTACCACCAGGAGACGAGCCGCCGACCATCGATATCCCAGAGAGTAACCGACTAACCGCCCGGTTACCAAACCGCCATGCCAACCCGCTATCGTTGCTCAGATATCAGACCGCCGGAGACAACCCGTCAACCCGCGCGGCTACCAAACCGCCCGGTCTTTAACCGCCTGTCCGCCCAGGCCTATACAACAACAAGCTCGCCCTTTAGGACACGAGTTGAGCTCGCTCCTGGATGGTGGCAAGCCCAGACCTATTTCCGAATTCGCCTGCTGTGCATTTGAAATAGATCCGGGCCCTGCTCGCTGAATACGAGTTGCACAATCATGAAACTATGAGAATGAGTTATACAAAGAAGAGTAAGACGAGAGACTAGTATCTCGGAGAACGAATTTGAATTCATGTCATGGCGGTCGACCATGGAAGCTATACATATCTTGAGGAGACTCATTTACAACTATCAGGAAAGAAAACAAGATTTGCATATGTTGTTTATCGACCTTGAGAAGGCTTATGATCCGGTTCCAAGAGAGGTCTTAGAAAAAAAGATGTAAATTTATCATACATTGACATAATGAAAGATATGCTTACAAATTATGCGACGAGGGTGAGGACATCTGGAGGATTACTATAGGAATTTCCTATCACTATTGGATTACATCAAGGGTCAACTTTAAGCCTCTATCTCTTTACCCTTATCTTAGATGAGCTCACCAGACATATCCAACAAGTAATACCTTTGTGTTTATTGTTTGCGGATGATATTGTTTTGGTCGATGAGACGTGCGAGGGTGTAAACACGAAACTTGAATCTTGGCGAAACACTTTAGGAAAAAAGGTTTTAGGCTGAGCAGGGCAAACACAGAGTATATGGTAACTTAAATTTAGCAGCGCAAGAAGTACATATGACTCCCTTATTAAGTTGGGTGATCAAGATATTTCACGCAGTGAGTGCTTTAAATATCTGGGATCAATAGTTTTAAAAGATGGAGATGTAGATAAAGATGTGATACATAGAATCCAAGTAGGTTGGTTGAAGTAGAGAGGCGCGTCTGAGATCTTATGTGATCGTAAAGCACCATAGACAAGTTTTACCACACTACAATTGGACCAACGATGCTCTTTGGTTTTGAGTGTTCGACAATGAATTGTGTACACGAGTAAAAAATGGGAGTTGCGGAGATGAGAATTCTTAGGTGGATGTGTGGACACACGAGACTGGATAAAATTAGGAATGACTGTATCAGGGATAAGATATGAGTAACACCAATTGTAGAGAAGATGCAAGAAGCTTGACTGAGATGATTCAAACACGTACAAAGGTGAACATTAGAGGCACCTGTTAGGCGTTGTGGGAGTTTAGTCACTTGACATGTTAAACGGGGAAGGGGTACACCAATAAAGACTTGCAATGAAATTATAAGGAAAGACATGATGTACTTAGGCATTAGTGAGATTATGACTAAAGATAGGGCACAATGACGACAAAGGAGCCATATAACCGACCCCACTATAGTGGGATAAAGGCTTCAGTGTTGTTGTTCCATACCAGGGTAAAATTTGGTGACCGTTGTAGTTGCATTATCCAAAGCTTTATTTTCTACATGCACCAGCCACCTTTAATTTAACTGTTCCTAAGGTGCACTTCTATTGCTTGGTGGTTGATGCTGTAAAGGGGTAGTATTAATTGAATTATTCCAGCAGCATTTATTTAAGCTTTTCAGTTATGTGATTTAATGTTAAAATTCTTGTTATGCTCCTCTATGCATGCTTATCCACATTATTAGTTGAATAGGATCTACATTCAACCTCCAATCTTATTGGCTTTATGGTTTCTTGCACTTATATATGGTGTTTTTCTTTCATTCTGATTTGTTGTTTTCCTTTTAGCTGATTTCATATAATTTGAAGTATTATCTGATAAACTTAGAAATGTTTCTTTCTTCCTTACAGGAGGTAGGAGTCTGGGTTGTCCAACTAACAATGGTGCTGCTGGGACTCTTTATGATGCGGTTCCTCGAAGCCTTATTATTTCCAACCACAACCTGTCAACACAGACTGATACACTTCTTTTAGAGTTTCCTTTCCAACCACTGTGGACAAATGTTTTTGTTAGAAATCATGCCAAAGCTGCTGTTCCTTTGCTGTGGAGTCGTGTACAGGTGAGTAAAAGTATACACATTTTAAACATCTCCATTCGGCAATGAAGTTTGGGCTAATCATGTGAAGGTCAACCGATAAATTAACATTTCTGCATTATAGTGTCTGAAAATAACTGTTATGGTCCTTCCCCTTGGACCGAGTAGTTCGCGGTGGAGGAGCAATGGCGGAAGGAGGGGCGGCCGCGTCGATCGGCTTCGTTCCGTGCGGGAGACGGCTAGGGCAAGCTTGGGTTTCTGTCCGTGGGTTAGAGAGAGAGGGGAAGGAGAGGAATAAGAGAGAGAAAGGAAATTACTTCAATTTTTCTTTTTGATGCCTTAAAATGTTCACAACCACACACATATATAGGTTCCACAAAAGTGCCCCCCATTTAGGCTTATAACAATGGGTCAAATACGCTAAATAGAAATACACAGAAATAAAGATAACGGCACGAAACACGCCACATAACACCACCGCCGTCGTTCGAATATAGCTTGTCCTCAAGCTGGATCGAAAGGCCTTGGGGCCCCGTTATCACCCGTTGGGTCATCCTTGAGTGGGTCATCGAATTCCAGCCAAAAGAGGCGTTTGCATCTGTGTCCCGGCGTGAAAGGATCATCACAATTATAGCATAGGCCCTTCTCGCGTCGTTCGACCATCTCGGTGCGAGACAAACAACGGCGAACAGTAGGCCGCAAAGGAGTGTCCTGAAATGGAGTCGAGTCAGGAAAGCTGGGAAGAGAGGAGGCTCTCGAAAGGCCTCGACGTCCCAAGGGTGGACGGTCCAAAAACAGGCGCTGTTCACAAGCCCTGATGAGGCTCATAGCCGTGTTGAGATTTGGTGGTAGGAGGAATTCCACATCCCAACGCAAGCGCTCGTGGAGGCCGGCCGTGAAGAGCGGAACCTGTTGCTCCGGTAAGACGGACGTCGCGCGAGACAGAAGAATCTGAAATTGTTCCAGGTAGGTGTCCATGGGGCCGTCCTGTTTGAGGTTCGCAAGATCGCCAAGTGGGTTGCCCTGTAGGGCCGGGCCGAATCGAAGGGTGCAGGCCGTGCTGAAATCGGCCAATGGAAGGTTGGGATGTTCCCGCAGAAGCTGAGTGAACCATAATTGTGCGGGACCGAGTAAATGGAAGGAAGCGATGCCGACGCGTTCTTCATCTGGTGTTCGGTGGTTTGCGAAAAAGATATCGTAATGCGTAAGCCACAGAAGAGGGTCGTCGCTGCCCTCGTAGATGGGGAAGTCCATCCGAATAGTACGTGCGTATGTGGGATAGTCCGCGCCGGGAGGGGCGGCGGAGTCCACTCTGCTTGCCGAAGGATGGTCGGTCGTAGTCAGCGGTGGAGGGGGCGACATGCCCTGGAGGGCATCCAAACGGGCGTTGAGGGCATCCATCTTGCCGTTTTAAGTTGCGAACATCGAGTGGAAAAGAGCCATGAGCTCGGCGAGGGAGGGAGGAGCATCTGCCATCTGTGATAGAGGAGTTCGATTTGCCGGAGGCGTTGGGAGGAGGCCGGCGGAAGGAAAATAAGTCGGAGCTGGACGATGGAGCCGGGCGACGGAGCTGGACAACGCCAAAGTGGCCAGAGCGAGGTCGCCGGAGCAGGACGACGGTCCGACGAGCAGGGTAGGCTGGTCGTGGGTTGCCGGTGGACTGGAGGGGTGTTCTTGTGCGTAGGAGGAAGGATCGGTGGAAACGGCGGACTGTGCGACAGATTCGCGGGAGAACGGGTGCGGCCCAGCGGAGGAGAGTGACTCTGATACCAAGTTGTTATGGTCCTTCCCCTTGGACCGAGTAGTTGGCGGTGGAGGAGAAATGGCGGAAGGAGGGGCGGCCGCGTCGATCGGCTTCGTTCAGTGCGGGAGACGGCTAGGGCAAGCACGGGTTTCTGTCCGTGGGTTAGAGAGAGAGGGGAAGGAGAGGAATAAGAGAGAGAAAAGAAATTACTTCTATTTTTCTTTTTGATGCCTTAAAATGTTCACAACCACACACATATATAGGTTCCACAAAAGTGCCCCCATTTAGGGTTATAACAATGGGTCAAATACGCTAAATAGAAATACGCAGAAATAAAGATAACGGCACGAAACGCGCCACATAACAATAACACACTATACTTTTGCACAATGAGAACTGTTGGATTTTCTACAACACATTTATTCATTGATTATTATAAAGGCATTAGAATTATTTATAGCGTGGCCTCAGAATTTGGAGATAGTTGAATCAATTTTCATCTAATCAGTTTACAGATAAGTTTGCATGAAGTTCCAGTTGTATTTTCTGTTTTAGGTAGTGTTTGTTTTCCTTATTTTCTTTAGCTAAATTTTACATCATGTTGGTGATTAAATAATGTTGTTTAAGTGAGTTTTTTCTTAAGTTTTTTGTTTTGTTTTAAAGTTTTAGAGATACTTAAACAACTGATGCCTTCTATGGCGTACTTATTTTATCTATTTAATAAATGAGAATACACTAATTATTGTAAATTACCAATTGGCATGATATAATGTTCCACTAATTATTTTAAATTACAAAATAATGCCATGCTTGGAAAACGATGGTGAAAATTTGTGTTGTATAGGTTTAGAAGTTAATGATGCCGCTACCTGGCGATGTGATGGCGATCATGAACATCAATTGGACCGTGCACATTAGGAATCAGTAAGAGTTTATTTTTGTTGCAAACAATTATAAACTCGTCATCACGACAATCGATGTTTTTGGATGTGTTAAACATAACTTTACAAATTTTCATATATAGTCGTATATGTTTTCTAGATCAGTACATTGATCGGGCCATATGGATTCTTCATTTCATTTGACCTCATTGTAATAGTTATCTATGTTAGATCGTGGGAGCATCGATTGTACTAGAGAAATTAAACAATAAGGTAATACTACTTAGTGTTTTATCCATGCGCAACTCTCCGCCCATGGAGCAGAGGGTCATGTCTGATGAGTCTGAATTTTATAGGATTTTTCGGACTCACCTTGGTTCGATTTCACGCACATCCACTTCACTTTTAAATAATTATTGTTTATATTTCACTCGTTCACACTTTCACACGAAATACACCTTTTTAGCCCGTTGTGGTGTGCAATTGTGCACTATGTCGTTGGGGTTAAGCACTCGGTGCTCCGCAGTCCTTTATTGTGTTGTTTGTGCGGTTTTTGTGCTGCTGACGGCCTATGGCCTCACCCTGTGGCCTCGGTTTGTTGGCTCGTTGTGCAGGTGGGTAGATCACCATTCTGTTTGATCCAAACCTGTATGAATTGCACGACTGTGCGTTTCCTTGGCGCACGATTTCTGCAACCGTGCGTGTTCTGCAATGACCAATAATGGTGATCTGCCCTTGCTCATGTGTTTTGTTCGTGCACGGTCGGTTTTGCCCTTGCGTGAGTAAAATCGCACGAGACACTCTTTTTGTCTAATTTTTTTTTATGTTTTAATTGCCCGTGCATTTCTTTCACGCACGGTTGGATTCAACCGTGCGAGAAGGAAATCACACGATTTCTCTGTTTGGCCTGATTTCATGCATTCTGTCTTGGCCCGTGCGAAGTGTTCTTGCAGGGCTGGTTTTGACCGTGCGTGATTGCACGGGCCCATTGTTTGGCTTGTCTGAGAATTCTGGTCGATAAAATTCGCACGTTTCGCACGCACGGTCATGCGTTTGACTGTGCTACTTTGTTTGCTATATAAGTGCAGGTTCATGTCCTAATTAGCAGAAGACGATTTTGTTCGCCCCCAGCCGCTCCATTCCGCTCAGTTTTTCCGTTCTTTCACCGCCCACCTCCAGGAGGAGCTTCGACCACCATTCCACCGCATATCTTCCGCTAGGGCCTAGCCCTAGGCCGCTTCCATCATCTCAAGCATTCAAGGATCATTTCGAGGTATTTCTTGCTGCATCCAAAGAGAGCTCTTGGAAAGGCCGTGATCGAAGTTGATTAGCGAAGAAGACGAGTCCATTGGGAGGAAATGACAACCCTCCTCTATCCCGGACGACAGCCGTAGACCGAGCGTGGACGAGGATTGACAACCCTTTGATTCCGTCCGAGAATCGCGGCATGACTTCGTTCTTCAGTTGTATCTCTTGCTCTCTCCTAGTTGTAGTGATTGGTACTTTGATTACTTTGTATTTGGATGATTATTTCATGAAACCTATTTTGACGATATTGCTATTTCCATGTCTTTGGATATTTTTTGTGGTTTATGTGATTTGAGTTGTGCCCCCATTCCATCCTCCATCTCGCCGTTGCGTTGAGTTGCCGCACTAGCAATTGCTAGTGGCGTGCGTTGTGACGAGGTGCTTACGACCCTCACTCCGCCGATGCGTTTCCTCCATTCGCTAGTCTACTCGTCCATCCGCCAATCGAAGCAGAGCATAGCGGCCTACAATAGTTCCATTCTCCAAACGAAGCAATGCCTGCGACCTGCAGTTGTGTAGTTTAGTTTTTTGTTTTATTCTTGCTAAATCCAAACCTAAATACTATTTAGATTTAAAATCTTTATAATTAGTTTTCTGAACAAGAGAGTCACACATGCCAACCTGCGTTCCTTGAGAGATCGATACTTGGGGATTTGCTCTCATTTTTATCACTTGTGCGACTGGTGCACTTGCCGTAACATCATTAATGCCCTCATGCCATTATACTTGCCATTCACACTGTTGAGAATAATATTACTCAAGCTAAGAATGACCCTTATTGATATTTAATTTTTATATGCAAGGTGGAATTAGGGCAACAAAGGAGAAAATCAAATATCTGTGAGTTGTTTGTAGCTGTGTTACCGAGTAGCACAGCAGGATCCATGATCAGGTATCAACCCCCTCTCCTTCCTCTCATTCTACATGGTATCAATGTAGGCCAAATGATGTTAGCTCATTTGAGCCGCCTACATGGGGGCAACACTTCTGCCTAAGTTTCACGTTCTTGATCTCTTTAATCCGCCTTGCTTTGGCCTCAATCACTGTGATTTTTTCTGCGAGCTTTCTCCTGAATGCTCGAACTTTATTTTTCCTTGATCTTGGGGTTGACATGCGTCGACAGACAAGCTCCCATTTTTTCGGTTTCTCAATCTGCACTGGAATTTTTTTCCGCTCTTTTCTTGTTGTCTCCTCTCTTTATCCCACGATTGAGGTCTCTTACTTTATCGCTGCCTGACTCTTCTGCTATTAGGAGTGAGTTCAGGTTGTCTCCCACATGTCGTGATTATTCTTACGGTATCTCTATCGTCTGTTGCTACTTCTGGCCTGGTGTTGTTGTTCTTTCTAGGTTTCTAGATTATGTAAATGATAATAGACATCTCAGGTGAAAAAGAAAAGGGTGATCCCTCACGCTTTCGGCTTGAGTGTTGATTTCTCTATCATGGTGGTCACGAATGTGAAGCTTGTGAGAGGGAATTGTTTGGAGTTTGTCATGTTCAAAAAGTCCGGGCCTGGCCCGAAAAAGGCCGGCTAGGCCCGACCCGGAAAAAGCCCGACCCTGGACAAGGCCGGGCTTGGGGACCTTATAGGGCCCCCATATCAGCCAGTTGCCCGGTCCGGTGCCTGGGCCGGGCAAAGCCCGAGCTCCGGGCCTATCCTGGGTTCGACACCCAGGCCGGCGAGAAATCCCGCCTCCTGGCGGGATTTCCATTGAAATCCTGCCAGCAGGCAGGATTTAGCGGGATTTTAATCCCGCCTTTTTTGGAGGATCAAAATCCTGCCTAATCCATGCTGGTTTATATTCCCGCCTAAATAGGCGGGATTAAAATCCCGCCTAATTCAGGTGGGATTAAAATCCCCCCTATTTAGGCGGGATTAAAATCCCCCATATTTAGGCGGGATTAAAATCCCGCTTAATCGAAAATTAGGCCGGCCCGGCCTGGAGGGCCTTATCAGGCCCTCTCTTTGAGAGGAAGCCCGGCCCGGCTCAAACAGGGCCCGGGCCGAGCCCGGTTGGCAAAAAGGCCGGGCCCGATCGGCCCGGTCCCAGCCCGGCTCGATCGGGCTTTTTGAACACGACTATTTGGAATTATACCCACATGTTGTGCCCATGCATTTCATGAAAAATGATATTTGAAAGTACATGATTAGGCCACAATCTACACATTTCGGAATGTATATCTGAGAAAACGATCCACGTACTCGTTTTGAAGTTCTATAGCAAGAGATGGACAAAAAATCAACTGCACTCGAAGCTTGTTTTGGAAGAGATGAGGCTTCTCAGTGATAAGGCATGGTTCTCATGCTTGTACTGTTTATTTTTTTGAAGACAGTTCCCAGTGGGCAACTGATTTGGGAGCTTCTGATCATATGATTAGTAAATCTAGTTATATTATCTTTATGCTTCCTGCAGTTGGAAAAGTTCGATTGGTCCTTTGTTCCCCTTACTTGTAACGAGAGTTCAAGCCTTTCGTCAGGGTTCTCTCTTGACTTTGTTATATATATATGTCTTCATTTGCTACCAACCTGTTATCTGTTGGCTGCTAGACTAAACAACACATTTACTGTGTTACTTTTTTGATTTTTTCCTTTCCATTGCATTTTTGGTGAATAGGAAGATGATCAGTGAGGGGATTGAGGGATCTATCTGATGGTTTAGAAGAAGGCTATGCTTGCGCAAACTTCTAAGAAGATATAATATGAGATTATGGCATGTGCCTTTGAAAATTTTGAAATCCATGTACCTTATTGAATTTTCTGCTTGTAGCATGGACTTATTTTGTGATGTATGTGAAACGAAAAAATACCGCAGAAGTTCTTATTTTCCTAGCATGATTATAAATACCAAGTGTTTTGATTTTACTCATTTTGATGTTTGGATTGCTCCTATTGTCTCTTCAAATGGTTTTAAATATTTTGTTTTGTTTATTAACGAGTTTTGAAAGGGAGCCTTGGCGCCCCAGTTAAGGTGTTGCCGTGTGACCATGTGGTCACATGTTCGAGTCCTGGAAGCAGCCTCCTGCAAAAATGCAGGGTATGGTTTTCCTACATTTCACCCTTGTATGTATTTATATAATTAATTTGATTATTTTAGATTAATTAACAACTTGGGCGATTTCTCGAACAGACTCAGTCAGCTTCTGAATCTGATTCACATTCATATAACGTCCTATACCGATGCTAAAGCCCGACACTAAGTAGTGTCCGCACAACATTAGACATCGAACCCGACGATTGTTCCACCGCAACCCATGCCCTCGTTGACACTTGTGAGTCTCCTCCAGACACCACTTCGTTCTTCTCCATCGCGGATCTCATTTACCTTGAGCTCCGTGCCATTGGTTCTGTCAGCCACCTCCATCCAACACCCTCCACTCTATTCACCCGCTTTGCCTCCCCTCCGGGGCCATTCCTACTGGTGACCACCCTCAACTGGCACCGCCACTTCCGGTCTCGCTACTCACATTTAGTAGGTACACTTTGCCCCGCCTCTAGCAATTATGCTTGATAGTCTCTCCTTCGCTAGCACCCAACCACGCCAGATCTGTGCAACCCTTTGTGACATCTATGAGCACGATGACAGCCTACTGCTCGCTGCGGTCTCTACTACAACATGTCACTGCCGGGAACTATTCTTGAAAGAAATTGAGGAGCCAAATCGAGCAGTGCATGCCTCGTTCGAGCTTGGGGACAAACTCAGTTTGAAGGACGAGAAAGATGCTATGAGTTTCATGCCCAATTATTATGTTGTGTTGTTATGGGCTTCATGCCCAGTTATTATGTTGTCTTTATGTGTCTGTAGGAGTTTTATTATGTCCTTTATTAGGTTTTATTGTATTTTATCTTTGTCCAAGTGTTGAGAATTTACGTTCATGCCCCTTGTATCCTCTATTTAAAGGACTCCTTCAGTCTTGTAATAGTAAGGAAGACGTTATCTATTCTTTTCGCCTTTGATGAGATTGTGGTAGCTCTCCTCCTGAGAACACCCCAGCTAGGTAGCCGTGGTTCCGGCTCTACTGTATCCTTCGCCTCCTACACTGCCGGCCGGCACCCGTAGCCTCCTATCCAGAATTTCAGCAAGGATGCACCGGTCTTCCTCGAGCCCGCCCTATCTAGATTGTTAGCAAGGATGCCGTGTTTGATGAGGCTAGTGGTCGGCCACATACCACTAGCATTATTTCCTCCTACCCATCTACACACACATCCACCTTCTTTTCACTGTTAGAACCTCGCCGGCGATTCATTCAAGCTCACCTCCTTACTTTGTATAGTGGGATGGGAGGGGGATTGGAGATGAAGTGGATGATTCTGATGCAGTTATGTTAAAAAATATATATCTAAAAAATACACTCCACTCATGTCCACCTCCTCTCCACTGTTAGCACCTCACCGGTGACTCATCCAAGCTTACCTGCTTTGACTTCATGGAATGGATGGGAGGTGGAATGGAGATTGCAGGGGGGAGCTTCTGTCGCTATTACAAAAAACCAAAAACACCAAAAATATTTGGGAGGGATTAATCAAACATTGTCTAACGAGTAGACTGTTTGACAGTACAAAAATAAGAAACACAACAACACTCAAGGCTTTATCCCACTATAAAAAAAAAGAAACACAAACATTAAAATAAAGAAAACTGGGAATCAGAGAAAGCTGAGCAGAAATAAGGGTAGAGTGATTCCAGAAAATTAAAGTATAGCTTAATCATTACTAAAAGCACTGTAATTTTCACGGTTCTTGTGAAAACCAAAATAAACCTAATTTAGGAGAAAATTATAAAATTTTAAATAATTATTAAAGGCCCTACAGTAATTTCATGTTGCATGGACGCCTTCTTTTTAGGCGACAATTCTTTAGTTAATAGTACAAAAGAATGAGTTGAATATATGCGTTGCACGCGGTTTTAATTCAAGTTTTTTATTTTTTTTTCAGTTTCTTTTTTCACGTGATATGTCACGTGAATGTTGTCTTATATATATGTATGCTTGGCCCAGTTTAGGGCAAAAGATTAATTTTCTCCTTTCCACTTGGTATCAGAGCCAAGAATTTCCGCAGCTTTCCCGATTCCGTCCGACCTAGCCGAACATATGGAGCAGTGGAATCACAGGGAGGTTCAGACTGGGAACGCAACATATGGCGAAAGGCCTCTAAACTCCACGCGGTTTTAATTCAAGTTTTTTTTATTTTTTTCCGCTTCTTATTTCACGTGATATGTCACGTGAATGTTGTCTTATATATATGTTTGCTTGGCCCAGTTTAGGGCAATAGATTAATTTTCTCCTTTCCACTTGGTATAAGAGCCAAGAATTTTTGTCGCTTTGCCGATCCCGTCCGACCTAGCCGACATACGGAGCAGTGGAATCACAGGGAGGTTCAGATTGGGAACGCAACATACGGCGAAAGGCCTCTAACTCCATAGCCGAAAGGGCCCCAAAGTTTCCCTCATAAACCTCAGTAGAATGCGCAGAATACTGAGTACGGGCACCAGCTTGATGTGGTTTCTTCAAAGTTGAGATCTCTGTCTTGATAATTTTTCTTCCTCCGTCCTGTTATCGATGGATAATTCCTCCGAAATCTCATCGTCTTCTCAGACAGGTGTTCTCCACGGTCCCTTTGCTGATCCTCCTCGGAGCCACGACCAGATTGGCTCTTTGAAGATCAATACCGTTGCCTTGGATGACACAAATTATCCGGAATGGTCCAGGGCCGCGCAACATGCTATTCGAAGTCACCAGTTATACTGGCAGATTGATGGTACCACTGTGAGCCACCACATACCGTTCCCTCATGGAAAAAATGGGATGCGGACAATTCCTTGGTTTTCTCGTGGTTACTTCATTCTATGTCCCCTCAGGTGTACCACAACTACATGCTTCTGGATTCGACTTATGACATTTGGACAAGGGCCCGTGACACCTATACCGTTTCTGCCTATTACTCTGAGTTCGAATGCCTGTATCAAGAACTAGATTACTTCAACACATTTATCGCTTCTTGCACTGCCGATGCACATGCTCTTCAGAAGGATAAAGATCAGTTCCGGGTTCATGTCTTTCTTATGAGACTCAATATGGAATTTGATGTTGTTCGCCTGCATGACCTCCACCGTGAGCCTCTTCCCTCTCTTCAGGAAGCCTTCTGTATGCTCCTCAGTGATGAGAATCGTCGTCACACACTTTGTTTTTCTACTGATCACTCTGCTTTGGCTGGGATTACTCGAGGACCTCCACCTCTATGCTGCCACTGTGGGAAGAAAGGACATACTAAGGACGTCTGCTTTCGTCTTCATCCTCAACTTGCTCCCTCTGGCCGGGGTGCTGGTGCTTGAAGGAGAGGTGGTCATCGTGGTGGGGGTCGTCAAGCTGGTGCCCGTACTCAGTATTTTGCAAATTCTACTGAGGTTTATGAGGACAACACTGGGGGCCTTTCTGCTTTGGAGTTAGAGGCCTTTCTCCGTATGTTGCGTTCCCAATCTGAACCTCCCTCTGATTCCACTGCTGCGTTTGCTACTTAAGGTATCTCCAGTGCTCATGCTGTGACTTCTTCCCCTTCCGAGTCGATCATCGACTTAGGTGCGACGAATCACATGACCGGCTCTGGCTCAGGTTTTACCTCCTATACTACTCTCTCTGGTCGTGATAAGGTCATTTTTGCTAACGGTTCCCTTTCTTCTATTGCGGACAAAGGCACTGTTGCGTGTTGTTCTGATCTCTCTCTATCTTCGGTTTTACATGTCCCTTCATTCCCTCGAAATTTTCTCTCCATAAGCCACTTAACTGCTGCTTTAAATTGCTCCGTAACATTTTTTCCAGATGTTTGTGTGTTTCAGGATCTGGATACAAAGCGGACACTTGGTAGTGGTAGGAATGTTGGCGGGCTGTACTTGCTGAACCAGTCGTCTTCTCCCCGTGCTCTTTCCACCACCAGTGCTCCGACTCATCAAGACATCCGGCGCTGGCATCAGCTCCTTGGTTATCCTTCTGCCCTCTATCTTACAAAACTGTTTCCTGCTTTCAGTAGTTTAATTAAATTGTTTTCGTGTGACACATGTGAACACTCAAAACATGTTTGTCAGAGTATCAGTTATGTTTCTTTTCCTAGTTCATGTCATTTTGATGTTATACATTCTGATGTCTAGGGTCCCTCCCCTGTGTTATCTTTATCTGGCTATAAATGGTTTGTTATATATATATTGATTGTCATTCTCGTTCTATTTGACTTTATTTATTGAAAAAGAAGAGTGATGTGCTTTCTTGTTTTCATTCCTTTCATCGCATGGTTGTGAACCAGTTCAACGACACCATTCGTGTGCTCTGTAGTGATAATGAGGGGAATATGATGATCGGGGAGCGTTTGGTTCCTACCTTACCGAACATGACATCCACCAAACTACATGTGTTTACACTTCCACTCAAAATGATGTAGCCGAATGAAAGAATATGCACTTACTGGAGGTTGCTCGGTGCTTGTTAATTGCAATGAATCTTCCTAAGTCCTATTCGGGGGATGCGGTTCTTACTGCTGCTTTTCTTTTTAATCTTCTTCCGTCTCGCTCTTTTTCCTACGATACGCCTTTATCCCGTTTAGCCAAGAACCACATAGTCCACACCTCTAACATCGCTCCTCACTTCTTTGGCTTTGTCTGCTTTGTTCATGTTTATACCCCGCATCATGACAAACTGGATGCTTGCTCTCTCCGATGTGTGTTTGTTGGATACTCTCCTACCACCAAAGGGTATAAGTTCTATCACCCCCCTACACGTCGCTATTATTGCACTGTTAATGTTACCTTTTGTGAGGGGGATTCGTACTTTGGTCCGTGTCAGGGGGAGACGAGTAGTAATAGTGACGCGATCATAGACTCTCCTCTTCCGATTGTGGGCTCTCCTCATATTCCCTTTACTCCTATTCCTAGTACTTTTTCTGTTCCTACCACCCCCATTCCTCCTATATTATATACATACTCTCGAAAACCTCAGATCTACATGTTCCCTTTGCTCTTCTTATAGGTAAAACTGGTGGCACCAAACACCCCATTGCTAATTACATCTCTTACACTTAACTCTCTCAGGGTCACAAAACTTTTATCTCATCTCTTTCCTCTATTGCGGTTCCTAAGACCTGACAGGAGGCTGTTCAGATACCTGAGTGGAAGCAAGCTATGGAAGAAGAGATGTGTTCCTTGAAAAAAAATGAAACTTGGCGGCTTGCTCGTCTTCCTCCTGGGAAGCAAACAGTTGGATCACGCTGGATCTTCTCTGTGAAGCAAAACTAAGATGGGATGGTGGAGCGGTATGAAGCTCGCGTCGTCGCTCAAGGGTATACCCAGACTTAAAGAATTGACTACCAAGAAACATTTGCTCCTGTTGCAAAGTTGAATTCCATTCCGGTGATCCTCTCTTGTGCTACTTGTCATGGGTGGGAGTTACAACAACTTGATGTAAAAAATGCATTCTTGCATGGTGATCTGTAAGAAGAAGTATACATGACTATCCCTCCTGGCATTACCAAAAAAGGATCTAATGGAAAGGTCTGTCATTTACAAAAATCCTTTTATGGCCTGAAGAAGTCCCCTAGGACATGTTTTAGTCTGTTTAACAAGACCATGTTTCGACTAGGCTATACTCAAGGACATGCTAATCATACTCTATTCATCAAGAGGAGAGGAGCTCAAGTATCGATTCTAATTGTGTACGTGAATGTCATCATCATTACAGGAGATGATCTTGAGAAGTTCGGACTTTGAAAGATCAGTTGGGCAAAGAATTTGAAGTCAAGGATATGGAAAGCTGAAATACTTTCTTGGGAGTTGAAGTTATGAGGTCTCGTCGGGAGATCTTCATCTCTTAAAGAAAGTATACACTTGATTTTCTAGAGGAAATTAGGATGCTTGGGTGTGCTCCCGTGGATACACCTATTGAGGCGAATCACAAGATTGATGCTGATACTGGTGGAGAGAAAGTGGATGCTTCTAGGTACCAACGATTGGTCGAGAAACTCATATATTTATCTCATTCTCGTCCTGACATTACTTACTACATGGGTGTCCTAAGTAGATTCATGCACTCTCCTACAATTCACATCAACAGGCAGTGTATTGGGTATTGAGATACCTCAAGAAGTGTCCTGGTCTTGGTATTCTGTTTTTTGCAAATCAACCTTTAGAGATTGAAGTGTTTACAGATGCCGATTGGGCCGGTAGTCAAGACGATAGAAAGTCAACTACCGGGTATTGCTCATTTGTTGGCAGCAACCTTGTTTCATGGAAGAGCTAGAAACAAAATGTTGTTGCCCGCTCAAGTGCTGAAGCAGAATATAGGGCGATGACATAGTGAGTTTGTTAGGGATTGTGGTTAAAGACAATCCTCCAAGATATGTGTCTCTAGGTGAACAGACCAGTTACTATCTCCTGTGGCCATCAATATTGCACACAATCCGGTTCAACATGGTAGGACGAATCATGTTGAAATTGACAGACACTTCATCAAAGATCACCTAGATAAGGGAAATATATGTACTCCTGATGCACCCTCAGTCGCATCCAACATTACATGACGTCACTATGCGTCATGGATTTTCTTTATTGCATTTATTTTTGTGTACTTCTTTCACGCACTTATTTTCTATTTGAAATTGTTTAGCTCTTCGGGTTGACCCTCCGGTGAGATCCTGAATAAATAGATTCTATAATTTTAGTCGTTAGTGTGTAACAGACAAGCTTAAAGTTTTTTTTTAAAAAGTATAAATTAAAAATAAAATAAAAGGGGAGAATGTTGATATTGAGAAATAAAATTTTAAAATAGTGTTTGGGAAATAATTATTGGGAAGTAAATATGGGGCTTGAAATTTAGAATTAAAAAGAGACTTGTATGGAAAGGGAATTTTGGGAATTTAACATGTCCAAAATAAGAGCCCAGATTATCTCCTATGTTTACAGGCCCGGTGAACACAAAATCCAGACCAGACAAAGCAGGAACAAAACCTATTTCTTGTTCCCTGCCCACCGATATATCCTCCACGCCAGGACGCCGCCGGGTCTCGAGAGCAACACTGACAACCTCCGCCACGACACCAACAGCCGTTAGCGCCCGACCGCCTCTTCCGTGGCTGTTGACGCCCCTCTACGGCCGATTGTTGACGACCCACGAACCGACTCCAACATTTCATCCGTCGCCGGCTTCTTCCGTTTGCAAGCTTCCAACGTCCGATTGCTTCAAATCTATTCCCCCGGCGGCCTCCCGATCCCACGCCAAGAGTTGCAGCTGTCGACTTTAGTAAATCTTCCAACAAATTCCCGATTCAGTGGCTCCACCTATAGATGGATTGGAATAGTATTGGTCCCCTGTGGTAACTTCACTGTTGTTGCTCCAATGTGTTGTTTTAGATTTATGCACACATATATATAATTTAAGAGCTTGCCCCGAACGTTCAAATTGCTAATGTTGCCGTTATTCATAAATTGCTGATTGTGTTTTCTTTTGGGAGGTTGATTTTTGCTTCGATTCAAGCCATCAAATGCTCACAGGGGCGTACTAAAATAACAATTAATGATTGCGAAGTTTATCTTTCGAAAGTAATTTTGGGTGCACTAAGTTGTGAAACTTTGCCATCTGGATCTTCATAAGTGGTTTCAAAATCATCAAAAAACCTATCTCTCAAATATGAAATTTAGTTATTAACAAATGAAATATTTTTTTTTAAAAAAAATATTAATGTTTTTTGAAACCCTAGCGTGAGCCTACATCAGTCTTACGTTATAGTTTGATTACCCATAGCGAGTCTACTGGGGATAACTATAGGAGGCACGATATTTTTCGCATTACTGCACACATCCATGGACAGTTTTGTTCCATTATCATCGATATCGGTAGTATGGAGAATTTCGTTTCTCAGCGCATGGTCGCCATATTAGAACTTGAGATGCACCCGTTAGAAAAACCCTACATCTTATCCGACGTCAATAGTCATTTGACTATGCCTGTCACTCACTATTGTCTAGTAGAGTTTTCCATATGGAGCACGTACTCGGATAGAGCATTATGTCATGTCGCTGGTATGGATGTCTGTCACATCCTACTAGGGAGATCTTGGCAGTACGATCGACGTGTCATGCACGAGGGCGCAAGGAACTCTCACTCCTTCGATCACCACGGGCACAAGATTGTTCTTTTACCCCAAAAGAACTGTCTTATCCTAAGGGCACGCGAGAGACCCTCTACGACTTTTAGTTTGCTTCTCACTGAATTCACCACATTACTACTAACCAAACTCCCGCCGGAATCCCCATTCGGTGAAGTGACTCATAGCCCAGATGTGTCGCTCATCCCACTTTTATCAATTCCTGATGTGCCACTTGATATTACTCTGTTTCTTCACACTATATTTGTTGAACACTCACCCGACACACCTCACTCTGTCGATTTCATATTTAGAAACTGTGTTTTAAATTCACCTCACTATTGTTTAGAGATACGCGAAATTGGGAAATTGCAATAATATAGTATAAATTTTCTATCATATTTTTGGAATAGCTTATGAGATTGAGAGGAAATCAAATTCGAATTTCATAGCTCTTTTTACTCTCTTATTGATATCTGGGGAATATCTTTAGGCGCTTTAGTGAGGCGAATCGGTCGCATAGAGATCTTATACCTCCCTAAGCAAAGCCCACAATTAATAATCCTAACAATCACTTTTTTATTATATCTCCTTACGATCTTTGCGTTACTCCACCCACCTGACCGTCATCTTCTTTCATTTCATGAACATATTTCATTCGATCCGCAAGCTCATATTAGTTATTTAGAGGTACTGCATATATTTAATGTTAACAGATTGCGAGCAACCTTTGAAAATTATTTACTCACGGTCGGTTGTTATCGTTGCGAGTTGTACTTTTTAAAGGGAGTTTGAGTGAATGCTTACTGCAGGAGGTCTAGTCCATTTCAAATTCAGAAGCATATCGAGCCTACTATCAAAGCCCCAGACATACCACCTGATCCAACACCAACAACAACATTAGATCTCTCCACTGGCAGTCTTTGCGAGTTCTCGTCGGGTTCGAGTTCTCGTCGGGTTCGAGTTCTTTCAACCCCAGGAGAATTGATTCACCCTCCGTCGCATCCAACATTACATGACATCACTATGCGTCATGGATTTTTTTTATTGCATTTATTTTCGCGTGCTTCTTTCACACACTTATTTTCTATTTGAAATTGTTTGGCTCTTCGGGTTGACCGCCTGGTGAGATCCCGAATAAATAGGTCCGGTAATTTTAGTTATTAGGATGTAACAGGCAAGCTTAAAGATTATTTTTAAAAAAGTATAAATTTATAATAAAATAAAAGGGCAGAATTTTGATATTGAGAAATAAAATTTGAAAATAGTGTTTGGGAAATAATTATTGGGAATTAAATATGGGGCTTGAAATTTAGAAATAAAAAGAGACTTGTTATGGAAAGGGGATTTTGGGAATTTTTCATGTCCAAAATAAGAGCCCAGATTATCTCCTATATCCACAGGCCTCGGTGAACACAAAATCCAGACCGGACAAAGCAGGAACAAGATCGGCGTGTCGTGGCGGAGGTTGTCGGTGTTGCGCTCGAGACACGCCGACGTCCTGGCGTGGAGGATGTACCAACGGGCAGGGAACATCCTCTTCTGCGGCCGTTGATGCCCCTCTACGGCCGATTGTTGACGACCCACGACCCGACTCTAGCATTTCATTCGTCGCCGGCTTCCGCCGTTTGCAAGCTTCCCACGACTGATTGCTTCAAGTCTATTCCCCCAGCGGCCTTCCGATCCCATGGCAAGAGCTGTAGCTGTCGACTTCAACAAATCTTCCAGCAAATTGCCGATCCAGTGGCTCCACCTGCAGACGGATTGGAATTGTATTGATCCCCTGTGGTAACTTTGCCGCTTTTGCTCCATTGTGTTATTTTAGATTTATGCATACATTTAAGTAATTTAAGAGCTTGCCCCGAACGTTCAAATTGCTATTGTTGCCGTTATTCATAAATTGTTGATTGTGTTTTCTTGTGGGAGGTTGATTTTCGCTTCGATTCAAGTCATCAAATGTTCACAGGGTCGTACTCAAATAACAATTAACGATTGCAAAATTTATCTTTCGAAAATAATTTTGAGCGCACTAAGTTCTGAAACTTGGCCCTCTCGATCTCCATAAGTGGTTTCAAACTCATCAAAAAACCTATCTCTCAAATCTAAAATTTAGTTATTAACAAATAAAATACTTTTTTTTTAAAATATTTAATGTTTTTTGAAACCCTAGCGTGAGCCTACATCAACTCCGTTCCTGAACTCACATGACCAACTAGTTGACGTCTTAACCAAGAGATTAAGCAGTGACAACTTCATGAACAATACAATTAAGTTTGGAATGATCAAATATATATTCTCAACTTGAGGGGGAGTTAAATATACGTGTTGCACGCGGTTTTAATTTAAGTTTTTTTTATTTTTTCCCGCTTCCTATTTCACGTGATATATTACGTGAATGTTGTCTTATATATATATGCTTTGCTCGGTTTAGGGCAATGGATTAATTTTCTCCTTTCCACTGAATGTTGTATGCACATCTCTTCAGTTTTACTTTTTTAATATACTGAACACAAATTTGAATGCTTAGGTTCAAGGACAACTCAGTTTACTTTGCGGAGGTGTACTGACTTTTGGTCTGAAAAAGTATCCATTCTCTGAATTTGAGCTCATGTCCGAAGAACTTCTTATGAGTGATTCTGACATCAAGGTGAAAATATCTTCGAACTTCTACCATGACGGGATTTTTTTGTAGCTTGTATTGTTATGATGGCTGACACTTTAATCTTTGTTGTTCTCTTGATATTTCCTTACGGAAGACTTTTGAAATTTAGATTAGTTTCACTACATCTGCATGTAGTCATATTGTTATGGGTAATGATCTATCCGAGTATTGTAACCAGTATTGCTAAGATGAGTTGAAAAGTTCTGATTAAGCTATGTTCTGCTGTCCATTAAGTGGTCGGTGCCTTAATCTTTTAGCTATTATTAGTAATATTTATACTTCAACTATCCTCTTGCAGGTCTCTTTTGTATTATTTCACTTTATTTTTATTCTCATAGACGTAGAGAATGCCTTGGGAAATTTAGTTTTACAAATGAATCATGAGTTGCAGGATTTTTCATGAAAGAATGGGATTATAGTACATAATTTCTATTGATGCTGTGTTGAGAGGAGAAAATTCAATTATGATTATTCATCCACACGGGACTATTTATAGGAGTACAAATAACACGCAACGGCGAATATAAGATGCGGGACAAAAGAAATACAATGGGAAAAATAACATAATCAACACTCTCTCAAGTTGGGCATGTGATGTCACCCATGTCTAACTTGCCAACAAGTTCAATAAAAACACATATACTTAGTCTCTTTGTGAGGATGTCTGTCAATTGTTGTTCTGATGGAACAAACAGAGTAACCACAATGCCTCTGTCTATATTCTCTTTAATGAAGTGTCTGTCGATCTTGATATGCTTTGTACGGTCGTGTTGCACTGGGTTGTGAGCATTGTTAATGGTAGCTTTGTTATCACAATATAGTCTGATAGGCTCGCTTTTCTTAAGACCAAGATCTTTCAGGATGGTTAAGATCCATAGCCCTTCACAGATCCCATGGGCCATAGCCCTGAACTCTGCCTCGGCACTGGATCTAGCAACCACATGTTGTTTTTTGCTCCTCTAGGTAACTAGATTTCCACTCACCATAGTGCAATAACCTGACATGGACCGTCGATCAGAAGATCCTGCCCAGTCTGCATCAGTATAAACCTCAATAGTCAACTCGTTATTTGGGGAAAATAGGATGCCTTTCCCAGGTGAGGACTTGAGGTATCTGAAAACACGATGAGCTGCACCAACATGATGAGCCTTTGGAGAGTGCATAAACTGGCTGAGCACCCCCCACAACATAGGAGATATCTGGGCGAGTGTGTGACCAATGTTTTAAATATCGGATATCGACGACATATCAGATTGAGTTTTTAAATGTCGGATGTTGGAAATCAGAGACATGTCAGGGATATTTTAAAATACCAGATTTCCATATCAAAATAAAATCGGACTATATATAAGATAAAATATTAATAACAAATACAAAAAGATACATTATAAAATATATTTAATATAACAACACTCAAGCCTTTATCCCCACTATAGTGGGGTCGGTGTAAAATTATTTAACAGTATACAATAAATTTTTTTTGATACAAATAAGTTTATTACAAATAAAGAAGATTTAAAAGTTAAAAATCATTGATTATAAGTCTTTTCAAATCTATAAATTTATATTAAAAATAAACAAATCAACTAATAAATGTATTAAATATTTTCATATTTTTTGTAGTATGAAATTAAAAAATTGTGAAACAATTATATAAAATTGGTAGTAAGAATAAAACTTTAAAAAAATCAAAAATAAGTTTAATCAATTTAAACATACATAATATAATATTCATACGCGATTTCAACATATGTTGCTAGTCTGTTAATATAATATAAAATAAAATTGCCGGCAATATATTTAAAAGTCATGTCGGTCGATATATTGGAAAAAACCGGACATGTGGGCCTATATTTCACAAAAGGATATTTTTTCAGAAAAACATCGTTTTACCCTAAAAAATGACATGTCGGGAGACATGCCAGACATGTCGGAGTATATTTAAAACATTGTGTGTGACATGTAGATCAATTTTCCTAAAAGCCTCTGAAAGCTAGGAATGTCGTCAGTTGTTTCACCATCATCTCTCCCAAGTTTGTGGTTTGTTTCAATGGGGTGCCAGTCGGTCTACAACCACTCATCCCTGAGGCTTCAAGAAGATGAAGTATATATTTTCTTTGTGATATAAAAATTTCATATTTTGACCTTGCAACCTCAATGTCTAAAAAATATTTTAGGTTTCCAAAATCTTTCACCTCAAATTCTGTCGCCAGTCTCCCTTTCAGAGCCTGGATCTTAGCCTAATCATCTCCTGTTATTATGTCATCCACATACACTATCAGAGCTGTTAACTTTCAATTATTGTTTTTTATGAAAAGTGTATGATCTGCATTACTCTGGAGATACCTGAAGCCAGTCATGGCTTTGTGGAATCTTCCAAATCAAACTTTGGGAGATTGTTTCAGGCCATATAGCGCATTCTTTAGCTTGCACACTCTCCCCTCTGATCCACTCAGAGAGAGGCCAGGAGGTAGAGCCATGTATTCCTCTTCTTCTATGTCACCACGAAAGAACATATTCGTCACATCCAGTTGGCTGAGGTCCCATCCCTTGCAGGCAACACATGACTGGAGAACCCTTATAGAATTCATCTTGGCAACCAGGGCAAAGGTTTCCTTGTAATCAACTCCCGCTGTCTAAGTGTACCCCCTTGTAACCAGTTTTGCCTTGTATCTCTGCACAACACCCAAGGTGTTCTGTTTGACAGGAAACAACCATTTACATCCCACATCTGTCGTTCCTTTCGGCAACTGAACCACGTCCCATGTGTGATTTTTCTCTAGGGCATGCATTTCTTCAAGCACGGCTGATTTCCATCTGTTGTCAAAAAGTGAATCCTGCCACGATGTTGGGATAGAAGTAGAGGATAATGAAGAGACAAAAAGACTCTATGGGAAGCCGTTAGAGACGAGTAAGAGACAAATGAGATAAGGGATGTTGAGTTGAGGTACCTTCCCTTGGAGTAATGGACCTTGAGGACGGGTCAGATGGTTGCTCTAGAATTCTGATAGGGGCCCATGTGTTTGTTCCCTTAGGAAGACAAGAGTATACCTGTATGGGTTTAACAATAAGGGCAGCCGCGGGTGGCACAACAGCAGGGGGCACAACAGCAGGTGGCTCAAGAGTACTATGAGGCGAAGGCGAAGGAGAGTGATATAACAGAGGGATATATAATGGTAGGGAACTCACTTCCGGCATAGAAGGATTCCCCCCTGAAATGAGGACCCATAATAGCTCTCAGATTCACAGAAGGTGACGTCCATGGTCACAATGACCTTCCTGCGAACCGGGTCGAAACATTTATAACCTTTATGGGTAGGAGAATAGCCAAGGAACACACTTGTGCGCACGAGCATCAAGTTTTGTCTTCTGATGAATATGGAAAAAACATACACAACCAAAGGCACGGGGTGGTAGAGTGGTAGGCAACACTTGAAGAGTGTTTAGGGGAGTGTTAAACCCAAGGAGACACGAAGGGGTGCGGTTGATAAGGTAGGCGGAAGTGAGAACAACACCCCCCAATAGTATAGAAGGTGCATTTGGAGAAGGAGACACCAGACAACTTCCAAAAGGTGGCGATTCTTGCGTTCAGCCACCCCATTTTGAGAAGGGGAGTGAACACACGAGGTTTGATGTATAATACCATGATTAGCTAGGTAGTGTTCGAATTGACAATCGATGAACTCACGACCATTATCAGTGTGCAGAATCTTAATAGGGGTTTCAAACTGCGTAGAGACATGTTGTGAAATCGTTGAAACAATGAAAAAGTTTTATTTTTTGCTTTCATGAGATAAACCCAAGTTGTGCGAGAGAAACAATCAATAAAACTTACAAATCAGAAACAACCAGAAATAGAGGTAACGGGGCAAGGCCCCCACACCACTGTATATGATATGAAAAGGTGCAAAATTGGGAGATGAAATATGATTAAAGGAAGTACGATGATGTTTACCAAGTTCACAAGCATTACAACGAAAATTATCAAGTAATACAGACGAGAAAGTAGGAAATAAATATTTCATAGATAAGTTAGAAGGATTCCCCATCCGACGATGCCAGGATTCCAAAGTAGTCTCCTGATCCACATGAAGAGCCTGAGGAGAAGAGACAAGAGTGGAAGAATCAAACACGTAGAGCCCATCCACCAGACTACCAAAGACCGTTCCCGTCTTCAGGTCTTGAAAAACACAAGACAAAGGAAAGTAAGTCACAGAACAGTTCATGGAGGTAGTCAAATGGCTAACAAAAAGAAGATTGCGAGTAAACTTGGGTACATGAAGAACAGAGAAAAAAGTAAGAGAGGAGTAGGGGATGAAGCCCTTTTTAGCAATCGGAGAGAGGGAACCATCCGCAATGCTCACCTTGTCCCGACCAAACAACGGAATATAAGACACAAAACCTGTAGCAAAGCCACTCATATGATCCGTTGCTCCAGAATCAATAATCCAGTGAGTAGAGGGGAGAGATGACGCAACATGAGCACCCGAGGGTCCCTGATGAGCATACGAGGACGAGGATGCAGAAGGCTCAAGGGACTGTCCCTGCATCAACCGGCGGAAAGCAAGGATCTCATCGGCCGATAGAGCCAAAGGAGTGGACTGGACAGGTAGAGGCTGCAACTCTTCACAGGCATCAAAAAAATTAGTAGGACGAGGTTGTGGAGAGCAACTAACACCACATCCTCCACGAGATGAAGAACCACCACGGGGAGTGGGAAATCCATGAAGTCGAAAACAAGTTTCCCGGGTATGACGTGCCTTGCCGAAATAGTCACATAGCAAATGATTCTTGTCAGTGGACTCGGGTCTGGAATCACGAGAGGCCCGACTCCCAAGTTGAACAACCAGGGCAGAACCGTTTACGGGGGGGTTAGGTGTCCACGTCTGCCGACGATCGAACTCTTGCTGAACATGACTAAAGACCTCTGGTAGGGAGGGCAAGGGAGAGTGTCCAAAAATCTGCACACTGATCTGATTGAAGTCCCGATGTATGAAGGAACTCAAAACTCTATTCCTGTCTTCCCGAGCGCGAACAAGAATTTCATCCTCAGGAGACACAGGAGTGAGGGAGTCAAAATGATCATACTCCTGGTAGAGTTGAGTGAACTCGAGGTAGTAGGTAGACGGGGGGCGGTCACCCTGGCAAAGGAGAAAGATCTTCCTTCGCAGCTGGAAAATCTGGGCCGCATTGCCTCGACAGGAGTAAGTGGTCTCGGCCCTCCGCCAAATATCTGCTGCAGTGCCAAAAATAGGTAATTCCGGGCAATAGAATCTATCACGGAATTAATCAACCAAGACATGACGAGAGAGTTTTCCGACTCCCACTACAGCCAGTCAGGTGAATTCGGGGCAGGTGTCAGAGTATTGCCCATAACATAGCTAAACAACCTTCTGCTCTTCAAGGCAAGAGTAATAGCCCGAGACCACGTGAGATAATTGGAACCATCCAGACATATCTTTGTGATTTGAGTATTGTGGTCATGACCAGGACGAGTGGAGCCGCTGGACATCACAACAGCGGAGGGAACTCCAGTAGCGGAGGTCATAGTAGGAGAGTCAGTCCCCGCCATGGTGATCCAAGAACACAAATCTAGGAGCCACGAGAAGGCCAAAAACAAACAGACACCTAGAGATAAACTAGGCCTGCCTCATAGAAAGAGGGACAATTTCATGGGTATGAGGGAGGGACACCGGAAATGGCATTAATCTAGCATCACATTTCCAGTGTCAAGGAAAAAGACTGGCAGCCGCCAGCGACTGGCCGGAAGAGACCGCCGGAGATGGCGGGAGGCCTTGGGCGGAAGTCCGAAGGCTGCGCCTGGACTGGACGAGCCGAAGAAGAGAGGAAGTCCGACGAATGGCGGGAGGCCTCAAAAACACTTTGATTTATTGAAAATATGATAGACAAGGCCCTCAAAAACACTTTTAGTGACGCCTCGGTTTCCTTTTGTTTTCTCGTACCTCTTTAGTTCTTTATTTAATTTGTTCCCCGAGCCTATTATTATCACTCTCATTCACGGAAGTTTCCACGATCTCCATTCACGGGAGAAAGAAAACCGCCCATCGCTGCTACTGCTCATCTTCTCTACCACGATCCCCATCCAGCCGAAGGACGAAACCGCTAGACCTCCCCTGTTCTTTTCTATTCCACCCTGTACGACCTCCTCCCCATCATTAAACCTCCGTTTGATTCTGCATCCAGTGAAGTCAAATCTTCTCCCAAGAAATCGCCCATTCCAGTTAGTCCATTCCTGCCTCCAAAGGTTCCAGTCGACTATTCATCATCTTCCTCGCTTCTGCAGGCCTCTTTCGATCTTGTCCTAACCTAGAACTTTTAGCCTAACATTGTTCCCGTTTGGGAAGCCTTCCTCGATCTCGTTCCAGCAAGGAGGAGCACCCATCCTGTCTCGTATCTTCTTGGAGGCCGACTCCCGTCACTACCCCTGTCCAGAGAAGTCCCGTCCACCTCTGTCGAGTCTAATCAACACCCTTTGCCTTCCTAGCAACCGTTCTTGCCCATGCTCGTCGCCACCAATTCTCCTAGATTGTGAGTATTATTGTTGTGTTGTATTCTTGTATTCAATTCTAGATGAACATGTTGTATTTTTCTGATTGAACTTGTACTATTGTCGCATTTTCTTAATTCTTATAACTTTTCATTGTAAATGTTGTAGAAAAACACCACTTGTGAAAAGAGCGTGATTGGTTGCTTACACACGCAAAAATTATTATAAACACTGTGTTGATTTGCTAGCCGCTTATAATTTTCGTTGCTAAAGTTTTTTATTTTCTGGAATAATTAATATGCACACATCATTTAGGTTGGGCTTGATCGCAGTCATTCCGTACATTCACGTAGGTTTGCATTAACGTGGCAGCACCGTCATATTTTCAAACAACGGCGTCCTGTGTCAGTGAAACTATCAAAACTACTCCTTTTACACGATGTTATGGAAAATTATAGAGGTGAGGGGTCGCCCCCTTTACCTTTTTCTTATTAGATAGAAAATTCTCTTTAGGGTTAATTTGGTAAATTCTTATCTCTATGATTGTGAACTGTATTTTCAGAAATTCTTGCTGCCATGTGTGCTAAAGTGTTAGGGCTAATTACCAAAAAATTATGGTGAATTTTGGGGGCACTTTGTCCTATAGTTTAATAAATAATTTTCTAATTAGTTTAATGTTAATTTGCCAAAAAATTATACAATTAAGACAAGTTGTAATTAATAGTTCCACAACAATTAAAGAAGAACTGAAAATAATGATAAAATGTTGTTGCTACTCCTGCACATTTGATAGGGCTCGTGGTTGGCTTCTGTAGACTCGCATGTATCGCCACCCGGTGTTAGAGAGCGTATGTGCTTGTATCAAAAATATAATTAAAGTGATTATGCATTAGGAATATCAAGTGTGTGGCAGTAAAGCTAAATGTATTGATAGCCAAATAGCCAAGTTGTGTTTGCTTAAATGAGAACAGCTTAGCTGACTCCTGTTGGGTTTCTATGAGAGGCACATCACATGTGCGCAGCAGAATAATGAATCAAGAAAATTCAAAGAGAAATGTATCTTGCGATGAACATTGATCAAGTATACCTTAGCGGGATTGAGTCGGCACTCAACCAAGATGCTCCAAAAGGTAGATCTCCAGTCGGCAAGTGAGTTCACGCAAAAACGAATCTGCGGCTCTACAGTGATCCACACGAACAGGAGAATGCCGACACTTCATCAAATAAAATCCGAGAAGGAGAACGAAAAACACTCTGTGCCTTCACATACTGCTAGGTCTGCTCCTGAAGAAGCGGCGGCGACGTGCGCCAGAATTGGGCTGAGCGACGGGAACGGAACTTCCAAAAATGATTTCCGTCGGCTCTTCGTGATACTCTCAGGCTTAACACAGTGCACTTAGGAAAAACCCTAAGACTTCTTCTATTTATACCCAAAGGAATAAACATATGTGATAGTCGCTATTGGCAGACCCATAATTTATGGAGTTTTGCTCAAGACATTCGTCGAGATGACTCGAGATGTCTCGACGAATCGTCGAAATGACACGAGATTACTCGACGATTCCTTGAGAAGACTCGAGACTCATTCGTCGAAATAACTCGGGATGATTCGACGAATTCATCGAGATGACTTTGACACATTCGTTGAAATGACATGAGATGACTCGACGAATTCGTTGAGATGACACGAGATAACTCGAGATGTCTCGACGAATTCGTTGAGATGTCTCGGGATCACTCGATGAATTGACTTGTACTCTCGAATTCCAATTCAGTTAAGTGCTTGGTCCTTCGCTCATATCATATATGAGTAAGACCAACACAATCCATTCCTCCAACTTCTCCAAATGCTCTTATGTGCGATCCTGTAGGCTCATATCGCGTTGACAGTGAAACTACCTGTTTGACCACTTTTATTTCATCATGGTAATACCAATAGTCTCATACTTAATCTTTAAAGTATCAAACAAAAGTTTCACAAACAATGAGTGACATCTTACAATACATCATTACTCCCCAAATAATAAGAGTTTAAAACTCAATAAGCCTTTATGACCAATGTATCAGTGTTGTCATGTCCCTTTGTCCCTTACATCCGGATAGAATTAGAGGTATAGACCGTGTCACCCTCATAATTATTCAATCCAAGTTTCTTAATCTAGAATGGACATTTACAAATTGGTGAACCCAATATGATATATTGACTCAACCAAACATGACCATACATTTCTTAGTCCCATTCCATGCAACTCCTATCATATAGGAGGACAAATCCCATTTCTGTTCACACACAAACACCCAAATGACTCGTAACGTACCCAATAACCACCTTTATCATCAACCTTTCTCAAGGAAGACTTTGAATACATCAAAGTACACTCTTCCTCACTTGATGAATGCTGTGACTTCAGGTCAAAAAATCACAAACACCATTGCCACTTGAGACCTACTTGTGACACGTTCATATAACAATTCACAAAGTATTCTCATGTTGGGTCTCTTCAGTACGACTTATTCACTAACAAATACTCATGTGATTACTTGATATCACAATATCATGTCTGTGAGAACCGGTCACGAGTCAACGCACATCCTAGCCTTGATGCATCATCATCGCCCTTAGCTTCTAAGATGATACGCCGACCAGGGAGCATATAAGAATGAAGCTTCTAAGAACATAAGCCCTTACATTCAAGTCATCAACTTGAATTCTATGGAAACAAATATTTTAAGGGCATTTATCACGTTAATTAATCTATCACATAGAAATAAATTGACATAATAAAGTAACTTGTCATAAATATAAAATGAAATGTATAGTACTCTATTCATCAAATGAATTATTATAACCGACAAACATACAATCTACGAGATTCCTACTAGAGTTGATCATTCAGTTATCTAATACCCATTGATCTAGTATGACCATCATGCTTTCTCTGCGCAAGAGGCTTTGTCAGTGGATCAGCTATATTTTCTTCAGTCGGCACTCTGCATATGTTCACATCTCCTCGATCGATAATCTCTCAAATAATATGGAACCGCCGAAGTATGTGCTTGGAACGCTGGTGGGATCTAGGTTTCTTGGCTTGTGCAATGACACCGTTGTTGTCACAGTAGAGAACTACGAGATCAACAATGCTAGGAACTACATCTAGCTCGCCGATGAATTTCCTAATCCATACAGTTTCCTTCGCCGCATTAGCAGCGGCGATATACTCGACCTCAGTTGTAGAATCAACAACTATCTCCTGCTTGGAACTCTTTCAGCTAACATCTCCTCCATTTAGGCAAAACACAAATCCTGACTGAGACTTTGAGTCATCCCTATCAGTTTGGAAAGTAGTATCCGTGTAACCCTTTACAACAAGCTTTTTCTCTCCACCAAATACCAAGAACGTATCCTTAGTTCTTCTCAAGTACTTCAGGATATTCTTGACAGCTATCCAGTGACCATCACCAGGATCAGACTGATACCTGCTAGTCATGCTCAAGACATAAGAGACATCGGGTCGAGTACATATCATTGCATACATAATTGATCCAATTACCGAAGCATGTGAAATCAACTTCTTGCGGTCCTTATCTTCCAAAGATTTAGGACACTGGTCCTTAGAGAGATTTACACTATGAGACATGTGTAAGAATCCTTTCTTAGACTCAAGTATGCTGAGTTGTTTCAACACCTTCTCAATATATGTACTTTGGGTCAAACCCAACAACTTCTTCGATCTATCTTTATATTTCTTAATTTCAAGTGTGTAAGTCGCTTCGCCCAAGTCTTTCATAGAAAAGCAGTCCCCTTTGTTGTTTTAACGACATGCAGATTCAGAATGTCATTCCCGATCAGCAGTATGTCATCTACATACAATATCAAAAAGACAACAATGCTCCCACCTATGTTATTAAAGGCGCGCCTCGGGCGCGCCTAAGGCTCCAGGCTCAGAGGTTTGCGCCTCCGTGCGCCTTATTTGCGCCTTTAGAATATAAAAAACGCGCCTTAGTGAGATTTTGTTTGTAAATTTTTTCTTCAAAAATTAAGATAATAATAATGTAAGAACTCAATTATTTTTAATTGATTTAGTGTTTGTGAAAGATAATTGTGCATTAAGACTTAGATATGATGCAAAAGATCACATTGATTCTATTTTTTAAGAGATATAAACGATAATAATGAATGATTAATTAGTAGACTAGATGAAAAATTTGATCGAGAAACGAGAATGATGTTTGATGTTGATTTTTTAAAATGAATGTGGTTGCGTCTTGTCTTCGTCAGGCGCACGCCTGTGCCTTGAGCCTTGCGCCTAGGCTCCAAGACCCCTTTGCGCCTTGCACCTTTAATAACTTGGGCTCCCACTAAATCTCTTGTAAACACACGGTTCATCTTCATTCTTGATAAAACCAAACTCTTTGATTTTCTCATTAAAATGAAGATTCCAACTTCAAGAAGCCTGTTTTTACCCATAAATGGATCTCTGCAGGTTGCATATTTTAGTGGCTTCACCTGAAGATATAAAACCCTCGGATTGTGTCACATACACTTTCTCAAAGAGATTTACATTTAGGAAAGACGTTTTGACATTCATCTTCCAGATCTCGTTGTCATAATACGCAGCAATTGCAAGCAGAATTCTGATGGACTTAACCATAACAACAAAAGAAAAGTCTCATCATAGTCAATACCATGAATTTGTCTTAAACTTTTAGCGACCAGTCGCCCTTTGAATGTCTGTACATTCCTCTCCTTGTTGGTCTTCTTCTTGAAGAACCACTTGCACCCTATAGGTCGTACCCTTCAGGTGGTTTCACCAAGATCCAAACTTTGTTTGCATATATGGAGTTAATTTCAGATTTCATGGCTTCAAGCCACTTCTCGGAGTCCGGTCCACACATAGCCTCTTGGTAGGTTGCAGGCTCATCACCATGATCCATAAACAACACATTACCTATTTGAGACACGAGAAATTCATATATTTCAGGCTCAGATCTAGGTCTACCAGATCTACGCAGGACTTGTGTTTCTTGAGAAAGTTCTCTAGCTATAACATTTTGTAGTCCTTGCTCAGGTTATAATTCCAGTTCATTCACGATTTGTGGTTCTTGAAATTCTTCAAGTTCAACCTTTGTAGTCTTTCTGGATAAGATCTCTTTCTCCAGAAAGACTTCAGTCCTCGCGACAAACACTTTGCCCTCAGACGATAGGTAAAATTAGTACCCTTTAATTTCCTTAGGATACCCCACAAGATAACATTTATGTGAATTGGCTTCCAGCTTGTTAGACATTTGACGTCTCACGTATGTCTCATAGCCCCAGATCTTATTGAAAGACATACTAGGACGCTTCCCAGTGCATATCTCATATGATGTCTTTATAACCGTTTTCGTTGGAGCACGATTTTGTGTGAAAGCAGCAGTCTCTAACGCAAAATCCCAAAAGGAAACAGGTTAATCTTGCATGATTCATCATCGATCGCAGCATGTCTAACAGAGTACAATTCCACCGCTCAGACACACCATTATGCTGTGCCGTTCTGGGTGGAGTGAGCTGTGATATAATACCACACTCTTTTAGATGATCAGAAAACTCATGACTTAAGTATTCACCACTTCGATCAGATCAGAGTGCTTTAACTCTCTTACCCAGCTGATTCTCTACTTCATTCTTAAACTTTTTAAACTTTTCAGAGGTTTCAGATTTGCACTTCATAAGGTACACATATCCATATCTACTGAAATCATCCGTAAATGTAACAAAGTAGAAGTACCCACCTTTAGCCATATAACTCATGAGTCCGCATACTTCACTATGTATTATACGCAAGAGATCATCAGTCCTTTCATTAAAACTAGTGAAAGAGACTTTAGTCATCTGCCTAATAAACATGATTCGCTTCTCTCAAATGATTCATAATCAAATGAGTCTAGCAGTTCATCTTTATGGAGCTTGGATATGCGTTTCTCATTTATATGACCCAAATGACAATGCCAAAGGCACGTGTGATTTGAGTCATTCGTTTTTAGTCATTTAGTATTTTTTATATTATAAATCAGATGATTTAAATTCAAAACATACAAACCATTAAACATTTGAGCTACAACATAACAAACATCATTCTTAAATATGAAACAACAATTATTCTAATAATAAAAGAGAATCCAATCGTGTTCAAACGTGAAATAGAAATGATGTTTCTAATTATCGCAGGAACATAATAACAATTATCTTGTTATAATACAAGCCCACTGGAAAAATAAAGATAGTAAACTCCCACGATGACAACAAAAACTCTTGCTCCTTTGCCAACACGTAGGTCCACCTCCCCTTTACTCAACATTCTTTTCCTTCCCAGTTCCTGCACATTTATACAAATGTGAGAACCGCATCTGATATCTAATACCCAAGATGAAAGAGCAGAAATGTTTATCTCTATAATATAAATATTTGAAACGGAAGTCATACCTCCCTTCATCCTCAAGATAAGAAGGCAGTTCCTCCTCCAATGATCAGCCTTGTCACAGTGGTGACATTTTCCTTCCTTCACCAAGCATTTCTTCTTCAGTGCTGAAGATTTGAGCTCAAGAGATGACTTAGACCCAACCTTAGTTTTCTTGAAATCCTTGGCCTTACCCTTGTCTTTATGAACCATCAATATGAAGCTAACAGACTTGACCTTCTTCATGTTGATCTCGGTAGTTCTTAACATGCCTAGGAGCTCGGACAGTGTCTTGTCAATTTCATTAATATTGTAATTCAAGACAAACTGCTTGTAACTGTCCGACAACGATTGTAGGATCAGATCTGTAGCCAACTCTTGGCCCAGAGGAAAACTCAGTATTTCAAGATTCTCTATATACCAAATCATCTTAAGTACATGAGTCCCTACTAGATCTCGAGCTCCCATCTTACACTAAAACAACGCCTTGGTGAAGTCAAACCTCTCTTGGCGAGCATGCCCTTGAAACATTTTCTTAAGGCGCTCGTCAATCACCTTATACTCATGTTCTCATGTTGCTTTTGAAGATCAGAGTTCATGGTGGCGAGCATGAGACATTCGACATTCAATGAGTCATCTTGATATTTCTTATAAGGATCTTTATCAGCTCGGGACACATTCCCGATTGGCTCTTCAGGGGAATCCTCTTCTAAGACATAGAGTTTACGCTCTTGCTTGAGAATAATTCTCAGATTTCTGTACCAGCCCAGATAATTTGTCCCGCTCAGTTTCTCCTTCTCAATGATAGCTCTGAGGGACAGGGTGGAGTGAGATCCACTTTCCATGAAAATTTTACAAGAATTTATGTAAAGTCAACTCAGTATTGCATTTCAAAATACATTTTTATTTCAATTAGGACTTTAATTAAAATTACTCTCACTATTTTAATCAAACTGATAACCCTCAATATCAATTCAGAGATTTATGCGAGCTACTCTCTTAGTGGACAAGATCCAGATTTCACCAACACTATGAGTGTAACGCCCCGTAAATTTGGCGCGCGAGTTTGAACGAATTTGGGGCGCGTTTAGGGTGTGGGCTGCCGATAGCCGATTGAGTATATAAAAAATCTATAACCTAACCTAATCTAACTACCCAGCCGCCTCCCCCGATCTCTCTCTCTCTCGTGCGATTTCTCTCTCGCCCTCTTTCCCGATCGGCGAAACCAGGAGCCGAGCCCCGCCTCCTTCGTCCCTCCCGTCGCCGGCGCCGGAGGAGCACACAGCTCCCTCCATCTTCTCCGTCTCCCTCCGATCCTCCCTCTCTCTCTTGCTGGTTGGAAGAAGCCCGAGCCTCTTCCTCTCCACTTCCTTCACCTCCTCCTTCTCTTGGCCGTTTTGTGGACATGTGGTTGTAATTTCATTCCTTTGCTTGTTTAGTGGACATTCGCCGTTGGGCGCGGTTTTTCGTTAAACTCCTTTTATGCTTCCGCTAGAATGATTCTGAGTTAGGATACGGTTTTAATTAAATGTATCGGATTATGGTATTTCAAATTTAGTAACCGTTCCGTCTGTTCGCTTAATATGACGTGGGGCCCCGGCCGGACCTTCTGTTATATTACCCGTAACGGATGGGGTGTGTTACAATGAGTCACCTTTGGCTTTTCTCTCACAATGTAGTTATTTATGAAGACAACTCTTGTCGATTGCATCATCATGCAACTCTTGTATGATTGCTGATTAACTCTTTAATCGCATCCATCATATGGTGCATGCCAACCCTATGCCTTTGGATACTCAACTTTTGAGGTCATCCAGTTAAGTTTTACCCGATGTCGACAGTGAGATATCACAATTATCCGCTCGCACCCTTACCAAGATAGATTAATGCACCTTGCTTTGACAAACCCACACTTCATCGATCGAAGCAGGAAGAGTGTCATCCATCATAAGACATCCGGATACTTAATATTGGATAAGCACGATTGTAAGATAATTGATTAACACTTAATTATGGTTAACAAATAACCAATGTGCACATTCACAAAAATACTTTCAACACACAATCCAAATACATCCCAAATGTGCACAAAGAAAAATCAACACTTGACGAACTGGACTAAATATGAACATCTAGAACCCTTCTAAATCTTCAGATTTTCATGGATTGGACATGAACAACACCAACTTCACTTACACAGCATGCACGCTCGTCTCTCTATGTGAGATTCAAAATCTAACACATTTGTTTTCACAAACCAATAAGAAGAACAGTTACTGTTAATGAGAAACAAAGAGATCACAATGAAATCACATGCGTTCCTAGCGGGGTTCCAAGGGGCTGCGCCCCTGGAGGGTCTTAGGGGCAGAGCCCCTAAGGTCTAAGGGGAAGCGCCCCTGGCGATGGTCTTGCTGACCGATCAGCGAGCGGGGTCAAGGGGCAGAGCCCCCTGCGCGGTGCGGGGCAGTGCCCTGACCAATTTTTGGAAAAACACCACCGATTTCAATTTCACTCAAAAACCATCAACAATTGATGCTCCAGGCATAGATTTGAGCATTTAAAACACTTCTAAATTTTCAGATCTATACGCAGCAGATTTAATAGCCACATCATCTGTCAAAACTGTATCTGTTTCATCTTTTATGCATTTAACTTGACTTAAATCTCTTCTCTTCCTCTCTCTAGCTCAAAAAAATTAATCCTCATCGTGAAAATTTCATCTAGTATTCTGGTAAACTATTGCTGACATTTATGTCAATTTAATGACATCGTGTAATTAAGTATGCTGGTAAACTATTAATTGCCAACTATAATAGTTTACCAGCATAAATAATTGCAATTTTGTAGAATACTAGATGGTAATATAGTATTCTGGTAAACTATTAATGACATTAATGATATCTTAAAACCTCATCAAACGATGAAGATTAATTTCATCTAGTATTCTCTGATTCTACAATATATCTAAATAAACTAATTAACATGATTGCACAATTTAAAAGCATACTAAATTACAATTATTTATGCTGGTAAACTATTATACTTAATTATTTGCATGTTCAACAAAATTCCATTTATATTCACAACTATATGCATTAGAATTGAGACCAAGCACTTTATAACAGTTTTTCAAAAATTTGGAGTTGAAGCTTTCATAAGATTGCCACCATTCAGCTTCCAAAATATGAATAATATAAAAGAGCATGGGCTTAATCATGCATTCATAGTGTATAGGAATTTAATAATGTGAAAAATCTACTAATCTTTATTTCATTTTTTGATGCCTAATATCAAATTCCATCCCAAATACCCCTTCAACAATTTGATGCAAAAATAGCTGTCAATAATGTTATCTTGCTTTTCATGGCTTGGAATAAACATGTGCAACATTTTATATAACCCTCTCATAACCTCTGCATCTTCAGCAGTGGTAGAATTTCAATATAAAAATTAAGCATTTAATTAATGACCCGCTACTTGCGAAGATCAATGAAGCTGACTTTCCCATCTCTTATCAATTATTTTAAGGGCATCTTGTTTTTGTTCTCTTTCTTATTGAATGCCATTCATTACTTCATAAATATAACCCATTTATGGCTTTTTCTTCACCTCAACAAATCTAAGAACAGGCTAAAACTATTCAAAAATGTATGTAATGTTGCTCAAAATGTAACCATCAAGATAATATTGGTGGCATGCTTACGGTGCAGGATCAAATTGTACACAATGCCTTACATGATCCATTTATCCAATGAAATTCCTCCACATGTCTGCACCAGAACGAATGCCCACATAAATATTCTACTTATATATGACATTTTTGTTGCGGAGTAGAGATGAGAGCGAGCTTTGGGCCCATTCAGGGCTGATTTGACAACTTGCCATATATGGCGTGCCCGGATCGACGATCGGACTCCGCAGATGTGTCCGGATCTGTGTCGCGAGTCGAGATCATATATTAGTTTATTTTTATTGGTTCATTTTCATGTATTTTAGTGGTCTCTCCCACCGACCAATCATAGCCGTTGATAGGGATGCCCTAGTGTCATGTTTTATTATAAATAATGGTCTAAGAGGTTGAGCCTAGGTATTGCAGAATTTGGTGAAAGAATTCCCGGATTCCAGCGATCAAGTCACGTTGCCGACTCCGTGGAACCCTAGGTGACGACTCCTAGATGCCTATCTTCCCCACCAAGGTATCCCCTAACCCTAGCCCTCTTTTCCCCCCCCAAAACCCTCCCGCAACCCCCCTACAGCCTCCAAAACCAGCCACAGTTTGCTTTCATGAGAACATAGTCTTCTATTCAATTTAACTATTCAAAAATGAAATTCCCTATTCATTACAGATAGTTTTCCCCCACCTATTCCACCGCTAGCCTCCACCGTGGATCCACAAGAGCGCCATGTTTCTCCTCCCAGCAGCACAGCAGCCCCCCTCTTTCCCCTTCTACATCCGTCGTCTCTTCCTATCCCCAAATCTGAACCCTAGACGCCAGCCCTTCCTCTTCGTGGAGCCACCTCCACATCGCCCTAATTCTCTAGATCCATTCAGATCTGAGATTTCCAGCCCCCGATCCGTTATTTCCACCACCCACCTGCCTTTCCCTAGCCCGGATCCTGACCCGAAATAACAGATCCACCCTCCCCCGGCCCGGATCTACTTGTATGTGCCCGGGTTTGCCCATTTCTCGTCCGATCTCATTACTTACCGCCGAGGACAACCATCACTAACATTTTCACGCCGCCCGTAGCATCTCCGGTCGCCTATCTACCATCCAGACCCAAATTCTTCGGTGGCTCGGTTCAGCCTGCTATTTTGTGAGTTTCTTGTGGTATTGGTGTATTTGATTCGATATTTTTATTGGTAAATTAATATATGTGCTGTTATTCTTGCTAGTAGAAAGTTATTTTCGATATGCTATTAATTTGCAGGAGTTATTCGCCGCGCGCTTTGCTTTGGCCCTCCGAGCGGAGGAAAGCCGTTTAAACATTGCCGAATTAAATAATTGTTTTTCAAATTTAAATATTTGCGTGGCGTCAGAAAATTTCATTGCTCAAATTTATTTGTTGCCGTCACTGATGGTAGCATTGCACTTATGGTCATACTAGTTTTCCTACCCTACATAATTTTGGTATCAGAGCCAATGTTAGGCCATTTGCATGCTCTGTAGTGGCAGTTCATATAGTCTTTAGGTTCATCCATGACTAGTTATCGTCGGCGTTTCTCTCCTCTTTTTTGGTGATTCCGAGTCTGCCTATACCCGATCTCATAGAACAACTTCAAAGAAATGTTCACGTTATTATGATGATTATTATCGTCTGCGGCACACTACTTCCCGAGATCGTGTTGACCCACCGACACGATCTCACTACACTAGAGACGATCCGTATGATGATTGCTGTCGTTGATATCCCTGCACGCGAGCGGAACGTGTTGATCATCCTCTCCTGTCGGTGCCCATTAATAGGGATTATGCCCACCCACGAGCTGATTATGTTAGGAACGACCGTCTAGGTGACTCTCAGAACCCCTATAGAGATCACCATCGGTAGGAACACAATACATGTCAAGACCCTTCTAGTGTTCCACCAATAGAGTTACCTGAGGCTGAATTCCTGCGATTAGTTCTCGACCGCTTTGATCTCTTAGAAGCTCAATTTGAACACCTAAGATATACATTGCGAATAAAGCCTAGGGATTTAGGTCAAGCCACCGATGTGGCGAGTAGTGCCCCCACCGAGATAAGAGACCCGACACTTGATTTTGATCCTTCTAAGTTTGATGAGATTCAGTGCTCGTGTGATCTTGAGGTTGAACCTGATCATGACCTTATGATACATATGGAGAGTGATACTAGCATGACTAGTGAGCGTGGTCACGTGGGTGAGGACGAGCGACCCAGTGACACTGTGATGGTATACCCATCCTTTTTACCTCACCTAGACCTACAGCTAGACCTAGTGTCTCCTTTGAACAGAGGCACAGTTCTCGACACTATATCGATTGACCCACAGTTGAGTCTGGGCACCCTCTACTCTTCTCTTAGTACTATCTCGAGTCACTTCACTACTGAGAGTCGAGAGTGTAGTGTTGACTTCATAGTGGCTACTTCCCCCACTTACGAGGACACGACCTCTATCATCGATACTCATCTGAGGGATCTTCCCATTATTAATGACCTCATCGTTGAACCTCCAGCTAAATCTCCTGATGAGTCACTACTCCATTAGGAGGCTCAGATGGCTAGTGTTGATTTTTTTGTGGGTGTCCTACTTGCTCTCACATACACTACTGTTATTGGTGCCCTCCTCGTGGTGGACTATCCTATCATTATCGACCTCCTCAGGATTTAGTCCCCGAGAGGCTCTTTTGGAAAGCCTTTCCTCTTACATTTTAGTGATGGATTGTGTATCCGCACTAGTGATCATCTCACACGTGATGACTTTTGGTATACACCCCCTGGTGAGCCACTTGATGGGCTATATCATTTGAGAGGTACCCATCACTCCAGTGCTCCACACTATTTTGTCACCATCTACGTCGTCCCCACGGGCGATGATGTCGGTCACCCCAAATTTTTCTATCGACCACCCGGTAAGCCTCCTAATAGGCCATCCCATGTTAGTAATAGCCAAGTCATTACCAGGACTTCCCTTAGGAAGTGTATCGAGTATGTTGTGCTCTATGTGCATCATTCGTTTCATTTGCATGAGTCAGTTGAGTCACTTGTTCATCATTTGCATGCATTACATCAGTCGGTTCGTCGAAGAATAATAACGAGTAATGAAAACTATAAAACCCATGCGGATAAGCGAAGACGATAACAAGTGTTTAATGAAGGAGAGAAAGTAATGGTGGGAGTCCGTCCTGAGAGGCTCCCCTCGGGGTCTGCCAAAAAGTTAAGCGCCATGCGAATGAGTCCTTACTCAATTATTAGTTTTATTGGGACAAACGCCTACCGGCTCGATATCCCGACAAGTATGAGAATTCGTCTAGTGTTTAATGTTGAGGATCTGACGCCGTACTACGAGCCTCACGAATATGTGGACCCGAACAGTGGATATGCCCAGCCACCCCCACCACACTTTCGTTGCCTTACCACTCTCATACTCCACCTACATCTGATAGCCAATACAACCCACCCACTGTTGACACCCACCCACCTAAGGATTCGTTTTCTCTGGTTTCATCGACGGCACCGCCGATCGCACCGGGATCCACCCCTTGAGAGATGAGCGATGAGAGCATCACAGAGTTCAGATCCCACCACACCTTGTTCCTACCTCAGATGGGCCGCACTGTCCCTACTTGGTACATTGGCGGCGCCGCCCTGATGCAGATGACGCTTGGATACTTGCAGCAGAGCTTGATTGATTCGCCCCTGGACTTCAACTTCAGCACGAACGTCTCCATTCACCGGAGATGACAACTTTTCAGTCAAAGGGAGTTGATTGGCGAGGAAACTCATCCACCGACGACACTTTGACGACTTCCGGTGGACCTCTTCGAGTTCTACCTGACATTCATCCAGAGAATTCTGATCCCAATTCATCGGGAGATGAATTCTTTCAATCCGGGGAGATTGATGCGGAGCAGAGACGAGCACGAGTTTTGGGCCCGTCCGGGGCTGATTTGGCGACTTACCATATATGATGTGCCCGGATCGACGATCGGACTCCACAGATGTGCCCGGATCCGCGCCGCGAGTCGAGATCATATATTAGTTTATTTTTATTGGTTTATTTTCATGTATTTTAGTGACCTCTCCCACCGGCCAATCATAGCCGTTGATAGGGATGCCCTAGTGTCTTGTTTTATTATAAATAATGGTCTAAGGGGCTGAACTAAGGTATTGCAGAATTTGGCGAAAGAAATCCCGGATTCCAGCGATCAAGCCACGATGCTGACTCCGTGGAACCCTAGGTGACGACTCCTAGGTATCTATCTTCCTCCCCAAGGTATCCCCTAATCCTAGCCCTCTTTTCCCCTTCACCAAACCCTCCCGCAGCCCCCTACAACCTCCAAAACCAGCCACGATTTGCTGACCTGAGAACATAGTCTTCTATTCAACTTAACTATTCAAAAATGAAATTCCCTATTCATTACATGTAGTTTTTTCCCCACCTATTCCACTGCCGGCCTCCATTATTGATCCAGAAGAGCGCCCTGTTTCTCCTCCCAGCAGCACAACAGCCCCCCTCTTTCCCCTTCTACAGCCACCGTCTTCTCCTAACCCTAAATTTGAACCCTAGCCGCCAACCCTTCCTCTTCGTGGAGCCACTTCCGAAATTGCCCTAATTCTCTAGACCCATTCAGATCTGAGATTTCCGGCCCCCGATCCGTTATTTCCACCACCCACCCGCATTTCCCTTTCCCGGATTTGACCCGAAATAGCGGATCCACCCTCCCCCGGCCCGGATCTACTTGTACGTGGCCAGGTTTGCCCATTTCTCGTCCGATCTCATTACTTACCGCCGAGGACAACCACCGTCAACATTTTCACGTCGTCGGTTCCATCTCCGATCGCTTATCTACCATCCAGACCCAAATTCTTCGGTGCCTCGGTTTAACCCGCTACTTTGTGAGTTTCTTGTGGTATTGGTGTATTTAATTTGACAAATAAATTAATATTTGTGCTGTTATTCTTGCTAGTAGATAGTTGTTTTCGATAGACTATTAATTTGCAGGAGTTATTCACCGCATGCTTTGCTTTGGCCCTCTGAGCGAAGGAAAACCGTTTAAAAATTGCCAAATTAAATAATTATTTTTCAACTTTAAATATTTGCGTGGCGTTAGAAAATTTCATTTCTCAAATTTATTTGTTGCCGTCACTGATGGTAGCATTGCACTTAGGTTATACTAGTGCGTCACCGTTGCATTTCCACCTAGAGCCCTAGGCTTTGTGCACCCCTTAGCCTACCCTACATCAATTTCCCAATCCTCCAACAACTAGTCTCTACAATGAGCACGAGATGGGATCCAATACAAATGTTGTCTCTTTGCTTCCATGTCTTCCTTTAAGTTCTCATGTATTTTATTTAAAAATTGAAATAGAAAACTCACAAATGGTACACGCTAGAACATTGTTATTTGTAGCATTATTAATAATTTGAACAATATTTTACCTTCCTAATATACTCCACTATGTTATCAAACAATTCAATCTATCTTCTCCCCCATTTTAGAATAATGTAAAGAATCAACAAATTGAAGTAAAATGTTACTTTGAGATAATTCACCAAAAAATGATGATGGTCCGCCTATCCATACTGAATGTGTGAACAGTTAAGTGCAAATCCCCTGAGAATTCTCTAGAGGTAGGGTGAATAGAGACTTAAAAAATTTAAAATATTTCACTTAAATTATCAAAGTATTTTTAGATTTGCATCTATAACTCCCAGCCACAATGAAATAAGTAAATGCAAGAAGTAAAGTACAAAAATATAAATCACAACACAACAGGAACAACACATAAAAGAGCACAACATAGAAGACACCAAAATTATAGTGGTTTTCTCAAAATCTGGGTACATCCACTCTTCTATCACTTTGATAGGAATACACTATCCAAGTATCTGAATCTTTTGATAAGGAGACTTTCATAACCAACAACTAGATCTTTTGATAACGAGATCTTGAACCAAGACTAGATCTTTTGGTAAGAAGTTCTTGAACCAAAAATTGAGTCTTTTGATAAAGAGATTCTCAGAACCAACAACCAGATCTTTTGATAAGTAGATCTTGAATCAAGACTAGATCTTTTGCGAAGAAGATCTTGAATCAAGCACCGAGTCTTTTGATAAGGAGGCTCTCAGAACCAGTGACTGAATCCTTTGAAGAAGGATTCTTAAACTTTTTACTCAAATTACAAGTATAGAAGAGAGAAGGAAGAATGAGTTAAAGAAATGTCTTCAAAGATGTGTCCTCTCTCAGCATGAATCTGAGGACTGTAGACAATAAGTGTGTTGGATCATTTGTAGTTGATGAATCTTTGCTTGAATAAGTTGTAAGAATTATAAACTTATTGATCCAAGTTATTCTCTGATTTTCTTCTCAGAATGTTGTTGCAGCAGCAAGGAAGAAGAAGAAGAGAAGAAGACTGCTATTGGCTCTGTGTTTTTCTATTCTCTGTATTTCTTGTGTATATGCTCCTCTATCTTCTCAGTATATCCTTCTTTGAATAAATTCGAATTTCTTTTTGTCTTGGAAAATCTCTTCAGAAGGAATGTTATAATATTCTTCCATATCTGCTTCAATCAATCCCAAAACATTCTTTAAAATTCTTCGATAAAAACCCTTCTGAAATTGGTGGAGAATTGTTTCCTTTAAGCTTTCTTCTAACGACTCAAAATATTTGAAAGAATTTCGTATCAACTTCCTGGAAATAAGCCCCGGCAGATTCTCTGTTATTTGCATATGAGCTCTATTCGACGCTACGTCGACTTCTAATAGAAGTTGCGTTGAGTTCTGCCTTTAGAATGAATTTTAGTCGACTTATCTTTATAATCGACGTTGCGTTGATATCATAGCGTCGCATGTGTCGTCTTCTTCCTTAGAGTAGCGTTGACTTAATTTCTGTTGTTGCTTTGACTTCTAGTTGAAGTGAGGAAGCACATTGACTTTACCTGAATTTCCTCTCTATTTCAGTGTGCCTACCTAATGGCCTTGACTCAACTGACTTTCTAAGACATTTATGACCATATTACCCTCACTATACAACATGAGTAATAAACCTAGGATGTAAAATCACTTATATGTTAATTTGTCAAGTTAAATCATATAGGTTTTTCCCAACAATCTCCCCCTATTTAGCTTAACAAATTTTACAATGTTTTTAAAAAATAAAATACAAAGGACATGAATAATTTATAGTATTGAGTGAATAAAGAAAAACAGACACACACATGAGTAGCCAACTGAAAACCTATAGCTTCAGAATAAGTTTTATGGAAGAATGGTGAGCTGTTTCAACAAACTTTTATACTTTCAACATCAATTGGTTTTACCATTGAGTTTAGAAGAAAACAAATCGTTAGGTAATTGTAGAGGTTGCTCAGTAGTTTGTCCCTGATTCTTTCAGAGTAATTAAACAAATCTTTGAATCTCCAGTAATCTGGTCTTTCCTGAAGGAAATCTACCACTGAAATCAATCTTTCCCAGTCTCTCTATGGATATACTTGATTCAGGCTTTTGTCTATTCTGTTGAGTTCTGCCGCATTCTTTCTGATTTCTTCTATGTAATCTTTCGGTCCAATCACAACTTTGCCCTTTATAAATTTGGATGCAGCAATAAATCTTTGTTTCTTTGTTCTTTTGTCAGCTGGATCTTTTGGCAAAGGTATTGGGGGAATACTACAACTTCCTTTGTTCATATTAATCACATCTTCAGCTTGAATGGAGATTATTTTTGTAGGAAAAAGTACTGGAGGGTGCTGCAGCTTCCCTTGCATATTTTGATACTTCTTCATTCTGCTGAGTGATGTTTCCGGAGGGCAGCTTCCTCTTCCTAGATTGCAAGTGCTTTCCTTTTTAGAATATTTAACATTCACTGCTCTTTTGGGAAACACCAGTGTCTCTTCTTCCTTTTCATCATTGACCTTGAGCTCCCCTTGTAGTAAAGCACCAACTTCCCCCCCTTGACAGTATGAAGTCATCTGTTGAGCACCTGTACTAGTAGCTTCTTTAGTCTCCCACTGGCTTGGTGCAGGCTCTTGATCAACTTCTGTCAATGCATTCTCATTACCAGCAATTTTGAAAGGGTCTGGTTCATGCAGAGAGGATGTGAATTCTTCCAACTCTTCTTCTTCCTTCTGAGTCCCCCCTTCTTGACCTCACAAACAAGGGAGGTTAAGAATGATCTTATGACAGAGGAGGAAGATATTTTTGCTTGCAGAAACTACACAGAAGCAATTACCAAATCTAACTGAGAATGTATGTGATCAACTGTGGTTTGTATCTGAGAAGCATGTTCATTTAACAAAGTGGATATGGTGCTGGATTCCATATGGACTGCTTGAGATATGATAGAAGAAAAATTAGGGGATGGAGTAACTAGTAGAGTAGGTGATGGATGTAGTGGTGTGGGATGTTGAGGGGCTTGTTCAGATGAATCAGGCAAAAAAGTAGGTTCCTTGGATGGTAGTGGGATATCTTCAGGCGTAGTGGATGAAGGAACATTGTCTTGTGGAAATGGAGGGGATGCCAACTCTTTATGGAACCCAGGCCTTATTATTTACCTGTTCCATTTCAAAAATAAGGCAATGGAAAGTTTCTTCCCAGGAGGGTTATTCACTCCTTTTGATTTGCATAATCCTGGATGATGATGCTTCAATATCTGACTCATGAAGGTCATGTAGGAATTCTCTTTTAATTTATATTTGCGAGCTATCATCTGTAGGAGAAGTTTCCCCCAATTTATCCTCTTTCCCAGAACTCGCACCTCCATAAGGTGCAACTGTGCTTTGGGTATAGCATCATGCACATATGTTTTGCACAACAACACTTTCCTAATAATGTTTGCTAAGAATTGGTATTCTTCGGAAAAATCCTTTTTTTTCAGATAGATTGATTTTTCTCTGGAGAATTTCATAATCTTCAACACCTCTTTTACTTCTTTGTCAGAGAGCTCTGACTTTGCTTTTCCAGATAGAAGATCGAAAGTTGTTCGAATAATCTCATTAGTTATCTGAACCTCTGTCTCGCCGATGATTCTAGTCATTGTCCATCCTTATCTATTTTGACGTGCTCTTTAAATTGGGTTAACTTTGCTTCATATAGGATACATCCGGTAGAAATTAAATTGTGCATTTCAAGATTGCTGAAGAGTTCTAGAATGTCTCTGAAGGCATCTCCCGCTGCGTTAAATGATTTCAGATCAACGCTGAATCCCGAGTTTATCTTTAGAGCCATGGGGGGAACCTGCAAAGGCACTCAACAAGCAAGAAAAAAGACAAAAATAAGTGGGAAGTAAAAGAGAGCGGGGAAGATAAAGAGTTTGAATGTTCGATTAAATAAAGCCTGGTATATAAGGCAATACTTCTAAAATTTGGGTTGTCGTCGTAGTTTAGGAATGAAATAAACGCAACGCGCTTATTGAGTCGATATTACATCGATTAGAATTCAATGTAGCTGCGAGATTTCCATATTAGACTTTCTGTCGGTGCATGCATCGATTTATATAGATGTTGCTTTGAATGAGTTTAAACTCTTCATAACTTCCAGCTCTGAACGTTGCATTGAATAGTAGTTGATGTTACTCGACTTCTAGTCGACGTGACGTCGAGTACCGACTTAAACATTCAAGTTTATTGCTGTCTCCCGAGCTATTATTTTTCATAGATTTTTTGATTTAGAATCATTATTATGAGATATTAGTACTATCAAGGATCCTCATTGCTTTGATGAAGTCCTTTGACTTGTCTTTATCAAGAGTCCTTGTGAGTATGTCATTGTCCCTTGATTTTTAGTTGACCTTGTTAGTACTATTCTCCTTTAGGAGTTTATCAATGGTCTTTCAACTTTGGTCTGTGAATACTTCTATTCAGAACATTTTTGGAAAAATGTTGAGGCGGACCAGAGACGAAGACGGGTTTTGTGCTCGTTCGGGGCTGATTTAGCGACTTTCCATATATGGTGTGCCCGGATCGACGATCAGACTCTGCGAATGTGTACGGATTCGCATTGCGAGTCAAATTCATATATTTCTTCATTATTTTATGTTTTTATTTGATGTATTTGAGTGGTCCCTCCTACAGCCAATCATAGCCGTTGATGGTGGGGATGCCCTAGGTTATCTTTTTTAATAAATAGAGGAGTAGTGGGCTGATTATAGACATTGCAGGTTTTGGAGAAAGAAAATCCTGGAACTCCGCAATCACCCCACGATGCTGATGTCGTGGAACCCTAGGTGACGACTCCTAGGCGCCCAAACTTCTCCCCAAGCTACCCCTAAACCTAGGCCCCCTCTTCCCCCTCTGAAACCCTCATCTGCAGTCCATACAACCCCCAAAATCCATCAGTGGAGAAATTTCTACTTCTATTCATTGCTACCGTTTTTTATGAAATTCACTATTCCTTTCTATAGTTTTCAAAACAATGATCCTCCCCTCTGGACCGCTGCCTCCACACCCCTCTCAGCCTCAGCAGGCCCCAAATAACAACTGATGCCGGTCCTATTTTTTCCTCCTTTAGGAAACAATCCCAACCACTCCACCGTCTCTGCCACTGCCCCAAAGCCCCCTAAAATCTCCTCCCAGCAGGCCGCCGACCACCTCCCATGAACCCCGAACCGTCGGACTCCAAATTCCCCCCTGTTTACCTGCAATCAGCTACCCCCCTGAAGCTGCCAGCCTCCTCTTTAGCTCCCTGCAGCCGCCCCCATATCAACCCTTCTACACCTTGCCGCTAGCCCTCCCCCGCGTGGAACCACCGTCCAATTCCCTCTCCATCCCGGGTCAGTCTAGATCCTGGAATTTCAGCCCCCGATCCGTTTTCCCCTCCACCTGTATTCTATCTCTTAGCCCGATCTGCCACCGAACATCAGATCCATCCATCCCTCGCCCAGATCTACCCTCACATGGCCGTATCTATCCTTTTCCGGTCCGATTCCACCTTCCACCGCCGAGGACAGCCACCTCCATCGTTTTCCACGCCTCCGGTTCCACCTCAGATCGCCGTACACGCATCTCCGGCTCCGGATTCTTCTGTGTCTTGGTCAACCCACTACTTGGTGAGTTCTTGTTGTATCAGATTATTATTTTTAGCATATTTATATTTGATTGGATCTTGTACCTGTTTTGAATATCTTGCATGATAGTTTTTTGTTTGGATAAATATTGTGATTTGCATGGTTTATTCACCGCGCGCTCTTGCTTTGGCCCTCCACGCGTAGGAAAGCCTAAGCTTGTTTTTGCACTAATAAAATATTTTGTCTTGTCGAGAACTTTTCTGCGTGAGATGATTTTAATTTATTATCCAATTGTGATCTAACCGTCAGACTTTTGCATAGTATGTAGTGTTAGATCAGTGCTTATCTCGCTGCCTATAGATTCGCCCTGCGTCAATTGGTATCAGAGGTAGGTTGCACGCACTTTTCGATACGCAGTCGTAGAGTCTATAGGTTTTTCATTATGTCTAGGTGTCACAATTATTCCCATCCTCAATTTAAAGGTCTCGAATCCACTTGTACCCGCTCTCACAGAAACCCGTCAGGGAGATCCTCACATTATTACGACGATCATTCTCGATCGCAGTACACCAGTTTCAGAGATCGTTTTTTTATAAAATAAATTTGAAATTTACTTTTAAAACTCATATTACTAGTGTGATTTCTTGAGCAAACGGAGGGAGACAGTCAATCTCAAACTCATAAACACGTCTACGAGCCTAACGTTCAATCATATTCAACGTCATGACGTAACTCTTCCACAAGTATAGACTGGAGTAGAAAAGGAAAAAGAAACAAGGCTATGAAAAATAACGTCAAACAGAAAACAAGATAATTAAGGCAACATGCTCTTATTTTTATAATCAACTAAATATTACACATATCATTTTGTTAACAGGAACTAGCAAAGGAGATTTGGCTCGAAGATATACCAACTGGTCCTCAAGAAAACAACCGCTGGAATGGCAAAGAACAGTGGCAGGCTCGGCGCCGGAGTTGTCACTGGAGGAGGAGGGTCGGGAAAGCTTTGTCGGGGTTGACCGGCCTCGAAGGGAGGCGGAGGCACTGAACGGCTTCAGCGTCCTCGTCAGGTCCAGTGGGCTTGTCTCCGATGGTAGAACACAGGGAAGGGTTCGCCGGGGTTAAGAGGGCCGGTGGCCGGTGGAGGAGGGCTCGGCGATCTCTCTTGAAGGAGAACAGAGGGAAAATGGAGGGTTATCGGGCCGGCTAACCGAGAAACAGAGAAAGCTCCGTTCCCGATTTCTGCCAACCTCCTTTTTTGGGATAAAAGAATGATATTTTATAGGAGAAATAATGAATTGGTAAGGTGAGGGGGGTGGGGGGGGGGGGGCTGCCTTGAGATGTCTTTAAAAGGGAAATAAATAATCAAAAGATAGGAATATGGGTAAGAGAGAATTTAATTGGTAAGAGAGAAATAAAGTTTTTAAATCTTTTCCAAAAGCAGAAATGTTTTATTCCCTACTAATTAATTTCAAAATTGGGGTTTTGCCTAAAATGAGATATGCTTAATTTTTTTAATAAATTATTTTTGAGCGCTTGCCTTAATTATCCTATTATCTAATTTGGCAAATCTTTTTATTTAGGGTCTTGTTGGACGATCACCTCAGTAAGCCATACGAGTGCACGAAATAAAATACATGTGCGCTAATACATGCGCTACAAATATCGCCATACAAATGCGTGAAAGAAAATACACATGCGCTAATATATGCGCTACAAATATCAAGATATAATTGTGTGACATAAAATAAGACACATGATGCGATGCAGGTTGCACCATTGTGCCTGATGCAACTCTCTTTTGACGGAACCATCTTTGCTTCCTGTGCTTATTCTTCCTACGACTTCGTGTGACAAGTACTCTTCTCCCGTCTTCTTTGTGGGATTCGACAACCTATCCTCTTCTCGCCGCTCCAGTGAAGTTGCTCTCCTGTCAATATCTCTCGCTGCTACTCTCCTAGATCACCTTCTGCTGCTGCTGCCGCCCCTTTCGGTGCCGATCTTTTGCCGATGTTGACATTTCATGATGTTTTTTAGTCGTGTTGATGTGTTTTTAATTGTCCGTTGTCCTAATGCTTTTTAGGTCTTGTTCTGCATATAATGCACGCGTTGTTCATGTGTGGGGGAGTGTTTGAGATGACGACGACTCAGATGATCTTTCCCGTTATTCTCCTTAGTCTCACCAAACCTCCTTAGTCTGATATTTATAATGTTTTTCGGACTCATCCGGGGTAGTTTTCACGCACACGCACTACACTTCTCGTTCATTATTGCTTATATTTGAATCGATTCGTATTTTACACTTAGTGCACGATTTGGGCCCATTGTGGTGTGCAATTGCACATTTTCCATAGGGGTAAGCACATGGTGCTCCCTAGCTTGTTTTATGTTGTTTTCTCTTTGATTTTATGTGTGCTGGAGGTGTGCTACCGACTGTGTGTTGCTGTGTAGGTGAGCAGATCACCAGTGCTACCCTATTCTTCTCTGGAGGAATCGCACGATCGTGCGTTTTCCTTCACGCATGATCAACGCGATCGTGCGATGCCTACAGATTCATTTTTCTGGTGCTCTCTCCCGAGCCGTGCGATTTGCTCTCGCACGGGCTGTTTTGCCCGTGCGTGACCAAATCACACGACCTCATCTTTTTGTCTAAAAATTTTATGTTTTTATTTTCCATGCGTTTTTTTCACGCATGGTTGGGTTCAACCGTGCGCGAAGGAAAACGCACGTCCTGCCCCGTTTGCTTGATTTACAGTGATTTGTTACTAACCGCACATTTTCTTCTTGCAGGGGCTGTTTTGCCCGTGCACGATCAAAAACGCACAGTCTTCTGCTGGTTCTGGCTGGGGGAGCTCTGTGCTGTTATTAATGCGCGATTCACGCACGGTCGTGCATGATCCTTTTTTCTGACTGTTTACTATTTAAGCTGTTGGACTCCGCTCATTTTGGGGAGAACGATATTTTCCCGCGCCTTAGGGTTCCAGTTCGCCCCTTTTCACCGCTCCAACTATGGCCATCATCTCGAGGAGTTACGACCAAGCTTGTCTCGCCAATCTCTTGCTAGAGCTTCCTCTCGGCCTCCTCCATCATCCGTAAGTCTCCAAGCTCCATCCAGAGGGATTTCTCGCTGCTCTTGGAGAGTTCTCCGGCGAAGGGTGTAATTGGAGGCTATTGAAGAAGAAGGGTATATTGGAAGAAGGTGACAACTCTTCTGGACCCCGGACGCCGGACGACAGTCGAAGTCCGAGCGCAGACGAGCCGTGACAACCCTCGATTCCGACCGTGAAACTTTGATGAGTCTTCGTGCTTCAGTTGTATTGTTCTCTCCTTTTCATTTGTAGTTTATTTCTCTTTGGATTGTCGGATATTTGGATGTGTTGTATGAGCCCTAATCTAGGGAATGCATTTTTGAAGATCAGAACGATTAATGCAGAACATGCATTTATTTATGAAGGTTGTCTGAAATGTGTTTTGCTACAATACATATGGTATGCTAATGCATCCATATTTTTCAATGATATTTCAGTGCTGTTTGTTCAATTTGCTACCATACATGTGTTTTGCTTCTTATGTCTAAATATTAGAATTTGTACAATACTAATCTTTTAATGTTGGTGACGTAATCTCCACTAACTATGACATTTGGGATTGAAAATGGCTGGAGATTTATTTACAAAGTCAAATTGTGATTCCATTTATGTGATGTAAAGCTTAATTGAAATGTATTGAGTAATAAGTTTTAATTTCAACTTGGATTTCTTCCTACAAAAGGTTTAATTAAGAAAGTGTTAATTGAAGTTCAAATTATCAGTGCTGTTTGTTCAATTTGCGTTCCACCCATTGGCACAGTTTTTTTTCCTGTTCATCCTATGACAATGACATGTCTTTTAATATTCCAAATATCAATAGTTCAATGTTTGCATCATGTTATAGTTACTATATTTTTTGTGGTAGGTTTATGGGGCCCTGAGGATGTCGGTAAAGATGTTCTTGATGTGGAATTCCAAAATGTATATAAATGGAGGTGGAGATACACTAGTTGCAACATCTTTATTGGAGGCTAGCAATTTAATTGTTCTAAGGGTAGCGCTCCTAATCCCGGCTGCTCCTTTGTATTTTTATTAGATCATAAGTACTGGTTTATGAAATGTTTGTTTTATGCCAGAAAAACTCTGTGATTCATTCCAATGCCAATCTCGGAGTTCATGGACAAGGCCTTCTCAATTTGTCTGGAACAGGAGATACAATTGAAGCACAGAGATTAGTCCTGTCTCTCTTTTATAGCATTAATGTGAGTGGCGTGCTATTTCTTTATTTGATTAACACATACTAATAACTACATTTTTTTGTTGACGCCAGGCTTTTTGTTGTTTAATATTGTCTTTCTTGAGGAGAAAATCTCTTCTTACTGATATACCTTTAAAAATTCCCCTTCATTTTTTCCCTTAAATATATATGGTTATTTTATTTATCTATTTATTCCATAATTTATTTCTAGGTTTGATTGAAATCTATGGCCATCAGCAAGCAGGTTTACTTTTGGTAACATTTTTTTAAATCTTTAGTGATGCTGTGCACTATTATCAATGTTGTAGATATCCTCCGAAATGGCCGACATGTCGGCCGACATAAAGGTTTCATGGACAAAACGACACGTTTCCGATATTTTTTGCAAAATATCATTTTGGAATATATCCTCCGATATGTCTACTATTGACCGATATATTTGCCGATATATCGGCCGATATATCCCGACATTTTATCGACTGATTTTTTTAATTTATTCTAATTAGTGTTTATGCTCTAATAGATAATATACCAAAATTGTTTCGATGTTCATGTTGTTTTTTCCCTTCCTCTGTCTTTCTTCCTTGCTCAAATCTGTCATCGCCTTCAATTATGCATGATCTTTGAATTATGGACTAAAGACTCCCTATCTTCCATTGTCATCGACAACTTCGTAACATTCTGCTTTCTCTTGTTTTATTTCACGCGTTATACCGTTATTACATGTGTAACACAATGTTTATATTAGTTTGATAAATTTTGGAGTTCAATAAATATCAAATTGTTAATAGTTTAATGTATATAAATTAAACAAGATTAAATTTATAAATAATTACACATAAATAATTAAATATTAAAACCCGATATATGAAATATCTCCGATATATCCTCCGTTATACTAAAATTGACATGAAAAACCTAAACCGACATGTCCCCGTCATCCGACATCTACAACCTTGACTATTATACGCTGTTAATAACCTCTGCTTGTGGAAGGAATTGTAATTTTTTTTAATGAAGAGTTTTTAAGAAAATTGATGTCTATTGTGGCATGAACTTCATTTTATTATTGATTTTGCTACAACAGCTATTTACTAGTTTACAAATATATACATGTTAGAGTTCTATGGTAATGTAGCATTAAGGTCCATAACTTGTATGCTTCGTACCTTGTGTTGAATGGATTTATATCAGAGTTGGTACAAGTTGTGGTAGAATATGTTATGGGCCCACGAAGAGGGTGATGACACATGACCCCGAATGACATGTATTTTCTTTATGCATTGTTTCTTTATGTATCACATTATATCTTCTTTTCACGTACTCTAATTTACTCACATATCTTGTAGCTTGAGTGAGGGGGCATAATTGAAATATTGTACAATGCTTTCCTCCCACTATACATGTGAAGAAGGGGGGGGGGGCCTTGGAAGGGCATGAATGACAAATCTGATCTTTCCTCTTAGTCTCATCTTCTCTCTTCCTCTGAAGTTAGGTTTTGGGGTTGAGCAAGGATCACTAGTTCTTTTTCTCTTTCGGTTAAGAGTTTGGCTTTTGTTGTATCCTCCATTTGGAAGGATAGTTCAAGGAAGGGTCGACAAGATCTTCTCAGAGACTTTCCCTCTCACAACTGCACACCCGCTTGCGATCAAAAACACATAACATCTTTGTATTAGAGCCATCTTCTTCCACACATGCTAGAACAACCCCTTCCATTTGTTTGCTCTAGTTGCAGGCTTGTCGATATCCCTTGTCTTTGCTTCCACACGACGATTCATTGATTGCCTCTTACTTGATCGATGAGCTCGAGCTGTTGCGCTGAATAGATGCTGCACGTAAGACTGCCAAATTGCACACTATCGACTACCCTGGTGCTTCCATCAATGGGTCTAATAGTTCCCAAACGACAACAACCACATAACTGATGACATACGAATCCTCTGTGCTCGATTCATTTCTATATTGACTTCAACAGTTACTGCGCTGCCGTGACTACTTCCAAGCTGGTCGACCTGCCACAAAGCTACTTTTGAAGGGATTACCATCCATCCTATACTGTTCCCTACTTTTTCCATTGTCGCCTGAGTGCACATAACTCCAAACTTGCTTTCCAACACTCTACCTCCACTTATGACACCTTCGAACAAGCACCAAGCGCGTCTAGCGAATGGATGAAGGTGGTGTTACCCTCGCTCAGATTATGGAGGCAATACAAAAGGTTATGGCTTTCCCAGCTCAACAACAGGTCACATTCATTGTCCTAACTTCCCGCCTCGATGACATACATCTTCCACCCTAGCCACGGTGGACCACAATACGTCGTGCACTAGGATTCTCAAGGCAAACACGCCATGGGAGCAGTGCCCTGCGTTGCTTGAAGCTGAATTTTCTCATATTTGACTGCAAGATTGCACCCTTGTTCGGCTTACACATTGTGAGCTTTTCTTCGCCAACCAGCTCATGTCACTAGAGGATTGCATAGCATTGGATTCCTTCCACCACATGGGGTCATCGCATTTGTGGTACACCCAACTTGCCCGTGAGACCCCAAATTAAATTTGGCGGCGCTCAAACATTCTTGCAACCTGCACTTCGGCCCACCTCTCTGCAACAATTTGTTGGGCAACCTCTTCTTTTTCAAGTAATTGTGAACTATCAATAATCACTTGGAGTGCCCTTTCTATACTACCAGAACATTAAGTGTCTTTTTTCACTGCCAATCTACATGATCGATTGCGTTTCGTTATCGAATTGCAAGCTCTCCGAGATCTCAACACAACCATGCATCTGACCCGTATTTGTGAGAAATGTCTCCTCATGGGCAAGCTGTGTGGCAACATCCACGACGGGAAGGGGGCAATCGTTCGAAGGACACCCCTTCTCATCCCAATAATTTTTCCACCTCACCAAAGGGAAAGGCATTCAACGACACCCTAGCCATTAAGCCATGTCACGAGCAAAAATATTGGTGCGACGTGCACAATGGTTTTGTTTTAACTGCAATGACCCATATATAGCCAGACACATGTGTAGGTGCCTTTTTTGGCTCTAAGTGGTTGATCCCGCTGACGACGACGACGATGATTTCAGGACGGTGAGAGCCCGCACACTTCCAACTCAGGATTGAGGACATGCTTGATCCACTGATCCACACGGGGGAGGTGATGCTATGATCCCACGAGGGGGTGGGGGGGCGAAGGTGCACGACTGTAGATGTCGTTTATCTTATTGTATCTTTTCGCATACTCTTACTCACATATCATGTAGCCCGACTGAGAGGCATAATTGGCATATTGTGTAACATTTTTTCTCTCACTTTGTATGTGAGGGGGGCCTTGGAAGGGGCGTGAGTGAAAAACTTAATCTCTCCTCTTAGTCTCATCTTCGCACTCTCATCTTGTTAAGCTAGGGTTTGGAGTTGAGCATGGTGTTGGAGTCTTAGGTGATCTAGAAGTAGTCAACAAATTAATCTCGCTGCCAACGTTATATGCTTATGCGGTCGCACATAATAATTTACGAGAAATTGGATAATTGATCGGGGTGGCTCGACTCATAGAATATGAGTGTAGAGCCAAACTTGGATGAGTGAGAGAAAGTATAGTTCGATTGGAAGAATTTGACTAGATGGTCTGGAAGAATTCAACTAGATGGTCTGGAAGAATTCGACTAGATGGTATGGTAGAATTTGACTAGATGGTCCGGTAGAATTTGACTAGATGGTCTGAAAGAATTCGACTAGATGGTCTGGAAGAATTCCTAGAAGAATTCGTCTTGACAGTTCAGTATTGACTGAACAAATTTGACTTGATGGTCTAGTCATTCGACTAGATGGTCTAGTCATTCGACTAGATGAATTCAATTCGACGTTTAACTGAATTAGCAGAAGAGGGTTCTTTTCTCCCCGTACTATAACCCAAAGCCCGGTTTAGCTTTTTATGATGGCTCCTCTTAAAGCTGAATCCGGTTCACTAGATATTATATATAGTTATAATATTTAGATCTAGGGTTTTGCTTTCATATTCTCTGGAGTTCTTTTTGAAGTGTTGAGAGCTGCAAACCCGTCAACATCCTTTTGCGGATCAGAGCCCTAGCGCTGACGGTCCTCTCCTGGAAGCAAACCTTGCAGTTTGTGGAGACGAAGAAGCTGATAATCCTTCCAGCCTGCTATCGTGTGACGAGAGTGATACGTTTCTTTCGTTAGTGTGGATATCCCGTAAAGGTCATATCTACATGTGCTTTCGTGGACTCAAAAGAAGACACCATCAAGTCACTGATCTCGAATCCCGTAAAGAATGAAGAAGAAGACTCGGGAATTGATTCCGATTCTTGCAAAACTATCTCTAGAGCATCTCAATCGAGTTGAGGCTCGATTTCGTACAGGTACTATGCATTTGTTGCCTTAATCTGTCTTGAATAATTGTTTTCACAACATGCAGTTCCGTTTAAGTGTTTTCTTGAACTCTATTCCGCTACGCACATGTGATGTGTCAACCCCCTAAAACCCCAACACATGACTCCCTCTTCCTTTTCCTCTCTCGGTCGTGCTCGGATAGTTGATGCCTCCACCATCGGGAAGGCTAGGTCAAGGAAGGATAGTGAGGATGCTCTCTGGTACTTTTCCCCCTCACGACCGTGCCCCCTCTCACAATCGTAAACACATAATAGACTAATGCAACTTCGTAACCATAAGCTGCTTGCGTTTTTTTACTTACATTTATGTTAGTTCGGATTTCCCCAATTTTTTACTTGTTTGTATGACATGTGCTTGCATATATAACTTGAATATAATCATTTTAGATTACTTCGTTGTTCGGATTAACTGATAATTCAATATTCATACTGTTGCGCAGAGTAACCTGAGTGCTTGTACTTGAGGGCATTCAATATTGCTAGTTTCACTCATCATCTTCACCCTACAATATTTGGATTATTATGCAAATTTTCTTGACGGAATAGCTTCTCTGTACTTCTTCCCTGTATGTTATGCTGGTACATTCATTAATTCCATAATGCGAAGGAGGATTTTATCTTCTTGGATTTTTCTTGTTTCTAAATGATTATGAGGATGAATTTTAGTTAGCAATATATTTTTTTGATCATTCCTTAATTTTAGTTAGCAATTTATATATGTATGTTATTTTGCTTGATAAATGATGATTTCTGGTCTATAAATGATTACTGTATTTGTGAAGAGAATATTTTATGGTCCTTGAAGTTTGTAGACCTTAAAATCTTCGCACTAAGAATTACAGCAGGGCCACATAGTACTTACTCACAAAATTTTATTGACGTGTCAGTTTGTGAGAATCAGAATCCTTTGCTTTGATTATTCCTCCCGAGGCTAGAGTGTATCTACTTTAATAATTTTTTTGTTGCTCATTACTGCAATGTCCAGATGGTAGTTTCAATATTTTCTACTTTTTGAATGTACTTGAAAGTTTTCTTACATAGTGTTGTACATATTACTTTTGGCTTTTAGCTACATTTTAATGTTTTTTTTTCATTCGACTAGTGATACTCTATTTTCAAGTATTTTGATCGTCCTAAATTTTAAAGTAGCGATTCTTTAATATTTCATTTCCTTCAAGCAAGGTTTAACTGTTACAAATGTTATTTTTTTCTAGGTTGGAGAAGGATCTGTCCTTCGAGGCCCGTTAGTAAACTCTTCAAGCGATGAAATGTATGCTATTTCATTTTTTTCTTTTTGTAGCATCCATCGTTCTGATGCCTAGATTTATGTTTCGGTCGGACAAACAAAATTTTCAGTTTTGATTTGGTTACCTTTTTTTAGACAATGAGTATTGTCTAAATAGGACACAAGTAATATATATGCAATTTGGTAGGCTTACATTGAAAGAATTCTGTGGAAATTTCATATGTATATAACAGCCTAATCTTTCACATTATAGCAAATATCACCCACTTATTTTTATTTACAATAGTGTTGTTTATATCCTGAATAACATAACAAAGCTAACAACCTTCATTCTCATTTATTTGTTAAATAGTACATGATTAAATTGTATACGACCAAATACATAATTTGTTTGTTCATTTTAAAAAATTAAGTTGTATTTTTGCAAATATTGAAAATTTTGATGGCATACATAAAATATCCAAAAATTTAATATTACTTTGACAACTCACGGGAAGTTCATCAACAGTCCACCAACATCATTTGGTATACCTAAACTCTTCTCAGCAAGTAAAGCCTGCTCCTAGCCATTCCAAGATCAGATGGAAGACGGAATTCCTTTGCCACTGCTTTGGGATTTTGAGGCCGGAGGGGTCATGATCAATTGACAAGGAGCTGAGGATCAGTCGGTGATGTTTCCGGTTTCAGAGTTGTGTCGATTTGAGACTTGTTAAGGCGTGGTCTGCACAGAGCCTCGAATAGACTCTGTTATCTGCTCTCATGCAATTCAGGCTTGACTTGTGTTTCAATTGTGTTTAACGTAGGCTTGACTTGTGGTCAATTATGTTTAATGCAGGCTTGACTTGTGGTTCAATTGTGTTTAATGCAGGCTTGACTATTTGGCTTGCGGTATAGGACGCCAAAATATCTCTAAATTATATTAAATTAAACATTTGTATGTTCTAATCCGAATAATATGTTAATTTAGTATGGTACTTGTATATTAGAGTCTGTATATAACTTAATAAGGTAATATGTATTATAATTTATGTTATTAATTATTTAATCTTGTGTTGTGATTTAATCAGAGTTTGAGATGCATAAAACTCTATCGTACTGCCAAGATACCAATTTTCTAAATCCTAAAACCACATTGCGAATGGTTCGGTTCTAAATGCGGTGCAGTTTGGGTTGTAGTATATTGGTGGATGGGATTGGAGGTCTGGAGGATGGAGGTTGGCTGTTTGGGTGAGTTCTGATAGCCGGACGGTTGAATGTGGATTGGGAGGGAACATAACAATAGTTTGAGGTTTTCTTTGGCGGAGAGTCAGCGCCAATCGCCAGGGAGAGGTTTACACAGGCAGATTTCTAGGAAGCCATTGGAAAGTCCCTGCGAGTTGGGTTCAATTGGGCTAAAGGGAATTAACTGCCTGAAGTTCTCAGAAGAGTACAGTGGGATAGATGGTGTGAGGAATGCAGGATTAAGATAATAATTGCCCAAGATCGACAATTGTTGTTGGAAATGAGTGGTTATGGGATGGTTAATAATGGAGGGAGGTGGTTATCAGTGGTGGTGGTTAGTGTTGTGGTGGGGGTGAAATGCGGTTGGTCGACGGCAAGGCAATTGGTGGTTGGCGGCTGAAGGAGGTGGTCTGTGGGAGGTGATTGGCCAAAATGGAGGTAGGAGGTGGGTTGTGTGTGTCTGTGTGGGGGGGGGGGTGGGGTGGTTGGGGGTTGGGATGAGGTGGAGGGTGGTTGGGGGTTGGGATGGGGTGGAGGGGGGTGGGGGTGGAGGGAGGTTATATAAGGGTCTCTTGCGATTCTTGATCCCCTCACTTCTTCCATAAACTTTCTGAACTTAAAGCACATTCTATGACAGAGCTTAGATTTATGTAATTCTTTGAGCCCATGCCCTATAACTCTTCCTGTAGCTTCATATTTGATTCATAATTTTGATTCCTCTATAAATTACACCAATTTTAAACATCCCCTTTGTTCTTAATTGTTGACGCCTTTGATCTTTCTTCTCCAATTATTTTAATTTTCTTTGTCTATTAAATTTCTTTGAAAGTACTTGTCAACTCATTAACTATATTGTTTCTTTGAAAGTACTTGTCAACTCATTAACTATAGTGTCCTAATTAACTCTATGGATCTTAATTTGTATTTCGTTAGACCTAAAGCCTTTCTTTTATGCTTTTTACTCAAAAGTGATTCCACTTCACTTTTTTTATCAACTTATAGTATATCCCCTTATTATGTTCATTTGCTCTTTCAAAATACTTTCTTAAAACTCTCATTTAATTATTTCGCAAAATAATATTTTCATCTTGCTTTAATGTTTTCATCTTTAATTAAGATTACACTATCTTCATTATTAATGCATCTATTTTGATCAATGTATCTATATCTCATCTTTTGCCTTAACAATTATATATACATATAGGGTTAATTACCGGGACCTCCCCTGGGAGATTGCACAATTACATGTTGCACTCCTATATCTTTCGAAATTACTTTTACTTCCCCTCTAAGTTTTCACAGTTTACATAAATGCCCCTTTGGTTAGAAATATGGATGGAAAATGATAATATCAGCCAAAGTATTTTATGATATTTCAATTTTCTCATTTGTAAGAAGTGGTTGGAGTTTAACCAGGGGATTTGGAATGGACAATTTGCCGAGGAGGGGGGCAGCAATTTTTATTATGAAGTTATTGGTGACGAATGCTGAAATAGGAGGCTGGATGGAGTTTACTGTGCAAAAGGACAAGGAGGATTGGAACGGCTGTGCAGGAAAGGAGTTGTGGGCTAGTTTTTTTTTGAAATACTAAACTTGAACTACCACTAGCGTGGGAAATGTGCACTGGTTAGGGTCTGGATATTGGTCGGTTACTGAATTAGGAAATGGAGGAGAACTAGGAATTATCATGCTTCTAGGGATATGTAGTTCGTAGGCGTTTGATCCAATTCTTCGTACTACTGTATATAGGTCAATTCGCCCACCGTTTAATTATTTTGTTATTCCCTGATTAAACCTATCAACTTTAATTATAAACATGACTTGCTCTCCTTCTCTAGCTCTGTTCTCTTATGTGAATATCCATAAAATTTATAATTTTCATCACGTACTGCAAGTTTACATCATATATATTCATGCAACTCTTGCAAATGATGCAAAACATACAATGTGTGTATCATACAACATAGACGTGTTATGCAATGTGTAAATGATCATGCAACTGATGTAAATGTAGAACAATTGACATGACCAACTCCTTACACTGAGGTTCTATGGTGTTCTCAAGAGGGGTACATGTCCATGAGGCTTAGATGGTGGGGGTGTAGAAAATTTTATCGCGAGTGTGATGATCACTCAAATAATCACTTATGGCATCAACATTTTAATATGTCAATATAGTATATTGAATGTCTCATTGAGTGCTAATGATGATGAAATATGTTCCCGTGCCATCAAAAGCACTCTCAACCTCGGTTTTCTCGCTAATGACAGGAAAGTACCTAATCAGCGACTATTTATCATGAGGCACTCTAAGTGGAGTGTAGAAATACTCATTGAGTGTGCGACAAACATCCATATACTTTCATGAGATATCAACACTAAAGTATGAGCCTATGACGCACCAAGTGCCTCTCAAGGGATATGGCTCATTAGGAGGCTTGCCATGCATTCTATTGGAAATTTCATCTTGAAGGCGACGATCGCCCAGAAGAATGTCTGAGATATCGACACTATATAATGTATCAAATGTTTCCTTGTGGGAAAAACTTGTCAGATGGCTCACCGGACGGGATATAATATAATTCATCACCAATGCGGTGAGCACCCTCAAGCTTAAGAGGACAGTCACTATGTACATAGAACTAGTGTTAAGTTACTCCAAGATGGGTTGAATTAGGGATATATTTTGAAGTGATTTTGTGAATACTGTACTCGTAAACGAATCGATCACCAAAAATTTATCTACATCCTGTGGTGAAGTCTCATTATGGCTCTCATTAGCCAGGTCATCAACAAATATATCAATAGTGGAATGATATGCCAAATGTGTATCATCAGTAGTGGTGGTGTCTTTAGAGATAGGCTGTGCAACCATTAGTAAGCCTGGCAACCACTAGTAAGCCTGTGCAACAGGTAGAGGATGCACATACCACTCCAGGGTCATTAGGTTTCTCATGCTCACTCTCTGAGGACGAACCCCTTGCAGGGCACTAAACTAAGGAAGGAGTAGCTTGATTCAATATCATAGGCCGTATTGTATAAAGCTGTGTTTATATGCTTTAAGTCATTTCTAATGTGATCAAAGTGACTGTTTATGCGGTCAAACCGATCTAACATAAATATCTGTAGGTCAGTAGTCGACATATCTGTTGTAGTGACTTTTGTAGGGTGGTGATTTCCATGTGGCTCCTTATAAACATCGGGTTTTGTCCGAGACTTAGCTTGAGTTGTACTAATGAAGGGTTGAGGATGAATATAATAATAGTACAAAAACCTCTTAGGAGAAGCTCATTGAGGTTGAAATTAATGAAACTCTAGATGCTCAAATAGAGGAGAGGAAGACATCCCTTGTGCTTGCGCGAGGGTCTTCCTTGATGAGTTCCTTGGGGTCGAGCATAAACAAATTTCTGATCCTCGAATAGAGGCGAAGAGTAACGATGATTATGATGATATGCAATGAATAATCTTTTAAACTCTAGTGCTGTGTATCCTAGAACTAAGCTCAAACTTGGGGCTTTGATACCAAATTGCTTAGGATGAATGTAGAGTGAATATGCAAATGTTCCTTAGCAAAATTCTAATAGGTGAATGTTAGTGTTGTATAATGGGTAGATCTGAATGATGCGATATTAATACAATTATTATTACATTAATTTTGAATTATTATTAGAGTTCACAAACATTCATTTTAGAAATTAGGCGTTAAAAACACAAATATGATTCAATTAATTAAAGAAAAAGTATTTTGATTAAATGTCCTTCCATTAAACTTTCAAGTAAAGTGTAATTTTGAGCAAACTTTTATAAATCATGATCCCAAATAATATCTTTCATCATCAAATAATCAACATAAAGCAATATTGACTTTAAATTAGAATTTACGCAAGCTTTAGGAGTCTGGAAGGTATGTTGTTGCTGATTTCATGGTCCCAACAGAGAAATTGCTGCAATCCCTGCACTGATTTCATATATCGGGGGTTGATGAAGGTAGCTGGGGCTCTCCTATTGGTGGGTGGCCGGGGACTGTGAAATGGACAGTTTGCAGAGTGATGGGTGCAAGAATGTTGGTATGAAGCTACTGGTTGGGAATATTGAAACAGGAGGCTTGACCGATGGAGTGGGATGGCTGTGCAGTAAAGGCATGTGGTGGCTAGGGGGTTGCATAATGGTCGGTTGCTGAATCTGGAAATGAAGAACTAGGAAATTTTTGTAGGGTCAGGTGGTTACTATGTCGGTTCTAGTAGAAACAGATAGTTACTATGGCTGTTTTAGTAGAAACATGCAGTTACTATGGCAATTTTTTGTGGCTATTGGCAAATGTAGGTGATGCGGAGCAGAAACGAGGACTGTGGCAACTTTCCATATTTGGCGCGCCCGGATCGACGATCGGACTCCGCGATTGCGTCCGGAACGTCGCCGCGAGTCAAAACGCTATATTACTTTATATTTTTGAGTTTATTTTGATGTATTTTAAAGGGCTAACCCACCGGCCAATCATAGCCGTTGATGGGGATGCCCTAGGTTTTCTTATAAATAGGATGCTAGGGGGCTGATTTGAGGCCATTGTTGAATTTGGAGAAAAGCTTTCCCGGATTCCAGCGATCACTCCTCGGTGCCGACGCCGTGGAACCCTAGGTGACGACTCCTAGGCCGCCAAACTCCTCCCCAAGGTAACCCCTACCCCCACCATCATTTTCCCCCTCTCCTCCTTCATTTTCAGCCACCAAAAACCCCCCAACGGCCAGCATTTCCCTGCAGTCCAGCAACCCAGATTTCACAGCAAGTTACTGTTCATTTATGCAAATTACTGTTCATCCCTATAGTTTGAACAGTAACCCCCCTTCCTGGCCACCGCCTCCTTGCTTCCCCTCTACAGGCCGCTCCTCCCCTTTCCACCGCACTCCCTCCTCCACTACAACAACCAGTCCAACACCCCCCAAGGGTATATTTGCCCTAGCCGACCCTCCCTCCGTCTTCCTTACGTGGATCCACCTCCCACCGCTCCGAAAACCCTAGATCTATTTTGATCTAGTGCTACCACCCTCCAATCCATCATTTTCTTCCGTATTCCTCTTCCCGTATCCCGGATCCGCCATCAAAACACCGGATCTATCCACCTACGCCCGGATCTATTCCCTAGTGGCCGGATCTTTCAATTTTTGGCCCGTCTCTCCTGTTTTCCGCCTTGGACAGCCACCTCACCGCCACCGCTCCACCGGTTCCACCTCCGATCACTTGTTTTGCATCCGACCCTTCAAATCCTCCATCGTCTCGGATCAGCCCACTATGTCGTGAGTATTAGTGGTATTGTGTTCTGTAACTTGACATTTTCATTTGGTTGTTTATCTATATTGTGCTGCGATTATGGTTATGTAGCAGTTGTTTCCTTTATGCTAATAATTGTCTGTGGAAGTATTCGTCACCGCTTGCCTTATAGGCCCTCCGAGCGGAGGAAGCCGTTGCCAAATTGCTAAAATTATTTAATTGCTTCTTTATTTTGATTAACTGCGTGGTGTTGTTAATTCTCACTGCTTAAATTAATTGTTGTCATCATCCGACTGTTGCATTGCATTTAGGTGTTGCATTAGCACATCCCCCGCACCTACACGTAGAGTCCTAGCTTCCGACCACCACTAGCCTACCCTACATCAGTAGGTAGTTATGTTTGTATTTGGCATGGAGAAAGAAGAAGATGGCTGACTAGTTCTTGGGATGGTGGATGCCAGTGGCTAGTGGCTAGGAGCGGCAGGAGAATGGATTTGGGTGGTTACATCAATAAATGACAGCAGTTAGTGCTTGTTATGGGTAGTTTTGGGTGGTTATAAGTGGGAAAATAGTTATGAGTACCTGAGTAGTGAATGGGTAGTTACCTTTGATAGGAATTTTGGATTCAATAATACTATTCACAAGAATAAAAGAATATATATACATATACAAGAGAGGGTGGTCACAAGCACCCAATGTGAGCTTAAGGTAACTCTACCACACATGATGTGCACTATATCTAACCCCCCAAACTTATGAGGGATCATACACCGAGAATTTTGACAGTAGATGAGCATGCTGGATCCTCGTCTGCGGCTTAGTCATCAAGTCTGCAAGCTGCTGCTCGGATGGAACATAGGAAGGAGCAGGAGTGCCACAACCATAGTGCTCTCATAGGAAGAAAGCATCCACCCCGAGATGCTTGGAGAGTGAGTGCTTCACCGGATTTAGAGTAATCTGAATGTCATCGGTGTTATCACAGTAGAGTGGGGTGAGATATGGAGAAGAAACACCAAGGTTCTCAAGAAGCCAACAAAACCAAATAATATCATCAGCGGTGGTAGACATGGGCCGAAGCTCAGCCTCAATGCTAGAACGAGAAACACCAGTTTGTTTCTTGGACTTCCATGCAATAAGAGAAGAACCCAAAAACAGATAGAAACCAGTGACAAAACGACGGTCAATCAGATCATTAGCCCAGGTAGAATCCGAGTAAGCACAGAGCAGTAGAGAACTGCTCCTGGAGAAGAAAAGACCACAGGAAGTCGTCCCTCGGAGATAGCGCAAGAGACGCAGCAGGTGACCATAGTGCACAGAGGTAGGCACACTAACAAACTGGCTCAACACATGAACAACATGGGCAATGTCGGGCCGAGTAATGGTGAGGTAGATGAGGTTCCCAACGAGGTGGTGGTAGCGAGTGAGATCGGAGAGTGGAACACCATCATCCGGATGTAGTTGAAGGTGAAACTCCATAGGGGTGTCCACTGTGCGAGAGTTAGAGAGAGCAGCCCGAGCTAGGAGATCTGATGTGTACCGCTGCTGAGAGAGCTAAAACCGCGATCAGTAGAGGTGACCTCAAGGCCCAAAAAATAGCTCAGTTATCCAAGGCCAGTCATCTGAAACTGCTGCTGAAGGTGTTGCTTGACGAAGGCCATATGCGAGGGGTCATCACCAGTAATAATCATATCATCCATATAAAGTAACAAAAGAGTCCGATCACAAGAGGAAGAGTGCACGAAGAGAGCTGGATCATGTGGACTTACTGGAAACCGACGACTGTAATTGTTGAGCTGAAATGTGCAAACCATACGCGAGGCGCCTGCTTGAGCCTATAAAGAGCTCTCCTCAAGCGGCAGACAAGACCTGGAGGAGAGGATAGACCGGGAGGAAGAAGCATGTTTACCTCCTGCTGAAGATCAGCATGAAGAAAAGCATTCTTCGCGTCGAGCTGAGACAGTGACCAGTGACGAACAATTACAACTACAATGAGAGTCCGAACCGTAGTCATGTGAGTGATTAGAGCAAATGTCTCGTCAGAGTCTCTCCCCTGCTCCTGCTGAATACCGCTTGCAACTAGCCGAACCTTGTACCTCTCCACAGAACCATCAGAGCGAGTCTTGACCTTGAAGTCCCACTTGCAAGTAATAGGAACAACATAAAGTGGAAGAAGAACAAGGTCTCATGTACGAGTGTGCTCAAGTGCCTCCATATCAGCAGACATAATAACCTGCCACTCAGGTCTTTGGTAAGCCTCACGTTAGGAAGCCGGCTCTGGAGTACGACATAATGTAGCGGGAAGGGCAGGTAGGTCGAACGGTAGTGTAGCAATGCTAAGGCGGTCGGGAGGACGTTTCACACCAGGTGGGTTGCGACGCACAGGAGGATCATCCACATGACACTCGCTGGAGGAGGCAGACACTGAGTCTGGGGGCACTGGAGACGAGGGAACAGAAGGAGGATGACAAGTGTAGTGATATGGAAGGGGGACGATGAGCGCGTCAGAAGGAAAAGTGAAATACGGAAGGGAGATATGAGAAGATGAGACTGGAGTGGTCGGAGATGGTGTAGGCGGCGGAAATGGGAGAGGAGGTAGACATACTTGTGGAGAGAAGGAGACAGATGGAGGAGGTGGGGTGGTAAGAGTGAGAAAATACACATCAGAGGCAGTCATAGATGAGTGCAAGGTTGAGGGGACAGAGGACACAAAAAGGGGTGAGACTCGGCAAAGGTGACATCACGGGAGATGCGAAGTCGTCGTGCAACAGGATCATAACATCGATAGCTCTTGTGCTCAGTACTGTATCGAAGAAAGACACAAGATACAGATTGAGCAGAGAGCTTGGTACGCTCACATAGAGGATATAGAACATAACACCGACAGCCAAAAATTTGAAGATGAGTATAACGTGGGGGTCGAGAGTTCAGACACTCACTAGGATACTGAGTCTGAAGAAAAGTGGAGGGCTGCAGGTTAATAAGATAAACAACAGTAAAAACAACCTTAAACCAAAAGTGAGGAAGAACGTGTGAAGAGATGAGAAGAGATGAGAAGAGTGTGAGATGTCTCTATGATATGGTGATGCTTCCTTTTAGCGGTGCTATTTTGAGTGTGAGCACCGGGACATGCAAGTTGTGGGATAGTGTCGTGGGTAGCTAACAGATCGCGAAAAGCGTGAGAGATGTACTCCCCCCACCCCCGAGTCTGAACGGAAAATGCGCATGGTATCAGAAAACTGAGTGTGCACCATAGCAGAGAAAATAGCATAAATCCAAAAAAACTCAGTTTGAGAGTGCATAAAGTAAATCCAACAATAACGAGAGTAATCATCAACAAAAATAACATAATACTGATATTCGCCCTTTGATACAAAAGGCGTAGGACATACATCTGAATGAATAAATCAAAAGGACGCCGAGACCTAGGCTCACTAGACTGATAGAAGAGTTGTAGCTGTTTACCAAGCTTATAACCCGTACAAGAGTGAGACCGATCAACATAAACACAACCAAGGAGACCGGTACTGATGAGGGACGACAGACGCGAACCGCTGATGTGACCAAGGCAGTGATACCACTGAGAGAAGCCCACTGAAGGAAGACAAAGGGAGGAGGCAAATGGTGACGATGAAGTGGATGGAAGATGGAGACGATTAAGGATGTATACCTCGCTACGACGAAGACCAGCTCCAAGTAGTGTTCCTGTCAGACGATCCTGCACACAACACACAAATTCATCAAAAGTAACAAGAAAATCATGAGACGTGAGTTGACTGACATATATAAGGTTCATGGATAACTTGGGTATGTGGGCAACATCAGGGATATGAAAATGGTTGGTATGGAGAAGGCCACGACTGGTGATGGGGAGAATAGTGTCATCTGCTACCATGACATTAAGGGCAGACGAGACAGGCTGACAGGAAAATAGGTGGGTGACATCATAGGTCATGTGAAAAGAGACTCCAGAGTCAAGCGACTAGTCGGGAATAAGATACCTGCATGGGCGGAGGCAACCGACTGAGAGGCAGAGGCAGCAGAAGTATCCAGTGAGAGCACGGTGGCAGAGGAGCGATGCGGAGACCCATGAGAGGGCTGCTGAGCAATCTACTGGGCAAGCTCAGAAACAAAGAGTGACTGCACCATAGCGGAGAAGTGCTGAAGGAGCACCAGGAGCACGTTGCTGACCAGGCTGCTGAGCCCTCTAAAGCATGTGATACTCAAATTTGACGTATACAAGACAGTGATAGTAGTGACAATGGACATGATGGCGACGAGGACCACCAGAGGATGAGAAACAGGCCGTACCGGCGCACTGTAACTTGGCTAAGGTAGCAGAAGAGTACTCACTGGAGAGGACTGCGGTGGAAGCTCGGGAGCAACAAGAACAACATGAGTCAACACACTAGAAGGAGTAACAGTGTCTAAGGAATGTAGACGAGTCTCTTCAGCGATTACCAAGGCCATTGTATCACTGAGAGAAGGTGGGGGATCCCAGTGCAGAAGCTGGGCACGAACAAGCTCGAATTCTAGTCGTAAGCGCATAAGAAACTCATACATGCGCTGAAAATCACGATTCCAAGACGTGGCAACACACTGAGCGCAAGTAGTGCAGGGAGAAGGAGCCATATCATCACACTGATGCCAGAGGTTCAGGAGCTCAACAAAGAAGGCTTGTACAAACCGATTACACTGATAGCATACGCTAAGGGTTTGGAACAGAGAGTAGCCCAGTGCCTGATTAGATGGTAGGTAGAGACGACGCAAGTGATCCCACATCGCCTTGGCCTTAGGGAGCTCATACACGGTCATGCGAATGGAGTGGTCACATGACTGACTGATGATGGCTATTGCGCGAGAGTTGTCCGAGCGCCTCTTCGCTATGTCGGGTTGCTGGACGGAGGCGGCAGTGCTAATAGTGGAAGAATCGGTCACAGTACTAGTAGCTGGTGGAGGCGGAGCAGGCTCAGAGCCGTCAATGTGGCCCCATAGATCTAGGCCACGGAGGTTCACGCTGACGGTGGAGGACCATGCATTGTAGTTTCTTCCATCGAGGATGACTTAGGCAGAGGAGTAAGAGGTCATCAGGGCTGCAGAATCAGCCTGAGAAGATCGAGACGGCAGGACGGTAACCAGAGTAAGAGGCCAGGTGGAAGTGTGCAGGAGACGTGCTGGGATCAGGATCGGTGGAGCCTCGTCTATTTCAGGAAGTGCTGGAGAAGTAATGCCGATCAGGATCGAAGGAGGAGAACCCGTCGATTGATCGAGATCGGGATCGAAGGAACGGTGATCGAGATCGAAGGAGAAGAACCAGCGTCTGATCGAGATCGGGACGACATGAGAGTCGCGGAAGACAACGCAACGCCGATCAGGATCGAAGGAGAAGAACCAACGACTTTTTGAGATCAGGACGACATGAGAGTCGCGCAAAAACAGTGACTGAAACGGGATCAATAGCAGCGATCCAAGGGTGACAATGCACGATGGAGAGGGGAAGGGAGCGGAGAAAACCCTAGATTGGCTCTGATACCATGATAGGAATTTCAGATTCAATAATACTATTCACAAGAATAAAGGAATATATATACTTGTACAAGGGAAGGTGTTCACAACACCAAAGGCGAGCCTAAGGTAATTCTACCATACATGATGTGCACTATATCTAACAACCTTGACTTCGGCACCTATGATCTATATAATCGGCGCCATGGAAAGACCACGAGGGGTCGAATATTCTCTCCAAATGCTTATATTTCTGAAAATTAGTTGCTATATCCTCTATTTATAGACTTAGAATCCACTGCGAATGGTTAGGAACGTCCGTAACATAAACCTACTAAATTTACATGAAATTAAAATACAAGAAAAGACATAAAATTATGTCGCCGTCACTCTGAACGCGACTATCGGCTCAGATTGTCTATCTGAAGATCCTATCGCTGCCTCCTACGTATGTACACTTGTGGGGGCTGCGGTTACTTTCGGCCCATCCTCCATCCTTTATTCCTATCAATTTGTAATTCAACTGCTCCACTATATTTTTATTATTTCTTAAATAGGTATTTGCTTGTTAACATTAATTGAAACAATAATTTTGAACTACTTTCTTACAAGTTTTAATAAAACAGACCGGAAAACACTGAAGTTTAACCGAAACCACCAAAATTTAAATCCTTGTTAATATTCCTCTTTTTTAGTTCTGACAATGTCTTTTTCCCTATTCTCATCAGGGCTCCGAGGCGTAACTGTGAACCAATGTATTGCCCTATAGAGTTGCTTCATCCACCCGAAGATTGCAATATTAATTCTTCCCTGTCTTTCACCCTTCAGGTGGCTTCTTCTAGTTTTATCAGCAGGATTTGATACTGACCGTGAATTAAAAACAATGTTTCAATCATGGAACTTTGCTTTATTCTACCTTACGGTTTTTGGTTCTATTATATAGCTTGATTTTTGAAATGTGAGCTTGGTTGCCAGATATGCCGTGTTGAAGATATTGACGTTGCAGGCCTGATACAAGGGACAGTTGTTCATTTTCACAGAGCAAGAACAGTTCTTGTACATCAATCTGGAATAATCAGTGCATCTGGCCTTGGTAACCTAAAATATCAATGCCTCAATAATTTAGACTCCCGAGATGTAGTTTTTATTCATTTTTGTCTGGAAGATATAGTTTATGATTAATTTTAATGTGAAAATAAAGTTAATGTTTTTTTTTTGATGTTCTTGAAACATATACCCAAATGCTTGATTATTATCATATGGCAGGTTGTAAAGGTGGTGTTGGCAGAGGTATGCTTTTGAGTAGTGGTGTTGGTGGCGGCGGTGGGCATGGGGGTAAAGGTGGGGATGGTTTTTTTAACGCAGTGTCTGTACGTGGTGGTATTACATATGGCAATGCTGCTTTACCTTGTGAGCTTGGCAGTGGTAGTGGTAACGACACTGTACCTGGTTCAACAGCTGGGGGAGGTGTTATTGGTGAGATCACATTTATTTCTGTGCCCTTCAAAATTTTTAATACACTCACACATTAAATAAAACAAATTTGATGATGTTTGACAACGGGAATGGATATGCATTCTACTTTCGGTGTCTGGCTTGATTAAATACTTGCTAATCATTTGTTAATTTTGTGTTTTTTTCTTCAGTTTTTATTTGAGTTGAATAGATATGTGGGAGTTATTTTGTTAATTGCAGTTGTTATTAGTTTAAGTATTAAACCATTCTATTTGACTTAAATTATCTTGAACTTCATGGCGCTTAAGGTGAAGTTTGATTTCGAAAAATTAGCTTGCTTATTTAAAGGGGTTGTTCATCCCAAAACTGCTTGGATTGCTAGGAATGAGCTATGTAGCACGGGAGCGGAAACGGGATAGAGATACAATATGAAATGAGTACATGAAACATGATTTTTAAAAAAATAAGTATTTAGAAACGTGATTTAAAAAAACAAGGATACAAAACGGTTTTTATTAAATTATTTTAATATATTATTAATTAATATAAAAATAAGACAATTAATAAACTATTTAGGGATGCAAGTAAATGTCAGCCCAGAGGAATAATACCATATTAAAAAAACCTCAGACTCATAATCTTAATTCATGCATAGATTTAAGTACATGAAATATTACTCTGGGAGTCTAGGTTAGGCCTCTCAAATATTCTAACTAAGAAACCCCGAATGAAAGATCCAAGGAAAACATAAAAATTTCTCAAGCAAAAATCATCAAGTCAGCATCAATACATAGCCCAAACAGTAGTAGGAAAACAACTATATAGAAGGCTGCAATCATTAGTACATCAGTTGATTTTAAGCCCGATCAGTAGCAAGGAATACATCGCAAACATTAACAAGAAAGTAGTTATAAATATGGCAGGAACCACTCAACCAATAGTAGGTAGTATGCAGCAGTGTTGTGGATATCCTCCGACACGGCCGACATAAAGGTTTCATGGACAAAACGACGTGTTTCTGATATTTTTTTGCAAAATATCCTTTTGGAATATATCATCCGATATATCTGCTATTGACTGATATATTCGCCGATATATCCCGACATTTTATTGACCGTTTTTTTAATTTATTTTAATTAGTTTCTATGATCTAATAGACAATAGACCAAAATTATTTCATTGTTTCGGTTATTTTTCCCTTCCCCTGACTTTCTTCCTTGCTCAAGTCCATCATCGACTTTAATTATGCATTGTCTTTGAATTATGGACTAAAAGTTCCTTATCTTCTGTTAAAAAATACTAGGAAAGATGATGCATTGACTCATGTAGGAGTTAGTGTTTAGCCCCACATTGTTTGTATAACTAGATCTTACTCTCTTCTCTCTTTTATATTTGTACTCATAATTGTTTTTCAGTATTCAAGAAGTATATACAAGGTTTGGAACTTTCTCTACATGATATCAGAGGGATACAACCCGACCTGTACCTTTCTATCCGCTTGGCCTGCTTGCTAACCGGGCGGTTTGGTGCCCGACTTCTTATTTTTTTTCTAACCATTGCTGCTTCTGTGCAGTTAGCAGTTTTCTTACCGCCCCTTTATGTTCTACGTTCTCACCACATCCTACTCGGAGTCTTGCTCCCTTTGATCTAGTACACTCTGATATTTGGGGACCATACAAAATTGCGAGTGTTTTTGGATATCGTTACTTCGTCACATTTGTAGATGACTACTATCGGGTGACCTGGCTGTATCTCCTTCGTGACCGCTCTGAATTGCCCGGTGTATTCCGTACCTTCGATATTGAAACTCGCAACCAGTTTTCCACTACAATTAAAACCCTCTGCACCGATAATGTCCGTGAGTACACGAGTCATGCCTTCGCTCTCCTCTGTGCTGAGTTTGGGATCATCCAGTTTGGGATCATCCATCCAATCTCCCGTGTCTATACCTCCAACAAAATGGCATTGTTGAACGTAAGAATCGACACCTGCTTGAGGTCACCCGCTCTCTTATGATTCAAATGAATGTTCCCAAACAGTATTGAAATTTTGCGGTCTCTACCTTCTGCACCCTTATTAACCGCTTGCCTTCCTCCATTCTCAATTTTGCGGTTCCCTTAAATCTTCCTTTTTCCCTCCAAACACCCCTCTCGTGTTTGGTTGTGTGTGCTTTGTTCATCATCTTGGCCCGTCCACTGACAAACTTGCTCCCCGTGCCACTAAATATATGTTTGTGGGATATTCTCGGACTCAGAATGACTACGTTGTTTTTCTCCCAAATATCGCAAGGTGGTTACTTCTTTTGATGTCACCTTCCTCGAAGGTCAGCTATATTACTCTCAACCAGCTGATTCTCCTCTTCTACCACCTCTCCCGTGGTCTGTTATCCCTGTTCATTCAAACCTTCCACCTCTTCTTCCCACACCAATCTCACCTAAACCACCTATCATTCGTGTGTAGACTCGACGTCCCTCTTCGTCTAATGCCTTACGGGAGCTGCCCTACTTTAATGATGTTTTGCAACTTGCGGATCCGACAACCGCTTCCACTGCCCACCTGCTGGCCAACCATGTCTCTTTTCACCGCCTCTCTCCGGAACTCCGACAGAGTGCTCTTTCTTTCTCCTCTATCTCCACCCCTAATTCTGTACAGGAGGCTCTCCAGCATCCCGGGTGGCGGGCGGCTTTGGACGAAGAAATGTCTGCTCTTTGGGCAAATCACACTTGGGATTTGGTCTTGCTTCCTCCTGGACAATCTTGTGTGGGATGTATGTGGGTGTTTACCGTCAAACAGGGTCCGGATGGGACAGTTCACCAGTTGAAAGCTCGTCTTGTAGCTTGCGGCGTCAATCAACAACAAGGATTGGATTATGATGAGACCTTTGCTCCAGTAGCTAAACTCAATACTGTTCGTGTGTTGATCTCCCTCGCCATTCACCGCCGCTGGCCCTTGCACCAACTGGATGTCAAAAATGCCTTTCTTAATGACGATTTACAGGAGACCGTTTATATGCAGCAACCTCCCGGGTTTGAGACCACATGGGAGTCTCTTGTCTGTTGTCTGAAGAAGTCTCTTTTTGGTCTCAAACAATCTCCTCGGACATGGTTTGATAAATTTAGCAAGACCGTTAGTGCTGTTGGATTCACTCGGAGTTCGACCGACTTCTCTCTGTTTACTCATCATCGTCCAACGGGCACAGTAATTATGTTGGTTTATGTGGATGATATTCTGATTACAGGAGATGATCTTTCAGGATTACAGATGATCAAACAGCATCTAGCAACTGTGTTTTAAATAAAGGACTTGAGAAGCCTTCGATATTTTCTTGGTCTCGAAGTGGCTCAGAGACCTGATGGACTTGTGTTATCTCAGAGAAAGTACTGTCTTGACCTACTTCATGATGCAGACTATTCTGGATGCAAGCCTGCTGACACTCCCATGGATATTATTTACAAGCTTTGTGCTCATGCCTCAGACTCTGATTTGATCCTTCCAAATCCAGAGTATTATCGTCGCCTTGTGGGAAAGCTGATATACCTTACTGTTACTAGACCTGATATATCATTTGCTGTTGGAATTGCCAGTCGATTCATGCATGAGCCACGTATCTCTCATCTTTAGGCTATCGAACGTATTCTTTGTTACTTGAAGACTGCTCCTGGACAAGGGCTTGTATTGATGAGTCCGATTTATATAGGGTTTTTCAGACTCATCTGGGCTTGTTTTCTTGCTCGTGCACTGCATTTCAACCGGATTTCGGTTATATTTGCATCGTTCGGTCATTGACTATTTTGTGCACTATTTTGGCTCTTGGGTGTGCAATTGCGCATTCTTTTATTGGGGGTAAGCACATGGTGCTCCCCATGGTTCTTTTATTTATTTTATGCTGTGTGTGGTTGCTGGGAGCTGGTGCCTTAGTTGGTTTCATTGCTGTGCAGGTAGTCGGGTTGTCCCGAAGTTCATTTTCAATTTCTGTGTAAAACGCACGGTCGTGCGTCTTTCTTCGCGCACGGTTTTAGTTCGATCGTGCGTTTCACACAGCAATTCTGGGGACTTCTGTTTCTACCCGTGCGTTTTGTTCCTGCACGGTTTAGGCTAAACCGTGCGAGAAGGAATCACACTGTCTGCACATTTTTTCTCTGTTTTCTTGCATTCTGGGGTAAATTGTGCGTTTCCTTCACGCACGGGCAAACACGCCCGTGCACGAGTAAAACACACGGTTCCCATGTTTCTCTTGATTTCCAGCGCTCTGTCGTTACGCGTGCGATTTCCACCACGCACCGGCGGAATCGCACGTGCGCGAGTAAAACACCCGGGTCAACGCTTCTTCTCCCGCGATCAAGATCTGTAAGTTAATAACGCACGGTGAGCGCACGGTCGTGCGCGGGACCGTGCGTGACCATTTTTCTGATCTTTTTCTATTTAAAACGCAGATTTCAGCCATTGCAGGACCTTCGTTCCAGCCACTTCCCTCCGCATTTCTAGGGCGAAAATCCACAGTTCCACTTAGGAGAGGAGATCCGGGCAAGCATTCAACGCCAAATCCAAGCCGGAGCTTCCTCTCGGCCTCCTCCTTCATCCTAGAGCTTCAAGAGGAGATTCAACCGAGCTTTCTCCACCAAGCATGGAGAAGTTGTGCCTTCCTCCACCGGCTCGTGACACGAAGAAGACGGGTCCATTGGGAGTGAGTGACAGCCTCCTCTACCCCGGACGCAGTTGAGGACCGAGATTGGACGCGGATCTACAACCCGACGATTCCAACCGTGAACCCTTGGTGAGACTTCGGATCCGGTCGATTTCGCACACTTTTCTTCTCTTGTTGTTGATAGTTTAGTTGAACCCTTTGTATTTGATGAAGTATGTTTAGTTTGTCAAACGTTATTGTTTAATCATGTCTATGTGATTATATGTATTTCGTTATATTTGCTTGAGGTGAGCCATATTCCATCCACCATCATCCACCCTTGCCGCACTAGCAATTGCTTGTTGCGTGCGTTGCGAAGAGGTGCTCTTGACCCTCATTCCGCAAGCCTACTCGCCCATCCGCCCAGCGATTCGGTGCATAGCGGCCCTACTAGTCTTCCATCCCGCCCAGCGAAGCATCGCATAGCGGCGTTGCATAGGAGTAGTTGCTAGATTTTTATTTTCTTTTATCGCAACACCAAAATCCCCCTTTTCGTTTACCCCGACCTAAGGACTTCAATCTCAAGTCCTACTCAAAACTAACTCCACCTTACTGTGTTCCTTCGAGATCGATACTTGGGAAAATTTGCCCATTTTATATTACTTGTGCAACCGGTTCACTGCTGTGATCTTTTGCATCAAGTTTTTAGCGCCGTTGCCGGGGAACACAGTCGTGTGAGTTTCTAGAGAGGGAGACGTTAGATTGCTTTCCTTTTCCTTTGCAAATCGCTTTTGTTTTGTTCTATTTCTATTTATCTTGCCTTTTTCTTGTTTGTTTAGGCAACTGTAGTAATATATTGTTGGATTTAGTAATTTGCGTAATTTATTTTGAATCTGCCTTTTTGACACCATGTGGGGATATTTGTATGCCCAATGTCGTTGGTGTGGAAAGTTCTCCCACGCTAGTCATGAATGCCCTACGATAGATACTGAGCATAAGCCTCAGCGCACAATGCATGAGATGCTGTATTCGTACATCCCTTCAAACACTGTGCCCCGAGCTTATGGTCATTCGTCCTCGCCGCATACACCATTCTCTTATGCTTCTCCGGTCTCACAAAGACCGCAGAGTACTGGGAGAAAGTGTTTGTATTGTCGTAGAATAGATCATGTCCTGAAGGATTGTGCCGAGTACCTTCATGCTATGGAAGAGGATGATGAGCCGGACATTCGGATCATCCCGACTCCTACCCTTGGTGGCACACCTTCATCGTCTTGTTACGTGACCCTGTAACCTTCATGTTTTGAAGGGAATGATTCGGACACAACCACCAGATGTGTGGCTTATCTGGGCTTCGACGTGGCTGAGCCCATCTCTCCTGTGCATACATCTCCAAGTGTGGAGCCGATTCTTTGTGAGGAACCTGCGCTTGACTTTTATCCAAGCAAAGTTCCTCCGCCTTTTGTGCATTCTACTACAATCGTCTCTGACGACATTTTCGACGATGCAACACAAGTTAAGGCTTGTGATACATGGATTGTTTCCACTCCCATGGAGGAGGACAACCTTCCTGGTGTCGAGGATTCTCCCTCGACACCAAAGGAGGAAGTCCAAGTCTTGGTGGATGCCTCTATGGATCCGGCCGAGCCTTGTAGCATTGTCAACAATGCTAATGATATTTTTCTACCTCAGCCTTCGGGGAGAGAAACCGGGATCACTCCCCCGATTACTTCCTTATGTTCCTCGCCTCTTTTTTTCTTGACCCCCCTTCTTTATCCGAGCCTTTGCAGGTTGAATCTCCACGGGTAAGTTGGGTTGACGTTGAGCCTTGTGCTCAGGCTGTCGACGAGTGCATCCTCGTGTGTGAGGAGGTTCCTACCTCCTTCACAGTGGATGCCCTTGTCGTCACCTTCGCCCACAGCGAACTTGTGATGGACGATACCTTGCTAGACAAGGATTTGTTTTGTGGTGAGATGAGCGAGGACCAGTGCTCCTCATCTTACTTCCTATTTCTTCTGCCTGCGAGGAGCAGGTACGATTATTTAGACAGAGGGATAACTGTTTTATCTCCGTATCGGTACCCGCTACCGCAACGGATAATGAAACAGTTACCTGTGCATTTTTTATTTCATAGGCCCATTAGCTAGAACTGTATGTTAGTCGAATAAGTCGTGCTGGGATGACAATAACCGCAGTACTTATCTTTTATTTTCTGCATTTTATTTTTCATGTCTATTTTTAGTTTTAGTATTTCTTTTTGTATATTTTTCTTTTGTTTTTGCGGAGCTCACCCCTGCAAGTTTTCATGGAACTACGTATTGGCGGGGTTGTGATTCTTCGTATGACGGGCCTACTTCTACTTTTCATGCGTCTTCTGGTATGCTCACTAGCTGAGCATTGGGTAACCTCTTCCCCCGTCTCTTTTGATTCTAAATTCTATATCTTATGATGTGTTGTTTAGTTTAAGTCTGGGGGAGAGCTATTACTTGTTACCATTTGCACGTGCACATTTCATATGCATACTAGAAGCTTTTATATTTTTATTTTGATTAGTTCATTGCATCGCACACCACTGCACCCACATGAGCGCGTGCTTAGCTTTTTGCGTGTTGCCAGTTAAACTCGTGTCTTTGTTAGATTTTTGAAAATTATGGTGCTGGTTTAGGATTGTGAGACAGAGTAAAATGTTGACCTTGCTGTGTTTCTAGTCAACTGCTCTCGTCTCGTGTAGAAATTCGAGTAAATTTAATTTTTCTGTATGCTTATAGTTTTATATTTTTCTATTTGTGTAAAAACTTTTTATTCTACTCAAAAGTTGGTAAATCCGGTGTGAATTAAACGGTAGCGTAAGAATGTGTATAGCCGTCATTAGACTTGTTTTGCTCGAGTCGGGAGGAAGGATTATCTTTCTCAGTGGCTAAGAACTTACCCCAAGCTACTTTCGAAGCATAGGTACATGGTTAGTCAAGCGTAAGTGTGATGTAGACCATCATTTTGGCCCGGTTGAGCTTTGTACCGTTCCTAACGTCATATCCTTGCTAGCCCCGTTGTGCCTACCCTTTATTTTGATTCAGCTCCACCATGATTTCACCAAAGCCCCATAGCCTATCCTTGTCGCACACCCAAGTCGAGCTTAGTGTTTTATATTTTCATGTTGGGTTGTGATGTGGTGTTATTATTTGTGAAAATGTGGAAGTGCTCCCAAGCTATATTTGCTGATATTGTGAAAATAAAAAGAAGAAAAAGAAAAAAAAGAAAAGTATTTGTAAAAAAAAATGAAAAGAAAAAGTTTTATTGAAAATCTTATTGGGGATGTGATTATATTTGGAGTAGGCGGTGCACATACCCATATGTTTAAAGTTAAGTCTGGGGGTGTGGTGCACCTGGATATATTGTGGTTTGCTGAGGGATTCTTTTTATGATAGCTCATTTGGGTTAGGTGCGTAGCCCTCTTATTTATCTTTGTTTACCTCACCGAAACCCAAGCCCCATGATTCTCCTAAAGTCCTACGGATTCACGCTTGAGTCTAACTAACGCCGTGGAGAGAGTGTGAACGGGCAAGCGTATGGTCCCCGACATTGGTGGATTCCTATGGAGGTGATCCTGAGCCCTGATCTTTGGCAAAGCTCACCTTAGTGGCCTGCCTACTTCCTTCCTGCGCGTGACCGGATGATTCACCGTGATTCTATTTTTGAGTAGTAATAAAATTTTGATACGCATTGTGAAAAATATAAACTATTTTGCATACTTAGAAATTTTCTCTATTGTATTTTTACGCACGCGAGCATGCGACTTCGCATGGTACTCTGCTTTCCAATTTCTTTGTTAGCTAGTAATTTTCCCTATCTGCTTAGATTTTGTTTGCTCGGGACGCGCAAATAGTTAAGTCCGGGAGTGTGATGAGTCCGATTTATATAGGGTTTTTCAGACTCATCTGGGCTTGTTTTCTCGCTCGTGCACTGCATTTCAACCGGATTTCGGTTATATTTGCATCGTTCGGTCATTGACCATTTTGTGCACTATTTTGGCCCTTGGGTGTGCAATTGCGCATTCTTTTGTTGGGGGTAAGCACATGGTGCTCCCCATGGTTCTTTTATTTATTTTATGCTGTGTGTGGTTACTGGGAGCTGGTGCCCTAGTTGGTTTCATTGCTGTGCAGGTAGTCGGGTTGTCCCGAAGTTCATTTTCAATTTCTTTGTAAAACGCACTGTCGTGCGTCTTTCTTCGCGCACGGTTTCAGTTCGATCGTGCGTTTCACACAACGATTCTGGGGACTTCTGTTTCTACCCGTGCGTTTTGTTCCCGCACGGTTTAGACTAAACCGTGCGAGAAGGAATCACACTGTCTGCACATTTTTTCTCTGTTTTCCTGCATTCTGGGGTAAATCGTGCGTTTCCTTCACGCACGGGCAAACACGCTCGTGCGCGAGTGAAACACACGGTTCCCCTGTTTCTCTTGATTTTCAACGCTCTGTCGTTACCCGTGCGATTTCCTTCACGCACGGGCGGAATCGCCCGTGCGCGAGTAAAACGCACGGGTCAACGCTTCTTCTCCCGCGATCAAGATCTGTAAGTTAATAACGCACGGTGAGCGCACAGTCGTGCGCGGGACCGTGCGTGACCATTTTTCTGATCTTTTTCTATTTAAAGCGCAGATTTCAGCCATTGCAGGACCTTCGTTCCAGCCACTTCCCTCCGCATTTCTAGGGCGAAACTCCGCAGTTCCACTTAGGAGAGGAGATCTGGGCAAGCATTCAACGCCAAATCCAAGCCGGAGCTTCCTCTCGGCCTCCTCCTTCATCCTAGAGCTTCAAGAGGAGATTCAACCGAGCTTTCTCCACCAAGCAAGGAGAAGTTGTGCCTTCCTCCACCGGCACGGGTCCATTGGGAGTGAGTGACAACCTCCTCTACCCCGGACGCAGTTGAGGACCGAGCTTGGACTCGGATTGACAACCCGCCGATTCCAACCGTGAACTCTTGACGAGACTTCGGATCCGGTCGATTTCGTACACTTTTTTTCTCTTGTTGTTGATAGTTTAGTTGAACCCTTTGTATTTGATGAAGTATGTTTAGTTTGTAAAACGTTATTGTTTAATCATGTCTATGTAATTATATGTATTTCGTTATATTTGCTTGAGGTGCGCCATATTCCATCCACCATCATCCACCCTTGCCGCACTAGCAATTGCTTGTGGCGTGCGTTGCGAAGAGGTGCTCTCGACCCTCATTCCGCAAGCCTACTCGCCCATCCGCCTAGCGATTCGGTGCATAGCGGCCCGACTAGTCTTCCATCCCGCCTGGCGAAGCATCGCATAACGGCGTTGCATATTAGTACTTGTTAGATTTTTTTTTCTTTTATCGCAACACCAAAATCCCCCTTTTCGTTTACCCCGACCTAAGGACTTCAATCTCAAGTCCTCCTCAAAACTAACTCCACCTTACTGTGTTCCTTCGAGATCGATACTTGGGAAAAATCGCCCATTTTTGTATACAAGCCCTCTTCATCTCCCTTATATCTGGTTGCATATTCTGATGCTGATTATGCTGGCTATTTGGATGATCGTCGTTCCACAAGTGGATACTGCACTTACTTTGGAGGACATCTTATTACATGGCGCAGTAAGAAACGGTCCGTGGTTGCTCGCCCATCTGCTGAGGCTGAGTATCGATCTATCACAGTTGTTTTGTCTGAGCTCACGTGGCTTGAGTGTCTTCTTGATGATCTAGGAGTCAAGCTCTCCTCACCCGCAAATTTATTGTGTGACAGTCAAACTGCTATTCACATTGTTAAGAATCCGGTCTTTCATGAACGGACAAAACATATTGAAGTTCACTGTCACTTCATTTGGGAGAAGGTTCAGTTGAAGAAAATAGAGTTAACACATGTTCCTGCTGCTCAACAAGTTGCTGATATCCTCACCAAGGCCTTACCACGACGTCTCTACTATCAGTTCTTGTCCAAGCTTGGTGCCTACGACTTGTACGCTCCAGCTTGCGGGGGAGTGTTAGAAAATACTAGGAAAGATGATGTATTGACTCATGTTGGAGTTAGTGTTTAGTCCCACATTGTTTGTATAGCTAGATCTTACTCTCTTCTCTTCTATATATTTGTACTCATACTTGTTTCTCAGTATTCAAGAAGTGTATACAAGGTTTGGAACTTTCTCTACATCTTCCATTGCCATCGACAACTTTCCGATATTCTGCTTTTACTTGTTTTATTTCACGTGTTATACCGTTATTACTTGTGTAACACAATATTTATACTAGTTTGTTAAATTTAGGAGTTCAATGAATATCAAATTAATAATATATATAAAAAAAATGATTCAATTTATAAATAATTACACATAAATAATTAAATATTAAAACCCGACATATGAAATATCCCGATATACCCCGACATATTAAAATTGATATAAAAAACTTTAACCGACGTGTCCCCGATATACGCCTTCTGCAACCTTGGTATGCAGTAGCAACACAAGAAGAAATAAGATGCATAGAACTTAGTCAACCTACCAGAGAGGAGGGTTACTGCGAGATGCAGGAGATGCAATAGGCTTTCGTCATAGAAAGAGAACTTCAGGACGGGCGTGATGCGGGAGATGTCAAAGGCTTTCGACGCAGAGATACCAGTGAGCTTCGACGTAGTGATGTAGGAGAACTTCAACGCAGAGAGATTTAGCGGCATGATGCGGGAAACCTTCGAGACACACGAAATTTCCTTTTGGAAACCTAAATGCCGCGTGAAATGAATAGGGCGCGTGAAATGAAATGCGGGATATGTGATTCAGTTTTTTTTTTTAAATTACGTTTTCGTGCATTTCGAATACGCATTTCCATGCGTTTCTCGTATCCAATATGCGTTTGAGCGTATACACATCATTTTTAAATATCCGTGCTTCGTAGGGAACGGGGATAGTGACAAGAACTTAGGCAACACATGACTAGAACTTTGTCTAGTCAGCGTTTGTACTTTGTTGTACTTGTAGACTAGAATATTGTCTTTCTAGCTTCTTATTAGACTTGTTCCCATTCAATCTGAACTTGTGTTATTGCAAGAAAAAAGAGAGCCGTTCATTGTGCATGTGGCTCTTGTGGGGTTCTCAAATTGGAATTGCCATTTGTTAGTATTATTGTATACACTCCTCCATTATATATAGAGGAGTGCCCACCTTTATAAAAAATAATATTTTTCGGCCCTAACATGGTATCAGAGCCGTAGGATCTCCGCTCGTTCGTTCTCGCCCGACTGATGCCTCTGCCGTTTCCACCACATTTCTCGATCCGCTTCAACTCCTCACTCCGTAATCCCCTTCCGGTCGACACAATGGACCCCTCTAGACACTTCCACCAAGCCCATGACGACCGTCAGATGCATCCCAAATTTCTTCCGCCGCTTCGTATCCCTCTTCCTCATATCATACTAATGGGGTTCTTGGATTTAACGGTTAGATCTTCCTAGGTTTCAGATATAGGTTTCTGGGAGTTTTTTCCTTTCTTGAAAAACTGGTTTTACAACACAATTGACTCTTCTATGGCCCCCCAACCTTCAACATAACGTGTTCTTGGGACTTGGCCAGTCTTAATGAGGGATTTCTCTTTCACTTTCAGTTCTGGTTATTCTTGGACCTATTTTTCCGCAACCGTTTATCGAGTTGTTTTGCTTTGATTTACCCTTAAGTTTCCTTGTTCCTTGTTATTGCTAGATATGTTAGATGTTGTTGATTCAACAGATCGCTCGACTCTTGTTGGATCTACCAGGGTTAGTCATTTTGGGTAGCATACTCGTTCCTTCCTTACCTGAGGTTTATAGTCTTGTTGAGCAGGAATATGATCGTGACAGCTTTGGTTCCCTGAGCCTGTATCAGAAGAATTTATTAATATTTCTTAACCTCAGCACGACAATCATTACGGGACTACAAGCCAAGGCTGACAAAGGTCATCTTTTTTGCGACCATTGTGGTAAACCTCGACAAACCTGAGATACCTTCTTTAAGTTTCATGGTTTTCCGTCTTCTCGAGGAGGACCTAACCCATGTGGAGGTTGTGGCCATGGGAGATATTGGGGGAGGGGACCTTCTACCCACCGTGTTGTTCATCTGACTGAGAGTTTTGAAGACCATAATGTAGGGATTTCTAGTTCTAACCCCATCTCTGATTCCTGCTCTCTCGACTGAGGAAATACATGCCTTCCGCAGGATGATGTAAGGCCTCTCTACTGAGCCTTCTGTTGAACCATTCTCCTTTTCCCGCACAAGCATTCTGAGTGCCCACTGTACTACTGTCTACTCACCTTCTTATTGGATTATTGATTTTGGTGCTACCGGTCGCATGATTGGCTTCTTATCCGGTAGAGGTGGAGGAATGAATGCACTATCAGAAGAGAGACAAGAGTAAAGCTTCCCCCAAAGAGGACTCCAAAGGTTATTCAAAGAGAGGAAAACGGGTTCGAGATGAGGAACAAGGATAAATTCATGGTAAGAGTCAGGAGGTGTGGATCCACGGGAAATGGTAGAATAAGTGTCTGATTCAAGGAAGACAACATTCGCTGATATGATGTATCAGTTGAGGTATGGAGAATAATTACAATATTCCTTACTAGTATGTGAATACCCAAGGAAGATGCATTTCAAGGAGCGAAGATTAAGTTTTGAGACAGATGAATGAGCATCCCGAACAGAGCAAACACACATAAAGACTTGTAATGGTAGGAGACTAGAATGGTTTGGATGAAGGATATGGTAAGTTATCTCCCACTGAAGAATATGTGTGGAAAGTCGATTGATAAGATGTGCGACGTTAAGGACCACATCACCCCAAAAGTGTTTGGGTATGTGCTTATGGTGAAAAATGACTTGCATGACCTCAAGTAGGTGGCATTTTGTTTTCTTTCAACAACACTGTTTTGTTGTGGGGTGTCAAGACAACTTGTTTGATGCAGAATGCCTTTGTTGGAGGGGAAGTTGGAAATAGATTGTGATAAATACTATCTACTATTATCAGTACGAAGACATTTAAGGAGAAAAAAACAAGTAAATATTTCATTACATATGATTTGAAAAATAGACAGTAGTTCAAAACGATTTTTTATTAATTATGCCCAACTCATACGAGAGAAATCGTCAATAAAAGTAACATAATATTTGTGTTCTAACGACGTAGGGACTGGACAAGGGCTCCAAACATTAGAGTGAAGTAAATCATAAAGTGCAGTGGAACATACATCAAAACGAGTGACAGCTAACTCTGTGGAGTTTAGCAAAAATGACAAGACTCTGGATACAAACAATGGATAACATTTACAGACGGGTAACCATAACGATAATGAAGATACAAAAACTTGGCGGAAGCAACAAAATAAGTAAAAGGTGGGACTTCATCCAGGACATACATGCTACCATTAAGCTTCCCTCTACTAATAATACAACTCGTCGTCTGTTCCTGAAAAATATAACTTGAAGATGTGAAGGTAGCAAAACAATTTAAATCAAGAGTAAGCTTACTAATCATCAGTTTGTTGTAAGTAGATTGGGGAATGTAAGGAATTGAGGACAGTCATGTCTTGAGTCACATCAGAACTGCCAAACCTAGGGGTGTAACTCGAATCGGTTTGGTTCGGTTCCCCTCAGAACCAAGAACTGATCCGTATAGGTTCGGTTCCCAATTTTTGGAACCGGAACCGACCTACGGTTCTAAATTGTAGAATCAGAACCGAACCAAAAATGTCAGTTCGGTTCCGGTTCAGTTTTCGGTTCCCACTTGAATGATGATCAAAGAAATAGAAACCAAGAGCCGGTGAGGAAGAGGCTTGTCGACACATCCAACAGTGAGCCAGCGAGACCAACCTGAACCGTCCGGTTCGAGTCGGTTTCGGTTTGGTTCTCGGTTCTTTGGTTACTTATGCACACTCCTAGCCAAACCCAACAATGGGTACATTCTAGCCATTTGCAACAATAATCAAAGACCCACTATGAAGCTTATATGAGTATAGGATATCTGAGGTACTAGTAAGGTGATCAGAAGCTCCAGAATCTGCCAATCACTGAACGAGGTGCTATGAAGTGCATACTCGCTGAATAGTTTGTCCTACAGGAGCACTATGAGTTGGAGAGCCAACCTGAATTGCCTGGTGGCGATGATACTCCTTAGATATTTTAACGGTCCTCAGAATGCCAGATCCATAATTGGAGTCAACAAGATGCGCAAAGCGAGATGGAGGTTTGGAGTACCAGTAAGGGTTTCCATGAACATCCCAACAAGTGCCCTTCATGTGGCCCGACACCCGCAATGGGTGCAATGTCCTATATCAGTGTCACGACCACGAGTAGAGCGGCCTTAATGGTTGCTACCTCTTCCACAACGAGAAGCAAGTGCCATTGGATCTCCAGAGGAAACATGTAGTGCAGATGAGCCAGCGGTACTGGGTGTGCTGGCTTTGGTCAAACAACAATACACACGGCATTCTGCTGAGTTGAGGGACTCAGTAGTTTTTCTGTTTTTGTTGTAGAGAAATATGGATTAAGACCATTCAATAGCCAAAATAATACAAAGTGCTCCCGCTGAGCTGGTGCTCCAACATGGTAGAGGGGATCTCCCAAAGATCCAAGATCTCATCAGCAAGAACCTTTCATTCAACGAAGTACTCAGTGATCGAGCGTGCCCCTTGCCCCTGTTCAGTCATATTTTGAAAGTGTTGACCAAGACAAGCGAGGCTGTTCTCCTCAGAGAATAAGGTATCTCATAGTCCCTTATTGCTATCATAGTTCTTGCATATTTGATGAATAGAAGGGTCCATGGTGCTCAATGGGAGAGCGAAGATTTGACAATCATCACTGTACTAATCCTCATACCCGGGGTCCGGGACTATCCACAACATGAGTTAGGAGGCGAGTATGGTGATTCATACGTTAAATGCTTGATAAGTACAAAGTAACCCTTTTATTCCACAATTGGAAGTTGGAGGTAAGGATAGTAGTAGCGAGTCTCACATTAGGAGGGAATGTGTTGATGTACTCCCCTGGGTTAGTAGTATGCGGAAGATCTATCGTTTAATTCCCTTACTTTCTGATCTTGCTGCTTCAGCCATGGTTTGCATGTCTCTCAGACTCCATCCTTGGATTGTTGGCATCGCCATCTGGGCTATTCTTCTGCCTTTATGAGAATATCTACTTCTTGGTTTTCCTTTTCATGTTTTACACAACTTTTTACTGTGATGTATGTGAATTGGCTAAACGTAAGCGTGCCTTTTTTATGCATTCTTCATTACCTTCTACTATTGCATTTGCTGTCATTTACTCTGATGTGAGGGGGCTTGCTCAGTTGCTTCTATTTTTGATTAGAAATGGTTTATTGCCTTCATTGATTGTTTTTCACGAGCCACTTGAGTATATTTTATGCTCCATAAAAATGAGGGTTTTTCCATTTTTTTTCAAAAAATTTCATACAATGATTTCGACCCAGTTTGGTGGTATTGTTAAAATTATTCGCAGTGATAATGGCTGTGAATACACTGATGCCTCCTTCAAAACATATATGAAGACCATGTGGATAGTGCATCAAACCACATGTGTTCATTTTCCTGCTCATAATGAGGTCGCTGAGAAGAAGAATCGTCACCTTCTTGAGATTGCTCGTTGTCTCGTCTTTACCATGCATGTCTCGCTACTATTGGGGAGTTGTTCTTACTGCTGCCTACCTTTCAATCACCAACCTACCCGTGTCTTAGGAAGCAAGATTCCTCTTCATACATCTTGTCCCTCCTACTTACCGTACTCCAAAAATCTTTCGATGACCGTGCTTCGTCCTTATCCATTATGTTGCACTCCCAAAATTTGGCCCTCTTGCCCTCTGCATACTGGATCCCACTAAAAGCCCATCTACTGCTTGCTTTCCCAACTCTCACGCGTCCCTTTTGCCTTTTCTAATGGGCCCTGTTCACCCATTCCCCAACTTCTGCCTTCCTATTTAAATTCTTTTTTGTTGACTACCTTTCCCTCACACTTTCCATCCACATATAAACTTCCACATCCCACCTCACTACCTTTTCCCTCCCTGCCATTTTTTATTCCTTCCTGCACACTCTAAATGGCACTTATTTTCACTGTCATTCCATGCTGCCCGCAGCTCCACCAAACTCTCTTTTAGCACTTCATGGAACTCCTCCTTTATGTTCCTTCTCACCCCAACGACCACCACCTCTCATCCCCACGATGTACATTGCCGACATGCCTCAATCTCCCAATTAATTTTTGAAGCACAACCTTGGGGACAAGGTTGATTTTCAAGGGAAGTATAGTGTTATGCTCACACATTTGGCCAAACAATCCCCCTTCGTCGGAACTCATGGAGCGCGCATATGGAAGCCTCCATGGTACATTCATGGTAGAATATAATATCATTAATTAATGAGTATTCATTAATATTAATTTAGTTAGAGTATTTTGTATGTGTTGATGTACCTGTTACGTGCCTCTTTCGGTGGTTGCCGGAGGGGCAGCGGGTGAAGGATACAAAGGGGGTTAACCCTTAGAAGTGGTGGAGGGGATGAGAGAGTGGGCCGAAACCCTAGAAGGGAGAGGAGGAAGGAGAAGAGCTTGGGATGAGAAAAGCAACTTAATATTTCTTCATGCATAATCAATACATGACCCCAAGGGCCCTATAAATATAGGAGCCAATGGCATAACTTTAAATAACATGAACTTTAAACAAATATTAAAATACTTAGACGCTACGACTAATATGACTCAAGCCAACACGACTCGATACAACATGACTCGACTCAACATAATAGTAATAATAATAATAATAATAATAATAATAATAATAATACAAGATACGTGGATGGAGGATCCGTAACAGTACCCTCCCTCATCTATATAAGTGGAAGAGGTATAAGTGTTGGGGCTTCCGGGAAGATCATTCTTGTATGGGCTCTCTCTACCTCTCTCTCCCCCTCTCCTCTTTGGACTCTCCTCTACCTCTCACACATGTAGTCTTTTATGAATGTATTGTTATGTTCGTCATTTGAGTCGCTCCTTATCTTTCTCGCGCGCATCGCATTGAGTGGGTTGTCCAATGAAGATTCTTGTTCGTAACAGTCCTACTCTCTCATTGTCAATTCCTTCACTGCATGTCTTGCCATTCCACAGTACTCCTAACTAGGGGTAGACTATACTTCCACCAAATATCATGCCATCCCATAGTACTCCTAGCGAGGAGGAGACTATACTGCCTCCACCGAAGACAAAACCTCTGCAACTTTATATTCGGAGAAGCAAAATCTCGACGATCCATCTTTCAATACCAGAACCAATCACGACTTCATCTTCAGCTCTTGCTTAGTTCTCTGTTGACCGATGTGAAGGTAAATGTACCAAATACCCATTGTCTAAATATGTTTCCTATGCCTCTTTAACCCTATCACATCATGCATTTGTTTCCTCTTTATCCTCTATCGCGGTTCCTACTTTGTGGCATGAGGCACTTCGACATACAAAATGGAAGAATGCTATGATAGAGAAAATGCAGACTTTGAAAAAAATAGTACACGGGAACTAGTGGATCTTGCAAATGGGAAAAGGCTCGTGGGGTGCAAATGAGTAGTTGAAGTAAAACAAAATACTGAAGGGATAGTGAGACATTATAAAACACGATTGGCGGCAAAACAATATACCCAGGCTCATGAGATTGATTATCAAGAGGCATTTGCCCCTATGGCTAAGATGAACTCAGTGCGAGTTCTATTTTCATGTGTTGCATGTAAATGGTTGAACCTCTAACAGTTGGATGTAAAAAAAACGTTCCTCCATGACAAACTAGAAGAGGAGATTTATGTCTATACCTCTTGGATTTGTATCAAGTTGTTCTGAAGGAAAAGTATGTAAACTGAACATGACTCTATATTGGATTAAAACAATCCTTAAGAGCATGATTTGGTAGATTTCACAAGATGATGATCTCTTTTGGGTATACTCAGAGTAATGCCGATCACACTCTATTGATTAGGCAAAGACAAGGAAAGCTAACTATTGTTATCGTATATGTGGATGATATTGTGATAATTGGGGATGATACTCAAGAGATAATTATTCTCAATGGGAAGCTAGCAACATACTTTGAGATGAAACATCTTGGAAAACTAAAACACTTTCTGGGCATTAAGTTTGCAAGGTCAGGACATGACATTTATTTCACAGATTAAGTGTGTATTAAATCTATTAGAATAGTCAGATATGATTGGGTGCATACCTGACATGCCACTATGCTGATTGATGCCAATCATAGGCTTGGAAAGGATGGAGAACTTATAGAAGATGTTGTTGGCTAGCAAAGATTTGTTGGACGGTTGATCTATTTTTCTCATATTCGTCCAAACATGGCATATGCCATGGCAATGGTCAGTCAATATATGTAAGCACCTAGAACTAAACACTTAGACTTATATAAAATCATGCGCTATTTAAGATCAGACACAATAACGACCATTGAACCATATTCGGCTTCAAAAGATGAGCAAGCAGCCACAGACTGCTTCTTGCTGCGCTAGGTAAAGAGGTATCTTCCGAAGTAAATACAAAAATCACTTGTTGAACGTCGATCATACGGAGAGTCAGCATCAAAATATGCGATCAAAGATAAAGAGAAGGAAGAAGAGGGTTCGTATACAAGCTCTTGTCCAAGAGCAATTTTCAAATATCTGAGGATGCGCTAGACGCTTGGAGCTGAGAGGTCCGTGGAGCATCTATGAATCAACCGACAACTTCAACATTAAATGTGATATCAGGTCTTGTAACTTTAAGATAAATCAGCTTTCCTGCAAGACGACTATAATACTCTGGGTTTGGAAGTAGTAGATCGAAGTCGGAGTCATGAGCGCAGAGCTTGTGGTTGATATCCATATGACTATTAGCCGACTTGCATTCAGAATAGCTAGCGTCATAAAGAAGGTCATGACAGTACTTTCGTTAAGATAGGGCGAGATCATAGAACGTCTCGCTACCTCAAGACCAATTAAAGTACCGAAGATTTCCCACATCTTTAGTTTGAAAAACCGTGTTTAAGTGCTGCTTGATCATTTGTATTCCTTTGAATTCATCATCAGTAATCATAATATCATCGACGTAAACTATGAGAATCATTGTGCCTATCGGTCGATAATGAGTAAAGAGGGAGATGTCAGCAGAGATTCGAGTGAATCCCACTGCATGGACCACCTTACTAAACCTGTCAAACTAAGTGCGAGAAGACTGTTTGAGAGCATAAATAGATTTTTTAAGGTGACAAACACGAGATTCCCCCGTGGTCTTAAACCCGGGTAGTTGGTGTATTTAGACAGTTTCGAGAATGTCGTCACTGAGAAAGGAATTTTTGGCATCCAATTAATGTAAGGGCCACTGTCGATGAACAGCTAAAGAGACCAAGACACGAACATTATTCAACTTGACGACTAAGGGGAATGTCTCATTATAATCAAGACTTTGTTACCGAGTAAACCCTTGAGCCACAAGACAAGCCTTTAGGTGTTCATCTGTCCGTCTAAAACATGTTTGATCGTAAAGACCCACTTACATCTCACACAAGTCTATCCCGGAGGAAAAGGGACAAGATGAAAGATTTGGTTTAAAGAGCCTAAACACCTAGAGGGGGGGGGGTGAATAGGTTCTAATCCTTTTTAACAACTTAAGCAATTAACAAAGTTATACACAACACAATTATCACATCACAAAGAATAACAATCACAGAAAATTCACAACACAGACACAATGGTTTATAGTGGTTCCCAAATTTGTGGGTATGTCCACTCTCCCCCTTCACCTATCCAGTAGAGAGCTGGATTCAGCCAAACTTCCTTCCACTATCTCAGATCCACAGATCTTACAACTCAGAACCCAACTGGTTCCTACAGCTCAGACTTCTTCAAGTCCTACAACTCAGAATCTTCCCAAGACTCTTACCTTAGGCAACAACCCTACCTCAGCCTTAACCACCAGACCTACAACTCAGATCAACAAGATCCTACCTCAAGCACTCAGTCCTACCTCAGCCTTAATCACCAGACCTACAACTCAGACTTCTTCAAGTCCTACCTCAGGCACTCAGCCCTACCTCAGCCTTTATAAATTTAGGCTTACAACTCAGATCTATAAAAGATCTTACAAGGAAATTAATTATTTAAAACAATAAAATCTTCACCCTGATAGAAAGAGAATAGGGTGAAAGTTTCTTGATCAGTTCTTGATTGAATTGATTACTTTAGATCCAACCTGTCTTAGCTTCTTCAAAGTTTCTTGAATTTATGCCAAGTAAGGTTGATCTTCAATTGGAGTTGAAGTTGATCTTCAATCCAGCTTCCTTCTTGAATTCAGAATCAGATCTGAATTTTTCTTGCAGACTCTTCAGGATCTGCCTTCTTCTGGGTTTGTCTCTTGTTTCCCCTCTCTTGTTCATTTCTTCTGATTGTGATAAAGTATGTCTATATATAGAATCCATCCAAGGTTACTGGCTGATCCAGTTTATAACGGCCTTCTGACAGCTCTGACAGCTGTGTCAGCTTTGTTACTTATGGCAGCTGTCAGGTCTTCAGTCTTGACAACTGACTCCTCCTTGAACTTCTATCATAGCAGAAAACTGTCAGCGTAACACTTCAGATGTGTCGACACAAATAGATCATGTGTTGACACAAGTCTTGATGATGTCGACACAACTCCCAATGTGTCGACACAGTCATTCTTTATCTTCTCGACACAGCTTCTGTTGGATGTGTCGACACAAGTCCTGTATGTCGACACAATTGCTTCTGGTCTCGACATAGCTGGTGTTGACAGATTTCTTTGAGTATGTGTCGACACAAGTCCTTTGTGTCGACACAAGCATTCCAGTCTCAGTATAACTGTTGTTGACAGATTTCTTTGAGTGTGTGTCGACACAAGTCCTGTGTGTCGACACAAGCCTTCCAGTCTCAGTATAACTGTTGTTGACAGATTTCTTTGAGTGTATGTCGACACGAGTCCTGTGTATCGACACAATTACTTATGGTCTTCAACATAGCTGGTGTTGAGTGTGTGCCGACACAAGTCCTAGGTGTCGACACAACTGCTGCTGAAAGAATTTCTGTGTGTCGACACAAGTCCTGTGTGTCGACACAATCTTGCTTCTGGTGTCGACATATTTCCATCACAAGTGTCGACACTTGTACTTAGAAAATTTTCTTGCATTTCTTTAACCTGCACATTGAAACTCAACATCCCATCAAATACACATTGATGTATATCATTGAGTTAAGTGAGTTTTCGCCAAATCTTGTACACTGTTTCCAGTGTACCCAACAATCTCCCCCTATTTGGAGAAGTCATAACCTTTAGTCAATGATATACACCACTTATAATAAAATAAAGAACAAGATGTATATAATCATTTCACAGGCAGAGTAACTTATAAACACAAATAACACTTAATATTATCACAGAATATGATAAAATTCATTAATCAGGAATAAGTGTTTGATTTACAAGATTGTTTAGAACAAAATTTACATAGTTCTAAGTCTAGCCTATCTATCCCTAAGATTGATCAGGCTCCTTGATAACTATTCTTTTGACAGATTGAATCTTAGCTTGCACCTTGGATTCTGTGTCATCAGCTGGCTTCTTCCCTTTCAAATCTTTCTTTTTGAGCTCTTCTGCCTTAATCTTCTGCCTTTCAAAGTAATGATAAGGATTTGGGAAGTACTTTCTAGGCTGCACAGAGTTAGCAGGTAACTTCCCAACTTTGATATCCCTTCTGAACTGATGTATGACATCTTGCCTTTTCTGATATTTACCCCACTCTTGTTCAGAATACCTTTTGCCTCTATCATGCATATTATCTTTCACAGCTTTCCAGGCAGTAAGAATGATATTTCTGGAGGTTGGACTCCATTGCTCAAAATCAGGCTTTAATTCTGCCTGTTCTCTGAATCTTTTCTTAGAAAGTTGAGCCTCTTTCTGAGCATCCTTAGTAGCTTCAGACATTTCAACTTTTTCAATAATAACATTATGTGTCTCCTGTGGAGGGCTATACATTTTATGTACTTTTTGCTGTACTGCCTCAAAATCAGATGGAGGATAGATGACTTATGCAACTTCCTGCTGAACCCCTTCAATGTGAGCAAGTTGAATACCATATTCAACAGTGTTATCTTCATCACAAAGGGGTGGATATCCAAGAGTAGCTCTGATGGTATTAGATACCCATTTAGCATGATCAGAGCTGGCTTTGACTAACACTCTCTCACCCTTTATGACTTCTCTGGCCACATGACCTCTTTGTAGCAGGGTCTGAATTTCTCCAGTTGATCAGAAATAATCTTTTGAGATGCCAGAATTGCTGTTTGTACAACAGCTAGATCTTCTTTGATCTGGTTAGATACTGCAGTTTTCACATCAGTAATAATATCTCCCACTTTTGTGAGAATAACATTATGTGAGTCTGTGAGATTTTCATTCGTTCTGAATTGATTTTCAAGAATATATCCTTGTTTTTCTGCAATGTCAGCTATTTGAGTTTTCATGTCCTGTTGTTGTGTGACCAAGTATACTACATCATTACCTCCCTTATGGAAGCAATCTGTCATCGCCTTCTTATGCAAATTTACTTCAAATCTGATAGACTTGATATCTTGGGCCAGCTGGAACTGCATTTCTTTGTGTGACTTATCCACATATTTCTCCGGAGCAAGTCTTTGCTCATCCATTTTCACTTGCAGTTTCACCAAAAGTGGACTGAAGTCTATTCCTGGAGCAGATGTTTGAGGGACAGTTTGTAAGGCTTTCTTATAGTCTGTGCTCCTTTTCCTGAGTGCCACCAGCTTCCTTTTCTTGGCCCTGGTGGCTTCTTCATCTTCAGAAGAATTTGATGAACTTTCTATAACCACAGTTTCCTTAGGACTTGAGACATGCAGTGGCATCTCCCCCTCAGTCCTTTGCAGCTCCCCCTCAGTCCTTGTATTTTGGGGTTCAGGGAAAAACTCTTCCAAAGTTACCTCCTGCTGCATTTGAACAGGAGCTATAATGTTCTCTTGTCCAATAAATGGTTCTCCCTGGACATCAAGATCGTTGTCCAGGGTTTTCTTTAAGCTGGAGGAGTGGAGGTGCTCATCTTGATCCGGATCTGGCATATGCACATCCTGTGCTTCTTTTTTAGTGATGACTGTTGCTGCATTGTTGATTTCTGATACTATGTCCATAACAGTATCAGTTGCATACTCACTCTCCAGGGCAACTTCAGCAATACCCCCCCCCCCCCTTGGGCTGGCTGCTGTGATTGTTCAGGTTCTTGAACAATTGTAATCTCAGTGTTGTCTCCCCCTAGAGTGGAGACCATCTGGTTTTCTGGTAGTTGAATGCTCTCCCTTTGGGCTTGAGCCTCTTTAGCTGGTTGTGGTGTAGGTGATTTTCTTGGTTGTTCTTCATCTGAGCTGAAGACAACCTGCTCTTCAGAATCATTTGAAGATTCTGCTTCCTGGGTGGTAGTTTCCTTTTTCTTATCTTTCTTCACTGGTTTCTGTGGAGTAGAAACATTTTTGGTCAAAACTCTATCCCATCTTGATAGTATTCTCAAATCCATTCTTCTCATGTGATTTATCTTGGTTCCTGAAGTTTGATTCATCACTTTTGGGATGGTGGAATCCAGATACAAGCTTAATATCCAACCCAGATTAGGCTTCTTGACACTTTCTTTGATCTTGTCAAAAATTACAGCGGACCAGTCTGTTTTTACTTTGAAGATAACTCTGGTCATGAGTTTGAACATGTAGGCAGAGATCCTATCATGTCCTCCTGTTTTACAGAGAATAACTTTACCCATTATCTCAGATAGAAACTTACCCTGGGAATTCATTCCTTTCCTGGTTAGTGAAGATCCAATCTTGGTATTGGGATCCAGCCCACACTATTGGAATGTATCCCTTGTCATGGATGATGTGATATCATCTTCTTCCGTAATCTTGGGTAGCTGAAGAGACTTTCTTATACTCTTTGGTGAGAGTTTTACTCGAGTACCATTAACAGAGGACTTTATCTTCTTTCCTTGAGAATCCATTGTTGCGGAAGAGTAAAATTCAAGAACTTCTTTCTTCCATATCCTTGAAGGTGCAAAGACCAAGTATTCCAATCAATTTTCTGTGATTAGGGTAATCACGCCCTTGATTTCTGGTGAGGCAGTCTCGAACGCCTTGCATACCAGTTTATATCCTTCATTGATCTTGTCTTCCTGTTGTGGCGCCATTGGTGAAAGAGAGAGAAGAGAGTCGACGGGAGATTTTCTTGTCGACAGAAAGTCTAGTGTCGAGAGTTCTGAAAGCACAGTCGGCCAAATTTTATCTTCTCCTATTTATAGTATACTTGTAAAAGGAAGGTCAAAAGACGTGTCTAACTAGGGATTTTACTTGGTCGACAAAATTTTATATATGACGACATAGACGACCTAGGTCTCGACAGTATTTTGCAGGTGTCGACATGTTTATGTGTCGACATACTTTTGCCTGTGTCGACATACTTTTGCCTGTGTCGACATAGACTACTTAAGTCTTGACAGAGTATTGAGGGTGTTGATTTGTCTATGTGTCGACAATGATTGTTGTGCATCGACACAAAAATCTACTAGTACATGGTCTCGACAGAGTGGTGTTGACACAATTGGCGTGTGTCGACACAAACTTTCTAACTTAGCCAAATTTCTTGAGAAATTATGTGCTGACCTACCATCTCATTCTAGGTTCAACATACCTAATTCAATTTTTAAATAATTGAATTACTTTCATCCAAAGGTTTTGTAAATATATCAGCAATTTGATTGTTAGTGTTGACAAATTTTAGACATATGTCCCTTTTTCAATATGTTCTCTGATGAAGTGAAACTTGATTTCTATATGTTTAGTTCTGCTATGTGAAACATGATTTCTAGTAATAGATATAACACTAGTAAAATCACAATATAATGGAATTCTACTTACCTTGATGTCATAGTCTTCAAGTTGATGTTGTATCCACAACAACTGAGCACAGCAACTGCTTGCAACTATATACTCTGATTTAGCAGTGGAAATAGCTACATTTATTTGCTTTTTGCTACTCCATGACACCAACCTTCCACCTAGGAACTGACATGTTCTTGAGTGCTTTTTCTGTCTTCTTTGCAGCCTGCAAAGTCTGCATCTGAGAAACCTATTAATAAGAAATCTCTATTCTTAGGGTACCAAAGACCTAGATTAGGTGTGTCTTTAAGATATCTTAAGATTCTCTTAACAACAGAATAATGAGACTCTTTTGGGCAAGCTTGGTACCTAGCACAGACACATGTGACATACATGATGTCAGGTCTACTAGCAGTCAAGTAAAATAGGGAGCCAATTATCCCTCTATACAAAGACTCATCAACAGGTTTTCCTGCCTCATCTATGCCTATAGACATACTTGTCCCCATTGGAATTTTCATGGTGGAGGCTGACTCCATGCCATATTTCTTAATTAACTCCTTGGTGAACTTACACTGAGAAATGAACAATCCATCATCAGTTTGTCTAACTTTGAGTCCCAAAAATAATTTCAGCTAACTCATGCTGCTCATCTCAAACTTCCCTTGCATAAGTTTGACAAACTTACTACAAAAGTTGTTTTCAGTAGAACCAAAGATAATGTCATCAACATATTTCTGGACTAGGATGATCTTACCTTTTGATTCCCTAAAAAATAGAGTCTTGTCAATTTTCCCTCTTGAGAATTTATTCTCAATAAGGAAGACAAACAAAGTTTCATACCAAGCCCTAGGGGCTTGTTTCAATCCATATAGAGCTTTCTTAAGCCTATATACATAATTGAGATAAAAAGAATCTACAAAACCTGAAGGTTGATCAACATAAACTTCCTCTTTTAAGTCACCATTCAGAAATGTTGACCTTACATCCATTTGATATACTTTGAACCCTTGATAGGCTGTATAAGATAAGAACAGTCTTATAACTTCCTGCCTTGCCACTGGGGCACATGTCTGATCAAAGTCTATCCCTTCTTCCTATCTATAACCCTTTGCTACCAGTCTGGCTTTGTTCTTGATTATAGTTTCATTTTCATCTAACTTGTTCCTCTAGATCCACTTAGTTCCTATGATATTGTGGTTCTTTGGTTTAGGAACCAACTCCCAAACTTTACATCTTCTGAATTGATTCAACTCTTCCTGCATGACCTCAATCCAATTTGTGTCTTGTATAGCCTCTTCATACTTCTTAGGTTCCATCTTGGACAGGAAGCTTGAACATAGTACTGTGTTCATGCTCTTGCTTCTGATCAAAACTCCATGTCTTGCATCACCAATGATTTGGTGTGCAGGATGATCCTTCAAATATCTTCTTGCTGGAGGAAATCTGTCCACCTCTTTGTCTTCTTCATTGTCCTCATCTAGATGTACTTCATTGTCTTCATCTAGATGTACTTCATTGTCTTCATCTCCATCCAGTGAGACTTGTACTCCCCCTGGACAACATCCATCATTTTCTTCATCCTGTCTTGCAGGTTGGTCTTCACTAATTGTTAGCTTGTCCATCTTTTCCTTCAAACTTGTAGGACTAACAGAAGTGCTAGACAGCTCACAGTTAATTAGCTTTGACTCATCAAAGACTACATGGACGGATTCTTCCACAACTTGTGTAGTCAAGTTGTAGATCCTGTAAGCTCTACTGTTATTGCTGTACCCAACAAATATCCCTTCTACGGATTTGGCAGCAAACTTAGTTTGATAGTGCTTGCCATTATGTAGAACATAACATCTGCTACCAAAGATTCTAAAGTAGGATATGTTTGGTTTTCTACTTTTCATAATCTCATAGGGTATCTTCTTGTGTCTTTTATTGATGGATGCTCTATTGAGAACATGACATGTATTATTTAATGCCTCAGCCCAGAAATATTCTGGGAGAGAAGTGTCACTTAGTAGTATTCTACTTGCCTCAATAAGAGTCCTATTCTTTCTTTCAGCAACCCCATTTTGCTGGGGAGTTATAGGTGAGGAGAACTCCTGATAAATCCCAAGTTCTTCACAGAACTTTGTCATGCATTCAGACTGAAATTCAGTCCCATGGTAACTTTTGATTTTGACCACTGAATTGTTAAGTTCATTCTGAATTTGTCTAACAAAATTCTGGAAGACAGTTGGGGTTTCAGATTTCTGCCTCAAGAAGAAAACCCATGTAAATCTAGAATAGTCATCCACAATTACAAATGTGTTAGCTTTCCTACCTAGACTATGAACTGGCATAGGACCAAATAAATCCATATGCAGGAGATAAAGACATCTCACAGAGTCTTTGGTGACATGTCCATGGAAAGAGGTCCTTGTCTGTTTGCCCTTTTGGCAAACTGAATATACACCCTCTTTAATGCACTTGACCTGATGACCATTCCTCACTAACTCCATACTAAAGAGTTGGCCTATTGACTTGTAGTTCAGGTGAGCTAGCCTCTCGTGTCATTGGACACAATGAGATGCTTTCTCATCTGCAACTAGACAAATAGGAAAGATCTTATTCTCACAATCAAAGTAAAGACAGTAGACATTTCCTTTCCTAGTACCTGTCAGAATGATCTCTTGATCACTTGACCTTCTTATTTGGCACACACTCTTGAGGAAAGAAGTGTCATAACCAAGATCACTTAGGTTGCTTATGCTAATTAGGTTATGTTTTAGACCTTTCACATAAGTCACTTGGGTGATAGTAATAGAGTTATTAGAAATGTTACCAAACCCTTTGATGACTCCCTTTTCAGATCCACCAAAGATCACTTTGGTTCCATTTTCTATAGGAGAGTAATCCTTCAACATCCTTCTTGTTCCAGTCATGTGCCTGGAACATCCACTGTCCAAGTACCATATAGGGGTATGATTACTTGGACTCACCTGCATCAAATAAAATTACTTATCCTTAGAACCCCAATTGTTATTGGGTCCTAGGTCCAGGTCAGCTTGATATTTGACATGCTTACCTGCAGCCTTTCTGACAGGTAAGCTGACCTTATGTTGAATACTAGCATTGAACCAACAATCAATGGCAAAGTGGTCCACCTTCACACAATACCAACACTCAAATCTGTTGTACTTTTTCTTAAGTACAAGCTTAACAATATTGCTGTCAGCAATCCTTTTCAGTGCAGGTGCTGGAGCAGCAAACACTAAGGATTCCTTAAGAACCTGATGGGTTTGCTCATGGGGTGCCCTATTAGCATTTGCACCCTTGTCATTCAGATCACCATACTTACAGTGACCATGAGTGATGTCATGATCATACCTGTGAGTAGGCTGCATCACTTTTCTAAAAGAAATAAGGGGTTTCATAGCTAGTGGTTGAACTGGGGCTTTTTCTTTTCTTTGAGAATTGGCTGCCCTTGTTCTTCCCTTGAAGCCTAATCCTGTCTTACCCTTTTGGGAGATGAAGTTGTCTATTAAGGGTAAGACTGACTTTGGCTTAGAGAATTTACCCACAAGATCTTTTTCTTTCTGAAGTCTTACTTTCAGATTCTTGATGTGATTATTTTTGAAATTGATTGTACCCATATGAATAACAGTTATGTTTTTCAGTTTACCTCTTTCAATTTCAAATCCAACATCGTTGCTGAATCTGACTCAACCAGTTTGAGAGATTCAATTTCCTCAGCCTGCTTCTTGACATGGAATTTGCTTCTCTTAAGAGCTTACAACAGACCACCATACTCATCAATTAATTGATGAACATCCCCTTCAGACTCAGAACCATCCACATCTCTTGATGCAGATGCTTCTGATTCAGATCCAGTATAATAATCAGAAACTAAGGATGGATTGTATACCTTACTGGGACCAGACTGATCCTGACACTGATCATCCTCAGATAGAGCCATCAACCCTCTGCAATAATGATCTTCACTTCTATTTATGGAATCCAGCATTTGCAAGAATTCTATTTCCACAGAATCCTCTTCTGTAGTGAACAATCCTATATAGGCTTCTGCTTCATCCTCTTCTCCTGATTCTGATGATGAAGAGTAAGTCCAACTCTTCTTTTTCTGGGCAACAAGGGACCTCTCCTTCTTTCCCTTATTTTGATGTTTTTTCTTGTCCTTAGACTTCTTTCTCTTGTCAGGACAATCAACTATAACATGTCCAGGCCTGTTGCAGCAATAACAAACAATTTTAGAAGTAGTTTGTTTACTAGGATTAGAGCCATACCTGTCATCCTTGGAAGGTTTCTTCTTATAATAGTCATCTTTGGAAAAGGATGTAGATGGCTTTGTTCTCCATTTCTTCTTCTTCATGAACCTCTGAAACTGCCTTGTAAAGGCAGCAAAATCTTCATCAGAGTTGTGGCTATCTGAAGTGTTGATGTCAGGATTTTCTGATTCAGCCTCATCAATTCTCCTGGGTGAAGAAGGAGACTTTCTCCTACCATTTCTTGTAGCTTCAGCCTTGAAGGCTACTGATTTTTCTTTATATTCAGACCTATTTCTTTGCTCCTCCTCCTTTCTGGCAGTGAGCTGCATCTCATAAGATAACAGTTTTCCAAACAAGGTTGGTGGAGGTGTATCAGCAAGCCTGACCACCTCTCTGATGACACATATTTTTGTATCTCAGTTCTTGGTTAGTGCCTTGAGAAACTTGTCATTCAATTCATATGTGCTAAAGACTTTTCCATAGGTCATTAGCTCATTTACAATTCTAAAGAATTTCTTGTAACATTCAGCTATGCTGTCAGTCTTGGCTTGTTTAAAGCTCTCATATTCTTGATTTAACATGAACTTTCTATTCCCTCTTACTTCTTCAGTTCCCTCCATGTAGACAATCAAAGTGTCCCACATCTCCTTGGAGGTTTTGCAATGTACCAGATTCTGGAATGTAGAATCATCTATAACACTCACGATTATATTTTGTGCTCTCTTGTCTAAGGTTGCTTGGATGATCTCTTCCTTAGTCATTTCAGAATAGCTCTTTGGAGTTTTGAGATTTGCATCAAGAACTGATATGCTCATTGGAATGAAAGGTCCTTCTAGAACCGTGATGTAAATTCTTGGATCAGATGCCTCTATGAACAATCTGACCCTCTCTTTCCATATGCCAAAGTTTTCTTTCCTATAGATAGGAAGTTTCATGGATCCAAGTTCCTTCTGATTCTCACTTGAACCCATTCTGGTTAACAGTTAATTGCCTTAGAGATCTACACAGACTGTTAGGTCTATATTTGAGTGAACCTCCCTCTGATACCACTTGAAAGATTTGGTTTAAAGAGCCTAAACACCTAGAGGGGGGAGGTGTATAGGTTCTAATCCTTTTTAACAACTTAGGCAATTAACAAAGTTATACACAACACAATTATCACCGCACAAAGAATAACTGTTGGAACACCCTATTACTATTTGGACCAGGATGACTATACTTCTATAGGGATTTTGGTTTGTGACCTCCTTGTTGTTATAAAGGTCACATAGGCTAGGTAGAATAATCTTCAGCTCGACGTAGAGTCGATCTCAGCTCGACGTAGAGTCGATCTCAGCTCGACGCTGAGTCGATCTCAGCTCGACGCTGAGTCGATCTCAGCTCGACGCAGAGTCGACCTCAGCTCGACGTTGAGTCGACCTCCGCTCGACGTTCCGTCGAACCCAGTTCTACTTACAGAAAACACTCTCTGGCCGACGTGTGTCGTGCTCAGATCGACGTTTTATTGTGAGCTCGACGCTTTTCAGTCCTCCGTCAGTTTTTGAATAGGAATTCAAATTCCTTCTGTCAGACAATTAATGCTGAAGATTTATTGGCCGTTACAGCATATCTGGTGCATGGCTCAAGGAATTTTCTAAGGAATGTCTGCCTGTCATTTCCTTTGAGGCATGGACATTTAAGGAAAGTAATTAATGCTGACTTCCAACGGCTATCAAAGAAAAGGAAGAAGAAGACTCAGATATATAATTCATTCTTTCAATTCTTCAGAATATACAGAGAATATACAAAACAAAAAGAGAACAACAATACAGGACTTCAGCTTCTTTCTCTGTGTGATATTGTTTTGAAAGACTCACTCACAGGAATTCTGATTGCTTCAGACACAACCATCCAACCTTCTTGGATCATCTCTTGCTGGAGCAAATCAGATCTTTGAAGACCTGTCACCCTTGTGCAGAGCTCTCCTTCCTGAACTTCTTCTTGATCTCAGGGGGAGCTTTGACAACAACTTCAGATCCACCTTTGCTTCTCTCTACTTGTTGATAGAGAAAACAACATCATTCTTTTTCTTTTTCTTTCTGTACAGGGTTTTAACTCCCTTCAAAAGTTACTTTTGATTTTGCTGAAACCTGGTCAAAATCAGCTTCTTTGGTTTGTGAGAACCTGGTCAAAAACTCTCTGGTGCTCAAGACACCTGATCAACTCATCTTGAAGTGGATTCCTATCAAGGGTGATAGAAGAGTGGATGTACCCAGATTTGGGGAACCACTATAGCTCCTTGTGTCGTCTGGATTGCTTGTCTCTTTGTGTTTTGCTTTGTGCTGTGAATTTCTTTTTACTCTGATTATTTGCTATAGCACCTTACACTAAGTAAAGTAAAATTTTCTCTGCACACAAGTTTTATTTGCAAAATTATTTTAAATAACTCTATTCACCCCCCTCTAGAGTTAGGATTGATCTTATCCTGCGCTTTCAATTGGTATCAGAGGCAGGTTGATCATTCATACAGGCTAACACCTGGATCAAAAGATCCCTGATAAGATCATTTCTCTCAAAGGGTTATTTTCCTTAGTTTTTCTTATCTTTAAAACTCATGGCACAAAACAAGGACTTTGCTAGTACCAGACCTCCTATGTGCAATCTATCTAAGTTTGCACTATGGAAGGCAAGGATTAGACTTTACATGAACTCTTTTGATGAAGACATTTTTAATTCTGTGTTGACAGATTGTCCAAGACCTCCCACAGGAACAAGTACATCAGCTGTTCCTCCTCCTTCAGGAACTGATGCTGACATAAAGAAGTGGAAGGCAGCAGATGCTAAAGCCATGAACATTTTGGCTCAAACCATGTCAGATGACATTTTCCAGAAAGTAGCTGATTGCAATACTGCTAAAGAAATCTGGGAAAAACTTTCAGAAATTGTATCAGGTTCTGCAGATGAAAGAAAGGATAGGAGATCCTACCTCATCACCCAGTATGAGAACTTCAAAAAGGCAGAGTCTGAGTCAGTTGCTGACATGTACAACAGACTGAGTCTGATCATAAGTGAGCTTAGATCACTAGAGAAGGACATATCTCTCACTGAGATAAATGACAAGATACTGACTTGTTTCCCTAGCTCTTGGGACTCAAGAATCTGGTCAATTAAAGATGGAAGAAATGTCTGTGAGTTATCCACAGAAGCTCTTCTAGGAAAGCTCAAGAGCTATGAGCAATTTATTAAGAAGAGAGAAGAAGAGCAGAAGACATCCACACCAACAGAGAAGGCTGAGAAAACTATTGCCTTCAAAGCACAGGAAGAAGAACCTAAAGAAAAGGTGTTGGGAAATGAAGAGCTTATGAGCCTACTGGTCAAAAGGTTCAATAAGCTAAATAAAAGGAACTTCAGAAGATGGTCATCCAAAGACAAAGACAAGCCAAGATATGACAGATCTAATAATAAAGATATTATCTGCTTTGGCTGCAGGAAACCAGGACACATTTTCCCCAACTGTCCAGAAAATCAAGACAAGGACAGAAGGGACAAGAAGGAAAGAAAGGATAAAAGGAAGGACAAGGAGTCAAGGAAATACCATGACAAGCCTTCCCCCAGCAACAGCAAGCACACCAGAAAAGGATTTGTGGCTGAATCCTGGAGTGACTCTGATGAGTCTGATTCATCATCCAGCTCCAGTGATGATGAGGATGATACAGAAGAAAAGGGATTCTGCATGATGGCCATCAGTGCATCTCAAAAGAACACTGATTCAGAGCCTGATGCTGACTACCCATCTGATCAGGAACTTACTGAGGATCAGGTAATAGATTCATTTGACTTTACTTCTGATGATTTCAAATCTGAGTTTAAATCTATGTGCATTGACTTGATTGAGTCTCAAAAGTTGATTAAAACTCTAAGTGAACAATTAATTGAATGCAAATCCATTAACTCAGATAATCTTAGACTCTTAGAAGAGTTGAAGCAGTGTGGGGAGGAGATAGCTTCACTGAAAAGTGAGCTATCTAAGGCCAGACAATTTGAAGAAACCCTTAATGGGAGAAGTATCAAATTGATGGACATCACAAGTACAGTGAACTCAAGATTGAATGGTTCACTGGGCTTGGGTGCTTCATCCAGCCAACCCATAGTGCTGACAACTCCAATCAAATTTACCAGTGAAAAAGGTAAAGGAGTCTTGATAGTGGCTAGGAAGAATGCTGACTTAACCCAGGAAACTGGACAAGAAACGTCGAACGAAGCTCGACGGACGTCGACCAGAGCTCGACGTAATCGCAAGAAAACGTCGAACTCAGGTCGACGTCTTCTACCCTCTGAACAAAGCAAGCCTTCGCCGTCGAATGGAGCTCGACGCACTCACCAGAGTCCGTCGACCGAAGCTCGACGTGCGTCGAGCCAAGCTCAGAGCAAAAATCAGTTCTCAGGGGTTAACTCAAGATTTAATTCCAGCTCCACATCTCATCACTTTAACCCTTATGCTGAATGGATAATACCTCCTAGGAGATATCATCCTGTAGGCTATAAGAGTCAACCTGAGATGTCTTTTATTTCAGAATTTAAAGGATATCAAGAAAGGCCCAAGGTAAACTGGGTCAAAAACAAATGATTTGTTATATGTGCAGGTAAAGACCTATCCAAGTGAGAACCAGCAGTGGTACTTGGATAGTGGGTGCTCAAAGCACATGACTGGCAACAAGGAGAACCTTGTGTCCTTCAAAGCCAAACATGGACCCAAAGTAATATTTGGAGATTCAAACTTTGGACAAACAAAAGGCTATGACCAAGTCAAGATAGGGTCAATCACATTTAAGAAAGTGGCCTATGTGGAAGGACTAAAGCACAACTTAATCAGCATCAGCCAGCTATGTGATGCTGGTTATCAGGTTTGGTTTACCAACTCAGCATGCAATATTGCATTAAATAACAACATTGTTTTAATTGGTAATAGACAAGATAACATATATCTAGTTGATTTCAATTCATCTAAAGTAGATATTTGCTTATTTAACTCCCTTAGCAAACCAAATGAACTTTGGCATAAAAGACTAGGACATGTGAACCTTAGAACCATTGCTAAGTTATCCCAAGACAACCTTGTTAGAGGACTACCTTCTGGTCCCTACAAGAAGGAAGGACTTTGCAAGGCCTGTCAGTTAGGCAAACAAACAAAAAACAGTTTCAAGTCACTTAATAAGAGTGACTCACCTAGAATCTTGTACTTATTGCACATGGACCTTTTTGGACCAATTAATGTACAAAGCCTAGGAGGAAAATCTTATGCTTTAGTAGTTGTAGATGACTTCTCAAGATTCATTTGGGTGTTCTTTCTGAGGAAGAAGTCTGATAACTTCAAGATTTTGACAGATTTTCTCAAAGGCATACAGATTGAGTTCAATACTCATATTGCCCTGATCAGAAGTGATCATGGGACAGAGTTTGATTCTCTTCTCATGCTAGAGTTCTGTCAGAAGGAAGGTATCAGACACACCTTCTCAGCTCCAAGAACTCCTCAACAAAATGGGGTAGTTGAAAGGAAAAACAGAACCCTTATTGAATCTGCCACAACATTGTTGACAGATGCTCACCTTCCTCTAACCTTTTGGGCAGAGGCAGTGAACACCTCCAACTATGTTTTGAATAGAAGCCTGATACATAAACTAAAGGGTAAGACTCCCTATGAGTTACTCAAAGGGAAGAAACCTAAAGTGAATTATTTCAAAATTTTTGGTTGCATTTGCTTCATTCACAATAATGACAAGAAATACCTAGCTAAATTTGAAGCCAAAGCTGATGAAGGAGTGTTTCTGGGATACTCCATGACTAGCAAGGCTTATAGGGTTTTTAACAAGTGCTCAAATAAAATTGAAGAATCCATGCATGTTACATTTGATGAAACTAACATGTCTTATAAGGAGAAGGAGACTTCTACCATAAGCAATTTGCAGGAACATTCAATTTCAGAAAATCTGAAGCAGCTTACCATCACAGACAAAGGGTCATCACCTTCACCAATTCAGCAAGACACTGAACTCAGTGACAATGAAGAGGAATTTAAGGTTTTGGAAAGTTCAAAAGGCCAACAAATTGAAGAACCAGTTGTTGTTCCACAAGAGGAAACAACAACACAGGTTGGTGCATCATCAACACCCCTTGTTGATCTTGCAATAACAAGAGATCACCCAATCTCACAAGTAATTGGAGATATCTCAGTGGGTGTGCAAACAAGGAATCAAGTTAATCAAAATATTATGCACACCTGCTTTCTTTCTCAAATTGAGCCTCAAACCATACAAGATGCAGAGCAAGATCCAAACTGGATCATTGCAATGCAGGAAGAGTTGAATCAATTTGAAAGGAATAAAGTTTGGGAATTAGTACCAAGACCAAGGAACCAGCAAATTGTTGGAACCAAATGGGTATTCAGAAACAAGTTGGATGATCAAGGAATAATTGTGAGAAACAAGGCAAGACTTGTTGCAGAAGGATATTGCCAAGAAGAAGGAATTGATTATGACCAAACCTTTGCACCAGTTGCAAGGTTGGAGGCCATAAGAATCTTCCTTGCATATGCAGCTCACAAGAGATTCAAGGTATATCAGATGGATGTCAAGAGTGCTTTTCTCAATGGAGACATCAAGGAAGAAGTCTATGTAAAGCAACCTCCAGGTTTTATCTCTCCAACCTTTCCTGATCATGTTTTTAAACTGCATAAAGCTTTATATGGTCTCAAACAAGCTCCTAGAGCATGGTATGAGACCTTAGCTTGTTTTTTGTTGGAAAATGATTTTAAAAGGGGTAGAGTAGACCAAACTCTTTTTGTTAGAACCCATAGGTCCCATACCCTACTAGTACAAGTTTATGTAGACAACATCATATTTGGGTCTACTGATTCAAACTTATGCAAAAAGTTCTCACAACTTATGCACTCAAAGTTTGAAATGAGTAGCATGGGTGAGCTTGCTTTCTTTCTTGGATTGCAAGTTAAACAACATGAGGATGACATTTTCATTTCTCAAACCAAGTATGCTAGAGAATTGGTTAAGAAATTTGGAATGTCTGAAGCATCCTCTATGAAAACACCTATGCCTACAAATGCTGTTTTAGATGCTGATGAATCTGGAAAACAGTTGATCAGACAAGCTATAGAGCAATCATTGGCTCATTACTTTATCTAACAGCTACTAGACCAGATATAATGTTTGCCACATGCATTTGTGCTAGATTCCAAGTAAGCCCTAGAGAGTCCCACCTCACATTAGTTAAGAGGATTCTTAGGTATGTAAAAGGTTGTCCTAATCTAGGTCTCTGGTATCCACATGACTCAGGATTTGATCTAACTGGATTTTCAGATTCTGATTATGCTGGATGTAGAGTAGACAGGAAAAGCACCAGTGGAACTTGTCAATTCCTTGGTGATAGACTTGTCTCCTGGTTCTGTAAGAAACAAACCTCTGTGTCCACATCAACTGCTGAAGCTGAATACATGGCTGCAGGCAGTTGTTGCTCACAGATTTTGTGGATTCAAAACCAGCTCCTAGACTATGGGTACAACTTAGAGATGTTTAAAATCTTTTGTGATAATACCAGTGCAATATCTATTGCTCAAAATCCAGTTCTCCATAGTAGGACCAAGCACATAGAGATCAGACATCACTTCTTAAGGGATAATGTAGAAAAGAAGAAAATTGCACTAGAATACATTTCCACTGAACTACAGAGAGGAGATATCTTCACCAAGCCCTTGGATGAAAAGAAGCACCTCTTTTTCCTCAATCAGTTGGGAATGCTAGATGGAGACAGCATAAATTAAAACTCCAAGATTTTGAAACCCATAATTAACAGGAATAGGAAAAATTTCATTTTAAAATTCCTCTGTCTGAGTGGTTTCTCTGAGCTCTGAACTAAGCTCGACGCTGCGTCGAACGGAGATCGACGGTCCGTCGCCCTCAAAAGCGTCGAACGTCGAACTCAGCTTCTAGCGTCGAACTGAGTTCACAGCTCCCTGGCTTCTTGAGTTTCTCTCTCCCCGGTCGACGTCTTCGTTCAACGTCGACCTGAGCTCAACGTATAGCTTCAGCCAAAGCGTCGAACGTCGACCTAAGCTGGACGCTGTTGAGTCGTTTCAGTTCTCCTAGAGCCTTAGAGCGTCGAACTGAGCTCGACGTTCTTTCCTTTTCTGCGTCGAACCCTGTATAAAATCATTTTCTCATCGTCGTTCGCAGTTGCGCTTTCATATCTTTCTGCTCAAGCTTTCTCCCTCCAAATTCCTTACTCTTGATCTTGGAAGGTATTCTTTTTGCAGGAAAATGGCGATCACAGCAGGAGCTCTGGCGGCCATGAAGTTCGATTCTGGATTTGATATCGACTTCGATTCTTTTGATGGATCTCCACAATACTTTTTGGATATTCTGGACCTCTTCAAGGAGCAGCAACTGGTTAACTTTATGTCAACCAGGATCCCTCTCCCAGAGTCAGAAATCAAAGAGTGGAGTCTTACAGCAGTTATTTCAGATAACAATACATTGACTGGGAAAGTTTCAGGAAATGAGGTAGTCATCTCACCTCAAATAATTTCAGAAGTTTTCAACTTTGCTGCTGGAGATGATGGCATAGAACTATCTGTGGAAGAGTATGCCTTGATGCTAGACAGGATGGGGCATGCTGCTGGTAACCCCTCTAAACTCCTCAAAGTTAACCTAGCTATTGAATATAGGTTATTAGCAGACATTACAGGAAAAGTGATCTGTGCAAAGAGGACTGCACATGATGCAATCACTAGGCATCAGTTCTGCCTTATGGCTGCACTTATAGATAAGAAACATCCCAACTGGGGATTAATTGTGTTTGAATTGATTAAGAAAAAATTGGATAAAAACTCTGTCCACTTTGGAAGAGTTCTTGGGTTGATTCTCAACCATTGCTGCCCCCAACTGCTTGTGTCCTCCAAGAAGCACATCAATGCTTCCAAGAGGCTCACATGTGCCCTAATTGGCAAGTGGGACAGAAGAATTGTGAATCCCAGGGCAGCAGCAGCAATGAAGTCCTCTGCAGACACCAGGACTATAGAGGTCACTTCCCCTCAGTCCACTGGTCCAGAAGCTGGGACTGTGCCATCTGACTCTCTCACCCTCTCATCCTCTTTCATCCCCTCAACCACAGTTCTCTCATCCTCTCAACCTCTACCTTCCTCCATCTCTACCATTGCCTCCTCCCTTCCACCTCTCACTACTTTCCTTCCCATAAGCTTGGATTCCTCCCCTCATGAGGATCTCTTCTCTTTTGACATGCATGAAGACTCCTTCATGGATGCCTCTACCTCCTCTCCTCATGAATTCCCCCATTCATCTACTTTTTCAGAGCTACTCTTTTCCTCCATCCATGAGCCAGTTACACCTCCACTGTCTGCACCACCCTCAACATCTTCCCCTTTTACAGTCTCTGCTACTCCATCTACCTCTACTCAAGTTCCCCTTGAGCAAGTAGCTCTCCTGCCCCTAGCCAATCAAATTTTTGACCTTCTGTCCCCTAGGCTCTCCTCCCTCCTGGATGCCAAGCTGGCTCCTCTAATTCTTTCCCTGAGCACTCTTTCTGCCTCTATCTCCTCCCTCTCCTCTCAGTTGGCATGCCCTTCTTCTGGGGGCCTAGAGTCAGCTGCCACTGATTCTAGGCAGGGGGAGATGTCAGCAGAAGAAGAGCTGCCTCCTTCTTCAGTTCAGTTTGTTCAGACATGTTCAGAGACAGTATCAGTTGCAGAAGTTCAGATAGTATCTGAGGCTCCTCCTCCAGCTTCTGTTCAGAGCTTCCCCCCTCCAGCTCAGATTCAAGAAGATCTGTCCAGGGCTATTGCCCCTTTTCTGAAGATCCCTGATGTAGCAGTGGTAGCAGTGGCTCCTGCTAATAATGAAATTGAAATATTAGCAGCTGTTGAAACCTCAGGTGAAGAAATTGAGACACCTGATGCAGTTGAGACCCATGTCTCTCAAGCCCCTCAGGAACCAGCCTCTTTAGTCTCTATGGCTCCTGAGGCTGTGCCCTCTCCTGCAGTGGTAGACTCCTCCCCACTGACAGCAGTTCTTCCTTCAGTTTCCTCCTCAGCAGCTCCAGATTCCATCAGTTTTCCTATCTCTAAAAGGAAGTACATAGATCCATATGAAGAATCTCAAAGTTCTGAAGATGAGTTTGCTACAGATTCTGATGACTCCTCTGCAACTATTGCAAGGAAGAGGAAAGCTAGATCAAAAGCCTTGAAAAGAGTCCCAATTGCCAGAGCTACAGACCATGACATTCCCTACTATATCAAATACAATTGTGAAATCACAGAGCCATGGATGCAGTACTCCCAAAATCAGAGAAAAGCAATGAAGAAGAAAAGAAAGTTTAATGAAGGACCATCCAAACCTGTCCATCAGCCTCCACCTCCACCTCCTCCAGATGCAGGTGCAGGTGCTAGTCTTTCTTCAAATCCAGCCCCTTCAGCTCTACATGGAAAAACATATCAAGCAAGAAGATATCAAGGAGACAGTCAGCAAAGGGGAGGTCAGCAAAGAGGAAACTACAAAGGCAGGCAGTCTAGAGGAAGATCAGGTTCTCAACCTTATCAAAGGGGAGGAGCCTTTGATCCAACCTCTGGCCCCTATCCCTATAGACCTAGAGCTGACCTCACCCCATCTACCTCTCAAGAACTCTCCTCTAACAGATTTGAACCAGCTGTACCCTTTGAAGATCCTACCAAAACTCCTGCCTACTGGAAAGCTAGAATGAAAGAAATGGCTGCTTTAAATGAGATTAATAAAGCTAGAGAAAAAGGTCTGGACACCTCTCATATCAGTACAATGTCAGACCAAAGAAAAGAGGAATTGGAGAAATATAAGTCTAAGAAATTCTTTGATTCAGACAGATATATGCAACTCCATCCTGCAGCTGTACCACCCAGTGCAAGAGATCAAAAGTCTTTAGGTGCAGCTGATGATTACAGATCTAAAAAGGAAGCTTCAAATCCAAACAGAGAAATCATCTTCAAAAAGAGTGATCAAGACAAAGCCTCAAAGGGAAAGTAAAGTAAGATGCTTTAATTCTTTCTATATATGCTGGACTCAGGACATTTGAACATCTGTGCTGCTATATAATGTTATATATGCTGCTTTTTATTCTGTCATGTCTGGTTGTATTGTAATGTATTGTATCTGCTTTATCTTTCTTTGAATCCCTAAATTCATGTAAATAGTAATCCTAATCCAAATAGAGGGAGATTGTTGGAACACCCTATTACTATTTGGACCAGGATGACTATACTTCTATAGGGATTTTGGTTTGTGACCTCCTTGTTGTTATAAAGGTCACATAGGCTAGGTAGAATAATCTTCAGCTCGACGTAGAGTCGATCTCAGCTCGACGCTGAGTCGATCTCAGCTCGACGCTGAGTCGATCTCAGCTCGACGCAGAGTCGACCTCAGCTCGACGTTGAGTCGACCTCCGCTCGACGTTCCGTCGAACCCAGTTCTACTTACAGAAAACACTCTCTGGCCGACGTGTGTCGTGCTCAGATCGACGTTTTATTGTGAGCTCGACGCTTTTCAGTCCTCCGTCAGTTTTTGAATAGGAATTCAAATTCCTTCTGTCAGACAATTAATGCTGAAGATTTATTGGCCGTTACAGCATATCTGGTGCATGGCTCAAGGAATTTTCTAAGGAATGTCTGCCTGTCATTTCCTTTGAGGCATGGACATTTAAGGAAAGCAATTAATGCTGACTTCCAACGGCTATCAAAGAAAAGGAAGAAGAAGACTCAGATATATAATTCATTCTTTCAATTCTTCAGAATATACAGAGAATATACAGAACAAAAAGAGAGCAACAATACAGGACTTCAGCTTCTTTCTCTGTGTGATATTGTTTTGAAAGACTCACTCACAGGAATTCTGATTGCTTCAGACACAACCATCCAACCTTCTTGGATCATCTCTTGCTGGAGCAAATCAGATCTTTGAAGACCTGTCACCCTTGTGCAGAGCTCTCCTTCCTGAACTTCTTCTTGATCTCAGGGGGAGCTTTGACAACAACTTCAGATCCACCTTTGCTTCTCTCTACTTGTTGATAGAGAAGACAACATCATTCTTTTTCTTTTTCTTTCTGTACAGGGTTTTAACTCCCTTCAAAAGTTACTTTTGGTTTTGCTGAAACCTGGTCAAAATCAGCTTCTTTGGTTTGTGAGAACCTGGTCAAAAACTCTCTGGTGCTCAAGACACCTGATCAACTCATCTTGAAGTGGATTCCTATCAAGGGTGATAGAAGAGTGGATGTACCCAGATTTGGGGAACCACTATAGCTCCTTGTGTCGTCTGGATTGCTTGTCTCTTTGTGTTTTGCTTTGTGCTGTGAATTTCTTTTTACTCTGATTATTTGCTATAGCACCTTACACTAAGTAAAGTAAAATTTTCTCTGCACACAAGTTTTATTTGCAAAATTATTTTAAATAACTCTATTCACCCCCCTCTAGAGTTAGGATTGATCTTATCCTGCACTTTCAATAACAATCACAGAAAATTCACAGCACTGACACAATGGTTTATAGTGGTTCCCCAATTTGTGGGTACGTCCACTCGTCCCCTTCACCTATCCAGTAGAGAGCTGGATTCGACCAAACTTCCTTCCACTATCTCAGATCCACAGATCTTACAACTCAGAACCCAACTGGTTCTTACAGCTCAGACTTCTTCAAGTCCTACAACTCAGAATCTTCCCAAGACTCCTACCTTAGGCAACAACCCTACCTCAGCCTTAACCACCAGGCCTACAACTCAGATCAACAAGATCCTATCTCAGGCACTCAGCCCTACCTCAGCCTTAATCACCAGGCCTACAACTCAGGCTTCTTCAAGTCCTACCTCAAACACTCAGCCTTTATAAATTTAGGCTTACAACTCAGATCTATAAAAGATCTTACAAGGAAATTAATTGTTTAAAACAATAAAATCTTCACCCTGATAGAAAGAGAATAGGGTGAAAGTTTCTTGATCAGTTTTTGATTGAACTGATTACTTTAGATCCAACCTGTCTTAGCTTCTTCAAAACTTCTTGAATTTGTACCAAGTAAGGTTGATCTTCAATTGGAGTTGGAGTTGATCTTCATTCCAGCTTTCTTCTTAAATTCAGAATCAGATCTGAATTTTTCTTGCAGACTCTTCAGGATCTCTCTTCTTCTGGGTTTGTCTCTTGTTCCCCCTCTCTTGTTCATTCCCTCTGATTGTGATAGAATATGTCTATATATATAATCCATCCAAGGTTACCGGCTGATCCGGTTTATAACGGCATTCTGACAGCTCTGACAGATGTGTCACCTTTGTTACTTATGACATCTGTCAGGTCTTCAGTCTTGACAACTGACTCCTCCTTGAACTTCTATCATAGCAGAGAACTGTCAGCATAACACTTCAGATGTGTCGACACAAATAGATCATGTGTTGACACAAGTCTTGATGATGTCGACACAACTCCCAATGTGTCGACACAGTCATTCTTTATCTCTTCGACACAGCGTCTGTTGGATGTGTCGACACAAGTCCTGTGTGTCGACATAACTGTTTCTGGTCTCGACATAGCTGGTGTTGACAGATTTCTTTGAGTATGTGTCGACACAAGTCCTGTGTGTCGACACAAGCCTTCCGGTCTCAGTATAACTGTTGTTGACAGATTTCTTTGAGTGCGTCGACACAAGTCCTGTGTGTCGACACAAGCCTTCCAGTTTCAGTATAGCTGTTGTTGACAGATTTCTTTGAGTGTGTGTCGACATAAGTCATGTGTGTCGACACAGCTACTTTTGGTCTTCAACATAGCTGGTGTTGAGTGTGTGTCGACACAAGTCCTAGGTGTCGACACAACTGCTGCTGACACAAGTCCTGTGTGTCGACACAAGTCCTGTGTGTCGACACAAGTCCTGTGTGTCGACACAAGTCCTGTGTGTCGACACAAGTCCTGTGTGTCGACACAATCTTGCTTCTGGTGTCGACACATTTCTCTCACAAGTGTCGACACTTGTACTTAGAAAATTTTCCTGCATTTCTTTAACCTGCACATTGAAACTCAACATTCCATCAAATACACATGGATGTATATCATTGAGTTAAGTGAGGCTTCTCCAAATCTGGTACACAGTTTCCGGTGTACCCAACACAAGATCGCAAATGTGATTATCCTAAAGGGTAGACATTTCCTTATCCATGGTCGTGCGCCACCACGGATGTTGGAGAGATTTCTGCAAAGAGTTAGGTGTAGAAATGGAATAAATAGTGCCGAATTTGAGAAGTGTCGGGGAGAGGCGATGCGAGGATACATAATTCGCCTAGGGATGATCCGTAGTGACTGATGCCCGATCTTCAGTACGCGAGGTATCACTTGTAGATGTTAACTGCTGGAGGGCCTCAGATCTAGGATAACGAGTGTATACACAAATAGGTTTGGGGGGTATTGGAGTCGGAGTTAAAAGGAGTGGCTGAAAAAAAATCTTTAGGATCGATGCTTTGATATCATTCAGAAATACGCAGCATTAGAGAGATAAATTTTTTTTTTATTTCTCAATCTTGGTGTATACATACATGTATTTGTATACTTATATTGAAAGAGAGAGAGAGAGGATAGACATCCCATTCTAAGATGTGAGATTAAAACTTAATGAGATAGTGGGCTTAAGATGAGCTTTATTCTAGGACTTTATACATGTTTTCTTCAACAATAATGAAAAGGTCCAAGGCTGAAAAATAAGTGATTGGGTTCTCTAGTTTACTTGAACCAGGGCCTCCATCTGGAGGCAAGTTCCTCACCTCACTGCTCTCCTCCAGTTTTGCCCATTTCGGGGTATGCCAACATGGAATGAATGCAGGTCACTAGTAAACTTGCATTGCTACATCTCTTGTTGTAGTTGTACTCCGATTTGGTTAAGAAACTATTATCGGCGCAATCAACTGCATCTTCTCCAATTCTGACATCCTTGTTATCTACTTTGATACTGAATCACATTTTCTTCGATGCAGAAAACTTTGTTTACAGAGGAGCTACATGATGCTCGATGCCATCCTGCTCACACTCTGTATCCACCAGTATCTCATCATGTTTCTAGAGTACTCCATCTCCACAACTCCCACTCCAAGAATCCCACTCCATGAGTCCACTAGTACTCAGACCCCACAACTCCAACATGTCACCGACTCCATTTGGATTTACTCTCCTTTGTGGGTGGATTTCTATTCTCCATTGAGGATCCAGAAATATGTGAGAGTGAATTGTTGGGAATTACACTCATATAGTGCCAAAATACTTATCTAATAATGCTACGTGAATGTGTTATGAAATCTAGTCTTCTCATGTCGTTTCTTCTAATTGGATGGGTGAAGATTATTCTGTCGGTCAGGATTGCCAAGATTTGTATAATGTAACTAGAAAATTGGAAAGTCTGGATGTCCTTGCTCAATCCAATAATCAGTCCAAGACAATAGATACGTCTTACATCATATTCCCTTATATATGCAGTACAAAATTAAAGACAATTTAAACTCTGTGGGTCAAGATTGCTGCAATTTTGCGCTGTCATTAAACAGTTTCTAGGCAGTGCACATGATGGTTAGATCACGATTACTAACAATGGATTGTGTAGTTCATTATTTAGGGATGAGTTTAACTTACTTTACCTGTTGTGGAGATACACCATGAGTTTACTCGTAGCATGTGGCACCAATAAATGCAAGTGACAGTTGGCACAATAATCTCTACTAACTTATTTTTCAGGGCTGCAAAGACAGGTTGCTTGTAAACAGACAATTAGAGTGGAAAAAATTCTGGTTCATTCTGTAACTGATCTCAATTTTGCTAGAAAAGTTCATATGATGGTGATATTATGATGTTTTTTAGATGTTCATACTCTCTATGGTGGTGTCCAGGACAAATCACGAAGTTACATCACATTAAGCTTGCATATTTCTAGAATAATATCACTCAGTAGAATTTCTTTGATAAATCTCGTCTTAGGTTGAAATATGATAATTGTAATATGTTTTTTGCTAATTTGAAAGATCTTGTAGTGTAGATAGCATTATTTGGATGTGTAATTGTCCGGGACTAAAAAAATTCCCTTTTGTCATACTTGCGATTTTTATTGTTAATATTACACTTTTCTCATGTATTATCTGTTATTACAGTGATGGGTTCCTTGGAACATTCACTGTCCAGTTTGACTGTCTATGGGTTTCTCAAGGCAGACGGGGAAAGTACCGGACAAATGAAGAGTATTTCCAATGTTTCAAATTCAGGGGCTGGTGGTGGATCTGGGGGTACAATTCTTCTGTTCTTGCACAATCTCATACTGTATAAAGGATCTGTCATTTCAACTCTCGGTGGTGTTGGTGGTACAAACTGTGGAGGTGGAGGTGGTGGCAGGATTCACTTCCATTGGTCCAACATTCCTACTGGGGATGAGTATTTTCCTATAGCCAGCATAGAGGGAGATATAACTACAAGGTCTGAAATAAATTAATTTTGTTACATCTCTTATGTTTTTTCAATTGATGGCATTGATGTAATGTTGTAAACAATCCGAATTTAATCTTTCAGTGTTTGTGACTCAAATACTTCAATTATACACAGTTACAGGAAACACCTTTTTTTGTTCAATCCTATTTAGTAAATGTTGATCATACATTAGAGGAACACAAGAATTATTTGAGTTCTTCACTTATGTAGATTACTTATAATTAATTATCAATTTTGATGTTTGTTTTATTCATCAATATTCTATATCATGGCTTTCTTAAATATATTGTTTAGTAATTGTTGATTATTGTATCTAATATTTACTTAGAATTTAAAAAATCCTTATTTAGACCAATCTTAGACATTAGTTTAAACTTTAAAGTACATTTCTCTATGTTTTCCGTAATTCAATTGTGCAATATCTTTAATGGTTATGGTGATTAGTTAGAGGTACTGTGTGTAACACCTCCATTCGTCATATGAAATATAACAGAGGATCCGACCGGGGCCCCACGCCATATTCCACAGACAGTCAGTGGGGTTACAAGTTGAATATCATAAGACCAAACGAATCCTTACTCAGAGCATTCTAGCGGAAGTTTCATGGGTTAAACTTAACTCAAGTATCAATAATGTCAACTATATTAAACCATAGGAATGTTATTACAAAATACAAAAAACATTACGGCCTTAAGGCCTTACAATTATTCTTCAACAAGGTGTCTTACAAATATCGACTCGCAGGCCGGCCACACATGAAAACAATAAAATTCTTCGCTTGGCCTTCGAGGGCCGGCATAGCTTCAAGGGCTGCAACCCGTTATTTTCCGCTCGTCTCTCCAGCACCTGCACAGGGATAATCCACCACAAGGATGACAAACAACGCAACGTTCAGCTTTAGCTGACCAATTTATAACGACCCTACCCCATACCCGGGGCAGCGGTATACCTTCCTTGCATGCATAACAACCATATATAGATATATCACAAGTAGGCACAACTCAAACACCATTTAATACATCACAAATGTCTGCATCAACTGCCAAACATTCTGTGCACTCAAGACACATTCTCGGTGTACTGAAAATACCTAGCCTCACCACCGTTCAGAGGTCTGAGACATAACGGTCAACTTTGAGCAATACAGTCTTTCCGGCATACAGTCTAAGACTCTCATTATGCGATCGACGAAGCCAATTACTTTAGGTCAACGAATCTGACTGTCATAACGCGGGTACAGTTCAGCCAGAGCCCGTTGCTCAAAACGTCATGTCATCGCCGAAAGTCGGTACCTTCATCGCTAATCTACATGACGTGGGTCCGCTTCCCCCTGCCCATAATTCAAACCATAACTAACGTTATGTTCAATGGCTCTCAAGGCCATCGAAGCTGGGCGCACAGGCTCACAGCTCACCTGCTAGCCACACGTCACAGCTTCCTCTCCGCGGATCTAGCGTCGACTCGTAATCCCGATCACAAGCACACCTTGGATCGCTTCTCCTCTTGGCCTCCTGGACTTTCTTCCTCTTCTTCCCTCAAGAACTTCGAGAACCAAGAGAGAGAGTGTGAGAGAGAAAAATGAGAATTTCATCTCATGTCCAACCCTTAAAAGAGAGCTACCGTCGCGCGGTATCGGCTACCGCCGCGCGGTATCGGCTACCGCCGCGCGGTATCGGCTACCGCCGCGCGGTATCGGCTACCGCCGCGCGGTATCGGCTACCGCCGCGTGGTATCAAAAGAGGTCGCCGCTTGGCCGACTGACATCGCTCTGTCGCCTAGAGTAGCCGCCACCTTAGTGCTACGTGGCAAGCTACCGCCGGTGTTAACTTCCTACCGTCGAGCGGTACCTTCCCGAGCCACAAGTCAATTTAATCAGCTATCGCCGCGCGTTAGCTCACTACCGCCCCGCGGTAGCCTTCTCAACGATTCGTTGCGTGCATTGAGTGCGTTGAGTGGTATCGCCACGCGTTACCTTCAAGGGCTAACGCTAGCGTTAACACTACCGCCATGCGTTAATTCTCAATCCTTCATTTTCATGATTTTTGGGGCATTACAATTCTCCCCTCCTTTAAGAAATTTCGTCTCAAAGTTTTATTCATTAAAAGGAAATCAGTACATACGCTTACAACATTACTTTAAAAACAACTCGGGAAACTCGTGTCGCATGATTTTTTCACGCTCCCATGTCAGTTTTTCACGGCCACAATTATCCCAATGGACTTTGACCATCCTGATTTCTTTATTACGTAGTTGTCTGATCTTCATATCCTCGATACAAATGGGTCTAACCTTCGTCGTTAGCCTACTATCGACCGGTACTTGACCATCCACAATCACTTGCGTAGGCGCTTGCACAGCCTTCCGCAACACCGATATCCGAAACACATTGTGCAAATCACTTAGCTCAATCGAAAGAGCCAATTGATAGGCAGCTTCTCCAATCCGCTCAACCACTTCAAACGGACCAAGACACCTCAGACTCAACTTTTTCAAGCGCCAAATCCTTGATACGCCGTTGAATGACTTCATCTTCCGGTATACCCAATCGCCAACCACAAATTCCACGTTTTGGTGTTTGACATTGTTGTACTTAGCTTGCCTAGCTTGGGCCATTATTAGCCACTCTCGTATAATGCATATAGTCGAATTTGCATCTTCGACTTCTTTAGGCTTATACAACTTTGATTCGCCTGTTTTCGCCCAAGCTAAATGAGTACGACACTTCCTACCGTATAAAGCTTCGAAGGACGCCATTTGAATGCAAGTTTGACAGCTATTATTATAGGAGAACTCGATCATATAGCGATGGTCCTCCCACCTCTTCCCGAAATCCAAGGCGCACATACGAATCATATCCTCCATTGTCCTATTGGTCCTCTCGGTCTGACCATCCGTTTGCGGATGAAAGGCTGTACTGAACTTCAGTTTAGTACCCAACAACTGGTGGATTAGCCTCCAATAATTAGAAGTAAAGCGCCCATCTCTGTCGCTGACGATGCTCGGGGCATACCGTCCAACCTTACTATGTTGTCAACATACAACTTAGCCAACTTTTCAACTTAATTGTCCCTCTTATTCGGCATGAAGTGCGATACCTTTGTTAATCGGTCAACGATCACCCATACGGCGTCGTTCCCGCTCTGTGATCTCGGCAATCCATGTACGAAATCCATAGAAATGTCATCAAACTTTCACACCGGAATTAACTACGACTTCAGAAAACCACCAGGTTTCTGACATTCTGCCTTTACCAAGGCGCAAGTATGACACTTTTCCACGTAAAGAGCCATGTCCTTCTTTAAACCCGGGCACCAGAACATCTTTTTCATGTCCTTGTACATCTTTGTTCTCCCTGGATGGATTGAGTATTTAGTAAAGTGTGCCTCATACATCAACTCTTCCCGTAGTTTACCCACATTTGAGATGCACAAACGATCGTCCTTTCTCAAAAGACCGTTAGCCAAGGAGAACTGGGAATCTGACCCATCCGCTGTATAGCGTTTCATACTCTCATCGAGTTCCGTTGCTTGTCGAATCTGTCCGCGAGTTCATATTGCACCTCCGTCCAGTTCAAACACGCATTTGCAGTGGTATTTTTGTCAACCCAAAAAAAAATCTAAAGCCTCTAACTCCTGGATCAGATGCTCATCATACATCTGTAGCCAACTTGTCTGCACTAGAGTCTTACGACTCAAGGCATCTGTGACCACATTTCCCTTCCCGGGAGTGTAATGTATCTCAAAGGTGTAGTCCCCGATGAACTCCATCCACCTCCGTTGTCGCATGTTCAGATTCTTCTGATCTATTAAGTACTTAAGACTTTTATGATCCGTGAAGATATCCAGGTTCACGTCATATAAGTAATGACGCCACAACTTAAGTGCAAAAATCACAGTCGCCAACTCCAAGTCGTGGACTGGATAATTTCGCTCGTGCAGTTTCAACTGGCGTGAGCCATAAACTATAACCTTTCCGAATTGCAGAAGAACACAGCCTAAGCCGCTCTCTGAAGCATCCATGTATATCTCATAGCCGTCTGTACCACATGACAAACTCAAGATAGGCACCGTAGTCAAACGATTCTTTAACTCCTCAAAAGCTCGTGCGCACTCAGGTGCCCAAACGAATTTATGATCTTTCCTCGTCAGTGTAGTGAGAGGTAAGACTATCCGTGAAAAGTTCTCCATGAAGCGCCTGTAGTAGCCAGCTTGTCTAAAGAAACTCCTGACTTCTGCTACCGTAGCCAACACAGGCCATTCTCGTATTACAACTATCTTCGCCGGATCCACCGCAATACCTTCTTCACTAACTACATGGCCCAGAAAAGCCACTGACGACAACCAAAACTCACATGTTGAGAACTTGACATAGAGTTTATTCCTTCTCAGGGTATGAAAAACCATCCTCAAGTGATTTGCATGATCTTTTTCTGATTGAGAGTATACCAGTATGTCGTCAATAAAGGCGATCATAAACTGATCTAAGTACTCCCGAAAAGTTTGGTGCATCAAGTTCATGAATACCGATGACGCATTTGTTAGCCCAAACGTCATTACAGTGAACTCATAGTGACCATAACGTGTACCGAACGCTGTCTTGAGAATGTCACATTCCCTTATTCGCAACTAGTAATAGCCAGACTTTAAATCTAGCTTTGAATAGACAGTTGATCCCACCAGTTGATCAAACAAGTTATCAATCCGTGGAATCAGATACTTGTTTTTCTCCGTCAGCTTGTTCAATTCTCGATAATCAGTGCATAGACGCAAACTTCCGTCCTTCTTCACAAAGATGATCGGTGCACTCTAAGATGACATACTTGGACGTATATAGCCTTGTTTTAGCACTTCCTGTAATTGAACTTTCAGTTCTGCTATCTCTTTTGACTCTACACGGTACGGTGAGCGGGCCACAAGTTTAGCACCTGACACCAACTTAATAACGAAGTCAATCTCTCGCTGGGGCGTAACCCAGACAGATCCTTAGGAAACACATCTGCTCAATCCGACACAATAGGAACGCCACTCAGACTGTACTTCACAGCTCAACGACCTCTAACATCGTGAAGAATAATTTCGTGCCTTTCCGAATAGCCTTGACTACTTGGAGAGCAGACATTAATATCTTGCTCAATACTCGCATACAAGCGAACTTAGTCTCTCGTTCGGTGTTCAGTCACATTGTGACTTCCTTAGAGCTGCAATCTATACCGGTACGCTGTTCCGAAAGTTAGTCCATACCAACGATCACATCAAACTTAGCTATTGCCAGCACAGATGCTTTCAAACCAAAGTCATGACTTCCTATCCATACGTGTATAAAAACCTTTTCTACCCGTGTTCCCATTTTATTCTTAAGGCAATATTATCCCAATCTCATATTTATTATACAAATATAAGCATCAAAAGGAATACATTTTGCCTAGTAATAAGACTTCTTGATTAGTCTATGAACAACAGGTTTGTACATGCAAAACATGCACTGTTACATATAGTAGAAATTAAAGTACTCCTTTACAGCTACTTATTTACGTACACCTGAAATCTCGTTTCAGTTTGCTATCATGGAAGATACGTTTCATGATTCTCGAGCATAAGACGTTCCTGTCTTCTTTTCAACCGTTGGACGACTATGTCAACAATCTCGAGCCCTATGATCCACCTTTCCACAAGTATGACATGAAAGAGTGCTTCGCCCAGACGCTGCTCCATACTTAGCCTTCTTGGTTCTTGGGACATCACCTAGACATTCTTGGGCAAGATGTCCTTTCTTGCCACAAGTATAGTAAATATGTGGAGCTTGACTCTTCGATGCTTTAGCCTTGCGTCTCCACCTCCTGCGGTAAGCAGACTTTGCAGACCTTGTAGAGCTCGATACCCTAAACTCTGGCGTCTGGTGGATTTTTGCCAAGTCCATCTCCAACGATCTAGGTGACTCCACCAATGGTTGGAATCCCATTAACTTAGGACCCATCAACAAAAGTCGGAGATCATCGCGCAGACCATTATAAAATCTGTTGGTCTTGGTCTCTTCATCTTCCAACACAAACCCTGTATGGTGCCTTAACATGACAAAGACATGTAGGTACTCATTAATCGCATGTGCTCCCTGCACCAAATACATGTTCAACTGGTGACCTGAGGCTTTTCTTATTGCAATGTGCTGAAGAGCTCCAACCGGCATCGAAGCCACCACCGGGACAGGGGGCTGCACATGCCTTCCTTGTTTGGCATTGATCATTGTAAAAACAACATCAGCTATCATTCGAACCGTTGATGCAGAAGGAGGAGGTGTAGGCACCTCAGTTGGTGCACCTCTAGTCGCCTATAATCGTGAAACACACAATTAAGCAACTAATAATATTGCAAAAAACAATCATAAGAACACACAAGTTCCTCAAATTGGTGTATTTTCATTCCTAAGTGGACAATCTTGAATTCATTTTGTTATAACGGTAAGCACATACACGTGCTCACCACCGCTCAAAAGATTTCAAACACGAATTCGCAGAAGGAAGATGAAAGTGAGGATAGATACAACTCTAGAGGGGGGGGGTGAATAGAGTATTCAAAAATTATGATAATCTACTCAACTCCCTTAGAGTTAATTTGCGGAAAGAGTTTATAGATATTTGAAACCCTAGAGCCTAACACAAAGTGTGGTGCACAAAAGAAAGCTAACTGTAATTACAGTTTCAGCTTTAGTCCTAACACATCAACTAGCAATCCTAGTTAGTTCTATTCACAGCCACAGTGCAATAATTAAAGTAAGCAACACAGACGACACAAGAGGTTTATAGTGGTTCCCTCTAAATAGGTACATCCACTCTTCTACCACCCTGGTAGGAATCCACTACAGGTTTTTGTTCAGGTGCCCTGCCACCAACTGATCTGATTCAGGTAGATCAAGTAGACTTTTTGAGCTTTTGATCAGGAGCTCAAAATCCAACACAGGTTTTTGATCAGGTGCCCTGCCACCAAGGTTCACTTTTGAAGGGAGTAATAACCCTTTTATAGGAGGTTGAGAGAGAGTTAGAGTGTCTTCTCTATTGTAAAATAAGATTAGAGAAGCTAGTGAATTGCATAGAGTTAGAAAGCTCTAAAGAATCAAGGCTCCCCCTGGCTTAGTGATATCCAGGAAGAAGTCTTGCTTCAGGGTGCAGGTTCTCTTCTGAACTTTTGTCAGAGAGCTGTCTTGAAGTTCTTGAAGGAGCAGCTTGAAGAAGACTCTTGATTTGTAATGGATGTTCTTCTTCAACAGCTTTTCTTCCTTCTTCTTCTTCTTGAAACTCTGAGTGAATGTTCCTGGAAGCAGGTTGAACTCAGGATTGAAGAAGAGAGAGTTGAAGAAGGTTGATCTTCTCAGTTGAATGTAACAATATCTGAGAGCTGTATCTCTTCTTGTTTTGAATCACTCTGTGTGCATACTCTGCTTGCTTAGTATATGTATGTATATGTGTGTTGTTGTATATACTTCTTTCAAAAGAAGCTCTTTATATATTAGCCTCTGTAACGGCTCTAATCTTTATTTGAACTTTTTCTTCTTCTGAGATCTGCGATCTGGGCTGCAAATATCACAATACAAAAATATATCCTGCAGACAGACATCCTATAAAGGGATAAAGCTTTCTGAGAAGCTGCATATCCAATCTGATAAAAGAATACTAGAGAAAGTCACATCAGACTAAACTCTTTACGGCCAGAAAAGACTTTTGTGTCTAACGGCTATAAAGGACAGCATAATAGATAAAACATAAAGATATTTCAACTAATAAGACAAAAGACTTTTGTCAGAAAGAACTTGACTTATGCATAAAGAATGTGGCAAATATTGCCTTGAAATGTCAGCATAAAATCAATGAAATAATTTTTAATAAAATATGCCAAATAAATAGGAAATAAATCACAGAGGAGAAGGAGTACAAAATTACTAACAGCAGACAAAGATCGTCGAACGATCCACAGAGATCGTCGAACGAACCACAGAGATCGTCGAACTATCAAACAGATAGTCGAACGACGCAGATAGTCAAACTATCAGAGCAGATAGTCGAACTATCAAAGAAGAACAGATAGTCGAACTATCAGAACAGATAGTCGAACTATCAGATAGTTGAACTATCAAGGAGTTAAACTATCAAGAAATCTGTCTGGTCAAAGGAAGTCGAGCAGGGTTCGACGATCGACGAGGCAGAAACCACAGATCGTCGAGCTATCAAGAGTTGAACTAACTCAAAGATAGACGATCTGCTGACTGATGATAGTCGACCAACTGATAGACGATCGTCGAACAGTTGATAGACGATAGTCGAGCGCCGTTCGACTATAGTCGAACCAAAAACAACTTAGCCAGATTTTCACTGGATAAGTGACAACTCTTCGACTGAGGAAATCTAACCTAGCAACTAACCTTTGACCATAGATAAATCTTGGGTCAAGAAACTAATTGAGAAGACTAAACTCAAATCCAAACTAGGGTACCAACAGAAGACCGAGAGGATGATATGCTTTTGCTTTCTTTTGGAGGTGATGCTTTTCTCTTGGGTGAAGGAGGAGGAGAAATGGTTGGCTTCTGATATATTACCTCCTTCACTTGCTCATTTGTATCAGCCTCTTGTCTTTGATGTCCAGATTTAGATCTGCCTTGATATCCTGGATTACTTCTTCTTTGATGTGCTTGAGAGGGTGTGAATCTTTCAGAAGGAGCTGATGGATTGGCAGATACATTTCCAGAGGCTCCTGCACTTGGAGGAGGAGGAGGGCCTCTGGGATTCCACTTTGGAGCTGGACTGTCATATCTTTTGCTTTTCTTTCTCTGCTTTTGTTTGTTTTTGGATAGTCCCATCCAATGTTGATATTCTTTATATTTGGGATCTATTCCTTTCAGTATGTAATAGGGAACATTATGATCATGATTAGGAGGAGGAGGAGCAGCATCTTTTCTTTTTCTTTTTGCTGCTTTCTTCTTCTTAGAACCTTCTGACTCATCAGAATCATCCTCATCATCAGAATGAGATGATTGAGGTTGATCATAGGGATCAAAAGCCTCTTGCTCAGCTTGTTCTTTGGCTTTCAATGCAGCTTTCTCTCTTTCTTCTTCTAAGCCATCCTGCGCAAGAAGAGTATCCAGGTCTAGTCCAGGGGTGTCATCCCAGACTGTAGATCTTTCTTCTTGTTCAACTGAAACATTCTCTTGCTCAACTGTAACTGTCTTGAGGACCAGTTCTTCTGGAGCTTGCTCAACTTCAGGTTCTTTTATAGCAACAGGTTCTTGAGCTGGTTCTGGAGCTGGTTTTTGAACAACTTGATTTTCTTGAACTTGATCTGTAGTATCAGGAACACACAGATTTTCTAAGTGGGCTAGCAACATACCTTCAAGATATTCACATGCTAGCATGTCAGTTAACATGTCAAGGAATTGAGTAAATGAATTACCTGCAGGGTTTCCCAACTCCCATAAATCATCTAGAAAGGAGGTGATGACTCCCTCTAGGTATAGAGCAACAATGAGAGTGGAGGATTCTTCAAGGCAAACTTTGACAGCAAATTCTGCTTCCATTATAATATCAGATGCCCTCTGATCTTAGACTTGAGCTACTTGAACAGCTGCTGGGTCTGGAACTTCAGCTGAGAGAGAGATCAGGGGAAGTCCTGAGACATCTTCCTGGAACATCTCCCCCTTCCTGATTTCAGTAGATACTGAAGTCAGTCCCCTAAGTGAAGAGGGCTCAGCAGACTTGGAGAGGGCTGTGATGGAGGATGTCAGGGAAGAGATGGTAGAAACAAGAGGGGCAATTGCTTCTTCAATCATGGTTTTGATTGAAGGAGTAATTAGCTCCAGGATGTTTGAAATGAAAGTTGGGGTGATTTCAAAAGATGTGGAAGGGGGAATTTCAGTAGATGGAAGATCATCAGGGACGGTGGTCTCCTGATGAGATATGTTGTGAACTAGAGACTGATGAGTGGATGAGGGAAGATCAATATGATCTGGAGGTGTAAGTGGTGACTGAGGTGGAGTGGGTAGAGTCTCAGAAGCTAACAAATCAAAACTAGGATATGAAATCCCAGCAAGATGTGAGGGAAGTGGAGATGCTGGAGGTGATGCATGAAGAATAGTGGAGGAATCAAGTAGAAGAGAGACAGTAGATGTAGATGACACTTCAGTGGAAGTGGATGGTAATGCAGTAGATGTGGATGACAATGCAGTAGGAGGAATGGGGGGAATGGAAGAGCCTTCTTCAGGTAGGTGGGGAGTGACTGATACAGTCCTGGTGCTCTCAGATGCAGCAGGATCTACCCCAGCTGGTGAAGGCTTCTGAAAGCTCCTTTTCCACTTAACAAGTAAGGTGGGATCCATTTTCTTACTGACATTGATGGAAGTTGCAACTGTACCCAACAGTTGAAGATATTTTTCTTTTAGGAAAATTCCTATTACCCTTCCAAGGGTTACTTCCTTCTTGCTGCTCTTCTTTCTGATCAAATCAAACATTATTCCTGCCCAATTTAACTCTTTCTTATTGATAACTGCACTCATCAAGGCAAGCTGCTGCCTGATTATATTGTCATGAGCTGAGTGCTTACCTAACAGCACTTTTCCAACAAGTTCAGCTAAGAACTTAATCCTCAAAGGAAAGTTAACTTTCAGCAACTTTGTAGGAATGCCCTCAGCATGTCCTAGCTCGACGAGCATTCTTCCATACTTTTGAGTATCTTGGTCATACTCTTCTTGACCATTCAATAATCCGAAAATTTCAGTTAGTACGGCAGGAGTCATGATTACCTCTTCATCGCCTATTGTCCCCGTCATGGATTCGTCGCTGGAAGACGAAGAGTAAACCCATTCTTTGATCTCTGGAATGTTGATCTTGATCCTTGTGGACATCAGCTTTTCCAGTCCTTGATCCTTGCAGAGCTGTAGCATCTCTATGATCTCCGCATCGCAGGCGCTGAACGAGTCGAAATCCACACTGAAACCGGCGTCAAACTTCATCGCTGTCAGGAGAGCTGGAGCAATCGCCATCGATTTGGTTGGAGAGGACGACGAAAACGAAACAGCAGAAAGCGCGGGGCAGAGCTCAAGCAGAAAGATGGAATACGAAAAGACGAGCTCTGTCGACTACTAAAAGGACGATCTCTTAACCTAGGTCGACCATCGGTTTTATATTAATACGACAATCGTCGACCTGTTTTAACAGATAGTAGAAGCGATAGTCGAACGGTCGTTCGACGATCGTTTCCTGAAGCAGAGTAGTCGAGCAATCGATCGACTATTTCTGTCTTCACAAGCACACAAGCTGTCGTCAACCATAGGTCGACGATAGGCTCGACCTGTTCGACTATCGTCGAACGTCGTTCGACGATCTTCAAACAGATTTCAACAAGGCAGAAGTCACACTTAGTCTTTTCCATTTATCATGCCTAGTTGAACCAAAAAGAACAGATGCTTCTGTTCATCTAAGGGCTTGGTGAAAATATCACCTCTCTGAATGTCAGTGGATATGAACTCAAGACTGATTTTGTTCTTTTCCACACAATCTCTTAGAAAATGATGTCTAATCTCAATGTGCTTGGTCCTAGAGTGGTGTACAGGATTTTGTGCAATGAAGATAACACTGGTACTGTCACACATGATTTTGATGTTCTTGTGTGTGTACCCATAATTAAAAAGCTGGTTTTGAATCCACAGGATCTGTGAACAACAACTAGCAGCTGCTATATATTCAGCCTCTGCAGTTGAAGTTGAGACAGAAGTCTGTTTCTTGCAGAACCAAGAGACCAATCTCTCTCCCAGGAACTGACATGTTCCTGAGATATTTTTCCTGTCAACTCTACAACCAGCATAGTCAGAATTAGAGTATCCAATTAACTCAAATTCTGATTCTGCTGGGTACCACAGTCCTAAATTTGGACATCCCTTCAGGTATCTCAAAATTCTCTTGAGGAGAATCAAATGAGATTCCTTGGAGTTGACCTGCAATCTAGCACATAGGCATGTGACAAACATTATATCTGTTCTACTTGCAGTTAAATACAATAGGGAACCAACAATGATCCTATAGTTTTTCTGATCAACTGGCTTACCCTGATCATCAGAATCTATAACTGCATTAGTAGCCATAGGTGTATGCATTGCTGAAGCATCAGCCATCCCAAACTTCTTTACCAATTCCTTGGCATATTTGGATTGGGAGATGAAGATGGCATCATCATCTTGCTTTACTTTGAGACCAAGAAAGTAAGACAACTCACCCATACTACTCATCTCAAACTTAGAATGCATCAGGTCTGAGAACTTTTTGCACAGTTTGGGATCAGTGGAGGCAAAAATAATATCATCCACATAAACTTGAACTAACAGGATGGTGTCCTTGTGGTGCTTAACGAAAAGGGTTCTATCAACTACTCCCCTAACAAAGTTGTGCTCTAACAGGAAACTAGCTAGAGTCTCATATCAGACTTTGGGTGCTTGCTTAAGTCCATAAAGAGTTTTTTGCAACTTGTAAACAAATGAGGGTTGAGTTGAAGAGACAAACCCAGGAGGTTGTTCAACAAACACCTCTTCCTTTAGCTCACCATTTAGGAATGCACTCCTGACATCCATCTGAAAGACCTTAAACTTCATATAGGCTGCATAGGCTAGAAAGATCCTTATTGCCTCTAGCCTTGCAACAGGGACAAAAGTTTGGTCATAGTCTATACCTTCCTCCTGTCTGTAGCCCTGAGCTACAAGACTAGCTTTGTTCCTTACAATAATTCCATTTGCATCCAACTTGTTTCTAAACACCCACTTGGTGCCTATGATCAGTTGGCCTTTAGGTCTTGGAACCAAAGTCCATACTTTACATCTTTCAAATTGATTAAGCGCCTCTTGCATAGCAATGATCCAGTGAGGATCTAGCTCAGCATCTTTTATGGTGAGGGGCTCAATCTGTGAAAGGAAACAAGCATGCATCACATCCTGTCTTAATTGATGTCTTGTTTGCACACCAGCTGATATGTCACCAATCACTTGAGATGTAGGATGATCTCTAAGTGTGACAATATCAGCAGGTGAGATGTGATCTTCAACAACAGTTTGGATTAATTCCTCTTGAGGAATTGGATCAACTGTTGGTGGTACAGCAACTGCTTCCACAGTGTCTTCATCACTGTCTGAATCAGTGATATGAAAAGTTGAAAGATGGAGAATCTCTTGAGTGACATCTTTACATGACTTAGGTACCTGCAATGAGCTTGAGGAAGGAGAAGTTTCCTTCTCCTTGTAAAACATCTTTGACTCATCAAAAGAAACATGCACAGACTTCTCTATTTTAGATGTTGATTTGTTAAAGACCCTATAAGCTTTGCTTACTTGGGAATATTGATGAGTCCCTATTTTATACCTTATTTTGGACTCATCTAGGCCTTTTTCCTCAGCTTTGCACTATCTTTTAGCGCCATTAGTACTCCTTTTGGTTAGCTACGGCATTCCACGCCCTGTGCACCTTTTTAGCCCATTTCTGTGCTTGTGTGCATTTGCATTCTTGCTATGATTATTATTGTTTTCTGCGGCTGCCGCGATCGATGTCCCGTGCAGTTTTCCTGCAGGTTTGGGGATCGTGAGGGCATTCGGGATAGGTGTTTCACTATTTTTGGCAAAGGAGTCAGTGGTCGTGCGTTTTTACCCACGCACGACAATCGACCTCCTGGCGCACGATCACAGATCGTGCGCAGCCCGGACTCATTTGTGAAATCTCTGTCTTGAACCTTCCGCACGATCACTTGCCATACCGCGCACGACCACTGCTCGTGCGCCGCCGATCGTGCGCAGTCATACCCATTTTACAAAGTTCTGCCTGGCTATTTCCGCACGATCATCAGCATTGCCTCGCACGATCACTGATCGTGCGTTGCTGATCGTGCACGACCATTGATTTTCTGATGCAGGTCTACTGATTGCTGGCGCACGGGCGCTGACCTTGGTCGCGCACGACCACTGGTCGTGCGCCAGTGGTCGTGCGCCCTATTTATTCTGCTTTCTATAAATACGCAGGTTCCGCCCTAATTTCGGGACATCGCAAAAGTCCGCCGTTTTTCCGCCATTTCGTCTCCAAGGAGGGTTTCCACCGCCCTCCATCATCCTCCACCATAGGGAGTTGCTCCGGGCAAGCCTTCAACGCCAAATCAAAGCCGGAGCATCCCCTCGGCCTCCTCCTTTATCCCCAAGCTTCAAGCGGAGTTTTGACCGAGCTTTCTCCAACAAGTTAGGAGGAGCTGGAGCCGCAATCTACCGGGTCATTTCAACGAAGAAGACGGGTCCATTGGGAGTGAGTTACAGCCTCCTCTACCCCGGACGCAGTTGAGGACCGAGCTTGGACTCGGATTGACAACCCGGGATTCCAACCGTGAACCCTCAATAAGGCTTCGGATTCGGTCGATTCGCACACCTCTTCCTCTTGTTGTTGTTAGCTTAGTTATTTTCCATGTATTGATGAAGAATGTTTATTTGTAGTTAACATTTACTCTTATTCATGTCTATGTGAGTTAGTGTTTTTGTTATATTTACTTGAGGTGCGCCATATTCCATCCTCCACCATCCACCCTTGCCGCACTAGCAATTGCTAGTGGCGTGCGTTGCGAAGAGGTGCTCACGACCCTCATTCCGCCATTCTAACCACCTCATCCGCTAGCCTACTCGTCCATCCGCCAAGCGATTCGGTGCATAGCGGCCCGTGTAGTTTCCATCCCGCCTGACGAAGCATCGCATAGCGGCGTTGCATAGGAGTAGCTTGTAGATTTTACTTCCTGTTTCCGCAACAATCAAAACCCCCCCCTTTTGAGCCGACCCGAGGACTTCAATCTCAAGTCCTCCTCGACATTAACTCATCCCTTACTGTGTTCCTCAAGAGACCGAAACTCGGGGATTTATTCCCAAACTTTATTACTTGTGCGACCGGTGTGCTTGCCGTATATTCACACGCATCAAGTTTTTGGCGCCGTTACCGGGGAACACAGTCGTTTGAGTTTTTGGAGTGGAAGATTTGAGATAGTTGCCCTTTCCATTTGTATATTTCTTGTGTTATTTTTGTTTTGGTTTTTTAGTTGTTTTTTTTATTTTATCCCCTTTCTAGTTTTTATTTTGCTATAGCAGGCTGTTCCACTCTTTATTTGCTTGCGAGTATTTAATTTCTGCTTAGAAAATTTCTTGTGGTGAATTCTTTTCTATTGCACCATGTATTCAAATTGGTATATCAAGTGCCATTGGTGCGGGGATTATGGGCATGATAGTGATGAGTGCCCCACTGACGGTACTGAGTATAATTCTCATGGTCCCGTGTATGCAGCGCCGCTGTCTCACGGTACTCCATACACGATACCACAGTCTTATGGTCACTACTCGTCTCCGCCTCCACCTTTTTCATATTCCTCCCCGGTCCCTTCTGGACCGAGGGGTAATGGAAAACGGTGTTTGTGTTGCCATAGAACCGACCATGTGTTGAAAGATTGCGCAGAATTTCAGCGCCAGATGGAGGCGGATGATGAACCGGATATCCAGATCGTCTCATCCACCTCTCAAATGGCCGCTCCTTCTGATTCTGATGATGTATCCGCAGTACCACCTTGTTTATGGGGGACTGCTGTGGATACACCCATCAGACCTTCCACTAGTCAGTGCGACGACATTGCGGCACCTTCTCTCCTTGTGCCTTCTTCCCCTATTTTTGATTCACCCCCGGAGGAACCTGCGCATATTATCTCTGATGATGTTGCTCCTCCGCTTTCTTTGCATGAATTACCTACTCCCCTTTCTAGTGAGTCGGTCGATGATGTGCCCTGTGGGAATCGGGAACATGTGGATGCGCCATGGTGTGACGAGGACATTATTCTCATCAATGGTGAGTATTATGTCTTGGAACACCGTGACGTACCGAGGTGTGATGAGGAAATCCTTGCCGGTGAGGAGGTTTCTACTTCCTTGTTGGATGAGGAGGTCCAAACCACCACCGAGGACCTCGTGGTCTCAGTTTCCCCTCGCCATGACTCACATGACACCGACAGTGATCTATGTTTGGATCCTGCTGAGAGTGATTCCGGGATCACTCTCCCTATTTCCGCTTCTTTTAGTTTTTCTTCTCCTTTATTCCTTGACCCCCCTTCTCCTTCTGCGCCTGTGCGGGTTGACTCCCTGCAGGTGAGTTGGGTTGACATTGAGCCTTGCGCTCAGGTTGTCGGTGAGTGCCTCAACTTGCATGAGGAGTTTCCTACTCCTTTTGCAGTTGAAGCCTCTACCTTCACCTTCGCCCCCAACGAGCTTGTGGTGGACGATACCTTGCTAGGCAAGGATTTGTTTTGTGGTGAGATGAGTGAGGACCAGTGCTCCTCCTCATCTTACTTCCTATTTCCTCTACCTGTGCGTCGCAGGTATTATTACTCAGGTAGAGGGGTAACTGTTCTATCACCGTATCGGTACCCATTACCGACACGGATATTAGGACAGTTACCTGTGCATTTTCTATTTCATAGGCCCATTAGCTAGAACTGTTTAGAATTTAATAAGTCGTGCTGAGATGACAATAACCCCAGTGTGTATCTTCCATTTTCTGCATTTTTCTTTTTTTTATGTCTAGCTTAATTTAGTATTTCTTTTTGTATATTTTTCTTTTGTTTTTGCGGAGCTCACCCCTGCAGGTATTCATGGAAACTACGCATTGGCGGGGTTGTGATTCTTCGTTTGGCGGGCCTGCTGCTACTTTCCACGCGTCTTCTGGTATGCTCACTAGCTGAGCATTGGGTAACCTCTTCCCTTAGCTCATTCTGATTTTAATTTCTCTATCATTTGATGTGTTGTTTAGTTTAAGTCTGGGGGAGAGCATGTTTACCTTTTGCACGTGCACATTTCTTTTGTATACTAGAAGCTTTTCGTATTTTATTTTGTTTATGTTTATTGCATCGCACACCACTGCACCCACATGAGCGCGAGCTTAGCTGTTAGCGTGCTACGAGTTGAAGTTGTATCTTTGTTAGATTTGGAAAATTTCTGTGCTAGTTTAGGATTGTGCGACGGAGTAAAATGTTGGCATTGCTGTGTTTCTAGTCAACTGCTCTCGTTTTGTATAGAAATTTGTGTAGATTTAATTTTTTTCGTATGCTTATAGTTCTATATTTTTCTATTTGCGTAAATATTTCTTATTCTACTCAAAAGTTGGTGAATCCGGTGTGAATCAAACGGTAGCGTAGGAATGTGTGTAGCCGCCACTAGACTCGTATTGCTTGTGTCGGGAGGAAGGATTATCTTTCTCGGTTGCTAAGAACTTGCCCCAGGCTACTTTCGAAGCATTGGTGCACGGTTAGTCGAGCGTGAGCGTGACGTAGGCCTTCACTTTGGCCCGGTTGAGCCTTGCACCCGTCCTAACATAGCCCTCGCTAGCCCCGTTGAGCCTACCTTCCTTTTGTTTCAGCTCCACACTCAATTCACCAATGCCTCAAGCCAATCCTAGTCGCACACCCGCGTCGAGCTCTAGTTCCAAGCATTTTCTCGTTGGGTTGTTGATGTGGGAAGTGGTTTTGTGAAAAATGTGGATTTGCCATCTTGTTATATTTGCTGAAATTCAAGAATTTGAAAAAGAAAAATTTATAAAAGCAAAAATTGTGAAAAAGAAACGAAAAAGAGAAAATAAAAAGTATAAATGAAAATCTGTTTTTGAGAAATCTGTTTTGGGGTAGGCGGTGCACACACCCATGTTGTAAAAACCAGGTCTGGGGGTATGGTGCACTCGCATTCATTTTGCTAGTGGGAAATCTGTAATTGTGCGAGCTCCGTTGGGTTGTGCGTAGCCTTCGTTTTCATCTTTTTCATCCATACCTACGTCTACACCCAAGCCCCAACTCTTCACCTAAAGTCCTACGGATTTATGCTCGAGTCGAACTAGCATCGTGGAGAAAGTGTGAACCGGCAAGCATATGGTCCCCGACATTGGTGGATTTTTTTGGAGGTGATCACGAGCCCCGCTCTTTGGCAATGCTCGACCATCCGACTTGCCTATTTTCTTCCTACACATGACCGCGCGATTCTCCGGAAATTCAACCTTTGAGTAGTGATAGTATTTATTTACGTTTATCGAAAATTATAAATTACATAGCATGATTAAAAACTCCTTCTATTATATTTTCTATGCACTTGTGTTTCTCGATTTCTCGTCCTACTGTATTTTGAAATTACTATGTCAGCTAGCCATTTTTGAGTCCACAAGGTGATTATTTGCCCGGGACGTGCAAATGGTTAAGTCTGGGGGTGTGATGAGTCCCTATTTTATACCTTATTTTGGACTCATCTAGGCCTTTTTCCTCAGCTTTGCACTATCGTTTAGCGCCATTGGTACTCCTTTTGGTTAGCTACGACATTCCACGCCCTGTGCACCTTTTTAGCCCATTTCTGTGCTTGTGTGCATTTGCATTCTTGCTATGATTATTATTGTTTGCTGCGGCTGCCGCGATCGATGTCCCGTGCAGTTTTCCTGCAGGTTTGGGGATCGTGAGGGCATTCGGGATAGGTGTTTCACTATTTTTGGCAAAGGAGTCAGTGGTCGTGCGTTTTTACCCACGCACGACCATCGACCTCCTGGCGCACGATCACTGATCGTGCGCAGCCCGGACTCATTTGTGAAATCTCTGTCTTGAACCTTCCGCACGATCACTTGCCATACCGCGCACGACCACTGCTCGTGCGCCGTCGATCGTGCGCAGTCATACCCATTTTACAAAGTTCTGCCTGGCTATTTCCGCACGATCATCAGCATTGCCTCGCACGGTCACTGATCGTGCGCTGCTGATCGTGCGCGACCATTGATTTTCTGATGCAGGTGTTAACCCCAAAATCGGCAATCCTCTCCAACGTGCCTATTGTTTTTGGTTTTCTCTTACAGGTTCCTTTCCGCAAGGAGCAGGCTATCCCTGATGTCCACCGGGTCCACGCAAGACGGACTGCCGAGTCTGAAGTCGCTCAAGGTCGGATGCTCCGTTAACCGCCCGCCAGGGGCGGTCTCCGTCAGCCGGGCGGACTCCCCCTGGAGTCCACCCAGGTCGCCCGATAGGGGGCGACCTCGGCAGGTCGCCCGCCAGGGGCGACCTCCCGCCTGCCGGGCGGACTCCCCCAGGAGTCCGCCCAGGTCGCCCGCTAGGGGGCGACCTCGGCAGGTCGCCCGCTAGGGGGCGACCTCGGCTGGTCGCCCGCCAGGGGCGACCCCCCGCTTGCCGGGCGGACTCCCCCAGGAGTCCGCCCAGGTCGCCCGCTAGGGGGCAACCTCGGCAGGTCACCCGCTAGGGGGTGACCTCGGCTGGTCGCCCGCCAGGGGCGACCCCCCGCCTGCCGGGCGGACTCCCCCAGGAGTCCGCCCAGGTCGCCCGCTAGGGGGCGACCACGGCAGGTCACCCGCTAGGGGGTGACCTCGGCTGGTCGCCCGCCAGGGGGCGACCTCCCGCCTGCCGGGCGGACTCCCCTCGGAGTCCGCCCAGGTCGCCCGCTAGGGGGCAGCCTCCGCGGGCCGCCCGCTAGGGGCGGCCTCCGCCTGCCGGGCGGACTCCCCCCGGAGTCCGCCCAGGCCGCCCGCTAGGGGGCGGCCTTCGCCTTCCGGGCGGACTCCCCCTGGAGTCCGCCCAGGTCGCCCTTTTGGGGGCGACCGCTCCGTCTGCCGGTTCAGCATTCGTCTGCCTGCTCCTCAGGCCTCCCCCTCCTGCTCCTCAGGTTGCTCAGTCCGCCAAGGTCGCCGAGGTCGTCAATGGTGACGTCACTGGGTCCCGCTTCTAGAAGATTCTCCCCAGGCCTATAAATAGCCCCCAAGGCCTCTCATTCGACACGCGCGAGAGGAGAACTGCCACCTTGATCAAAGGCTGCGGACTCGGTTTTCTCAGTCCGTCAAGGTTGATCAGGCAAGGTCTGCGGCCTCCAAATCCTCAGTCCGCCCAGGTCGTCAAAGCTGTGGACTTAGTTTTTTCTGCCCTCAGCAGGCAGCTAGGGCAGCATCTGCAGCTTCAGTTCTCCAGTCCTCTGCAGCTTCAGTTCTCCAGTCCTCTGCAGCTTCTTTTACTTAGTTTCTGGCATCTCCTTCCTCAGCCGCCAGCTTCCCCCATTGTACCCTCTACTGCTCTTATATGTAATGGTGCAATAACAAATTGTAACTCTTCTTGAATAAAGGAAAAGCCCGTCGCAAGAGTGGCATTCAAGCCGCGGCGGGCGAAGTCTGCTGTTGCCGCTGCTAGCGGCCTCCTCTCTTCTCTCCTCTCTCGGCATCAACCTGCAAAGCTAACCATTCAAGTAGCTGTCTGCTCGACAGTACCTGATCAAGCTTCTCCTCTGCTCAAGCAAGCTTCCTCTCTGCTTGGGCAGGCTTCTCCTCTGCTCAAGCAAGCTTCCTCTCTGCCTGAGCCAGCTTCCTCTCTGTTTGAGCAAGCTTCTCCTCTGCTCAAGCAAGCTTCCTCTCTGCTTGGGCAGGCTTCTCCTCTGCTCAAGCAAGCTTCCTCTCTATCCCCGCAACCCTTCTTCCTTCATCCTTAGCTTGTGAGATCGAACACCCGTTAATCGGTTGGTGTCGCTTTTCGCGCATCAACAGTTAACACGCGACCTTCAGATCTCGATTAGACAGTGAAAGCGGTGGTTACTCATGTCAGACCATCAACCAGCCGAGAATCTTTCTCCAAGTCCCAGTGATGATTCTCTTTGGGAGGCCTTAGAGCAATCTCGCAGAGAAACTGCCCAACAGTTTCAAGCCATCAACCGTACTCTAGCAGCTCTCACTCAGCAATTGGTCGCTCAATCTTCAGCAGCGCCAGTTCCTCCAATCAATCCAGCACCAACATCAGAGACTCCTCAAGTTTATCCACCAGCTTATCCGCCGGTCTACCCTCCTCTTTACACTCCCACCTTTCCGCAAGGACCTGCAGCTCCTTTGCGATCTCAAGATGATGAGTTTGCAGCTCGTCAAAACTTCTTCCGGGAGGCTGCCCGGGGAAGTCCAGCCAGATTTTTGAACTTTCAGGGAAGTCACCCCTTCTCTTCAGCTCCTGCCTTTGCTCCTCCCGCGGCAACCTTTTACTCCTATCCTCCTGCTCCTTTTGCAACTACTGCTCATGCTCCTTACTTTCCTTATGCAGTAGAACCAGGAAGAGCCATCGCCGTTTACAGAGAGCGTTCGATATGAACCAACTCCAGTCAACTTCCGAGAGCCACGGTTGCCCATTTACACTGGGGAGACTGCTCCTGTCAAGCATCTTCAAGCCTTTGAATCAGCCGTTGCTCTCAAGACCCTCTCAGATGCTACCAAGAGCAAGCTCCTCGTAACGACCTTTGATGGTCAAGTGAGAGACTGGTTCTATGGACTGCGACCTCAGTCAATCTCTTCCTTTATTGATTTGCGAAGGGAGTTCCTGCTCAGATTTTCTACCTCTTCAAAGAGGAAGGGAGGTCCAGAAGCCCTCTTTGAGATCAGGCAGCGAGAGAATGAGACTTGGTCTCATTATGTGGATCGTTTTCAGAAAGAAATCTTGGACATTGAGATCGTTGATCAAGAAATGTACCGAGTGGCTCTCATCCACGGCCTTCGTGAAGGTCCACTAAAGTTTGAAGCTAATGTCCGAGCACCAAGGACATATCAAGAGTTGATTGGTTTAGCCAACTCGTACATTTGCGGTGAAAAGAGCAACCCTAGCTTCGTCTCCAGGCTGGTATCAGAGAAAAATTCTTCTTCTTACAAGCAACCTCCGAGGTCTCCTCGGAAAGACTTTCCATCTCTCTCTAGGAAAGCAAGAAGATTTCAGCATCATCAACACCCCTTCCAAGGCTATGATCGTGCCCAAGAACGGCTGCTACCATTGTCAACATCATCTCCGCTAGCAGCTGCAGTTCATCAGCAGCAAGAAGGTGACCTGCCAGAATTTGAGCTAGATGAGGTCATGCAAGAAGTTAGCCAAATCATGAAGGATAAGGCATATCCCAAAAGGCCCTACCAGCCGGCGAATCAGAGATCAAGAAATTCAGACCCGTTCTGTGAATTCCACAAAGAGAAAGGTCATTTAACTGAAGATTGCAAGGCCCTTCGGCGATTGGTTGAAAGATTGCTCATCGAAGGCAAGATCAACGACCTGGTCAAGAAGATTGATTCTGCGAAACCTTCCACCTCCAAGGGCAAGGAGTTGGCTGAGGGTCAACAAGAGTGCATGGAAATACATGATGAGGGCCGGCTGGGGCTCGTTGATATTCCAAGTGAGTGCATTGATGTCGTTGACGAAGGTGCCCTTGGAAGGCTATTTTGAAGCAAAGAGGACACAGTTCTTGTGTCATCAGCTATGACCAATCGCAGTTCCTCAAACCCCTCACGATCGTGACTGGTTGCCTTTACTTTACCTTCTAAACATTCTATTTTTCAGCACTTCTAAGTGTTTCATTCTTTCATTCAATAAAGCTTACGTCAGAGAACACATACTGACACAGTTCCCTTTTTGTGATGCTTTTTCTCCATATTTTTCTTTTTGCCAAAGAGATCACTAAACCAGCGAGATATCGCCAAGTCTTGCTCAGTGCCCCCTCGAGATTGTCCTCAGGCGTAAAACCACAATGACCACATATGATGAGGAGTTTTCTCATATGTGTAGTGGGGGCCGTTCAACTCTCGAGCGGAGGATGACGGGGCTTCGGATCCCGGCCGATGTCTAGCGCAGTGTGAGTGCTTAGGGGAGGCCTCCTGTGATGGTTCTATCGTGCTCCGTTAGGGATACGTTACAGTTACGATGATCTTTGCTTGACAAGCAATGGCGATCAAGTGTAGCCTTGTCTCCTCGATCATCTCACAACTGTGACGGCCGAACACTCTATGGTACTCTCGATCCGTGCCTCCGCGGGACTCACAACTCCGCTGATCAATCCGCAGACAAGCAATAGGCCACTTGACGCAACTAGTCTAATTGATCAGCGATGCTTGTAACCCAATGCAAGAGAGCAGTGCATCTGTCGATCCTTCTTAGGGTTATTTCTTGTTTATTTGTGCCCTTCTAAAGGATGCGCGGCCAGCCCGCTTTGTTTGGGACTATACCCAGGATGACTTTGGCAAGTGATGCATAAGGCCCACGGGGAACACCTGTGGCAGCATTCAACCTTTTTAGTTCATCCTCGGGATATAGCTCCTCTTTTCTCTTTTTACCTTCTTACAGGTTAGCAGGTTAAATTCAACCTATTCTAAGGATCTGCAACATCTCTCTTGACTTATGCTCATCTTATATGCGCTGCCTGCATAAGCTGTTATCAGATGATAATCAACAAGTTCTCTCATCAGATATTAGCCACGCATCATTTATTCAAGGCGTATGATTCTTCTTGATTAGCAAGTCATGTCATCATGAATCTAATTTCGGATTTTCTTACCTCGTTGATCTGGGTTTTCATGTCGACATTATACCTTGATCACACAAGACAATCATTATTGCAGTTTTGATCTTTATTCAATCGATAGCAGAGTGTGTCAGGTATCTATTCTGTTATCCAATTACATCTTATCATATCAACAGCCAACATTCGCAGTTTCCGCCCAGGTACTCGCGAACTTAGTTTTCTCTCCTATCATATCTGTTGCCTACTCTCCTTTTGCAGAGACTAGCAGATAATGGCAAGTTCCTCTCAGGTACTTGCAGCTTATTTTCTTCTTCTACCTGCTTGCTTACTCTCCTTTTACAGAGACTAGCAGACAATGGCAAGTTCCTCTCAGGTACTTGCAGCTTATTTTCTTCTTCTACCTGCTTGCTTACTCTCCTTTTGCAGAGACTAGCAGACAATGGACAAGTTCCTCTCAGGTACTTGCAGCTTATTTTCTTCTTCTACCTGCTTGCTTACTCTCCTTTTGCAAAGACTAGCAGATAATGACAATTTCCTCTCAGAGATCAATAGATACCAGCAAGTCCTTTCCAACTCAGGTACACGCAAGATGTACCTCCTTTTACCTATATTGACTTTTCTTCGCAGGTAAAATATAGGCACTGACAGATCTTTCAGGGGCATCAGGTTCTATCTCTCCTGATCTCTAAATTGTTTTTTCTTCCGCTTCCCAAGGGGAGGATAACGATTTCGTGGGTTTCCTACTTTTTCGAAGTTCCCTGCGGAACTTAAAAAAGTGCGGGGATTATGTTAACCCCAAAATCGGCAATCCTCTCCAACGTGCCTATTGTTTCTGGTTTTCTCTTACAGGTTCCTTTCCGCAAGGAGCAGGCTATCCCTGATGTCCACCGGGTCCACGCAAGACGGACTGCCGAGTCTGAAGTCGCTCAAGGTCGGATGCTCCGTTAACCGCCCGCCAGGGGCGGTCTCCGTCAGCCGGGCGGACTCCCCCTGGAGTCCGCCCAGGTCGCCCGATAGGGGGCGACCTCGGCAGGTCGCCCGCCAGGGGCGACCTCCCGCCTGCAGGGAGGACTCCCCCAGGAGTCCGCCCAGGTCGCCCGCTAGGGGGCGACCTCGGCAGGTCGCCCGCTAGGGGGCGACCTCGGCTGGTCGCCCGCCAGGGGCGACCCCCCGCCTGCCGGGCGGACTCCCCCAGGAGTCCGCCCAGGTCGCCCGCTAGGGGGCGACCTCGGCAGGTCGACCGCTAGGGGGTGACATCGGCTGGTCGCCCGCCAGGGGCGACCCCCCCGCCTGCCGGGCGGACTCCCCCAGGAGTCCGCCCAGGTCGCCCGCTAGGGGGCGACCTCGGCAGGTCGCCTGCTAGGGGGCGACCTCGGCTGGTCGCCCGCCGGGGGGCGACCTCCCGCCTGCCGGGCGGACTCCCCCCGGAGTCCGCCCAGGTCGCCCGCTAGGGGGCGGCCTCCGCGGGCCGCCCGCTAGGATTGGCCTCCGCCTGCCGGGCGGACTCCCCCCGGAGTCCGCCCAGGCCGCCCGCTAGGGGGCGACCTTCGCCTTCCGGGCGGACTCCCCCTGGAGTCCGCCCAGGTCGCCCGCTAGGGGGCGACCGCTCCGTCTGCCGGTTCAGCATTCGTCTGCCTGCTCCTCAGGCCTCCCCCTCCTGCTCCTCAGGTTGCTCAGTCCGCCAAGGTCGCCGAGGTCGTCAATGGTGACGTCACTGGGTCCCGCTTCTAGAAGATTCTCCCCAGGCCTATAAATAGCCCCCAAGGCCTCTCATTCGACACGCGCGAGAGGAGAACTGCCACCTTGATCAAAGCTGCGGACTCGGTTTTCTCAGTCCGTCAAGGTTGATCAGGCAAGGTCTGCGGCCTCCAAATCCTCAGTCCGCCCAGGTCGTCAAAGCTGTGGACTTAGTTTTTTCTGCCCTCAGCAGGCAGCTTGGGCAGCATCTGCAGCTTCAGTTCTCCAGTCCTCTGCAGCTTCAGTTCTTCCAGTCCTCTGCAGCTTCTTTTACTTAGTTTCTGGCATCTCCTTCCTCAGCCGCCAGCTTCCCCCATTGTACCCTCTACTGCTCTTATATGTAATGGTGCAATAGCAAATTGTAACTCTTCTTGAATAAAGGAAAAGCCCGTCGCAAGAGTGGCATTCAAGCCGCGGCGGGCGAAGTCTGCTGTTGCCGCTGCTAGCGGCCTCCTCTCTTCTTCTCTCCTCTCTCGGCATCAACCTGCAAAGCTAACCATTCAAGTAGCTGTCTGCTCGACAGTACCTGATCAAGCTTCTCCTCTGCTCAAGCAAGCTTCCTCTCTGCTTGGGCAGGCTTCTCCTCTGCTCAAGCAAGCTTCCTCTCTGCCTGAGCCAGCTTCCTCTCTGCTTGAGCAAGCTTCTCCTCTGCTCAAGCAAGCTTCCTCTCTGCTTGCGCAGGCTTCTCCTCTGCTCAAGCAAGCTTTCTCTCTATCCCCGCAACCCTTCTTCCTTCATCCTTAGCTTGTGAGATCGAACACCCGTTAACCGGTTGGTGTCGCTTTTCGCGCATCAACAGCAGGTCTACTGGTTGCTGGCGCACGGGCGCTGACCTTGGTCGCGCACGACCACTGGTCGTGCGCCCTATTTATTCTGCTTTATATAAATACGCAGGTTCCGCCCTAATTTCGGGACATCGCAAAAGTCCGTCGTTTTTCCGCCATTTTCGTCTCCAAGGAGGGTTTCCACCGCCCTCCATCATCCTCCACCATAGGGAGTTGCTTCGGGCAAGCGTTCAACGCCAAATCAAAGCCGGAGCATCCCCTCGGCCTCCTCCTTCATCCCCAAGCTTCAAGCGGAGTTTTGACCGAGCTTTCTCCATCAAGTTAGGAGGAGCTGGAGCCGCAATCTACCGGGTCATTTCAACGAAGAAGACGGGTCCATTGGGAGTGAGTGACAGCCTCCTCTACCCCGGACGCAGTTGAGGACCGAGCTTGGACTCGGATTGACAACCCGGGATTCCAACCGTGAACCCTCAATAAGGCTTTGGATTCGGTCGATTCGCACACCTCTTCCTCTTGTTGTTGTTAGCTTAGTTATTTTCCATGTATTGATGAAGAATGCTTATTTGTAGTTAACATTTATTTTTATTCATGTCTATGTGAGTTAGTGTTTTTGTTATATTTACTTGAGGTGCGCCATATTCCATCCTCCACCATCCACCCTTGCCGCACTAGCAATTGCTAGTGGCGTGCGTTGCGAAGAGGTGCTCACGACCCTCATTCCGTCATTCTAACCACCTCATCCGCTAGCCTACTCGTCCATCCGCCAAGCGATTCGGTGCATAGCGGCCCGTGTAGTTTCCATCCTGCCTGGCGAAGCATCGCATAGCGGCGTTGCATAGGAGTAGCTTGTAGATTTTACTTCCTGTTTCCGCAACAATCAAAACCCCCCCTTTTTGAGCCGACCTGAGGACTTCAATCTCAAGTCCTCCTCGACATTAACTCATCCCTTACTGTGTTCCTCAAGAGACCGACACTCGGGGATTTATTCCCAAACTTTATTACTTGTGCGACCGGTGCGCTTGCCGTATATTCACACGCATCAAATATCTAAGAAAAATTCCCATTGAAGTTTTTGCTTTAAACTTTCTAAAGTATTCTTTGTTGTTATTGTGAATATACACTACACAATCAAAAACTCTAAAATAATTAATTTTAGGTTTCTTTCTTTTAAGCAACTCATAAGGAGTTTTACTTTTAAGCTTATGTATAAGACATCTGTTCAAGACATAATTAGCTGTGCTAACAGCTTCTGTCCAATAAGAGAGAGGCATGTTAGCATCTGCCAATAATGTTCTAGCAGCTTCAATCAAGGTTCTATTCTTCCTTTCCACTACCCCATTTTGTTGGGGAGTTTTAGGAGCAGAGAAGCTATGTTTGATACCTTCTTTCTCACAGAATTCTTGCATGAGAAGAGACTCAAATTCAGTACCATGATCACTTCTGATCAAGGCCACATGAGTAGAATACTTAGTCTGCACACATAGCAGAAAGTCTGTAAGAACTTTGAAGTTATCAGCCTTAGTTATCAAGAAGAACACCCAAGTGAACCTAGAGAAGTCATCTACAATCACTAAAGTGTAAAACTTCCCTCCTAGACTCTGTACATTTATTGGGCCAAAAAGGTCCAAATGTAATAAATACAGGATTATAGGTGAATCACTTTTATTTACAGATTTAAAGGAGTTTTTGGTTTGCTTGCCTAATTGACAAGCCTTGCATAGGCTTTCCTTTTTGTAGGGGCAAGTAGGTAAACCTCTAACAAGGTTGTATTTAGATAACCTAGATATGTTCTTGAGGTTAACATGGCTAATCCTCCTATGCCATAAGGTGTTATTATTTGTTACTTCATTAAACAGGCAGATTTCAGATTGAGTTGAGTTAAAATATATTAAATAAATATTACCCTGTCTAATGCCTACTAACACTACATTACTATTTAAAGTAATATTACAGAGAGTGTTAGTGAAAGATACCTGATAACCTGCATCACATAACTGGCTTACTGAGATTAGGTTGTGCTTCAGTCCAGTTACATATGCAACCCTTTTGAATGTTACTGCTCCAATGGTAATCCTACCATATCCTTCTGTTTGACCACAGCTGGAATCCCCAAAGATCACCTTTGGTCCAAGCTTGGCCTTGTATCTTGACAGATTTTCTTTGTTTCCTGTCATGTGTTTGGAACAGCCACTATCCAAATACCATTTATCTTTAGTAATTGGATAGGTCTTCACCTGCAAATTAAACATTTAGACATTGTGGACCCAGACAACCTTGGGTCCATTATTCTTCACATAATGAAAACTTGAAATAAAAGAATAAACAGGCTGGGGTTTATATCCTAAGGGATAGGATCTCCTATGTGGAATACTCCATTCAGTTGATGGGTCAATAAACCTAGGGTTTCTATTTACATTAGGATTTCTATGGTTCAGGTGATTATTTTGAAAATCATATTGAGATCGTCGATCATCGTTCGACGATCGATGCTCAGATCGTCGAGCATCGTTCGACCATTGAAGCCTTCGATCGTCGAGCAGCGTTCGACGACTTTTGTATTTCCTTAAATTTTTGCTTTCTTTTTTCTCTCTTAGCTTTATTTAAGGATTTGTTAACTAGATTTACTTGCTCAGTATTCTTTATTCCATCAGCTGAAATAAAGTTTACTGGAGTTGAAAGATGATTTTTAAGAACCAAGGGGGTTCACTTGATGAGGCTCCTAAGCCTAGCTTTTTATTGCCTGACCTAGTGTTTGTCATGCTAGTGATCTCTATCAGCTTAAGGCTTCTACCCTTTATAGATTCTTCTAATCTTTTTGACTTAGCTAGTTCATTTTTAAGAAATTTTATTTCTTCACTGGACTTAGTGAGTTCTGCTTCTAACCTAGCATTTTCAATGGAGAGGATTTCTGATTCTGCTATCCTATTCATAAGCTCCTTAATTTCTTTTTCTGAACTAATTAAACCTAAACAAATGGATTTAAATTCAGATTTAAATTCAGCAGAAGAAAAATCATAAGAAGATAATACCTGGTCTTCTGTAGACATTTCTTCATCATCATCAGAACTCTCTACAGCTGAGTGATTGCTGCAGGCATCAATTGCCATAAGACAAATTTCTTTTGCCTTCTTCTCTTCCTCATCTTCACTGGAGCTTGAGGAGGAACATTCCTCATCTGAATCACTCCAGGTTTCATCAACAAATCCTTTCTCATTCTTCTTATTTTTGTAGGAGGAGGACTTGGAGTGCTTCTTCTAATGTTCTTTTTTTTTTCTCTTATCCCTTTTCTTTTCCTCTGGACACTCTGGTAGAATGTGTCCAGGTTTCTTGCAGACATAACAGATAATTTTTTTAGCAGGAGATCTGTCATACCTTGGTTTATCTTCATATCTTGAAGACTTCTTTCTGAAGTCTTTTCTGCCCATCTTGAGAAATCTTTTGGCAAAGAGTGCCATCAGCTCCTCATTGGATTGGCTTCCTTCAGAAGCATCAGCAGCTTTGAGAGCAAGAGTTTGCTCTTTCCTTGTTGGAGTTAGAGTCTTAGCTTCAGCTTCAGCTTCCCTGGACTTTAGAATTTGCTCATAAGATTTGAGCTTTCCAAGGAGGGCTTCAGTTGAGATCTCAGTAGTACTTCTGGCCTCCTTGATGGGCCAAATCCTAAGATCCCATGTGCTGGGAAAGCACATCAGTATCTTATCATTGACCTCTGTCAATGTTATCTCCTTATCAAGAGTTCTCAGTTCATTGATGATTGAGCTGAGCCTGGTGTACATTTCTTCAACTGATTCAGTTTCAGTCTTCTTGAAGTTTTCATATTGAGATATAAGGTTGGACCTTCTGTCCTTCCTCTCATCAGCTGAACTAGCTACAATCTGGTTCAGTGAGTCCCACATGGCTTTTACAGAAGTGCAATCAGCCACTTTCTGAAAGGTTTCATCAGACATAGTCTGAGCAAGAATATTCATTGCTTTAGCATCAGCTACTTTTGCTTTCTTGTATGCATCATTGTAGTCTGGAGGTGGCACTGCACTGAGATTTGTAGATGTTGTAGCAGTGGCTGCAGCAGGTGGTGTTGGAGGTCCTGTCAAAATAGAAGAAAAAATATCTTCATCAATAGAATTCATATATAACTTGATTCTTGCCTTCCAGATGCTGAACTTAGCTAAGTTGCATACTGGAGGTCTGGTGCTAGAATAATCCTTGTACTGGGCCATGAAGTGAATGTCTATAAACTTGGTATCTATCAGATCTTGTGACTCAGGTGTTAGCCTGTACAGTCAGTCAACCTCCCTCTTATACCAATTGAAAGTGAGGATAGATACAACTCTAGAGGGGGGGTGAATAGAGTATTCAAAAATTATGATAATCTACTCAACTCCCTTAGAGTTAATTTGCGGAAAGAGTTTATAGATATTTGAAACCTAGAGCCTAACACAAAGTGTGGTGCACAAAAGAAAGCTAACTGTAATTACAGTTTCAGCTTTAGTCCTAACACATCAACTAACAATCCTAGTTAGTTATATTCACAGCCACAGTGCAATAATTAAAGTAAGCAACACAGAAGACACAAGAGGTTTATAGTGGTTCCATCTAAATAGGTACATCCACTCTTCTACCACCCTGATAGGAATCCACTACAGGTTTTTGTTCAGGTGCCCTGCCACCAACTGATCTGATTCAGGTAGATCAAGTAGACCCTTTGAGCTTTTGATCAGGAGCTCAAAATCCAACACAGGTTTTTGATCAGGTACCCTGCCACCAAGGTTCACTTTTGAAGGGAGTAATATCCCTTTTACAGGAGGTTGAGAGAGAGTTAGAATGTCTTCTCTATTGTAAAATAAGATTAGAGAAGCTAGTGGATTGCACAGAGTTAGAAAGCTCTAAAGAATCAAGGCTCCCCCTGGCTTAGTGATATCCAGGAAGAAGTCTTGCTTCAGGGTGCAGGTTCTCTTCTGAACTTTTGACAGAGAGCTGTCTTGAAGTTCTTGAAGGAGCAGCTTGAAGAAGACTCTTGATTTGTAATGGATGTTCTTCTTCAACAGCTTTTCTTTCTTCTTCTTCTTCTTGAAACTCGGAGTGAATGTTCCTGGAAGCAGGATGAACTCAGGATTGAAGAAGAGAGAGTTGAAGAAGGTTGATCTTCTCAGTTGAATGTAACAATATCTGAGAGCTGTATCTCTTCTTGTTTTGAATCACTCTGTGTGCATACTCTGCTTGCTTAGTATATGTATGTATATGTTTGTTGTTGTATATACTTCTTTCAAAAGAAGCTCTTTATATATTAGCCTCTGTAACGGCTCTAATCTTTATTTGAACTTTTTCTTCTTCTGAGATCTGCGATCTGAGCTGCAAATAGCACAATACAAAAATATATCCTGCAGACATACATCCTATAAAGGGATAAAGCTTTCTGAGAAGCTGCATATCCAATCTGATAAAAGAATACTAGAGAAAATCACATCAGACTAAACTCTTTACGGCCAGAGAAGACTTTTGTGTCTAACGGCTATAAAGGACAGCATGACAGATAAAACATAAAGATATTTCAACTAATAAGACAAAAGACTTTTGTCAGAAAGAACTTGACTTCTGCATAAAGAATGAGGCAAAGATTGCCTTGAAATGTCAGCATAAAATCAATGAAATAATCTTTAATAAAATATGCCAAATAAATAGGAAATAAATTACAGAGGAGGAGTACAAAATTACTAACAGCAGACAAAGATCGTCGAACGATCCACAGAGATCGTCGAACGAACCACAGAGATCGTCGAACTATCAAACAGATAGTCGAACGACACAGATAGTCGAACTATTAGAGCAGATAGTCGAACTACCAAAGCAGAACAGATAGTCGAACTATCAGAACAGATAGTCGAACTATCAGATAGTTGAACTATCAAAGAGTTAAACTATCAAGGAATCTGTCTGGTCAAAAGAAGTCGAGCAGGGTTCGACGATCGACGAGGCAGAAACCACAGATCGTCGAGCTATCAAGAGTTGAACTAACTCAAAGATAGACGATCTGCTGACTGACGATAGTCGACCAACTGATAGACGATCGTCGAACAGTTGATAGACGATAGTCGAGCGCCGTTCGACTATAGTCGAACCAAAAACAACTTAGCCAGATTTTCACTGGATAAGTGACAACTCTTCGACTGAGGAAATCTAACCTAGCAACTAACCTTTGAGCATAGATAAATCTTGGGTCAAGAAACTAATTGAGAAGACTAAACTCAAATCCAAACTAGGGTACCAACAGAAGACCGAGAGAAGATGATACCAAATTGTAACACCTCCTTCTGTCGTATGAAATATAACAGAGGGTCCAGCCAGGGCCCCACGTCATATTCCACAGACAGTCAGCGGGGTTACAAGTTGGATATCATAAGACCAAACGAATTCTAACTCAGAGCATTCTAGCGGAAGTTTCATGGGTTAAATTGAACTCAAGTATCAACAATGTCCACTATATTAAACCATAAGAATGTTATTACAAAATACACAAAACGTTACGGCCTTAAGACCTTGTAATTATTCTTCAACAAGGTGGTTAACAAACATCGGCTCGCAGACCGGGCACACATGAAAACATTAAAATTCTTCGCTTGACCTTCTAGGGCCGACATTGCATCAAGGGCTGTAACCTGCTATTTTTCGCTCAGCTCTCCAATACCTGCATAGGGACAATCCACTACAAGGATGACAAACAAGGCAACAGTCAGCTTTAACTGACCAATTTATAATGACCATACCTCATACCCGGGGCAGCGATATACCTTCCCTGCATGCATAACAACCATATATAGATATATCACAAGCAAACACAACTCAAGCACCATTCAATACATCACAAACGTCTGCATCAACTGCCAAACGTTCTGTGCACTCAGGGCACATTCTCGGTGAACTGACAATACCCAACCTCACCACCGTTCAGAGGTCTGATACATAACGATCAACTTTGAGTAATACAGTCTTTCCGACATACAGCCTAAGACTCTCATTATGCGATCGACGAGGCCAATTACTTTAGGTCTACGAATCTGACTGGCATAACGCGGGTACAGTTCAGCCAGAGCCCGTTGCTCAAAACGTCATACCATCGCCGGAAGTCAGAACCTTCATGACTAATCTACATGACGCGGGTCCGCTTCCCCTTGCCTGTAATTCAAATCATAACTAACGTTATGTTCAATGGCTCTCAAGGCCATCAAAGCTGGGCGCACAGGTTCACAGCTCACCTGCTAGCCACACGTCTCCACGAGACAGGTTTCACAAGTACAATACTATCTGGGAGCTATCGCCAGTGATAGCAACTATCGCCTTACGTTAACAACCGAATTTCTCTTTCTGTACCCAGACGCAGCCGCAACTAGAACATCTGTCCAGAAAAACCTGCAACATCCTGCAGTGCTTGAAAAACTGGGCTTTCACAACATGTAGCTCATCAAGAGCTATCGCCAGTGATAGTCACTGTCGCCCGGCGATATCCAACGATTATCATAATCGTGGTATTTTATGGGTATTTTCCTGGAGAGGTTCTCCAGTACTTTCTGCTACTCCCATTCACAGGCACAATCCTTCAGACTCCATAAACTACCCGTTTATACTCGGAGTCTTCTCCGGTGCGCAAAATAAAACATCACCAATATAGACCAACCTGTCCGGATGAGATTCACACAACATGCCTATTCCATACTGCGATTTTCGCATTCTATATGCAAAACTACCCGGGGATATCACATATCAACCCATCAGAATTCCCTTCACTTTTTCTCCCTTTTGGTGGGGGATTCCATGCGTATGCAAAAGTAGGACTTTACTTGTCCAAGAAGGAAGATCGTTACCATTATCGATCGCTTATGAGCCATGTACTTGTTCTTTTATCCGGATGGAACTGATCGTCACAGCTTCCTCTTCCGCGGATCTAGCGTCGACTCGTAATCCCGATCACAAGCACACCTTGGATCGCTTCTCCTCTTGGCCTCATTGACTTTCTTCCTCCTCTTCCTCAAGAACTTTAAGAACCAAGAGAGAGAGAGAGTGTGTGTGTGAGAGAGGAAAATGAGAATTTCATCTCATGTCCAACCCTTAAAAGCGAGCTACCGCCGCATGGTATCGGCTACCGCCGCGCGGTATCAAAAGCGGGCGCCGCTTGGTCGGCTGACATCGCTCTGTCGCCTAGAGTAGCCGCCACATTACTGCTACGTGGCAAGCTACCGGCGGTGTTAACTTCCTACCGCCGAGCGGTACCTTCCCGAGCGACAAGTCAATTTAATCAGCTATCGCCGCGCGTTAGCTCACTACCGCCCCGTGGTAGCCTTATCAACGATTCGTCGAGTGTGTTGAGTGCGTTGAGTGGTATCGCCACGCGTTACCTTCAAGGGCTAACACCAGCGTTAACACTACCGCCACACGTTAACTCTCAATTCTTCCTTTTCATGATTTTTGGGGCATTACACTGTGAATGAACACTTTACCTCTTGCGCGAAGCAATTTAGCTATGTAATCCATATTTAATAGAACTTTCCTCCCAATTGTGGAAATTTAAGTGGTTCTGATTTACATTGGTTGTACAGACGCCCCTCAGAATTTTAATGTTTATTCCTATATTTCTTATTATTAGAAAAAGAACATGTAAAGGTCCATATAATGGCCCATCATAGGCCTTCTTCCTCTTTTTGTAATTGTCCCACATCTTGAAAAAGAGACTCTTCTCTCTCTTCTCTCACTATAAATATGTACTCATACTTGTATTTATATAGACAAGAAGTACATACAAAGTTTCACAGATTTTTCCCAAGTATTTGTGCTCTTTTCTACATTGTATTAGAGCCATCTAGCCCTCTGGGCGGTCTCTGATTTTCTTACCGCACCCCCCCTCTGCGGTCTCCTATCATTAGCCGGTTAATAGTTCTTTCTAACCGCACCCCTCCTGCAGTCTCTTTATCTCCAGACTCTGGCGGACAGACTTTTTTTATCCGCATGGTACTCAGTGTGTTGTTCCCACCTTCTGGTTTCGGATCTCCTCTTGATTTTATAGACTTCACTGCTGGGTCCCACCGTGCAGGCTGCTCTGTGTCCGCCATGGCCGCGGTCTTCCCGGTTCGACCTCTTCTTGTCAACTGCACTTCTTGATCCAGCGGTCTGACTCTTTAACTGCTGCGGTCTGGTCTAGTCTTTGTTCGCCGTGATCTGCCCTTGCTGTGTGGTTCGGTCCGTGCTGCTGTTAACCGCGGCTTTTGCCGCTGGATTGTGTTCGTCGGGGCCTGCGGTCCGCTCTCTGTGTTTCGCCCAAAGTTCCCTCTTTGCTTTCTGTTCGGCTTCTGCGTCTTAAACCACATCCATTTGTTCCTGTCCGCGGCCTCTTCTCAGACCGCACACTATGCTTGCCGTTCTGACTGCACTCCGTGCTGACAGCTTACTTCGGCCGGGCTTTTGTTTTCTCTCAGTCCGCCGCTGTCTCTTCTCAGTTCGCTGCTTCTCAGTCCGCCGCGGTCTCTTCTCAGTTCGCTGCTCAGTCCGCTGTGGCCTAGCCGGTTATCCTGCTTGAACCCGCGCCGTCATGTTTTCTGCTCGCTGCTGTCCTATCTCCTGCTCGCTTCTTCTTGTTTGCTGCTTGCTGGCGGCTTTGACTCCTGCTCGCTGCGGTCTTGCCTAACCACTGTTGCACTTGCCGCCCGTGGATTGCCAGTCCGCCAGATTTGCTGCTGCTGCTTCTGTCCATGTCTGCGGTGGTCTGTCCACTTTGCCTGCTTAGCCGTTTACCCACCTTTATGGTTAGCCGCTTCACCTAGCCGCCTGGTCGTGTAGCCATGGATTGCTCTATTGATTCTTCTCCTCCAGCTCGCTTGGCCCCTGCTCCTGAACTTCGTGACGAGTTAAGAATCACCACCATCTCTCTTTATGAGAAGAAGAACTTTGTTGAATGAGTGCATTCTGTCCGTCGGGTACTTCAATCCAAGGGACTTCTGCATCATCTAACTAAGGATATTCCTTCTGCACCTACTGATGACTGACTGCGTGACGATGATCGTGTTCAGACTTGGCTTCTCAACTCTCTTGATGGCGAACCTTACCGCATGACCATGTGTCATGAGACGACCAAAGCGATGTGGGATGAGCTCTATTCCCTGTATTCTGGCAAGGATAGTCTCCAACACCTGTACGACATCATCACCGATCTTCAGTCCCTTGACTCTGGCACTGTTGCTAACTTAACCTCATTTATTGCTTGGTCCAAGACGCTGGTTGAGGCCTGGATTCAGCATCAGCCCCCGACTTCGGATTTAGTTGCCCAACGCGCTCAAAAGGAAGCTATTGGTATTTCCATGATGATAGCTCGTGTTCCGCCTCATCTTCTTCATAGTGTTTGGACTCAGATACTCCCATCTGCTACTATTCCCTCATTCTCTGATGTGTGCTCCATGCTGTTAAAGGTTTCACCGCCTCCTGATGCAATCAACCCTCCTTCACTGACTCTTCTATAGCAATCTTCTGCACCATTACTCCCTCTCCTTCCCCCTACCCGTAGGGGACGTACAGACTCTCGGGGGAGGGGCCGAAGTTGCCGGCCGAGGCCTAAGTGTTCTTTTTGTGGTATGGATGAACACCTTGAGGCGACCTCCTATCACAAATATGGTCTCCCTCCTCGTCCCAATGCTTCTGTTGCTGCCCTCAACCCTTCTACCACTTGTGCTGATCTTGATGAAGTTCGCCTCCAGCTCCAACAACTTCAGGGGTTGCTCCACAACTCACCTGCCTTCGTTGTCTCCGTCTCTCATAAAGGCATTGCTTGTCTCCACTAGTCCGTGTTGGATAGTGGATTCAGGTGTTACTCACCATATCACCTCCTTGAAGCCACCTCAATACTTGGATTTTCCGCATCCAAAGTTTATCACCGTAGCCAATGACAACACCGCTCCTGTCTCCGGCTCTAAGGATATACCTCTCAATCCCTCTATTTCTCTTCGCTCGACTCTCCATGTCCCGGGCTCTCCTTTTAATTTACATTCTGTTAGTCGCCTTACTACCGATTTGGATTGCTCTATCACGTTCACCTCATCTTCGTTTCTGATACAGGACTGACGGACGCAGAGTATCATTGGTTTATGACGATTGCACAACAAGCTTTACCTTCTTGATTTCTTCCCTATCGTTCTCTCCTCTGTCTCCTCTGTTGACTGGTATCGGCGTCTTGGACATTCTCCTCTTATAGTTCTCAAGAAGGCTCTTCCTGATGTTCATCTTCTTCCTTCTTTTTCATGTGATTGTTATATTTTGGGGAAACAACATCGTTCCTCTTTTCCTTCTCATTGTACCCGGAGCTCTGCTCCTTTTATGTTAGTACATTTTAATGTTTGAGGCTCGTACAAAATAACAAGTGTATCTGGTTTTCGTTTTTTTTTATCACCTTTATTGATCATTATTCTCGAATGACATGGTTGTACTTATTTTGTGATTGCTCCGAGCTTCCTCGTATATTTCGGGCTTTTGTTCTTAAGACTCACACACAATTCTCCGACAAAATCAAAACACTCCCGACGGATAATGCTTGAGAATACACTAGTGATGAGTTCGATAACTTCTGCTCTGAGTTTGAGATTATTCATCAAACTTCATGTGAATATACTCCTCAACAAAACGGTGTCTGAGCGCAAAAATAGACATCTTCTTGATATTGCTCGCTCCCTCATGATTCAAATGCACGTTCCCAAGTCTTATTGACACTTTGCGGTTTCGATGGCGTACTATCTCATTAACCGTCTGCCCTTCTTCGTCCTCAACAACGCCACCCCGTTCAGCCTCCTCTTCCCTTCCACACCTCCATTCCCTCTCATACTTCGAATATTCGGTTGTACATGCTATGTTCATTTACTAGGTCCCTCCACCGACAAGTTTGATCCTTGGGAGGCCAAACATATGTTCGTTGGTTATTCCCCCCTCAAAAATGGTATGTTTGCTATTCTCCCACTACTCACAAGATGACTGTTTTGGCGGATGTTACCTTTCTGGAAGATCAACTGATTTTCTCCCCTCCAACATACTCTCTATCACCACCATCATTACCAAGACCTATCATCCCAGTTACGTCTCCTCCACCACCACCAGTTACGTCTCCTCCACCACCTCCACTCCTCCCCTCCCCAGCTCCGGTTCTCCACAAACTCCCCCTTCTTCGTGTGTATACTCGCCAACCTCACAGCTCCGTCGCCCCGCTGCAGTCGGCTTCAACCTTTGGCACTCTGCAACCTGTCGACCCGACCTATGCCTCCACACCCTATCCTATGGCAAATTATGTATCCTTACATCGCCTGACCCCAGTGCTTCAAACCTTCGCTACCTCACTATCCTTTATTTTTATCCATAACTCTGTGCAGGTGGCTCTCCAACATCCGAGCTAGCGAGCGGCCATGGACGAAGAAATGACGGCCCTCTGGGCTAATCAGACCTTGGATCTGGTTTCTCTTCCTTCAGGACAGACTACTATTGGATGTAAATGAGTCTTTGTCATCAAACATGCCCCTAATGGGATGATTGATCGTCTTAAGCCCCGTCTGGTGTCTCGTGGATTTACTCAACAATAGGGTCTCGATTATGAGGAAACATTCTCTCCAGTGGCCAAGCTAAACACGGTTCGTGTCCTCTCCGTAGCTGTGCATCGTCAATGACCCCTACATCAACTGGATATCAAGAATGTTTTTCTCAATGGTGATCTCCAAGAAACTGTCTACATACAACAACCTCCAGGGTTTGAGACCACGGCGGAGTCCCGAGTTTGTCACCTTAAGAAGTCGATTTATGGTCTCGAACAATCTCCTCGGGCATGGTTCAATAAGTTCAGTAGGGTTGTTCGTGAGGTTGGCTTTACTCGGAGCTCGACAGATTTCTCTCTGTTCACTTGACATAGAACAACTGGAATAGTTTTTCTTTTGGTGTATGTCGATGACATTCTGATCACAGGAGATGATTCAAAAGGAATATAAGTGGTCAAACAACACCTCAGTTTTGTTTTTCAAACAAAAGATCTGGGGATCCTTCGATACTTCCTTGGCCTTGATTTCGCAAGACGTCCTGATGGTCTTGTCTTCTCTCAACGAAAGTACTGTCTAGACCTTCTTCAAGATGCTGAATAGTCTAGATGCATGACGGTTAATACTCCTATGAATGTCAATCACAAGTTTTGTGCTCATGCTTCTGATGCAGATCTTTTTTCTTCCAAATCCAGAATATTATCGACGTCTGGATGGAAAACTGATTTATCTAACAGTCACAAGACCAGACATATCTTTTGTTGTTGGGGTTATTAGCCGGTTTATGCTTTCTCCTTTGGTGTCTGATCTACATGCTGTCGAACGTATTCTGCGATACCTGAAAACCGCTCCTGGTGAAGGGCTGACATACACAACTTCTTTCCCGTCTACTCCAACATTAGTTGCGTATTCAGATGCTAATTATGCTGGTTCCCTGGATGATCGACATTCCACCAGTGGATTTTGTACTTACTTCGGAGGTCATCTTGTTACCTGGCTCAGTAAGAAACAGTCTGTGGTTTTTCGATCTTTGACCAAAGTTGAGTACCGTTCGATGGAGTCTGTTGTGTCTGAGCTCACATGGCTTGAGAGTCTCTTAGGTGATATGAGAGTAAATCTTTCCTCACCAGCTCCCTTACTCTGTGACAGTTACGCTGCTATACACATCTAAGAATCCTGTCTTCCATGAAAGAACAAAACACATTGAAGTTGACTGTCACATCATTCGTGAAAAAATTCAAACGAAGAAGCTGGAATTTAAACATGTTCCGGATACTGACCAAGTTGCTGATCTTCTCACTAAGGCCCTACCAAGTGCTCTATTTTATCAGTTCTTATCCAAGCTAGGTGCCTACGACTTATACGCTCCAGCTTGTGGGGGAGTGTTGGAAAAAAACATGCAAAAGCCCATATAATGGTCCATCATAGGCCTTCTTCCTCTTTGTGTAATAGTCCCACATCTTGAAAAAGGGACTCTTCTCTCTCTTCTTTTCCTATAAATATGTACTCATACTTATATTTATATACACAAAAAGTATATACATAGTTTCACAGATTTTTCCCAAGTATTTGTGCTCTTTTCTACACTTATAACTTACATCCCCCTATGTAATATAATTTTCTGTCCTCAGGCAACCTTGTTGTTGATTTTATGTTTTTCAGTAAAAACCCACAAGTTTGAGTTAGATATTGGACCAATGCTTGTAGAGGTTCTTTGATTTTGGCACTGACGGTTTTGTTGATATAAGGTTCGGAAACACTTTTTTTTCCTTATAAACTGTTATTTAACTATTCAATTTTTGTTAGGTTGTTCTCTGTCCAAAAATGTCATGCCACTACTGCTTTGGTTGCAAAAAATCATGGAGACTTGTAAAATTTATGTAAGATTTTGATCAAAAAATGGGAGCTTTGAAGGATGGATGGAAATATTTTAATTCTCTTTGCAAAATCTCGGATTTCCCATACTTGATAGCAATCTTCTGTATCAAGGGCTGCATATTAAGCATGCATTGCTGTTCCATTTGATTATGTTCCCTGCATCCTGTTGAAGGGTACTTTTTAATGGATCATAGTTTAATATGAGAATCATTTTTAAACTTCCAATTTTATTTATCGTCAACTGAATTCTTGGTCGTCAAGATATTAATAATGGCAGTTTCATTTCAATTTTAGTTTGATATTTAACCTACAACAACTAGGTTAGGTTAAGTATTAATCACTGTTGGCTTACATCAAGGGTTTACTTTGAGCCTTTATCTCTTTACTCTCTTCTTAGATGAGCTCGCCGGACGAATCCAACAAGCAATACCTTGGTGTTTATTGTTTGCATATGATATTGTTTTGGCCGAAGAGACACGGGGTCTACACGTTAAACTTGAATCTTGAGGAGACACTTTAGAAAAGAAGGGTTTTAGATTGAGCAGGACAAAACCGGAGAATATGGAGCTTAAAATTAGTAGTACGGGAAGGACAGATGGCTCCGTCGTTAAGTTGGGTTACCAAGATATTTCCTGCAGTGAGTGCTTTAAATATCTTGGATTGATTGTTCAAAAAGATGTTGGTGTAGATAAAATTGCGATGCATAGAATCCAAGTAGGTTGGTTGAAGTGAGGAGGCGCATCTAGGATCTTATGTGATCTTAAAGTACCATTAAAACATAAAGGTATGTTTAACCGTACTGCAATTAGACCAGCAATGCTCTACATTTCTGAGTGTTGAGCAGTTAATTATGCACATGTGTAAAAAATGGGAGTTGCGGAGATGAGAATGCTTAGGTGGATGTGTGGACACGAGACTCGATGAAATTAGGAATGAATGTATTAATGATAAGACATGAGTGACACCAATTGTAGAGAAGTTGTGAGAAGCTCGATTAAGATGGCTCAGACATGTACAAAGGAGACTATTATCGACACTTGTTGGGCGTTCTGTGAGTTTAGCTACTAGGCATGCTAAATGGGGGTGGGGCAGACCAAAAAAGACTTGGTATGGAACTATAACGAAAGACATGATGTACTTAGGTATTAGTGAGATTATGACTAAAGATAGGGAACAATGGTGACAAATGATCCATATAGCCGACCCTAATATGGTGGTGTAAAGGCTTGAGTGTTGTCATTGTATTTAACCTATAACAATCATTTTTTTTAAAATGTCCTCTGACATGTCCGACATGTCTTTCGACTTGTCATTTTTAGGATAAAAGGATATATGTTTCTAAAAAAAATAGATTATATCCTTTTGTAAAATATAGACCGACATGTCCGATTTTTTTCTGATTATATCCTTTTGGAAGACTTGAAATCTTATATCACTATGTGTGGATGACATGAACTGCCTAACCAGGAATTCTTGAGCAGTGAAAGAGACATCTATTATTGGCTACATCAAACAGTTTCTACTAAAACTATTTAAACCTTTCACATCCATGTTTGAGATGGATAATGGCGGTTTCATCGAACTCATTGTTTACACAACTAAAAAAATATGTTGGATTATTCTTCCTTGATGTAATTTGAAAAATTCAATTTTGTGAGGCTAATAGTAATATAAATCACTCTAGGCGTTGTCCCGAAATTGCATCATATAACCTATGCAAATCCTCTCGTATGTGCTTTAAGGCTCATCTTGTATTATTTGCATTGATATGTTTTCTTCAGAAACTTTGCAGCTACGTTTTATTTTACATATAGTATGGTTCTCTCTATTTGCTATAAGTTGCAAGAGTTATATTCATTTTTTTGTGAGGAAAGTTTCATCTAATTCTCCAGTTTACTTTAATTTTGTACTTGATTGAAAGTTAGCCTTTTTTTCCACAGCTGTACTTTTATTACAAGTTATTCTCAGTTTCAATTTAGACATTTAAGGATGAAATTTTGAATGACTTTGCCATATATTTATACTTTGATAAAGGATAGATAATGCTCCATACAGATTCCTTATTTAATACACTTCGATTATCCTAATTTCAATTATAATCTAAGATTTTAGACTAGGATTTTAAATAAATATCTTGTAATCTTAAAATTTATACAGTGGCTATTGATTTATCATTAGACATAGTATTTTGTAATTGGTTTTGAAAAACTTTATGAATGCTGCAATTTGTTTGAATTTTAATTTTTTATTTCCATCTGATGTAATTTAGTTTTGATAATTAGTGTCTTCATGGTAATTATTTATATATTTTTCTTCCTTTCTTCTTTTGATAGGGGAGGCATAAGTTCTGGACAAGGTTTTTCAGGGGGAAATGGTACTGTTACAGGAAAGGATTGCCCTGCTGGACTTTATGGAATTTTCTGCAAGGTCATTTTCTCATAGTCGTGTATCTGTTCTAATTACTTCTAAAACATGAATTAGTTAAAGTGTTATATAAAGTGTTATAACATGAAACGTGACTAAGAATCTCTTAACTCAAGGAAGTTTAGATGAATTTTTCCTTTAGCCAGACTAATGAATAGTTTTGTTAGCTAGATTCATTTTCTACATTTTGGAATACGGTCGGTGAATCCAATGACATTGATTAATGCTTCAAGAAGTTTTTTGTTGTTGTGTGATTATCATTTTCAACTATCTTGCAACTCAGTGTGAAGTGTTGAACCCGAAAATCACGGTTCAAAGAGTAGTTCAGACCGATGGGGTAGCTTGCACTTCTCCCAAATTAGAACACTTGACAAGTTACTCAGAACAAAGAAATAGACCCCTGCGTTGCAGCGAGGAGGTCCCGCTACACACCCAGAAGATCATAGAGAGCTTCCCCTCCCTAACCAATGCTGAGTTGGGCACCTTGGAGGGCACTAGTGAGCACCAAGCTATCCACCAGTAAATCACGACCAACAGTGTGGAAGCTCCATCCAACCAGGATCAACCAGAGGAGGGAAAGCTAAATGGAAGGCCACTCCAAAGGTGCCCTTGGGGATCTATTTATAGTTTTTCGAGAGTGGTCTGCGGATAGCAGAATCTCGCCTTTTGGTTTTACTAGACCAGCCCAAATTGGTCTGCCAACAACAAAACTCTGCTGTTTGGAGAAGCTATTGGTAGGCCAAAATGGGTTACCTGGGGAAACATACCTGGCTGAGCTGGCCATGGTTTTTCTGCTCGCCTGGAGGTGGCGAGTGCCCGTTGAAGCTGGGACTCGACACTCACCCTGATGACCCTTGACTAAAGGTAAGTCAACTCGTCCCCACTTGCCAATCACTAGCCTGAAGCCATGGGCAAGTGCGGCCCAAGTGGCCCTACTCACCCATACTCACTTGGGGCGAGTGGGGAGGTTAAAAGCCCGCCACTGCTTGTGCTTTGATCGCCATCCTTGGCATATAGACGATGTTGAACTTACTATGTTTGATGGACCACTTAGTGAGCTGACCACAGTGCTCCACCTTTTTAAGGACCGCCCTCAGGGGATGATCCATCACCACTTTTATGGTGTGGGCTTTAAAATACATCCTCAGTCTTCTTGCCGATGTAATGAGCGAGAATGCTGGCTTCTCTAAAATTGGATAATGTAGCTCCGCCTTTCTGAGGACCCTACTTGTGTAGTAGATATGTGATTAACGCCTTATTTCCTTCGTCACCAGGACCAAGCTGACTGTCTCAGATCCTATTCTTAGATAGAGGAAGACATTCTCCTCTGCGCCCCCTGAAGCAGAGGAGCTTGCATCTGCTTCTGTTTCAGGTTCTAGAAGGTCGATTCACATTTGACGGTCCACTCGAACTTTTGATTGCGGCGGAGAGTTCTAAAAAAGGGGGAACATTTCTCTTCTGCCTTTGATAAGAACCGACTCAGGCTTGCGAACCTCCTGGTTAGTCGTTGCACTTCTTTGGTATCCCTGGGGGAGGCCATCTTCGTGATGGCCTTGATTTTATCATGGTTTGGCTCGACTCCTGGTTGTGTGAGGAGATGTCCCAAGAACTTCCCCTACTAGCTCTGAATACCCATTTAGCAGGGTTAGGTATCATTTTATATTTCCACAACATTACAAAGGTCTCCTTCAGGTCCTCCAGGTGCTCCTGGATATCTTTGATTTTGATCAAGAGGTCGTTGATGTAGACCTCCAGGTTGTGCCCCTTCTGGTTTTTGAAAACCCGTTCCATCATCTTTTTATAGGTTGCCCCCGCATTCTTCCGACCGAAGGACATCATCTTGTTTGAGTAGCAGCCGCTGTTGGTGATGAAGTTAACATCTTTTATGTCCGGAGGATGCATCCGAATACGATGGTATCCTGAAAATTCATCAAGAATACTCATCACAGGAAAATCGACGGCCGAATCAACCAATGTGTTGATTTGAGATAGAGGGTAGTAATCTTTTGAACAAGCTTTATTCAATAGTGAAAAATATACACACATGCGCCATTTACCTCTGGTCTTCTTCACCATTACTACTTTTGAGACCTAACTTCTAGTAGCTTTTGCACCTCCTCGCGGATGAGTTTGACAAAGGAGGTGGCAATTGATCTTTTCTTTTGACGAATCGGATGAACCTCTGGGTCGAGATTGAGGCGATGAAATGCCACATTGGCATCAATACTGGGCATCTTTGTGGCGCTCTAAGCAAAAATATCGATGTCGTCTTGAAGATATGTTGCGATCTGTTGCTTTTCCCTCTTGACATCTCCTTGCTGATCTTCAAGCTTCTGGTCCTTTCGTCTGCAACAGTCACCTCCATCTAGAGCGCTATTGCGGTTTTGCTTAGGTTCCGGTTCAACTATAACCGTGAACCAAACCGCTAAGGTAACATTTATTCAAATTTGAATTGAAACTTTATTTGGTTTGACTGGTTCCGGTTTCGGTTCCAGCTCCAGCATAATTTTTTGAACCATCATGTCAACGGTTCTGGTTCCGGTTCATCAAGAACCAAAACCAAACCGACCATTAACGGTTCGGTTCGGTTCGGTTCTATGCGGTTTGATCCAGTTCAAATCAGTTCTGTGTCATAGTTTTAATCGTCTTATTACTCTAGAATTGGAGTCATTAGACTCGTTTACAAAAATTATTCTCTTTAAAAATGCATATTTGAAATAGAAATTGGAATTCAAATTGTTGGAGCAATAATTTATGATTTTTTATGTCTAAATACAATATGCATGCAATATTGAACTAATGTAGATTTGAATATAATAATCTCTTATATTGACTAAATAAAAAAAGAAATAGTAATATTGTATGATTCCAATAAACCTGATACAAAAAATTAATTAACATAAAATGATCATTAGCACGATGAACAACATATAATATTTTAACACAAATTCTTATACTTATCTAATGTCAGACTTAACATTACTAACGAACGCTGTCGGAATGGGGAGAAGAAAGCTTTCAGCGATGAGCAAGCAAAGTGAGAAGGAAGCCTTCGACGCAAAGCAAGGAAATAACCTAATGTCGTGTGACCTGTGTCTGAGTATTTGAATCCCTCTACAATCGAACGATGCTGCAATCACACGACTGATATAGGTATAGTCGTATAGATAATAAATATATATTATTAATATTTAAAAATATAATAATAATAAATATATATTATAAAAGAATAATAATAATAATTGTAGAAGGAAATGAAAGGTGCAATTTTATTCTTCCACAACGGGGGCATTATATAGGAAACCACATGACTCTCAACACCGATAGGCGGTGTGGGACTAAACTCCTAAATGACAATAATATTTAAATACTAATAACTCTAATACTCCCCCTCAAGTTGAAGGGGAAACCTACAACTTGAACACAACATAAAAAAGAAAGGTAAAAGAAGGTTGGCAACGTGGGACAAAACAACAGCCACCGCGGCCCAACCGCGTGTCACCGGGGATACTTCAACCGGGCATAAACCACACGACGTTGGTCCACAAACCGGCCATGATCACGCTGTATGCACCCCAAGCAGAAACTAGGTCAACCAAGAAAGGCCAAGCCATTCCTACCACAAAGCGAAGAAAATAAACCGGGAGATACAAACAACAGACGAAATCAACCCGGGGGCCATGTGTGACTAAGGCAGGAGTCGGGAAAGGGGCATCCGAGTCGCCGTTATCACAAACACTCCCCCTCACGTGGAATACGTGCAAGAAGGCATTGACTATGCCTGGAGGCCGTGACGTACACTCCCCCTCACATAGACCACATGCACGTGTGGGACCCTCGTCGGGTACATGAACCCAGATCACGTGGAGGAAGGCCGAAATCGCATAGAGACGCAAATGAAGGAAGACACGACAACACAACAACAACAAACAACTTAAAAAAAATAGTAGCACCATCATGATCGAGCAAAGGGGGCAGCGAGATTCATATCCCCGACGAACGGAAAGACCGGGCCAGAAGATCTGCACGAGGGCAACGACGGAAACGAAGTTCAACCAGAAGATAGGAGCAGCAGTCTGCAGCAAAACAGAGCACAACAACAGAACTGGAGGAGGCAGATCACTGTAGGGCAGATCTGGTGCAGAGGAGTAGCAGGCTAGAAGTCTTCCGCGCCAGAGAAGAAGAAGGCCAGGGCGGAGCTGCAGTATAGTCTGCTGTCGACGGGAGAAGGGAAGCATGACAGCAGTCGACGATGACAGAAGCAGTCCGAGAAGTCGTCGGGAGAAGCAGCGCGGCAGCAGCGGTGGAAGTAATCGGCGAAGCAGTACGACAGCAGCGGCGGAAGCAGTCGGCGAAGTCAGGAGAAGCATCAACAGGCGTCGGCGTCGTCTGGAGAAGCAGCGACAGGCGTCGGCGTCGTCGGGAGAAGCAGCAACAGGCGTCGATGATGCAGGCGGAACCAGCAGCGGAATCAGAACCGCTCCTGTCGATGGGATCAACGATCGACATCGTCAACAGGAGCGGGAGCGGCGGGCGTGAGCCCTAGTAGGTCGCGGAATTGGAAGCACGGGTCGGGGGGGAGAGCAGTAGCAGACGATGGGAAAAATTATTAGTTTTAGGTTTCAGATCGATGCTCTGATACCATGTACAAGGAAATTAAAGGTGCAATTTTATTCTTCCACAATGAGGGCATTATATAGGAAACACAACATTACTCTCAACACCGATAGGCGGTGTGAGACTAAACTCCTAAATGACAATAATATTTAAATACTAATAACTCTAACAATAATAAGCAGATTGCTGTTCGTTTTTGTTTCGGTCCGGTCCGGATCAACTCTATAAATTCTCAAACTGCTCGAGTCATTTATGTTGCGGTTCCAGTTCCGGTTTTGGTCCAGATAATAAAATGAAGGAATCGTATTAGCCATCAGGACTATTGTTGATTACAGTTCCAAAATTCAAACAGGAAGCCGAATAATTCGCGAACGGTTCGGTCTGGTTCTTTGCGGTCCCGGTTCGGTTACGATTCGGCTTACAGTTTCCTTTTTAAGTGAAAGCTCTACCTCCATCTCATGTACCTCTTATGTCGATTCTAGGCATGCCACCCCTTCCAGCAGCCTATCTACCTCTTCGACATTTTCTTTCCAACCATTGGTGTTGATGGCGAGAGGGTATCATTCCCTAGCTACCTTCGGATCGCTCTGTATCCGAATCTGCATCCCTTCTTGAGCGTAGCTTAGTCCTTGATGAAAGGAAGAGGGCACGGATTGAAAGGTGTTGATGAGCGGCGTTTCGAAAATAACATTATAGCTTCTTTGAGCGTCTACTATGACGAACCTGCCGTTTTCAAGGTGCCTCCGAGGGTCACCAACAGATCTACTCATCCATCTACCTCTTTCCGCTCCCCTGCGAAGCCAAACAATGGACCACACGAGACCTTCACTATGCTGGATTCCACTGTTATAGCCTCAAACGCCTTTTGGAAGACGACGTTAACCGAGCTTGGATGACAAGGATATCATGGTTTGGGTCCCTCATTTTTTCGCATATCCTCTGTTGAGAGTGGTATCTCTCCGATCGGAGGTGGGCCCTGGGATGTTGACGCGATGTGCCTTCCGTTGATGCTATGAAGGCTGCCCTTTCGAGAGGACTCCACTCCTACTTTTCCATGAATAGAGTTGATTCCTCCTCGGGTGCCGATATCAACTCGATCCTCACATCTTACTCTTGACGGGACCGGGGTTAGCATACCCTTGATTGCTGCTTCCTGCTGGGAGTCTTTATGCTTTATTTTTAGCGTTCTCCTGGATTCTTCAACATGTCTTCTCATATCTAAGAACTCCTGGCATGCCGTAGTGGCATGCCCTCCCTTTTGGTGGAAGTCGCAGTAGAGGTCTGCCTTATTCCCTTGATGCCCCCGATTTAGGGCTTTCCTTTGCTGGTTCCGCCCATAATGGTTAATCGTCATTTCTTCTCGTGGTGGAGGCCTAAAGGGTCTCCTGAACTCTTGTTGTCTTCCTGGTGTTTCAAATCATGCCCTGTGCTCGGGAGAACGCTGCGGGCTGGGTCCAGATTGATGATGCCCCCCTATTGACTTTCAAGGGGCCTTATGGGTCGGGGCCTGAATCCTTCTCCCGGGCTCCCTCTAGTTCGGAATCACACCCGACCTTCTGAACTCCACCCTGTCGGTTGATTTCGTTGGGCTTCCGTTCTCTTATAGAGTGCTTCAGCTCATTCTGGATTGAGCCTCGTATGGGAGGCTAGGAAGTTCTTGTTGTCTCCTTCTGCTTAGACGCATCGCTCCACACGATCAATTAGATCCTCAAAGGGGAGGGGGGTATCTCTTTTTAGTTTCATCTTGAACAACCCCTCCTCAAGGCTGAAAGTGAGAGGCAGCTGGAGAGTGTTGCTATCCACCTCCTGGAACTGCAGAACCTTCTTGGAAACGATCAATATAGTGCCCTAACGACTCTCGTCAACCCCATGCTTGAGGAGAAAAAGAGTGGTTAGCCCCTTTTTTCCTTTTCTTCGACGTTGCGAACCGCAACATCAGCCCTCTGCGCTGATCCTTGAAGCAGTAGATGGAACCTTTAGACAACTTGTGAAACCAGTCTCTTTCCTTTCCTTTGAAGGTGATTGCAAAAAGTCTGCATTTTAAGACGTCGATCATCGCTCGAATTGAGACGACGTTTTCGAACCACTGCAAGTTCTGGATGGGGTCGTCTTTCCCGGTGTAGTAGTTGAGCATGGGCTCGCGGATTCCCTCGGGAACTGGTGTGATCACTATTCCTTCGCAAAAATGGCTCACTGTCACATCCTGGCGAGATGTCCTCTGGCGAGTGCCATCGTACTCATGGAGGTGGAGAACTCGCGAGGTGATGCATGGGCTTTCTCACATTTCTATGTTTATTGAGTATTGTTCGCGAAGAGAGTCTACCCCCGACGGTAGTAGGTACCGTCGATGCTAGTGACAGTGCAGTGTATCCCAATCCATATCTTGAACTTTCTGGATATTGGTTGGCCAAACATATCTTGGATTTTCTCCAACTCCAAATTTTTTAATTGCAACGTTGAAGTCCTGGATTCAATCTTTCAATGCGGTATTCTCTATAATTAGCATAGTGCACCGATTATCGAACATTTTCTTTCCATTTTCAATATGGGCAAGAGAATTTTTTACCCTGCCCTGTGACTTACTCTTTTCCCTGATAAGAGTTTCGATTGTAAAGTTCGATTTATAGATCAAATCATTTAGTTCATTTATTTTTGCAAATGAGTTTTCACACTCTTGGCAATCAAGTTAGCCTTCCTAGATTTTACCAATTGATAATCTTTTATTTTCAAGTTTAAGATTATCAAAATCATTTAAAGTTTGTTGAAATTTTTAAATGTTTTCATATGCTCTTCAACTAGATCATCAAAAGAGGGATTGATGTCGGTTGTAGGTAGTAATGAGGTGATTTAGTATTGGAATTTAGGATAGTTATGGGGTAGTTAATAGCTAGTTATGGTGATTTCGGGAGAGGCTATAATGATTATTGATAGTTTGGGTAGCTACTTGGCGATTATTGAGCGGTGGAAGGTAGTTATTGGCGGTTATGGATGAGAATGTAATTATGGATAGTGGAGGGTAGTTACCTAGACTTTGACACCAAGGATCCAATGGATCAGCACCGTGGAGAGACCGCAATGGCTCGAGACATCTGTCCAAATTCTGCGATATCTGAAAATCAGCCCCTTTACCTCTATTTATAGATTTAAATCTTATTACAGAAGGCCGCGATCGTTCGAAACTTAAAATCACTAAATATACATGGAATAAAAATACAACAAATACTTAAATATGTCATCGTCGTTCTCAACGCGACTATCGACTTTGATCATCCATTAAACAGTCCTAAGTCTGCCTCCCTTATAAGTACACTCAGGTGGGTTCCTTTGATGCCAGCGATATATATAGAGCATGAAGGTGGGACCCACCAAAAGATTCCCTCTAGCTCAACAAACACTCACCGAATACTCGAGGTTGGATGATTCTTTTTGAGCTTTGCAAAGGCTCATAAAGAGCGGGGATTGTGTACAACCCCGTGTTCGCCGAGTTGACCTAACAGGCCAGAGCGAAGCGGGCGGCCAAGCCGAGAGCCGGCCCGCGTCAGCTCCGTAGGCGGGCGAGCCGAGAGTCTGCCCGTATCGGCTCGGCAGGCGGGCGAGTCGAGATGAGCCGGCCCGCGTCCGCCAGGCAGGCGTGCGAGCCTGCAGGAACCCGGCTCGCTCCCGCCTGAGAGGCGGGCGAGTCGCAGGAGCAGGGTCACACCCGCCCAAAGGACAGGCGAGCTGGCTCGAGCTCCCTCCCGTGTATGAGGTGTTAATAGCTTGTATTTAATGTAACTTGGTCTGCCAATAGCTTCTTCAAACAACGGAGTTTCGCTGTTGGAGGACCCATTTCGAGCTGCCTATAGAGAAACAAAAAGGCGGAGTTACGCTATTTGCAGGACAGACTCTGAAATCTATAAATAGACCCACATGGTTACCTTAGAAGACAAGGTTTCTCATTTTCTGGTCTTGTAGCACTTCCTGAGGTACCCTTAGCTCAACACTGACTAAGGAGGGGAAGCGCTCTAAGATCTTCCGGGTGTGTGGTGGGACCTCCGTGCTGCAGTCGTGGGTCAGTCTCAAATCCTAAGCTTTCGGTGAAGTCGTCTCCCTAGGAGAAGTGTGCGGTCACCCCTTTTTAGGGTCCGAACTCTACAGAAGCCGGTTTTCGGTTTCAACAGTCAGGATCGAACCACTCGCTGCACATGAACCCGTGATCTTCGCATGATCAGACGAGCAATCAGGAAGCGTGATTACTTTTTATTGAAAATGCAATTTGCATGTTGTACTGTATTATAAAACAATTCCCGTGCCTGAGGCGTCTGTCTCTATCGCGAATGGTTCTAATAATTTAGGAAGTGTTAAGACTGGGTTTAAGATTAATAATTTTTTTAAATTGTCGAAAGCTTGTTGAGCTGGTGGTGCTCACAAAATGAGTAATTTTTAATAAATTTGAAGGAGCAGCAATTTTGGAAATATGCTTAATGCGGCTTAATGCGATACTGGATAATACTAGAAAGGCTCGACTTCTTTCCGAGTGTTCAGAGTAGGAAAAGATTTTATAGCTATTAAATTATGTATATTTGGGTAGACTGTTCCATTGACACCGTAGTGGCTCAAAAATTCAATCTCTAGTTGCCGAAAAAATATTTAGATAATTTAATTTGGAGGGAGTTGTTTGGTAAAATAGTTAAAAGTAATTTGTAAATACGTAAGGTGTTCAATAACTTTTGCGCTATATATTCAAATATCATCGAAAAAACTATAATAAACTTTCAGAGGTATGGCTGAAAATTGGTGTTCATTAGTGACTGGAATGTATATGGTGCATTTATGAGACTGAATGACATAACTAAATTTTAAATGGTCGTTGGTTCTAAATATTGTTTTATGTATGTCAATTTCAGTCATAAGTACTCGATGGTATCCTGCTCTTAAATCTAATTTAGTAAATATTTCAGCGCGGTATAACTCATCTAAGAGATTATCTACTGCTGGTATAAGAAAATGATCTTTAATTGTATTTTTATTAAGTGCTATGTCGTCCATGCAAATGTGCCATGTGCCATCTTTTTTCTTTACTAGTATGACGAGTGAACTAAAGCTAAATGTGCTAGGTTTTATTTGACGGCTTGGAGCATGTCCATTACAAGCTTTTCAATATCATTTTTGTGAACATGGGGGTATTGATATGGTCGAATGTTGGTGGGTGTTTATTTGAGGTATAATGGAATATTATGATCGACAAAATGTTCTGGCTGAAATTTTAATTGGTCTCAGAATAATTTTAAAATTGTAATAACTATGTTTTGAATTTGTCTGGTAGATTGGAAAAATTATTTGATGAGGATGGATTGGCGTGTAGTGTGGTGGAACTTTGGCTGCCAAGACAAAACACATGGTTGTTGGATTTTGTTAGAAACCAGGCCGGGGCAGCACATTGCAACGCAATTGGGTATGAGAGGTGGTGTTAGTCCCCTCTTATAAAGGAGGTCGGGGGTTCTATCCCGCCGCTCAACAACCTACCGTGGAATATTCCCGTGAATAATTCGGAGCCTTCCACGGAGATTTGGTTGAGAATGTTGTTGCCATTCAACTGCAGTCGTCCAGGACCGGAATTCGCAATTTGCTGCCCCGACCTTGTTTCTAACAAAACACTTGGGTATGAGAGGTGGTGTTAGTCCCCTCTTATAAAGGAGGTCGGGGGTTCTATCCCGTCGCTCAACAACCTACCGCGGAATATTCCCATAGATAATTCAGAGCCTTCCGCAGAGATTTAGTATGGGATGTTGTCATTCGATTGCAGTCGACTATGACCGGAATTCGCAATGTGCTGTCCCGGCCTGGTTTCTAACAAAGTCGAAGTCTTTAAGTGAGATATCTGCGATGATGAAATTGACTTACTTGTTTCATTATTATGACCAATCAGAGTGATTGGACACTGAGCTCCTTTGTTGGTCACACTAAGGGTTGAGTAATTAGTGGTTATAGGGCCTAAGGTCCCGAGTCACCATACTCACAATACTACGTCCGTGCCTTATAAATCTAAGACATAAAGAGTAAGGAGAAATATGTTGGTTTGAATGAAGTAGAATAATGTACGCACATTTGCTAAAATTACTCATATAGGGCGGAAATTCTTGAATTGCTAAAATTGAAAGTTAAGAAAAAAGCCATTCAACATAAAGGTCTTGGAGCTTCCTCTGTCTACCGGGGTTTCTAATTGTTGAGCATCGATACATGAATTGAGGTGTATGCAGAAAGCAAGCGGTTCACGAGAAAGGGTTTGTAAACTAACCACAGAATAATGTGTCAGGTTCAGGGGGGTAAATAATAGTTGGGGCCTCAGTGTCGGCGTCATCATCGGTGCCGGAAATACATTAATGTGCCTTGGCATTTACATTTGTGGACATAGGAATATTTGTCATTGCAATTATAGTAGAGTTCCTTTTCACGGCGAATTTTAATCTTTGCTGAACTAAGGAGACAGATAGGGTATTTAGAAGTTTATTCAGTAAGCGGCGGTTTATTGTTGGCGGGTTCCAAGACGGCTTATGAGGATATGAACTAGAGAATTTCTCATCGAGTGATTGATCCTCAAACATGCGAGTCGATGAGTAGGCGTCATGTTATTCATTCAGTGATTGGGTTAGAACTGAGCAACGTATGTGAGATTTTATACCGGAGACGAACATGCTAGTTAAGAATGGAGAGTTGTAAGTACAAAGAACGAGAACACCAAAATGTTGGACTTTGAAACAGAGGAACGAAGCCGGATGTTTGCGGGAGTGTAAGAGAGAGAGGGAAAGAGAGACGAAAATTTAATTGAAAAAACTAGTTTTCATTCTAGCATACTATTACTTCTTAATCCGCAATATAATTGTGTTGGTGGAGTGTGTCGGCCTCTGAAGTTTAGATATGCACTGGCTTTGAATCTCTATTGTACACGCATCATTCTTCGTGTTACATAATCATAACCGATTGTTGAAGGAGTTACATTTGCAAAAGAGTTTGTTACCAACGCTTACCCTTTTGGAGCATCAAATCTATCAATCTTTTGTCCTTCCATTTTTTGTGTAATGATTTTAGCTTAACTGACACTCTCATATCTTATCCGTCAAGGGTTACCTGCTTTTTCAACCTTTTCTTTTTGAAAAGCTTCCAGGTTTTAGGGTAATGAATCCCCTCATAAGAAAGGTATGCTCATAAGCATGTTGGGGTGTCCCTAGTATGCCCGGTTCCGGTATTTTCTGATTGACCGTAGAGCATGACTAAGGGGCACATTAGTAATTTTGACTGAATATGATCTCCCTAAGATGATTCTTATATGAAGAATTATGATGTTATACCCTGTGTGCTTAAATGATCAATTCAAGGCTAGGAGATCGAGGGCTAGGTAAGCGGGCGTCAATTTTGCTTGTTGTGGCGAATGCCGTCTTTGTTGCTTCTCGACATCATCATGACATGCAGACAAACCGAAATCAATGTGCGCGGGCGTCAATTCTGCATGTTGAGAAGGATCTGAGTCTTCTGCGGTCATTGAGTTTTTTGTTGACTTTGAGTCGGGAGAGAGTCGTACAATGCAGTTGCGACTTGCTTCGATCGACAGAGACTTGATGAGCGAGATGGAAAGCTGCGCAATCCCGCAGGAGCGTGGATCAGTTGGATTACGCCAATACAAAGGAAATTTCATCTCCTAGGCATGCGAGACCTATAATGCGAACACTTCGGCAGTTTCTTGGGTTTGAACTGGCAACCGAAAGCAATGGTGGGCCTCATGGCAGGTCAAAGGAAGTTGGTACACACCAAATCGAAATGCAATGGAATATAAGAGGGATATAATTGCTTGGTATACTTGATCCACACTTTTGAGGGTTGGTTCCCTCCAAGCGTCCTCTCCAAAGTGAGATCTTAAGCCAAGGCTCCAAAGATGAAAAAATATAACTAGGCCTCTTCCTCTTTATATGGTAGGAGTACAAGATATCTTGTGCCACATGCATGATTTAACTAATAGTAGACTATCATAAACGTATTTGACATCATACCAAATGAGTTGTCAGTAGATTTACTGCATTTGAGAAATAAACATCATTTGAATAACCTTATGCTAAATGTCACTCTACCAAATCTAACTACATGACCAGATGAGTCCGATGGAGCACAATATATTGAAGATGCAAGTTGAAGATTTATTATAGAACAAGCACATTCAGGGGAATATTAACCCATGTGTAGCACCAAGCTTCCTCGTGCCAAAGAAAGACGAAACATGGTGAATGCCTGTAGACGATCAAATTATCAACCAAATCAAAGTTATATTCCAATTCCCCATTTTGTGTCTCTGACATTTTAGATATGTTACGTGGTGTAAAGGTCTTCTGCAATATCGACTTATAAAGTGGATGTCATCAACTCATGATCAGGGCAATCAATGGCCGTAAGATGATTTTGGGACCAAGAAAAAATTATTTGAATGGCTCGTTATTCCATTTGGACTCTCAAATTCCCATTGTATATTCATGACGTTGATGAATCAGGTTCTTAAGCATCTTATAAATTTGTTGTTATTTACTTCGACAATATTTTGATTTAATAAATCTGAAGTTGACCTTATATTGCACTTGCTAGAGGTGCTGCATGCTTTGAAGGAAAATGAGTTATAAATCAGTTTGAAGAATTGTAATTTCATGCTTTCAAAATCATTGTTTCTGGGATATCTCGTCTCCATCGAGGGCATTCAAGTCTGGGTAGTAGAGTGGCCACAACTAGAAATTCTAATGAAGGTTCTCAGTTTCCACCACTTACCAACCTTGTACATTCAATTTCCTTTTGATTTTTAGTTCCATCGCCACACCCATCACATATTGTTTGAAGAAGGGAAAGTTTCATTTGGGGGAAGAAGCTAACCCCAATTTTAAAGTCATTGAGAGATTGACTAGAATCATCATGCTTACATTACTTGATTTCAGTAGAGCATTTGAATTGGAGACAATTGTTTCAATTATCAACATCGTTGCAGTGCTCTTACAATTTGGAAAGCCTGTTGTTTTCATGAGTGAAAAGCTCAATGACGCACGATAGGGACTACCTAGGAGATTGTGTTGTATCTCGTGGTCCAGATTGTTTAACTTCAGAGCAGTATCTATTTCAATTTAGGTTTGTTATCTGTAGGGATGAAGGGTTGTAATTCTTGTACGCTGACAACAATTTACATTTTTAATCTAGCCGAAAAGTGGGAAACATAACAACATCGTTGATGCCTCGAGCCACCGAACAAATCTAGTGGTGACCATGCAAAACATTCGTTATGGGTTTTGAGTGTTTGAAGGAGCTAATGTTATTGATTTTTTATTTGATTGGAGTCAAATGGAATCTTTCTGTTACACGATAGGTTCCTATTCTACAAGCATAAAACTGTGTATTCCCTAGAGTTTCTTGCAGGAGAACTTAATCACAAAACTAAATTGTAGGCGACATTTTGGAAGAGATATGAAAATCTTTTTGGTGGAGAGAAAATATTATTGTGTGCATCTCCAATGAGAGGTGAATCAAATGCTACTTAAATTCACGATTTGCCGTGGTTCTGCCTACTACGTGGCAACACCAAATCGGAATCCATTGAAACATCTTTCCACGGTGTAACTAAATCTAGGTGAGGGCTTCCTGGAAGTAGTTTGTCGGCATCGAATCCCAGATGCATCACTTGCGTTCTGGATGTGAAATTTCTCATTTATTTCTTGAAATCATTATGCTGCAGTTCCACATAGAACTATAATTCAGTAGTTCCTTCCACCCATAGATTGATGGGAGAAAAGAGATCGTTAATAGGATGCTTGGCTTAATCATATGTTATCTATGCAGTGATCTACCTAAATTGTCAGACTTAGTGCTTGTGCTAGCAGAATTTGCGTTTGACAATGTGGTGAACTGCATGACTGGGAAGACACTCTTTGAGGTTGTTTACCAAAGATACCCAAAACAACCTTGACCCAATGCCATTTCCTAAATTAAGTATAGTATTGTTGTTGAAATATTGTACTTATGTAGTTTCAAATATGTTGTAAACAGGAAGCGTCATTTAAAGGTCTTTACTGAGGGAGAGAACTCGTGATGGTCCATGCACTAACTTCTAGAAAATTAGTGTAGCAGAAATGCTTGTGCTTGACCTCCCGGATAGTTGCGTTATCACCCCTACCTTCAACATAGTTGATTTGATAACAGTTTGTCCAGACCTTTTTCTTTATAGTGATGCAGACTTTGGGTCGAGTTCTTATCAAGTAGGAGTGACTCATATAGGTTGAGGAGCTAGAACTCCCAGTGATTTCAGGACCGCGATAGGAGTGTCCATACATACATATGCATTAGATTGGATATCAAAACCTTGATATGAGTCCCGATACTCAAATCCGGTACAAGACTCTGACAGAGATCTTGATCAAAACAAAGTTTTTGTGTTCTCCTATTGCAGGTCTATCGCGGTCTTGATAGGCTCATTCCAGGACACCACCAAAGCTTTAGGTTCTTAAATAATGATTCTATCGTGGCCCTGATAGCATTACTGGAGGAGCAGTTATAGGACGAACTAGTCTCCTGTTTAATTTTTTTCAAACTATTTTTAGGGTTGTTTCTGTATAAACCCTCATATTTTATTTTGTTTTAATCTTACGCTTGAGTGTTTAAACTCTACCTGTCAAGGTGTTTTTCTTGGAGATTCTTCATTAGAATACCTTTTTGTTGTTTCCACTCTCCTTTTCACTTTTTCCACTCCCTCATGTTCATATTTGTTACACGGTTTGAATTGTTTGAATGTTTAATTGATGGAAATTAAACTAGATGCATGTACACTATGTTGCGCGGTGTTGGGGACGGGATACACGATACGATACGGATATAGGAAACGTGATTTTCAAAAATCTAGAATGTTGGATACATTTCAAAAAAAAATTATTTAAATATAAGTACAAATTAATATGAAGACATGTGTGGCATTAACATCTTTATTTTTTCATCATTATATCTCACATCATATATTAAATGGAAACAAAATTTGTGTCACAAAAAGATATCATATCTCAAATAGAGACTATAAATAAAATTATTCCATTAATTATTTCCCATCACTTGTCATTTTGCAATTTTTATTTAGCATGTCTCTCCATGTCACCATGGCAAAACACATAATTTTTGGGCATTTTAAAGCATACTCAAACATATTTGGTAATATCTGAAAGTATCGGTATCAAAAATTTTTTGAATCTAAAATTATAAGAAGAAATTTCCGAGATTTTTGGGGACAGTTTTCCTGGAGTTTCCCCAACTCTGAAATGTTTCAGATACAATGCAAGGCCATTTTAAGTATTTGTGTCTCATAGCATGTACAAATTAACAATGTTTTGTATCTTATTGTTTAAACGTTCTTTCAAGACTGACTTCGTATATAGTGAAATTACCAATTTTTGAGGCACTATTAAGTGTTAACACATTTGGTAAAATTACAAATCTTGCGCAAGCATTAAGAACTTGCAATTACTATTATCAGCCAGCATATTGAAGAATATTAAAATTACCGTTGGCTTGTGGTAGTTTTGAGCGCACAAGGGGGATTCCTTTCCTGATTAATGTGCAAAATATAGTGCTTACTCTTCAAAAGCACTCTTAGATTTTTCGAATATCTGTTTTTGTAAAGGATTTTATCGCATCCCGACAGGCTTCCATTTCTTAACTCAATTTAAGAAATGGCTGGATATTTCTATATATATCATACATAAGCATAGTTTAAAATTTTAAAATACTGATATGCTCATTATTTTATTTTAATATAATTTTAGTTTTAACTATGCTGCACGTGAGATCTTGCACAAATCTCATATTGCATCCTTGTATTGAGCACATTGATACTTTCAATCTCAATTGCCATTGAATTATATAACTGAAGGACTGACTAATAATAAGAGGCATGCTTCCAAAGATGTTCCATGTATATTTTTCTGATGTGTATAGTAACACAGTTGCTTTTAACTGCATCATGTGGCTTGATCTGTAATTTTAGTCTTTTTTGTTTTTGAATGATAAATTGAAAATATAATATATATATGGGGCAGGAAATTAATTGTATATTCTTTAGCCTTATTTGAAAATCTGTTTTTTATCTTTGAGTATAATTAAAATGATGCATATGTTTTGGTTCTTGATCAAATATGAGTGTATTGTTTCAGGAATGCCCCTTAGGTACCTACAAAAATATCACTGGTTCTGATTTTTTTCTTTGTCATCAATGTCCGCCCGAAGAGCTTCCTCATCGAGCTATGTATACAAGTGTCCGAGGTATTTGTTGCTTCCTTTCCCACACTGCGTAGATGCTTCTGTTTTTGTCATCTGGGATTTGTGATTTAGAAGAAATTTTTTACTCACCTTTGCCGATGCCAAACAATTAAGAATGAATTAAGTATGGAGTAAGAAAGAACTAAGACTGATCTAAGAAGGAACTTAGAATGATCTAAGAAGGAAGTTAGAGTGAACTAAATGAACAAAGAATGAAAATATATGAGTAGTAATGATAGGACCTATCTTGATGAGGTTGTTGAAGTAGTCATACGATTGACAACACTTTGTATTGACTTGATGCTCTAACTAAAATGAGTTTGTGATCTATTTCTTGGAATGGGCCTAAACATTCTTTTACAAGTTTTTTTTTGAACGACTTCCAATTAAAAAACAGAACTGGAGTCAATTTTTTTCTTGGATTTAAACTTCTCTGGCCTTTGCTATCCCTCATCTTTCTTTTCTCAAAGGCTACTCCACCTGTTGGACAAAAATGTATGCCAGTATTTCATCACTGAGGATGGTGTTTACCTTTATTTCATTGCTTACACTATGCCCTTGCAATTCTATATAGGAAACAATTAGAACATGTAACTCAGTTCTAGCCTTTTTGTTCGTCTGCAATTCCTAAGTTTCATGCATTTTTTTCCTTATCAGGTGGTGTGGCTGAAACTCCTTGCCCTTATAAATGCGTCTCTGACCGCTACCACATGCCTCACTGTTACACAGCCCTGGAAGAATTAATTTATACTTTTGGCGGGCCCTGGTTATTTGGTCTCCTTCTATTTGGCCTTCTTGTTTTACTATCCCTGGTTTTGAGTGTTGCGAGAATGAAGTTTGTTGGTACGGATGAATTACCAGGCCCTGCTCCAACACAGCATGGTTCTCAAATTGATCATTCTTTTCCATTTCTTGAGTCACTAAATGAGGTAAATTGTTATACTCTTTATAATTTTGATCTTTAAGTTATTTATCTTCTGCTGACTTTGAAGCATTTCTGAACATGATTTCCAGGTCTTGGAAACAAACAGGGCTGAAGAGTCTCAAAGTCACGTGCATAGAATGTACTTTATGGGCCCAAATACTTTCAGTGAACCTTGGCATCTTCCTCATTCTCCGCCTGAGCAGATAAAGGAAATTGTGTAAGTGATTTCTTCTTTCTAGGGTTAAATTCATTTGGATCTCGCTTGAATAAACCCCATATATTTTGATAGTCCGTGGTTTAACCTTGATAGTTTTTATATTAACCTTGATCTTGCACTGCATTTACATGCAGGTATGAGGATGCATTCAATAGATTTGTTGATGAGATCAATGCCCTTGCTGCTTACCAGTGGTGGGAGGGATCAATATATAGCATTCTATGCATCATTGCTTATCCACCGGCTTGGTCATGGCAACAGTGGAGAAGAAGAAAGAAATTACAACGGCTGCGTGAATTTGTTCGCTCTGAATATGATCATGCGTGCTTACGCTCATGTCGATCACGTGCTCTTTATGAAGGCCTTAAGGTATGTTTTGATGACGTCTTTTTATGGTTAATTCATCAAGTATTTATTTCTATATATTGTCGTATTTTTCATAACATATTCTTCCACTGGTGAATTTCTATTTTAAAAATTTGGTATACAATTGATCTATGCCGCACTTAGGTGGGCTGAGGATATGAGATACAATATTGATAAGGGAATCGGGATTTTAGTGAACCTAGGATATGTGATTCATTTTAATTTTTAATGATTTAAATATAAATAAATATGAAGATGTGTGTGACAACTGACAATCACATGAATGAAAGATTTAATCAATTGAACGCTTCACTTGTTATCAAACAGTTTCTCTTTTACATTTCTTTCTCACTATCTTCATCACAATTTGCACAAGTTTTAGAATCTTTGAGTAAAGAAAGGATTTATAAGAGTTTCACGGACAGGTCGATGGAAGTATTGCTTCCAAGCACTTGATTCTCCAGATTGCTTAGTCTGATTATATATGGTCAATGAAATGTTCATTTATACATTGTATAGAATAAATAGCGCACTACCTATGCCACACTCTTGTTTCTTTGCCTTGCAGGTGGCTGCTACGCCCGATTTTTTGCTTGCTTATATAGATTTTTTCCTGGGTGGAGATGAGAAAAGACCTGACCTTCCTCCTCGGCTTCACCAAAGATTTCCGATCTGCTTAATGTTTGGTGGCGATGGAGGTTACATGGCACCCTTTTCGCTTCATAGTGATAATGTTCTGACTAGTCTCATGAGTCAGGTAACAGCCTTGGGACATTAGATATCTTTTCATGTGCATGGATTCCCATAAATTTATTTGATGAGCTAATGAGCGTGTTCTACTGGTAGGCTGTGCCACCAACTATATGGTATAGGCTGGTTGCTGGATTGAATGCCCAACTGAGATTAGTTCAGCGTGGTCGCCTTCGGATGTTGTTGTTGCCTGTTCTTTCTTGGCTGGAAACTATTTCTAATCCTGCTCTTAGCAGGCATGGCGTTTTGGTAGATCTTGCATGGTTTCAGCCTACATCATTTGGCTATTACCAGCTCGGTCTTGTGGTTTATTCGATTGAAGGCGAAACTAGAACAGGAGGGGCTGAAAGTGCTGTTGGAGCTAATAAAATAGAAGAATCTCCGTGGTATACTGCATATGGTTTATTATCATGAATATTTTATATACAAGGTTCTTTTTTTCTACTTTGTAGCGGAATCAGTGCAAATGGTCTAATGCTCACCTTGTATTTTACAGCTTACAGAGGGGTAGCCAAGCAGAAGCAGTCCCTTTAAACAGGGAAGCTGTTTTAACGCACAAAAGAATAAACGGCAGTATAATAGATCGCCGCAATGTGCATACCCTTGATGATAAGAAAGATATTTTCTATCCATTATCATTTGTGATGCATAACACCAAGCCCGTAGGCCACCAGGTAGTGTGCTCTCTTAGATTCCTAAATTGTTTTCATCATAACTTTCTGTTAAAATTTGGTTAATTGATCGTAATCCATTTGTTAATGTTTAATTTACACTGCAGGATCTTGTTGGGTTGGTCATTTCAATTCTTCTCCTGGGAGATTTTAGCTTAGTGCTGCTTACTTTGCTTCAGTTGTATTCATTCTCGCTAGTGGATGTTTTCTTAGTCTTGTTCGTTCTTCCCTTGGGTATTCTTGCACCATTCCCCGCTGGTATAAATGCTCTATTTAGTCATGGACCTAGAAGATCTGCAGGGCTTGCACGTGTATATGCTTTATGGAATATCACCTCCTTGATTAATGTGGTAAGTTCTCTAACTTCCTGACAACAACCTGATATTTTGAGGATTACCTTACATACCTTAGATGTGTGCTTGTGCACCACTATATTTAGTTAAGACATACTAGCGGGTTTAGTTTCATATCATATGTGAAATTTTTAGTATAGACTGTTGAAATACAAAGTGTTGGATTTCACCCATATGCTTAAAATTTTGAGTTGAAAATAAGTTATGCCATTGGTGCATCAAGGCAAATTTTGGTCCCCACTTCCTAACATTTGTTATCAAAGCAGATTATTTTACTAGAAACATTCGTGTAAATTTCGTGATTTGATGGATTCTAATGTCTTTACTATGCTTTACCAAGGTTCAAGAGTCAAATTTCTCTCTCTCTCTCTCTATGCCTATATATATAGGGCCATTTACCGGGAACTCCCCTCTAACTTTGCTAAATTACTGACATCAGCCCTCTTATTTTCGAAATAACCAAAACTTCCCCTAAAGTTTTCATTTATACTATATATAAAGAAATACTTACATGTCATACCGCGTAACCTTGTAATACCATCAATTTGGACTATTCAATTGATTAAATCATTACATCTCAACCATTCAATCATTTCATACCATCGAATCAATCAGGACCGTCCGTTTATTTTTTTATAGGGCTCCTACACCTAGGATTGTTGGGGGTCCTAAACCTATAATTTTAGTAGGCCTACTACCCTAGAAATGGAAATTACCATTTTACTCTTAAAATTTCAAAAAAATTGTACAATCTAGCCCAATCCCATTGCAGAGTGCCAGAACGTCTAGCGGGCACGCTCTTACGCCCGCCAACCCACTATACAACACCTACCTATAATTTGTCTATCATTTTATATTAATTAGCTATCTACTATTATTTATACAGCATGTTGTAGAGCTGAGCTCCCGATCTGGGACTAAGGAAATAAAGAGGCGTTGTTGCTACTGCTTATTATTATTTATTATTATTATTATTATAAAAAGAGGCGCTACCCTATGTCGTGCCTACTGGCCGTCTGACAACCGCTGATAATAATTATTATTTTTGGTTTTCTTTATTTTTATCATTAATTTCAATAATAAATTACTCATTAAAAAAATTAAAATTATGTACAGCTTACTTATTTGAAATGTTAAAAGAAAATTTAATACCGTCGGGGGCGGGCGAAGCCCGCCGCCGCAGCCTAGGTACTGGCCCCCTGTGCACTGTGACTCATTTCATTACAAAAATTTTTCATGAAGTTTTAATTTCATAACATCCATGCTCAAAAACACCCCTCGATGTACAATGTCCAGGGGGTATTTTTCTTCATGGATGTAATGAAATGAAAGTCCAGGGGAGTTTTTTGTAATGAAATTAAAATTTAAGGAGAGTTTTTTGTAATTTCGGAAATAAGAGGGGTGCTCTCAGTAATTATGCTAACTTACAGGCGAGGTTTGGGTAATTATTATATATATCTTTCCTATATAAAGAAATTCATTCTTTTCATACCATGTATCCATGGCATCCCATCCGACGAAGCTGGACCGTCTAATCTAGTTAGATCATAACATCTCAGCCGTTTGATTAAACAAATGAATTACGACCGTCCATTTAAATTTTCGCAGGGCTCCTGCACCTAGGATAATAGGGGGTTCTAAAGCTATAATTTTAATAAGACTTCCAACCTACAATGTGAAATTACAATTTTACCCCTCTAAGCTCAAAAAAATTCCATAAACTCGGCTCACGGAGGGAAAAATATTACAGCTCAAATACCCTTCATTTTAATTTTTTACCATGCTATGTCATGCCTATAACTTAAATTTCAAATAAAGCAATCGTCTCTTTGTTTTTATACCCAGAAAAAAGAATGATTCTGGCGTTGTGGGACAAAATATTTGATCTTCCCTTGCTCCTGCCACGTGGCCACTACGCTCTTCATCTTGGCGGAGGTTTAAATCTGGAAATAAAAATAGATGGGAGTTTACTCCTCATAAAATTTATTCATCTGGGATACGTGTTCAATTAAATTAAATTAAATTATTATTATTTTTTAAAATTTTACATTAATTTAAAAAATAAATTTAAAATATATTAATCATTAAAAAAAATAATATATTTTTAAATTTAGATTACATGATAAAATATATATTTAAAATCGTCGGGGGCGAGCGAAGCCGGTCGCCTCAACCTGGGTGGTATCCCGCGGGCCATGTGGGGCCCCCGTGCACTTCCACTCGTGTGTGTGTGTGTGTGTCTGTGACTGTGTCGTGTGTGTGTGTCCCTTTCTGGTGTAATGGCGTGCACTATCTGGTTGATCTTGGTGTGCACGGGCAGAGTTACTATCGCGGCTGCACTTGTGTCCTGCGCACTGTCTCTCATGTGTGTGATATATATATATATATATATATATATATATATATATATATATTAAAATAAAATGGTTACTGTAGCATGACCAAGAAATATTTTTGATCATTAATCATATCTTTTATTATTTATCTTCTCAAAATAAATTAAATTATTTAAAATTAAAAGGAAAATAAGATAAAGAAAATAAGCAATGTAAAAAAACATAAAATATAAATGTTTTCATGTGGGAGGAAATTGTTTGGCAACTAAAGGTATAACATCCACCAACATTATGTGGAACATCTGTGACAACTGGGATATTGGCTTTGTCGGCAAGACATTTCACATGGACCAGTGTCCATTAAGCTAATTCTCGTATCATCGCCCATGTAGCTAAGTTATACAGTTATGAAAGGGGAATGTAATTGACTTGGAGAGTTTTCACGATAGGGGAGATTATTAAGGCACTCGAGATTGAGTGTCATGTATAGTCTCACATTGGGTAGATCAAATATATACATGTCTAGAAATACTAAATGGTTTGGCTCTCACCCAAAATGAGCTGACCAATGGTGTACTAGGCCTAACTTTCCGAATGTTTAAAATTTTCTAATATATTGGAAATTTATCAAGTTGTCTCTAGACTCTCTATTGCTATTGGTAAGCAGATACTTGGATCAGATTATTCGTTATGTCTCTATTGCTATATTGGTAAGCAGATACTTGGATCAGATTATTCATTTTGTTCATAATCCCCCTTCATTCCTATTTTTGTTGTAGCAATTCATGATTGTTGGCATGGTATGGTATCTCTGATCCTGCAAAACCTGACAATCTTAAATTTCAGATTCTTTCCTTCATCTGCGGATTCGTACATTACAAGTCATCAACCCGGAAACACCAGAATTTGCAGCCCTGGAACCTGGGCGCGTGAGTATAATATTCTATATTTCTTGCTACATTGGCCAGTTATTCGGTACTAGCGGCAGCACAAATCTGTCAGAGCTCGAGAATAAAAAGAAATGCGCCATCTGGTGGGAGTGGGACCTTCCTCCATATGGTGCATCTGCATTGTCTCTCGTACCTAATAATCTCTGGCTTTGTAGGCAGTCGAATTGGCTTCCATAATGCTAACTCGTTCGCTTTAATGGCAGAGATGAGAGTGGGTGGTGGTTGTTCCCTGCAGGTCTGCTGATCTGCAAGTTTGTCCAGGCAAGGCTTATTGACTGGCATGTGGCTAACCTAGAGATCCAGGATCGTTCTCTCTACAGTAATGACCCCAATGTGTTCTGGCAATCTTGAAACTGATACAGTTAGAAGAATCTAACTTAGATGCTAAATTTCGCTGACTTTTTTTCCCTCGAATATTTTTGATAGAGAAATAGATGAAAGATATAACCAAGAGGATAGGGGGGCCGGCCTTTTTTATGCATTGAGGCCTTTCTGATGCATTACACTGCAGGCCAACTACCGTTGTTTATCGATGTTGGCCGCAGTTTTTTGCTTTAAGTTGTAAATATATGACGCCATAACATTGTTTTGTAGTGACTTAACTTATAAAGGACGTATACACAATGAAATGCAATCCGTGGCTACTGGGCTGTGCCTGCATTGTCTTTTAATCTATTTTTGTTGTTTCATTTGAATCTTCTAAGTTTTATTTATTTATTTAATAGCTCAATGTAGTTGCCATTGAAATGGTTTTCATATTCCTTTTTATTGTCTTATCGTTTAAAGAAAAAAATTATCTAGTAATAATTATTTGTAGGTTCATTTATCGGGACCTCCTTTATAAGTTTTTAAAATACAGGTTGCAACTCTCTTATCCTTCTAAATTACATAAGCATTCTTAAAAATTTATTTCATAATACTGGTGAGGCCCATGTGCAAAGAAATACTGGTGAGGCAAAGAAATACTGGTGAGGCCCATGTTTTAACCGTGGAGAACCGTCAAAACCATTATTGCCATTCATCGCATTGGATATAGTTTAAAAAAATCGCTTGTTTTCAGAATTATAAAAATAAAAATAACATTTGAACCACTAACTTACAACTTTAATATAATATCATTCAAAATTATCAAATATAATTTTATTGTTTTAATAGTGACATATTATAATTTATTTTAAAATAAAATAAAATACAATCTCTATTGGAAATTCATAAAATCAAAAATCGTTTTAGTAAAGCTTCCGGATCTATTAGGATATCATTAGATATACATGTCAGTCAGTGGCATTTTCAAGGAATGTTGTTATTAAGCCATGTCAGGGGAATTTTTGAGTAGCTATCATTAGAACCATGGTGAATTTTTTTAATAAAAATTAAATGTGGTGTATAATGATTTTTCTCTATAACTAATTGATAGTTTGTTTATTTTAAGCCACATTAAATAATTGATAGGGGCAATCTCGTACTTGTCGGGATTAGGGTATTGTCGCGATTGGCCGTAGGGGCGGAGCCTTGTACTTGTCACTAAAATATGTACACTAAAATTTTAAGTTGTAATTAATTCAATTTTATAATATTATGAGTGATGGCACATGAGGGAGCATCACGCTGCCTTGTTAGTACAACAACCATGGTGTCACAGGGGTCTTTTCTCACACTCAGGGTTTAGTACTTTGACTGTGGGCCAATCTTCTAATGCGCTCCAGGGGTGCGAGTGGAGGCTGATTTTTTTTGAACCGAGCTGCATTTCTATATTTATATCTGGGTTTAATGTGGGAGCGACATGTGGCGCATTCATATCAGCCTGGAAATTGCCCAATTTCCATTGAAAATCAGGCAGGTATGTTTTCCCGTGCGTTTCTTCTTCCCTTAACTAAATCGTGCCATTTAATGTTGCTATCAACAATTCTTCAACAAAATTTTCTTTGTTTTCCATTTGCACGAAGAATCACACTATTTCCTATACGTTCAGAATCGGTTCTTCTTTTCAACCGCTTGTCCTACAACTGATTCTACTTGTAAGGAGGCATCACTCAGCATATTTTAGGAGAATGGCGAAAATACAGGTAGATCCATGAACTATTTTTCCTATTTTTCATCCATAAACTGACTGTCTGTATATCTATATTGTTTTTTTATCTCATGGGGGGTCTTTTTTGATCTTCTGGGATTTTAAAAATGATCTCCCAGAAGTTCTAAAATAACCTCTATGGAAATTAGTTTTGATCTCCAAGGTGATCAAAAATGATTTCCCAGGAGATCAGAAATGATCTAGATCAAAAATCATTTCCTGGAAGATTATTTTAGAACTTCAAGGTGATCATTTTTGATCTCCTGGGAGATAAAAAATGAACTCCCGTGAGTGAAAATAATTGCCCATGAAATTATTTTTGTTCTGATGAGAGATCAATTCCAATCTCTATGGAGATCAAAACTAATACCCTGATAGAAGAAGCTTATGAATGTTATCAGTTATGCAATTATTTTTAATATGTTATCATGTTTATATGTTATCATGTTTATATGATATTTTTCGAATAGTGGATAGTGAAGAGAAAACTTATGAATTCTACTGTCAGTATGCTATTAGGATTAGATTTAGTGTGTATAAAGAGTACAAATTATTTTGGCCCAGTACTAAAATTGTAAATTTAGGTGAATATTATTGCTATAAGGGCGAATCAAAATGTGTCAAAAGTTCCATATTCAGATTTTATATTTCATTGGCTAGATACTAGGATAAATTGTCCAACATTTATTATATTTAATATGAATAAAGAAGGTAAACAATACACTACTGATAAATTTGTGGACGAACATAATCATCACCTTGCTACAGAATATGAAAGACACTTGCTTCTATCACAATAAAGTGTAAGTAAGGAGAATGATAGTGTTCTAAAGTCTAGGCATAAAAACATCTGATGTATACTCCTATCTAGCTGATGTAGCAGGTGATCTCAGAATTTGAGCTTCACTAAATATGATGCATATAATTTTATTGACAAAGGAAGAAGATCTAAGTTAGGTGGTGGTGATGTCGCTTGTCCGTTAGAATTACTTAAGGAATGTCAATTATAGGATAATATGTTCTCCTTCTATGTTCAAGTTTACGACATGAACAAGTTAACAAATTTTTTATGGATTGATGGTCAAGACAAAATAAATTATGATTGTTTTAGTGTTGTAATTACATTTGCTACTACATATAGAATAAATATGTATAATCTTGCTTGTGCTCTGTTTGTGACAATAATCATCTTTGACAAAATATAGTTATTGTGCTAATGTTTATATATGAGGAAACTATAGAAACATTCACATGGCTAATTAAAACTTTTCTAAATTTTTTTCCAATAAGCAACCTTTGACAATATATACAGATCTAGATCAAGTTATGGTTGTTGCAATTGAGAGAGTGTTGAGCCAAAATCGACATCATTTACGATAATGACATATTACTAAGAAAGCCCATTCCAAAGTTCACTATTTTAATATAGATAGTAATATACATTCTATATTTTACACTTGTTTTAGCGAATATGATACCACTTAAGAATTTGAAGAGCGTTGGGGTTGAATAATTGTTCTTGGGAACCTACAAGAGAACAGATGGTTGAATGATCACTACAAAATAAAGGATAAAGTGTCTACAATATTTAATAAGAATGTTCTTGATCATTATTTTTTGTCTACTTAATGGAGCAAGTCTAGGACAATGTATGTCATACAATTACAAAGGCTTATAATATTTTGGTTGGTTGTTTTCTTCAAATGGAGAAAATGATAATCAGTTGTCTGGACAAATAAAAAGAAAAGAATTTTAGATGCAAGCAAGGGACTGCCCATGTTGATGTTAAAATTTGCCCAATCTTAAAATAAGTCTTAATGACTTACACGAGAATAATGTATGGTAAATTCTATGAGGACTTCAAAGTAGGAGCATTCGGTCTATTCATGGAAAATAGTACATAAAAAGTGGAAGCATATGCATTATTGAGATATAGTGGTGTGATCAAGCCGAAAAAAGGAAATATTGGACCGTTGAGTTGGATTTAAAGACATCGGATATAAGTTATTCATGCTGCAAGTTTGAAACAAGTGATATTTTGTGTAGCCATGCACTTTTAAGCATATACTCATAAGAATTTAACAAGCATTCCCGAAAAGTATTTACTTTGAAGGTGTATAGTAGAAGCAAAGAGGAGAATCTATCGTCATGACAACTTGAAGAGAAATGAATCTTTTTCTAGCCTTGCAATTAGAAATCATATTTTTCGTGCTACGTATAATTTAGCTCTGTGTAGAAAAGTGTGAAATTACAAAGAGCTATGTGTTAGGTGCGTAGGAATAAATATCTCAGTATACAAACTCACGCTTAGATAGTAATATGGCAGGTTTAAACAAGAAGAAGAAAAAAAATCCTCCATCAAGGATCCACCTCATTTTGCGGCCTAAAGGTGATTCAAATGCTCGACTAAAAGATAATTAAGAAAAACCAAGTTGGTTTTTTCTTCATTACTCTATACATTATATTGTTAGCAATTGATATTTGTTCTCTAATTTAGGAGGAAAACAAAATGTTAGGAGAAAAGAGCAGTCTACTATGGCTTTAAATGAAGAACAAATTGAAGAAGAACTGTTGATATACTCAGATCCAATTGACATCATGTCCCAATCAATGTAAAATCCTGATGAGCTAATTGCACTCAAAGAAGATAATCCAATATGATTTATTTGTACCAGTTTTGTTTTCAATATATAATGTCTTTGTAATTGTATATTATGCCTTTGTTACAGTAGAAATTTCTCTCATGGCCTGATCAATTTTACTCTTGAAAATGTTGTGATGTTGATAATGCCTTTCCAGGAGATCAATTTTGATCTCCACCCAGGAGATCAATTATGATCTCCTGGTAGATAAATCTTGATCTCCACCAAGGAGATCATTTTTGATCTAGATCATTTTTGATCTCCTAGTAGATCAATCTTGATCTCCCAAGACATAAACAAAATCATCTAAAACATTATTGTTATAGAATTTCTATAGAACTGCCACTGCAAAGATATTTGAAAAACATTTTCATTATAGAATTAAACATAGACCAGAAGAAACTCAAATATCATGATGATTATGACATGATAGAACTATCACTGCAAAGAAATTTGTGACATATTTCCATTACAGAATTCTAGTCTTAAGGAAATAGTTCATGATAACACATAGAAAGTCATTATAATATTTACACAGCTCGTGATCAATTCTTAAGTACTTCAAGCATTATCATTTACAAATGACTTACAAATATCAAACACCATTTCTTCCCTTAATAAGGCCATTTTCTCTACCTAGTCATCACATGTTTCCCAATCTAGTACTTCAGGCTTGATAATGTTCTCCATGTATTTGATTGTGTATACATCACAATCATATGACTTAGTTTGTCGTAGAACACTCTTAGCAAGAACAGAATTCCAATTGTTGAAGTCCGTATTTGTTCTCTTTTCTATCGCCCTTTGAAGAACTTTAATCTAGATCGGGAAAATAACAAAAACACTTTAAAACAAACTCTTAAAATAGTTATACAGATATATTCATTCCATATACTTACTATCTCTCTAGCCATATCTTTTTGTTTAGGATTTGAGAGCGAGTCATGTAGAATCCATGCTATCTTACTATTAAATACCTAATGACAAAAACAAATGCTCACCACAACACACTATATTAAAATGATATGTGATATTTGAATCTTGGTCTTTGTGATGTGTGAGACAAATGTTTTAACTGAGTAATACTTAATTATCACCATGGGATCTCGGTACTGCAACTACAAAATCAAATATTAGTTAATTTATAATAAATTTATTAATTTAAATATAATAAATCGTGAAAGAAAACCTATAAATGGATTTGCATTAACATAGATAAATGGACGACGTAATTTATCATTTTTTCCAACAAAGTTCCAAAATCTTGGCATATGCATCGATGTGACAATCACTAATTTATCCCATAGAAATTTATTCTTCCATTGAGTCTCTGAAAGCAATAATGTTCCACCTAAAAATGGCAATGTGATTCCTAAAACATTAATAAAAATAACAAAGTTAATATATATATATATATTGTGCGAATAGAAACAAGAGACCGGAAAAACTGGAGTAATGGAATTTTTATTATCCAAAAAACTGAGTATTACAAAGGTATAGCCTCCCTTATATAGAATGGAGGAGATGAGAGAGATTACAAATACCCAATGTGGGACTAAATACACACATACATCATCTACTAATCTAACCGCCAAACCGCCCAGGAGACCGCCTAACCGCGCGGTTAGTAGGCACTAACCGCCCGGTCACCACCATCAGAGCACGCCGCCAATCCACTGAGATCCCAGAGATTAGCCGGCAGACCGCCCGGCTACCAACCCGCCATAGATTAGCCGGCTGACCGCCCGGCTACCAAACCGCCAGTCAAGCCGCCTGTCCGCCCAGGCTTATACAGCAACACTCCCCCTCAAGCTGGAGCATAGATGTCAATCATGCCTAGCTTGCTGCAAATGTGGAAGAAAGAGGCGGACACAGGTTTTGTGAATATATCTGCCAGCTCTTTCTCCGAGGTAACAAACGGAGTGCAAATCTGGTTCTTCAACACTTCTTCTCGAACGAAGTGACAATCAACCTCTATGTGCTTTGTTCGCTCATGGAAGACCGGATTTTTAGAAATGTAGATCGCGGCTTTGTTGTCGCAGAACATGGGAAGAGGATGGTTATAGACCTCTCCAAGATCTAGCATGAGAGCCCGCAACCATTTTAACTCACATGTGGTTGACGCCATGCTACGGTATTCAGCTTCCGCACTAGACCTGGAGACGACTGACTGCTTCTTGCTCTTCCAGCTAACCAAGTTTCCTCCAACAAACGTGCAAAAACCGGAAGTCGACTTGCGGTCCCCTTTGTCGTCCGCATAGCTAGCATCGGAGTACGCTTCGACTCTTAGGTGACCGTTTTTCTGAAAGAGAAGACCTTTCCCAGGTGCGGACTTCACATACTCCAATATCCTGAGAGCAGATTGAAGATGACATTCCCTAGGCGACTGCATAAACTGGCTGACCTTTCCCACTGCATAGGAGATGTCAGGTCTGGTCACCATAAGGTAGATGAGTTTGCCAACAAGACGCCGATACCTCGTAGTGTCCAATAAAGGTGGAGATTCGTCTGTCCATGTCTTGTCTTCTCCAGGAGCCATAGGACACCTGGCAGGTTTAGCACCCGTCAACCCTGCTTCTTTCAACAAATCAAGAGCATACTTCCGTTGGGAGAGAACCAAGGAACCCGGTTTCCGAGAGATTTCAATTCCCAAGAAGTATTTTGGAGAACCCATATCCTTCGTGACTAGGTGTTGGCGGAGATGGACCTTTGTCAAGGCTACACCAGCTTGATCGTTGCCAGTAAGAAGAATATCGTCCACGTAAACAGCTAGCACAACCAGACCGGAAGCGGTCTTGCGAATGAACAAGGAGTGATCAGCCGAACTCCTGGTGAAACCGATAGCCCCAACGATGCTACTGAACTTATCGAACCACGCCCTGGGACTCTGCTTTAGGCCATAGATGGCCTTCTTCAACTTGCATACTTGAGTCTCCCCCTGAGCAACATACCCAGGAGGTTGCTCCATGTAGACGTCCTCGTGAAGGTCACCATAGAGGAAGGCATTCTTGACGTCTAACTGCGAAATAGGCCAATCCTTGTTGACCGCCACCGACAAAAGGACTCGAATTGTGCTGAGGCGAGCAACGGGCGAGAACGTGTCAAAGTAATCAACTCCATAGGTCTGAGTAAACCCTTTTGCAACAAGTCGGGCTTTGTACCGGTCCACACTGCCATCGGGACGGAACTTAACGACAAACACCCATCGACAACCAACCACATCCGTGCCACAAGGAGGAGGCACAAGGGTCCAAGTGCCCCGGTCAGAGAGAGTAGTAATCTCCTCATCCATGGCAGCCTTCCAGTGAGGAATACCAAGAGCTTCCTGGTAAGTGCGAGGTGTGGTAGTCGCTGAGATAGCTAGGGCGAAGTCCCTGCGAGAAGGTGTTAGCTGATCATAAGAAACAACAGCTGCCAGCGAGTGCTGGGTGCACGTCCGAACCCCTTTGCGAAGGGCAATGGGCAGCTCCAAGTCCTCGAGTTCCTCAGTCGCCGGTGCATCCGTGGCGGAGAGAGCTGGCCCGGGAGAAGAGAGAGACGGCCGAGGAGACGAGGGAGAAGGAGCATGAGCAATAGAAGGAGGGGCCGGTAGAGGTGGTGATGGAGGAATCTCAAGAGGCGTGGATGTGGTGGAGAGAATGGGTGGAGAGGTCGAGTCGGTAGGAGGAAGAGGGAGGTTCGATCCATCGACCTGTGGGAGGTCAGAAGAGAAGTAGGCGGCATTTTCAAAGAATGTCACATCCGCCGAGACGAACTGCTTGCGAGTAACAGGGTCAAAGCAGCAGTAACCTTTTTGAGTGGTGGAGTAGCCCAAAAAGATACACTTCGTGGCACGAGGGGACAATTTGTCGCGAGTTGCGGCAGGGCTATGAACAAAGGCAGTGCACCCAAAAATGCGGAGAGGTAAGGGAAAAGGTTCTTTGGAGGGATAGAGGATGGAAAACGGGGTTTTGCCTTTGAGGACAGTAGAGGGAATGCGATTGATGAGGTAGCAGGAGATGAGGACCGCGTAGCCCCAATAGCTACGAGGAACCTGCATCTGCGTCATGAGAGTGCGAGCGACATCAAGGAGGTGACGGTTTTTACGTTCCGCCACCCCATTTTGCTGGGAGGTATAGACACAGCTAGTTTGGTGAATGATGCCATGTTGCGTACAAAAAGAAGCGAAATCACTACTCAGATATTCTTTTGCATTATCAGAGCGAAAAATTTTCACAGAGGCAGCAAATTGATTTTTAATCATATAGTAAAATGATGTCCATACAGAGAAAAGTTCGGAGCGATCCTTTAATAGATACACCCACGTACATCTAGAATAATCATCAATAAATGTTACAAAATATGAACTCCCACGCCCTATGGTGAGGGTAGGGGAAGGTCCCCAAACATCAGAGTGAATAAGGTCGAACGGCTTGGAAGAGCCACGACCTTGCCTAGGAGGAAAGGGGGAACGGTGATGTTTGCCCAGTTGACAGGCATCACAGTTGAGAGGAGAGTTGTGCTGAGGTAGATGAGGGAACAGTTGGTGGATGAGACGTGAGGGAGGATGCCCCAATCGAAGGTGCCACTGAAGAAGATCTGTAGAAGCTGGAGAGAAGACGGTAAGGGCGGATACATCATCAAGGAAGTAGAGACCGCCCCGCTCAGTCCCAGTAGCAATCGTCCGCTTGGAGTCCGGGTCCTGAAACGAACAAGAAGAAGGAGTAAATGTTACCGAACACTGAAGTTGCTTGCAAAGAGAAGTAACCGACAATAAATTGCAGGGAAACTTGGGCACATAGAGGGTATCCGCCAGGCGAAGTGACGGAGTAACTTGAACCATGCCCGTTCCATGCACCGGAGAGGGAGAACCATCCGCAACTAGAACAGGGGGCAACCGATCATGTGTTTCTAGGAGAGAAAAACACTGAGGATTGCCCGTCATATGATTAGTGGCGCCAGAGTCGATTAGCCATTTACCTTGGGTAACCACGTGGGCACTACCTGAGGTCGTGGCCACGGAGGCAGATGGCTTGGAAGTAGTAGGAGCATCACCAGCGGGGCGAAGATGTGGATGCTTTGTCCAGCAGCGGTCAATCAGGTGTCCTGTGCGACCACAATGAGTACAGAGGTAGCGAGAAGGGCCACGCCCGCCAGAGTGGGTACCACGGCCACTAAATCCACCACGATGAGCCTGGTGGGCATAGGCATCCGGAGCCGGAGGAGCGGCAAGCACGGGGCGTTGGAGCAGAGAGGTAACAGCGGCAATGCGGGCAGCAGTAGCATCCAGGGTAGGAGACTCAGCCTCTCCAAGAATTTGCTGCCGGATCATATCGTATGAGTCCGGAAGCCGCAGAAGGTAACAAACCACTAGGAGTTCCTGGAAGTGCTTCAGCTGAGTGGCCACATCTGCAGAGAGAGGACGATTTTGTAGAATCTCAGCGCCAAGGGCTTGGACCTGTTGGTAAGCTGCAGGAGGGGACATGGACTGGCGAGAAAAGAGATCCGCGTAGAGAGTATAGATGCGAGAGGTTTGGCCCCCCTTGGAGTAGAGAGCGGCCAAGTGATTCCAAGCTTGTTTGACCGTCTCATCGTGACGGATGACAGGAAGACATTCATCAGACAGGCTGTTCGCCAGCCAAGTGCGAACCAGTGCATCATTCGCATCCCAATCATTAAACTCGGCAGAGTCAGTAGGCGGAGGGTCATCGGTAAGATGATGACGCTTGCGCTGAGAGCGGAGAAGAAAAGTAAATGAGACACTCCAGTCGGGATAATTGGGCCCCAGAAGCTTAGAGACGGTGCCAAGATTCCCAGAAGCAGGAGAAGGAGGAGGCGGTGGGACAACGACAGTAGACGAGGTGGAGCCATCAGAATTGGTCATCCTGGAAGAGAGGTCGCGCGGTTAAGAGGAGAGACCGGGCGAGCAAGAGAAGGAGAGATCGCAGCGGTCACACAGAGACCAGCGGCTAGCACAAGAAGAGAGGCCGCACGGTTAACAAAGGAAACCGGGCGGGAACGCACGCGAACAGAGAGAAATCGCGCGGATAGGAAGAAACGATCTGCAGCGGTCACGATGACAGACACCAGCGGCCAGAAAAGCCACGACCAAGCCGCAGAACCAAACAGAGGGAGAGAAGTCGGGCGGCTAGCAGACAGACCGCGCGAACAGAAGAGGAGAAACTAGGAGGCAAAAGGCAACAGGTCGTGCAGGCAGAGAGCAACGACAAGGAAAGAAGCCGCGCGAGCAGAATGCAAGCCGGCGAAGGAGACAAGCCGCGGAAACAGGCCGCGAGAAGAGGACACAGAGGCCGCGCGGACAGGAGAAGACCCAATCAGGATGAGTAGACCGAGTCCTCTGATACCATGTGCGAATAGAAACAAGAGACCGGAAAAACTGGAGTAATGGAATTTTTATTATCCAAAAAACTGAGTATTACAAAGGTATAGCCTCCCTTATATAGAATGGAGGAGATGAGAGAGATTACAAATACCCAATGTGGGACTAAATACACACATACATCATCTACAAATCTAACCGCCAAACCGCCCAGGAGACCGCCTAACCGCGCGGTTAGTAGGCACTAACCGCCCGGTCACCACCATCAGAGCACGCCGCCAATCCACTGAGATCCCAGAGATTAGCCGGCAGACCGCCCGGCTACCAACCCGCCATAGATTAGCCGGCTGACCGCCCGGCTACCAAACCGCCAGTCAAGCCGCCTGTCCGCCCAGGCTTATACAGCAACATATATATATATATATATAATATAATATCAACTTAATTGCCATATAAAATCAAATTAAATTATATCTTACTTGGGGGAATGGAGCTCATCCTAGTATGAATAAAATCTCTTTTCTCTTACGGTAGAAGCATCCTTCTTGGATAATTTTCATTATAATGTTCAATAATATTATCCTCTATTGAAATTTTATTTAATTTATATGGAGATACATTAATATCTATAACCACTATCTCTAAACCAGTGGGATAACAAGGCATGCTTGGAGAAGCTTATGACTGATGGATGAGTTTATCAATACAGTCCCTTAATGAATCAATTTTTTTTATCTACAGTTTTGACATATGAAAAATTCTTGTCTAAATAAGAAAACAATTTACTCTCTAAATCTAACATCATTTTTTCAAAATTATGGGGAGTGGGTGGATCCTATGGAGGAGTGGAGATGGTTTGTTCATATGGAGGTGCATCCTATAGATGAGAGGAGGAGGGTTTTGTAAGATCCCGCCCATTTTTTGTTACGCTACTAGGTCTTACGCCAAGAACCACCGTTTTACATTGACACTGACAATCGGGTGGGTCACCACTACAAAACACCGATTCTGCCGACATTGACGATCATTCAAGAAGTAGAAGTACAACGATTCAGACAATTAAGTCTAGTCCACAAAATCACAACAAATATGAAATAGAAATCACAACAAGTCCACATGATAATATAAGTTCCAAAACAGATTAGTAAAGTAGAAATATATATGGGCTTATGCCCGGTACATCAACTCCTCACTACATCACTCTCGCGAAAGCTAATTCAAAACTAATCACTCACGGAGCCGGAGGCTAGTGCCCTCGTACTAGACTTGCCCATCTCTATGTGCACCATACTTTACTGGTGCTGCATCTCCTAGTGCTGCTCCCTGTCATCCATCCTAAGCCCTTGAAATGTTTGGTCCACCGACTGTTAGTCAAAAGACTAAGCCAACTATCATCCCCGCCTCGCCCCCCGTGACTCCTAGGCACTCTACGAGAGGAGAGACAGGGAAGCTTATGAGGGTGGAGAGTAAACAAAACAGGTGACGACGGAACTATCTAGCATTTAAATAATATACATATACAGGTGTCTAAACTAACAGTTCTATAACATGTAAGCAGTAATAAATGACATTAGTAACGTAACAAGTAAATAACTTAACCTTAACTTATATGAATGCCCATACAAACTTATAAGTTAAGGGGTATTTTGCAAGACTTCCATCGTATAAGCAATCTCATACTAGTTTATACTACGAGGTGTTAGGTTTTATGCATGTATGAGTGTAGTGAAATGTTATGCCCTATTCATGCAAGTGCAATAAACACACACAACTCTATGCACACAAACCTTTAGTTCCCCCATTTTGGAAGCTAGCTTCACTCCTACGAGCCTCCGTAGTGGCCAATGGATATAGTGGGTCAGGACACCCCACTCCTATGTGTATATTCACACTACCAGGCCTAGCCCTTACATACGCCTCTGAAGGACACACCAGAGTCTCCATGTACTAAGCTGACCCACCACCAGACTTTTCCTTTGCTATGTGTAAACCACACCCGCAGAGTCAACACATTGATGTCGGTGTGAACGATCGACAAATACCGAAGACCCACCACTCAATGCACATGCAACCATGAATTTCCGAGCCATCGGCTCCCCGGACTACCTGTCTGTCACAACAACCTACCAAGCCACTAGCTCCTCGGGCTAACTTGCCTGTTTCCACAACCACCGAGCCTACCGCTCAAATAACCAAACCAAAACCCTCGAGCCATCGGGGTGAGTGAAGTCCTAGTATATACTAATTGCTCTTTATTATTTTAATCCTTTGGTTTGAGGTTAACCTTGGACTGCCCAGGGCATTCCCTGTGAAGGGCTCTCGAGGGCACTGAGAATTACGATGGGCTGAAGACCAAAGCTCCCTTTCGCAAGACACTTATTATTATTGGTATCTACCCACATTCCCAAACTCCCCTGATTTACACTTGATCTAGAACCTAGTGCATTTAGACACCCTCCAGGGAAAAATGATCCATCATTGATCCCGAGGACAACTTTTCCCCTAGCCAACCAGGCTCTCACAACCTGTCTTCCATTGGTGACCTAAATCATTCTCAACCAGACCAAGTACACCATCTACCCATACCAAGGTTCACATGTTTCCCTAATTTTACAAGTTTTGGTTATGTGCAGAACTAGTGGACTACATGATGTGCAAGAATGTTGACCTTCCAAATAATCATCTGAATGACCTTTGATTTTTTACTGTGGGTCTATCATGGTATTATAAGTTTAAATCCAGAAGACAACAATTTTCCTAATTTTATTTGCATTTATTGTATTTTCTGCAAAATCAGGCTATTTGTGCTTTAGAACAACAAGTGCCCTTTCCTGTTTAGGTATGGCCTTAGAAAAATTATGTCAGATGTATGTCATCAAAATAACAATAAATACTGAAATTCATAATTTTCCAAAATAGTTTTGAACTCCAATTAATTGTTGACTAAATAGCCCAATTATAGGGAAAACATGAAATAATAGAAATGTTCATCCATAAATTATAGGAAAATTATCAGATGACCTACATAAATAGAGAGTACTACTTACCAAGAATTATTATTTTTCAAGCTTATTTGGTCACATAATTAATCATCTAATAGTCTTCTACATAATGCACTTTGTGAAATAACTTATATAAAAAGACTTCCAATAATTATATAAACATTCACAGAGCTTGGAAATGTCCTAAAAAGTCCTATGCCCAAGTATTATGGATTTGTAATGAAATAACAACTCATAATAATTTCTTAAGTGATTAAAGCAATTATTAGGATTGTGAAGGAAGTACCATAAATACTAACCCAAAATTTACACTAAAATTTCCAGAGCTTGTTAGTAATACTATATGATTAGAGCCTTACTTTCGTGTACATTCATGGTCATATGATTAGGTAATAAAATCATGATCAAAAGTGCACTATTTGGTCCTAAGTTTTTCTAAGAGGGATGTAAGTTCTAAAAAGTCCTAAAATTACCTCTTAGGGTTAAACTACACCTTAGACACTTTTTTATCAAGTTACAAGGCATTCCAAGGACATGTAGTGCCATGTCCTTCATTGGGCCCAAACCCCACCCCTAGGTCTTACACTAGGGTCTTATGGTATCTCCACCCCAAACAACTCAGACTCTCTTAAGGGGGTATTTTAGATGACTTTGAGGCACTGGCTAAGATTTCATCACCTTTGGGTGAGAGTTAGACACTCTACCTATCAAACACCCATTTGCCCTAATTTTACTTTAAAGGGCCAAATTTTGGTTGCATCAATACCTAATAAAATCAGCCCAAAATGGGCTAAATTTTTTACCAGTGACCTATCATAACCCTAAGGGTCATCCACCAATATTTTGGATGGTTTAGAGGTCATTAGACCCCTTAATTAATTCATTTATGAATTATTAAATATTAACAAAAACTATAGAAAAATATTTTCCAAAAATTCCTATTTTTGGACATGTCAGCGATATAGGTAAGAGTGCTCCCCAGTCCAAATTTCAAGTCATTTGGGTTGCTGGATTGATGGAGGCACTCAAAATAGTCTCTGGTCAATCCTATGTATAGGTTGCATCATATTGAGTGTTGTGGTCAAACCACTGACACAAATGGGTTGAAACCAAATTTAAAATAATCTAGACCTTAAGAGCTATAATTTTTATATTGATCATTTCTCCAACAGGTGACTCTAAGTATTTTTAATATTTAATTTTAAACACATCAAAATTGTGACATTAAAACAATTTTAAAAATAAAATTAAACTTAGATTCAGCACGAATCTTATCGCACCTTAGATAGGATCTGTTCATCTTCTAGCTTGAGCTGACAGTCCTGATTCCTCCATCCTAGAGAAACTTCCAGTCCCATTTCCCGGCCACCTAGCCACCTCCCTGACCGGCCACCGCCACCCCCACCTCCGCTGGGGTGGGGGCTACCGATGGGCGGCGACACGGCCGCTGGAGGGGCCGTTTCCGGCGAACCCGCAACTTCTCATTTTTATGGAATTTCTCACTAGATCGGGATTAATTGAGCCCGATATCACCCCTAGTCGATCTAAGAGGCTAGCACAGAGGTTGATGGCGACGATGCTGACGCGGCAGTTGATCCCCGTCATAGAGAGTTTGTGGATTGGGACGATCATTTCCTCAAGCTCGAAGATGAAGGCCTACCACGATGTTTCCTCGGCAACGCTGCCGCCGCTACATGTTTTGCTCGACGTCCGCCGCCGCCATTAAATAAAATATATAATTATAAATTAAATAATTATATATTTTATATTCTATAAATTATTATTTTAGCAATTTTTATTTTAAGTTTTTATTTCATTTCATGTATGATGGGTGCCTATAACCATCAAGAGTGTTTAATTTCATGCATTTAATTTTTGTATTGTTTTTATTTCATGATGAGTGCATATAACCATCATAGTTTCATTTTGAATTTTGAATGGAGGAGATGAAGTGGTGTAGGCTATATATAGCCATACTTATGAAGGATTAGATAGAGAATGAATGATAAGAATTTGAATCCCTAAATCTTCCTTGAGATCTTTTTCCCCATCCTTCTCAAAAATTCGGCCAAGGCCTTTCTGCCCCTCTTCTAGCCGCCAACCTCTCTTCCCCTCCCTCTCTTTCTCGGCCTCTACTCGACCACCCTCTATCCTCCTCCTTTTCAAAACCCGGCCACCCTCCTCCTCAAAAAAAACCGACCACCCACAACTACTCAAATAATTGTCCAGCCCCTCTCCAAGAGAAAACTTACCACCCCTTTCCATTGGAGGCTCGGCCAAGGTGTTTTCAACAAGGCTTCGTGGACTCCATACCGGCGTGAAGCGAGGAAGGCGGACAAGTTTCCTATCCATCCAACGTGACTCCGACGGAGCCGTTGAAGAGCGATCCGGATTAGTGAATTGGAATCATCCATTCTGATTGGGTAACGAAACCTTTCTACTTTTGTGTTTTTCCCTCTAGATTTTCATTGTGGTGGAAACTTTGGCGTGATCTTTGAAACATTGAATTTATCGTGATTTCTTTGATTGATTTTGTTGTTCATCCTTATTTTATTTAAGTTCGAAAGGTTTGGCGAACCTCATTTTCTTTTGTTGGGAGAGATCTACCATTTTCAAATCGCAAATTTTGGTAGATCTCTTTTAGTACAACCATCGCTCCATTGGACCGGGTGGGTCATTTTAGCTGGAAAGAATATTGGCATATAGTCTTTAATTCGATCCTAATCGGTTTGGCTACCCGTGCGTTAGCATCTTATTCATATAATTGCATTACATGTGCGCCGCGTGGAGAATTTGTGCGAGTATAGAATTTTATCGTAGAGAGGCAATAGAGTTAGTCCGTTGATTTTATAGTGCCGACGTGTGAGCCTGCATCAATTTGGAATTAGAGGGAGGTTCACGTCAATTTTCTAATTGACACCCTCCCCCTTTTAGTACGCTGTCACGCACTTGCACGTTTCTTTTGTCAAAATAATAAAAGAAAATTTTTAATTTTTGGTCTGCAAATAACGACCTATATTTTTATTTTTCTGCAAAAAAATCAAAATTTTATTTTTAATAATCTCTTTATTATTTTCAATAATAAAATCAAATTTTTTTTTTCTACCCTAGTATTAGGTGGGAACAATTCGGTCTTTCAAATATTTTGGTAGATCAGAAGTATTACCCATTGCATGCGTACTTGATTACGTACGAAGTATTCCCTGTCTTCTTCCCATATGGCAGACGAACGGGATGCGGGTCATGGTCTCACAGTGGTTAAGGGACTCCGCCAAGATGCCACTGAATAGATGATGATTATTAGGGAGGCGGTCCACGACCTGAGATTAAATCTCGCGGCTCCGCGTAATCAACCCGCCAACTAACGTGCGGAAGGAAATAATAACCATAACATTAACAATAATAATGAACACATCCCGCGTGTACCATATGAGTTTGATATTACGAGGGTCGTCCTAGTCAAACCCCCATCGTACGATGGATTGGGTGAACCCCAAGTTTTCCTAGACTAGGTTAAGGAAATAGAGTGCTACTTTGAGTGGTACAATCTAACTGATGCGGATAAGGTGCGAGTGGCGAGAATGAAGTTGTTAGGTAGAGCTAAGATATTCTGGTTGAATGAGGAACAACGTCTGAAAATCGAGAACGGTGAATTAGTCATTGGTTGGGCATTCATGAAGGCCATGCTGATAGACCAATACGTCCCTACGTACCATAGAACACAGATGTTTGATGATTTGGCTACCCTTAAACAAGGGAATAAGTCGGTCTTTGAGTATATGAGTCTTCTTAAGGATATGATGGTTAGGTGTGGTGTGAAGGAGATGCTAGAGATCTCCCTCTCTAGGTTTTGTAAGGGTTTAAACCCCGACATCCAGGGTAAATTACTGTGTTATGGTCACACCGACCTAAACACCACTTTTAATGCTGCATTGGATATGGAGAAGCACAACGTTCATAAGAATAAGACTCACTTGTTTCAGAAGGGAAAGTTTGTCTTAGGACCACCACCCACCTCCACCTATGTAGATGTGGTATCTCTTGATTATGAGGATGACCCCGTAGGTGAGAGTATTCTGATATGTACGTTAGTGCCCGATGATTCTGATGAGTCTGAAATTGAGGGAATACCTAGTGATTTAGATGATGATGTATGAGATGATGATAGTCTGATCTGTGAGAGTATTTCGTTTCCTATTATTTACACTACTAGCGTTATGTCTTACCACGCTAGTATTGTGTGCCCAGTCCAGGATACGATCCCCATTGTGATAGAGTCTACGATCGCACCCACTGTGATTGAATCTGAGTTATCTGAGGAGCCTGAGAGTGATGATGACCCTATTGTTACTGTGGATGAGTTACCATCTGAGGGAAGGGTACTCTTGGATGATTATTTTATTGTACACCCGGATGAGAGTTCTTTGATGATATCACCGTTGGGTTAAATTTATACTGATTTAGAGTTTATCCCGGGTTTTATTTTACCAACCCTTCCTTCTATTTATTTTCCCACATTAGTTGACTTTTTAGGACATGGAACCGGTAGACCTAGTCTCAGCGCTTAGATATTAGTATGTTGAGTGTGCTAGTATTTGGTCTGTTCACCGCACCTCATAGATCTGATTACGTGTCACATTAGACTATACATTTTTCGGCATGTTTGTCTACGGTTCTATCCTCTACAACAACTAATTCTGATTCTTTGGCAATTGTGCCTCTATATGCGGTGTACCCTATACATACTTATATACCACACCTGGTCGCATGTATTTACCCATCGCCTTTTGATGACCCTCATTTCCACACATTAGTGACCACAGTTAGGTCCCTAGAGATGTATCACTCGCACATCCTTTTACATCCGGGAGCATCTAACTCTATTATTTATGATGAGCGGTTCTCCTTGGCATATTTTCATGCAAAGCGTGAAAATATTAAATATAAAATTAGAACTGCGAATTTGTAGCCTATGAAAATCATCTTTGATTATAAGTCTCCAGTGCCCCCTGACTTAGCCCCCTTATCCTTCGTATTTGGGTTGAGTCACGTAGCACATGAGTGCACTCCACATGGTAGTAAGATACTTAGGCGCACATTTAGAAAATTAATCACTCAATTTGCCTCCTATTTCTTACATGCAAGTTTATCACCAAATGAGATCGTGCACGGATATAAAACACCAGTGCATTTTGACTTGATTTCGTTACCGCCATATTATAGGTCAAACCAATTCGCACAAGAATTTTCCACTCATGTTCAAAATTTACATAAGCACATTAGTGAAGCGCTAACCACACATTATATATCTTATCAATTTCATGCTAACCTACATAAAAGAGCATCTCACTTTAAGGTTGGCGATTTAGTTTTGGTGCGTCTCCTCCCTGAACGGATGCCTTCGGGCACTTTAAAAAAGTTGGCGAATCGGCGAGCTAGAACTTTTTGGATATTAAAGAAATTAGGAGAAAAGACATCTTTTGAAGTTACCCACTGATTGGGGTATTTCCCATGTTTTTAATGTTTCTGATCTAACGTCATATGTTTCTCCACCACTTAAATTATCTGCTTGTCTGTTTAGTTCTACTGCATTTTCTATTGGGTTGGGGGGGGGGTGAGCTTGTTTCTGGATCGCTCTCTCCATCGGTCTCCAATTGAGGTACGTTGATTGTTGATGAAGAAACTTTTTCTCCTTTATTGCCAAATACTTTTCCAAGGATCCCCAGGACCACCTTTTTGCATGATAGGATTGTAACATCCCTCAGACTTCTAGACCCCTAGGATGGTTTTGTCATGACTGGGTCATGACAAAACCCTGTGAAGCACTAAAAGGCCTAATGACACCCAATATAACACCCCAAAAAGTACAGGCCAAGAGGATCGTGCGGGACGGAAAACTGGGCTGGACGGAAATTGTCGAGCAGAGCTCGACAAAATCGTTTAGCAGAGCTCGACGAAAGCGTCGAGATGAGCTCGATGATCTGCTCGACGAAATCGTCGAGCAGAGCTCGACGAAAGCCTCGAGCCAAAGCTGAGAGTAGTTTGATGAATGGAATAGCCATGGAGGCTCCATAACTCCCACTTTTATGGGGCTTTTATTCCTCTGAGGGAGAGGAGTTTTTGGAGGTGGCCAGCCATTAATTTGGTACAACACCCTTAATTTGGTTGAAACCGAAGGGGTGGAGTTAATGGTCGTTAATGGAGTTTAATGACATTTGAGAGTTACAAGCCTCCTCTCCCAAATTCCCTATTTAAGGACCTTCACCAGAGCAAGTGCAAACATTTCCCCTGATTACTTTTCAATTCCGTTGAGGTTGTTGTAGAAGTTGCAAAAGAGCCAGAAGCTCGGTGGCCGGAATGGTGAGAAGGCAAAGCACACGTCTTCAAGCCGCAAATCAGGTCCTCCTCTACTCCTTCGTGGGTTAGATCTTAGAAATATTTAGAGATGATAATCGGGCTCAATTGAGCACGATCTAGTTTTCCATGAAAACAAAAGTGTCGGGTTGGTCGGAATCCGCCGTCTCCGGAGGCCAAACCACCTCCGGCCGATAGCCCTCACCACAATGAAGGTGGTGGTGGTGGTTGCCAGGGATGTGGCTGGGTGGCCGGAAAATGGACTTGGAAGTGCTCCAGGTCGGTTTAATCACAACCTTTGGTTGGAGGAAGAAGAAATCCAGGAGTCACACGATCATGCTTTAAGATTCGTGCTATTAATTCATTTTATTTCATTTTTTGTCATTAAATTAATTTTAAAAATACCTAAGAGCCTATTCAGAAAAAGTGTTCTACATAAAAGTTGTAAACCTAGGAGTCTTGTTTAATTTAAAATTAGTTTGAACCAATTTGGAGTTTAGGTCAGACCACAACACTTATTTTGGTGAGGTCTAGACCTAGGTTTGATCAAAGATTGTTTTGAGTGCTCCAATAAATCCAACCATCCAAACGACTTGAGATTTTGGCTGGGGGTCACTCTTACCTATGCCAAAAACATATCAAAAAATGGGAATTTTTGATAACATCTTCCGAAAGTTTTTGTAGGAATTTAATAATCCATGTATGATTTATTTAAGGGGTCTAATGACCTCTAAACCCACCAAGATTTTTGTGTCTGACTCTTAGGGTCTTCGCATGACCATGATAAAAATCTCAAACCAATTGGGTTAGATTTGAATAGGTTTTGGTGAGGCAAAAATGTGGCCCTTTAAGGGTTAATTAGGGCCAGAGTGAGCTTGGGGCATGGAGGGGCCAAATCTCACCCAAAGGGGTTGGGTGTAACACCCCAAACCTATGTTTGGTGTTTGGACAATTTCACATGGCCTGGAACACGGGTGTGTCCAGGGCCATGTCCCACTATGAGCTCGACGTTCTGCACTCGATGATCTTTGATAGGCAAGTCGTGTAAGGCAACACGGCCAGGGACACAGGCGTGTCCAAGGCCGTGTCCTGCTCGGGTTTGTAGCTGGGCTGTGTCGGGTGAGGAACACGGCCTGGATCCCAGGAGTGTTCTTGGTGACACGGGCGTGTCAAAGTTGACACGGGCGTGTTGGGCACCCGTGTCCCTTTCGGGATGTTGTGGTCCTGTGTCGATTGAGGGACATGCCCCGTCACACGGGCGTGTACTGATTGACACAGGCGTGTCAGGAGCTTGACACGGGCATGTATAAGCTCGTGTTCTGGTCTTATTGAGTCGGTTCTGTTGCCGCTTAAGGCACACGACCTATGATACGGGTGTTGGAGTTACTATGGTGATTTAGAAGTGGTCAAACATGTAATCTCACTGCCAACGCGATATGAGCCTGCAGGGTCGCACATAAGAGCATGTGGAGAAATTGGAAGATTAACTGTGTTTGTAAGGGTTACCAATCACCCTACAGTATGGGGAGTAAGGCAAATGTTGCCAAGGGAAAATAGTCGAGAGTCGACGGGAGTCGTCGAGTATGACTCGTCGACTATGGAAAAATCGACGAGAATCGACGGGAGTCATCGTGTATGTCTCGCCGACTAAGGCATAATAATCGAAAATTGAACTGTTCGATTCTCGCCGATTCTGCGTCTGATTCTCGCCGATTCTGCGATTGATTCTCGCCGACTGATTCTCGCCGACTGATTCTCGCCGAATCTGGAGGTGATTCTCGCCGACTCTGGAGGTGATTCTCGCCAAACGGTCTAGAAACCCTAACTTGGGTGGTCTGTGAATAGCGATTCCTATGAACTGTTTATGCCTTTGGTATAAATAGGACACTTAGGGTTTTGGGGAAATTATCGACCAACATCGGGATTTCTGTAGCTAAACGAAAGCCGACGGAAAGAGTTCCGCCGATCTCCCGATCTGCCAAATCCCGATTTCGCCGGACGGAAACGCTCCACCGCCACCTGTTCGCTCCGCTGACGACCTCATCTACGGCGACCATCGCTGGTCTTGCTTTCCCTGGAGCGGACCTAGCAGTCTGTGGGAAGTGCAAAGGTGCGGCTGATCTTCTTCCCGACCCTTCGTGCGACGAAGCTCGGGGTTCTCCTTCTCGTGTGGATTTCTGCAGAGATGTGGACGTTATTCGACGTAGAACTCGCCACCGACAAGGACACGAAGCTTGGAGCATCTCCGTTGAGTTGTGACTCAACGCCGCTAAGATAATTTTTGCCTAGTTATATATTAACTTCTTGATTCAATTTTCATGGCCCGATCCCATCTCTTTTGGGTTGTCTTGATGTTTTATTCCTTCTGCTGCGTGCACAAGCGTTGTGTCATCCTCATAGATAAACCCAACAGTGGTATCAGAGGGAGGTTGCGGCCATGATTGTTGTTTTGGAAGTAAGGTTATTCCAGTGCGTGTAAACCTAAGGATTTAGAAGTGTTCTAAATGTCTTGATTTATTCCTGGTAAATCAATTATTGATGGTTTCTCCAAGTGAGATCAGTGGGCCCATAACCCACAGGTTAGAGGCTCTGCTCCTTGGAACCCTGCCAGGAACGTCTGGAATTTCGTGGTTATTTCTAATTGTTAGAAATTGTTGTCTCCTTAGCAGTAACCGTCCCTCGAATGGTTAGTGAACTAGTGTATTGTTTTTGATTTTGCATCCAACAATGAGAGACGAGCTTGTCTACTACTTTAAGTTGAGTTGTCTTTATTTTTGTCCAATGCATGTAAATCTGAAGATTTGGAAGAGTCCGGATGTTAAGATTTAGCCCTTCCTTTCTATCAAATGTTGATAATGTCAGGTTGTGCACATAAGGGATGCACGTGGATTTTAGAATTATTCTTCTGTGGATGTGCACATTGATCAAATGTTGATCGTGGTTAATTGTTAACCTATAATCAAAATCCCTTCCTCTAATATTAAGTGTTCGGATGCCTTCCGATGGATGACACTCTTCCTGCCTCGATCGATGAAGTGTGGGCTTTCCAAAGCAAGGTGCATTAATCTATCTTGGTAAGGGTGCGAGCGAATAATTGTGATATCCCACTGTCGACATCGGGTCATGCTTAACTAGGTGACCTCAAAGGTTGAGTGCCTAGAGGCATAGGGTGGGCATGCACCATATGATGGATGTGAATAAGGAGTTATTCACCAACCATACAAGAATTGCATGAGGATGCAATTGGCAAGCGTTGCCTATCTAAATAACCACATCGTGAGAGGAAAGCCAAAACTGACTCTTTGTGTTGGTGAAATATGAATCTTGTCCACTAAGAGAGTAGCTCGCATGAACTCTCCGAATTGATAGTGAGGGCTATTATTTCGAATAAAATAGTGGGAGTTTTAATTGAAGTCCAAATTAAAATAAATTGTATTTTGAAATTTTGGTACTGATATTATTCTGTACGAATTCTTGTAGAATTCCATGGCAAATATTTCACACTACACGTTGTCTCTGAGAGCCATCCTTGAGAAGGATAAGCTCAGTGGGACTAACTACATGGACTGGTACAGGAACTTGAGAATTGTTCTCAGGCAAGAGCGAAAGCTCTATGTCTTGGAAGAAGAAGCCCCCGAGGTGCCGACCGGGAATTCTTCCCGTGCCGATAAAGATATTTATAAGAAGTATACTAATGATGCCTTAGACGTCGAATGCCTTATGCTTGCCACCATGAACTCTGAGCTTCAAAGGCAACATGAGAATATGGGGTGCAAGGAGATTGACGAGCATCTCAAGAAAATGTTTCAAGGGCAAGCTCGTTAAGAGAGGTTCGATGTCACAAAAGCGTTGTTTTAGTGCAAGATGGGAGTTCGAGACTCAGTAGAGACTCACGTACTCAAGATTATTGGGTATATAGAGAATCTTGAAAGGCTGGGTTTTCCTCTAGGTCAAGAGTTGGCAGCAGATCTGATCCTGCAATGGTTACCGGACAGTTATGAGCAGTTCGTCTTGAACTACAACATGAATGAGATAGACAAGACACTGCCCGAACTCCTAAGCATGTTGAGAACTGCCGAGATCAACATGAAGAAGGCCAAGCCTGCCAGGCCCATACTAATGGTGCATAAGGGCAAGGCCAAGGCCAAGGGCTCTAAGAAGACGAAGGTGGGACCTAAGTCACATCTCGAGCACAAGTCTTCTGCACTGATGAAAAAGAAGAGCACAGTGAAGGAAGGGAAATGCCACCACTGTGGCAAGGCTGGTCATTGGAGGAGGAACTGTCCTTCTTATATTAAGGGTCTGCAGAAAATGAAGGGAGGTGTTGGAACACCCTATTACTAATTTGGGCAAGGATCACTATGTTTTTAGGAAAATTAGTTTGACCTAGATGTATAGTTGAAAAGGTCAAATTAGAATGAGTCTAGGGCTTAGAACTTAGGTTTGAAGCTGCCCCCAGGACCATTCAAAGATCAAGACTTAGAGCTGATACAAAGACAATTTTCGTCGAACTCAGTTCGAAGAAACGTCGAACTCCGTTCGACGCTCTCTAAGCTCAACCCTGCTAAGTCGTCGAAATTTGGTCGACGATCTGTCTTCAGTTACTTTCCCAGTAGCTGAGCTCAGTTCGACGATCGTAGAGCTCAGTTCGACGTTTTCTGTCTGCTGTGTTAATCCAATCTCTGAGCTCAGTTCAACGATCGTAGAGCTAAGATCGACGATTTCTATGAGAGATCGACTCCTTCAGAATTCAAATTCAAGGACAGTTATGGATTATAATCAGAATTAATTCCTGCATTGATTGCAAAGGATTTTCTAGCCGTTTCAATCAATCAGATGCAAGTTTCAAGGAAAGACTAAATGGAATATTGCTTAGGACTTTCCCCAGATACAGTTGTCTATTATGGAAGTCATTTATGACTGATTAAACGGCCGTCTAAGAGAATATCTGATATACTCCTTCAGTTATCATTCAGATAGCACAGATACACAAGATACAGTGATCAACACAGACAATACAAAGAGATACAGAAGAATTAGATTACATTACAGAAGATTGAACAACATAATTTCTCTGATCAAGATTTCAACTTCTGTGATTTACAAATCTACTGAATCTTCAAGTGTTCAAAGGCTTCAACATCAAGGACTCCAAACACCAAATATTTCAGCATCTGCTGGAATCATCTTCTGCTGGAGATCTGAAGCTTCTGAAGGCCTATCACCCTAGCAAAGCTCTCACTCCTGAACCATTCTACATCTCAGGGGGAGCTTTGACAACATCAATAATCCACTAGTCTTCTCAGTGATTTGAGATAGAGAAGACATCATCAACTCTTTCTTTTTCTTTTCCTGCTGTAAAAGGGTTATCAAAACTCCCTTCAAAAGTTCTGAATCTGGTTCTGAGAGCCTTGTCAAAACTCAGTGGTGGCAAGACACCTTATCAAAAAATCTAGATCTGGTTTTTGAGCACCTTATCAAAAGCTCATTGGTGCCTAGGACACCTGATCAACTCATCCGGCAGTGGATTCCTACCAAGGGTGGTAGAAGAGTGGATGTACCCAGGCTTTTTGGGGAACCACTATAGATCCTTGTGTCTTCTGGTTGCTATGTGTTTGTTATTGCTGTGTGCTGTGTGATTCTTATTTCTTGCTTTAACTTTATTTTTCTACAAGCACCTTACACATATAATTAAATTAAATCTTCCACTACCTTTCAATTTTAATTGTAAATATTATTTTAAAATACTCTATTCACCCCCCCTCTAGAGTCAAGGTAGATCTTTCTCTCACTTTGAATTGGTATTAGAGGGAGGTTGGTTCTTACAGGCTAACACCTGAACCAAAAGATCTCTGAAAAGATCAATCTTATATAGAGGGGTATTATTTTCTGTATTGTATTTATTTTCAAAAACCATGGCACAAAACAAAGACTATGCTAGCACTAGACCTCCAGTGTGCAATCTTTCCAAGTTTGCACTTTGGAAGGCAAGGATTAGATTATACATGAATTCTATTGATGAGTACATTTTCAATTCTATTTTGACAATGTGTCCAAGACCTCCAGAGACCACAAGCACAAGTGCTGTTCCACCTCCCTCAGGAACAGATGCTGAAATAAAGAAGTGGAAAACTGTAGATGCAAAGGCCATGAATATTCTTGCTCAGACAATGTCTGATGAGATATTCCAGAAGGTTGCTGAATGCTGCTCAACTAAAGACATATGGGATAAGCTTTCAGAAATTGTATCAGGATCTGCTAATGAAAGAAAGGACAGGAGATCCCATCTCATATCCCAATATGAGAACTTCAAGAAAGGTGAAGCTGAATCAGTTGCAGACATGTACACCAGGCTCAGTCTGATAGTCAGTGAGTTAAAGTCATTGGACAAGGAAATCACACTCACTAAACTCAATGACAAGATTATAATGTGCTTCCCCAGCACTTGGGATTCAAGGATATGGCCAATTAAAGATGCCAGAAGCCTAAGTGAAATTACCACAGAGGCTCTTCTGGGCAAGCTCAAATCTTATGAGCTGCTCATCAAGAATAGGGAAGAAGAACAAAAGACTACTACTCTAGTCATCAAAAAGGAGAAGACCATAGCCTTCAAAGCTACAGAAGAGAAGCCTGAAGACAAAGTTACAGGAAATGATGAGCTCCTAAGTCTACTGGCCAAAAGATTCTATAAGATGGCCAAGAAGGACTTCAGAAAGAAGTCATTCAAAGGGCATGAGAAGCCCAGATATGACAAGTCCAACAACAAAGAAATCATCTGCTTTGGATGCAAGAAATCATGCCACATTGTGCCTGACTGTCCAGAGAATAAAAGCAAGGACAAGAAGGACTGAAATGAGAGAAGAAGAGACAAGGACTCCAGAAAGAATAATATCAACAGATCCTCATCCAACAAAAATAAACATACTAGGAAGGGATTTGTAGTAGAAAGCTTGAGTGACACTGAAGATGAATCAGAAGCCTCATCCAGCTCAAGTGATGATGAGGAAAAAGAATTCTGCATGATGGCAATCAATGCCTCCCAGCAAAACTCTGATGTAGAACAAGAGTCTGATTCTGAAGCTGAAACTGGATCTGAAGAGGATGAGGTAATAAACTCTTTTTATTTTACTTCTGAGGACTTTAAAATTGAATTTAAGACACTGTGTTTAGATTTGCTAAGGTCTGAGAAAGAGATAATCTCTCTCAGAAATCAATTATCTGATTACAGTGTCCTAAAATCAAATAACCTCAAACTCTCTGAGGAGTTAGAGTGCTATAGGGAGGAGATAGCTGCACTGAAAAGTGAACTATCCAAGGCCAAGTAGTTTGAAGAATCCCTTAATGGGAGAAGCATCAGACTGATAGACATTACAAGTACAGTGAACTCAAGATTCAACAGTACACTGGGCTTGGGTGCTTCATCCAGCCAACCTATAGTACTAACAACCCCAATTAAATTTATTTCTAATAAAGGAAAGGGTGTTGTAGAGGTAGCTAGGAAGAATCCAGATTTACCTAAGGAAAATCAAGTTCAATAGAAAACGTCGAACAGAGCTCGACGATCCAAGGCTGGATCGTCTAACTCAGATCGATGACTTCTGAACTTTGAACTCTGGTATAGTCGATCTTTGAACGGAGCTCGACGATCTGACCCAAGATCATCGAACTCAGGTCGATGATCGTCGAACGGAGCTCAGAGCTTTGAACCTTCTTTCAGAGGTAAATCGCAAGTCAATCCTAGTAGTCCCTCATCCCAAAGCTTCAACCCTTATACTGAATGGATAGTACCTCCTAGGAGATACCATCCTGAAGGATATAAGAGTCAGCCAGGGATGTCTTTCTTTTATGAATTTAAAGGCTATCAACCTAGACCCAAGGTAAACTGGGTCAAAAACATATAAGCTGTTTATGTGCAAGTAAAGACCTATCCAGAGATGGCCCAACAATGGTATCAGGATAGTGGGTGCTCAAAGCACATGACATGGAACAAGGAGAATCTATCATCCTTCATAACCAAACTTGGACCCAAAGTAATTTTTGGTGATTCAAATTTTGGTCAAACCAAAGGATATGGTGCTGTTCAGATAGGTTCAGTCACTTTCAAGAAGGTGTCATATGTGGAAGGACTGAAGCACAACCTGATCAGCATCAGTCAACTATGTGATGAAGGATATAAGGTGATTTTCAACAAATCCCTGTGCAAGATCAAGTCAGAGGATAACACAACTGTGTTAACTGGTAAAAGGAAAGGTAACATCTATCTTATAGATTTTCTTTCAACCCATACAGACATTTGCTTATTTAATTCAGTATACAAACCAAATGATCTATGGCATAAGAGACTAGGTCACCTAAACCTTAGAACCATTGCTAGGCTGTCCAAGGACAACCTTATTAGAGGACTACCTTCTGGCCCCTACAAGAAGGAAGGACTCTGCAGGGCCTGTCAATTAGGCAAGCAAACTAAAAATAGTATTAAGTCACTTAATAAGAGTGATTCACCTAGGATTTTGTATCTGTTACACATGGATCTTTTTGGACCCATTACAGTACAAATCTTAGGAGGGAAATCTTACTTTTGTGATTGTAGATGACTTCTCCAGATTCACTTGGGGTATTCTTTCCGAGGAAGAAGTCTGATAACTTTAAGTGTCTAACAGAGTTTCTCAAATGTATACAGATTGAATTCAATACTCACATTGCCCTGATCAGAAGTGATCATGGGACCGAGTTTGATTCTCTTCTTATGCTCACCTACCTCTATCGTTTTGGGCTGAGGCAGTGAACACCTCCAACTATGTGTTGAATAGAAGTCTAATACATAAACTAAAGGGCAAAGACTCCCTATGAATTGCTCAAAGGGAAGAAACCTAAAGTAGACTATTTCAGAATCTTTGGTTGCATTTGTTATATACATAATAATGATAAGAAATATTTAGAAAAATTCCAAGCTAAAGCTGATGAAGGGGTGTTTCTGGGATACTCCATGATCAGCAAGGCTTATAGGGTATATAATAAATCTACTCTTAAAATAGAAGAATCTGTTCATGTTTCTTTTGATGAGATTAACATGTTTTATAAGGAGAAGTCTGCTTCTACCATAGAACCATTGCAGGTACACTTTCTTTCAGAAAGTATGGACAGTTTACAGGTTAAAGAAAAGGATACAACTTCTCCACCTATCCAGCAAAAGGATGAGAGCAGTGATGATGAAGAGGATGTGCAACATCTAAAAGAGCTAGTTGTTGCTCCACAAGAGGAAACAATAATAATGGTTGGTGAACAATAACACCCCCTATTGATTTAGTAACAATAAGAGATCATCCAATCTCCCAAGTGATTGGAGACATCTTAGCTGGTGTGCAAATAAGAAATCAGGTCAACTAGAACCTGATTCTTACTTGCTTTCTATCTCAAGTTGAGCCTCAATCCATTCAAGATGCAGAACAAGATCCCCACTGGATCATTGCTATGCAAGAGGAACTACATCAATTTGAGAGGAATAAAGTTTGGGAACTAGTGGGAAGGCCTAAGGATCACTCCATTGTTGGAACAAAATGGGTGTTCAGGAACAAATTGGATGATCAGGGAGTCCTTGTAAGGAACAAGACAAGGCTAGTTGCTCAAGGCTACTCTCAAGAAGAAGGAATAGACTATGACCAGACCTTTGCACCAGTTGCAAGGTTAGAGGCCATCAGAATATTCCTAGCTTATGCTGCTCACAAGGGATTCAAGGTATACCAAATGGATGTGAAGAGTGCTTTTCTCAATGGAGACATCAAAGAGGAAGTCTATGTTAGACAACCTCCAGGTTTTATCTCTTCAACTTATCCTGATCATGTTTTCAAATTGCATAAAGCACTGTATGGACTCAAACAAGCTCCCAAAGCATGGTATGAGACCCTAGCATGCTTTCTTCTGAAAAATGATTTTATTAGGGGTAGAGTAGACCAAACTCTTTTTATTGGAACCCATAAGTCCCATACCCTACTAGTACAAATATATGTAGATGATATTATCTTTGGTTCTACTGATTCAAATTTGTGCAAAAAGTTTTCCAATCTGATGCACTCTAAATTTGAAATGGGTAGCATGGGTGAGCTTTCCTCCTGTCTAGGATTGCAAGTCAAACAACATGTTGAAGGCATATTCATTTCTCAAACCAAGTATGCAAAGGAACTGGTTAAGAAATTTGGTATGTCTGAAGCATCTTGTATGAAAACACCTATGCCTACCAATGCTGTATTAGATGCTGATGAACATGGAAAACATGTTGATCAGACAACATATAGAGCAATGATTGGCTCTCTATTGTACCTTATAGCTAGTAGACCTGATATAATGTTTGCTACAAGCATATGTGCTAGGTTCTAATTAAGCCCTAGCGAGTCACACTTAACTTTAGTAAAGAGGATTCTTAGGTATGTAAAAAGTTGTCCAAATTTAGGACTCTGGTATCTAAAAGACTCAGGATTTGAATTAACTGGATTTTTAGATACTGATTATGCTAGATGCAGAGTAGACAGGAAAAGCACCAGTGGAACCTATCAGTTCCTTGGTGATAGACTTGTCTCATGGTTCTGTAAGAAACAGACATCTGTGTCTACTTCAACTGCTGAAGCTGAATACATGGCAGCAGACAGTTGTTGCTCACAAATTATGTGGATTCAAATCAGCTTCTAGACTATGGCTACAACTTAGAAGGGTCAAAAATCTTTTGTGATAACACTAGTGCTATCTCCATAGCACAAAATCCAGTCCTCCATAGTATGGCAAAACATATAGAGATTAGGCATCACTTTCTAAGAGATAATGTTGAAAAGAATAAAATTGAACTACAATATATCCCAACTGATTTGCAAAGGGGAGATATTTTCCCCAACCTTTGGATGAGAAGAAACATACCTTCTTCCTCAATCAGTTAGGAATGCTAGATGGAGGCTGTCTAAAATAAATTCCAAGATTTTGAAAATCTAAAAACAGACCAAGACTAGGCTAAAAACTTATATTTTCTCTTGTTTATAGGTTCTGTTTTGTCTCTGAACTACGCTCGACATTTTTCTAAAAATCGTCGAACGGAGATCGACGCTTTCCAATAAGCATCGACCGGAGTTCATCGTTTTCCAGGCAGCGCTAGGCTATCTTCCTCTGGTCAACGATCGTCGAATGGAGTTCGACGCTCTCCAGTATCGTCGAACGGAGATCGACATTATTGAAGACTCTTCACATTCCATTAGAAGCCCAGATCGTCGAATGAAGTTCAACGATCCTTCCTTTCCGCCGTCGAATCCTAATATAAAAATCATTTTTCGTCGTCGTTCTTCGATTGCGCATTCATACTCTCTGCAATTTCTTTCTTTCCCTCCAAACTCTACTACACTTGGTTGTGTTTGGTACTTTCTTGCAGGTACTCAATGGCTGTAAACATTGCGGCTCTCGCGAAGATGAAGTTTGATACCGGGTTTGATATTGATATGGATTCATTCGCCGGCAGCGATCAAATTTTTAAAGATATTCTAGAACTCTTCAAGGAACAACAACTAGAGAATATTATGTCAACAAGAATGAAGATTACGGCTGACGAAATAGAGGAATGTGTTTTTACTGCAAACAATGAGGATGAGAATACTATAGTCGGCACGATCAACGGGACTCAGGTACCATTGTCCCCTATTCTTCTGACTGAGGCATTAACCTTAAGTTCTGGAGATGTTTCCCCTGATATGTCTGGTGAAGAATTTGATTCTATGTTAGATAGAATGGGTCACTCTGCTGAAAACCCTAATAAGCTGTTGAAAAAGAATCTATCTGTTGAATATAGATTTTTGGCTGATGTTGTGGGCAAAGTGCTGCTGGCCAACCATTCAGCACATGATACCATCTCAAGGTATCAGTTTTGTCTGATGGGAGCAATAGTTGATAAGAAACATCTGAATTGGGGAACTATCTTCTTTGATTTGATCAAGAAGAAAATTAACAAAAGTTTTGTCAATTTTGGGAGGATTCTAGGGGTTTTCCTGCATTCCAGGGTCCCTGAATTACTGGTTTCCAATGGGATGCACATCAATGCATCTAAGAGATTAACCTGTACCCTATTTGGGAAATGGGACAGGCAGATTACAAAACATGCCAGGACTTCCATAGCTTCAGGCACAAGGACTCCTGCAGTCACTTCCTCTCCGGCTCCAGAAGAACTGCCTGCCTCCTCTCCTCCTTTTCCTCCACTTGTTTCTACCTCCATCTCCACATCAACCTCAACAATCACCTCAACCATAACTATCTCTTCCCCCATTACCATATCATCACCTCTTTCTCCTCCAGCCACTTCAGAAACATTCCACCCACTCCACTATTATCCACCTCTCACCATTCCATCATTCAACATCATGGAAGACTCCTTCATGGATGATTCCCCTTCCTCTCCTCTTGAGTTTGCTTTTACCTCCTCCTACCAACAACTACTTCAAGATATACTCTCCCAACCATCCTTCACTCCATCCATCTCCACTCCTATACCATCCATCTCCACCATCTCTATCTCTCAACCATCCATTCTACCATCCACCACAACATCAACTGCAGTCCATCCACCATCAGTTCCAGCCACCTCTTCCTCCACTTCTACTCAAGTATCCCTTGTGTTGGGTATTGTATCCACAACGTACCTGATTTGAAGAAGCCCCTGGACCAGCTAAGGTGAATTGACATTGTATTTGATCATTTGTCTTCAAGTTGTGCTTGCAGTTATTCCACGCTAAGTACACACCAATGTTAGGGTACAGTGGGTCAATATACACGGGTCTACGAAATGTAATCCCTCGTTGAGCAGATCAGTGTGTTGGCCTACGTGTACTCTCTCTATTGGAGTGTACTTACATTCAAGTACATGGCTGAGAAAGATCAAGAGCAGACAAGGAGCAAGGATGGGCCAAAGAGCAGCTCACGGGTGGAAAGACGAAAAATCGTCTAAGTAGAAATCGTCGAGAATCACGAAGTGATTCTCGCCGATTCGACGAGAATCTCGCCGAATCATCGAATCACTCGCTGATTCTTGCCGATTGCAGCCGGCTGTCTCAACGCCGTCTTGATTTCTGCTTAAGGCAGAATCGTCGAGAATCACTAGTTGATTCTCGCCGAATCGACGAGAATGACTTTGCATTCTCGCCGATCCGTCGAGAATGAATATTGATTCTTGCCGATTCTCTCCGGATGGCAAGATCTTCAGCCAGAATTCTGCCAAGTAGAATTCGGCGAGAATCATAAGTGATTCTCACCGATTCGTCGAGAATCACCTTTGATTCTCGCCGAATTTGCCTTGGGCGAAATTCTGGTGCTCGCTAGATCGGACCAAGTTCCAGGCGCTGTTTTGAAACCGGAGCTAGGGTTTCTTTTGGTGGGGCCCACAACGGTCATCATGTATGACCTACAGTATAAATACTGTTGTATTTCGATCTTTACAGACACCGATTACAACAAATATAGAAACAAGAAAACCGATTCGCCGACATGACCTAGATCACAGATTTCTCTTCCGTCGTCTCCGTCGTCGCATGGGAAGTAGTCGCCACCGTTGATCGTAGATACCTCCTGATCCCCCGGCGATAGAAGCTTTGCTAAGCAACGCGTCTCACGTGTCCTTCTTGAGATCCTTTGTCTCTTTGTTTGTAGATCGGGAATACCTTCCCTTTCCGAATCGATCGAGACGATTGATCCAAGGAAGACCGTTGGTAGATCTTGCTAGCATAGCTATGAAGGTTGGATCTCTAAAGCTCAGCCGTCGCACTTCTTGCCGCCGTCAATCCCGAACGCCAAGCCGCCGCTCTTCTTTCCGCCGCCGGTTTCGTGGAGATTCATTCTAAGTGAGAGCTAAGGTCGCGGACTCTTCGTCTTCATCAAGAACACGTCATCGAACGAAGAGGGACACCTAGCCTCCATAAGAAGTTTGTATATTTTATACATTCCATTTTATTTTTGTTGTAAAGGAACGTAGGTTCCTCGTTGTAAGGGTTGGGTGCAACCCGTGGTGGAGGAGTGGTGACTCCTTTGCTTGGAAGGGTTCCTTCCGTTAGTGTGTGGATTGGATTTCAATCCGGTTGGTGAAGTGACCGAGTCATCCCTTGTTGGGAGATAGGTCGAAAGGGGAAAGTGGATGTACCCAAATCAAGGAACCACTATAAATTGCCTGTGTCTTTTTGTGCTGTGTTGTTTTGTTTATTTGTGCAGGTATAGTTTTAATTCCGCAAAAATGCTGCAAGACACCTATTCCCCCCATAGGTGAAGGTAGTTTGTACTAGGTGGACTTTCAAGTGGTATCAGAGGGAGGTTACTCATCAAAGGGGTTAACACCTCGAGTAAGTTCCTTCCACTAGTGTCAAGAAGAAGGCAGATATCTACTATGGACGGACTCAAGTACTCAGGCAAGATCCCAGTGTGTACCAGGCTAAACTTTCCTATCTGGATGGAAAGGATTAGATTTTACATGGAAGCAGTTGACCCTCGACTCTTCATGGTCGTGGAGGAGGGACCTTATATTCCCACTAAGGCCTCCACCATTGATCCTACCAAAAAGGTGCCAAAGAAGCTTTCTGAAATGGACAAGGACGAGATGGTGCTGGTCGGACTTGACAAGAAGGCACAGAACATACTAATCAGCGCAGTCAATGACTCCATGATGCAGAAATTCTGCAACTACAGGATAACCAAGGATATCTGGCACAGCTTGATTATCCTGATGGAGGGCATAGATGAAGTGAGGGATGATCGGAGATCCCTCCTGAACCAGAAATATGAGGCCTTCAGGCAGGGGCCCAAGGAAGAGATCGGAGTTACCTTCGAGAACTTCCTCAAGATCATCAATGCTCTCAAGGGATATGGAAGAGTGTTCACAGATGGTGAACTTAATGATAAATTCCTTAGGTCCCTTACTAAGGAATGGGACACGAAGATTTGCGCCATCCAAGAGTTTGGCAGATTAGCTGAAACTGATCCTCAGATACTCTTTGGGAAGCTCATGTCCTATGAGCTCCAGTTGAACACGAGGAAAGCTGAAGAAGAAGCAGAGAAGGCCGCAGCCAAGGAAAAGACTGTGGCCCTAAAAGCCATTCACTCCAGGAAGGGCAAGGGTGCGTCTTCATCCCGTGCGGGGAAAAAGGATGAGGAGGAAGACTCCGAGCCATGCTCCTCCGTCTCAGAGTTGTCTGAAGAAGACTTCTCCCTCATCACCCGAGAATTCAAGAAGTTCCTCAAGATGAGGAATCAAAGAAAGAGAGACGGCTCCGCCTTCAGAAATCAGAAGAAGAATTATTCTTCTGACAGGTATGAATCAAAACCGAACAAACATCGTCATACTGACATCATTTGTTTTGGGTGCAATAAGACAGGACACGTCGTGGCCGACTGCCATCAAGGCAAGAGATAGAAGGGGAAGGGAGAAGAGCACAGAACCTCTAGAGATTAAAAGAAGGAGAGGAGCTACATCGCCAAAAAGTCAAAGACACTAAGTGAGTCTGATTCCTCAGAATCCAGTGATGATGAGGAAGCCTACTTCGGGCTGGTGGGTCGCTCTGACTCAGAAGGAGAATGCCCCCCATTCACTGGGAAGGTAAAAGCTCGTACCCCCCTCTCCAACTCTAACTATGAGTCTCCTGATGATGATCTCGAGGACATACCATTTTCCCGAGAAGCTGAGCTCCTCGAAAAGTAAAAGCTTCTGCTCAACACCTTCGAGGAATGCCGCAAGAGATTGAGGGCTCATAAAAAGGAAGTCAAATTCCTTAAGGTTGAGGGTGTCTCCCTAAGGGAAGAGATCACTAGCTTGATTTCTCTCCGACAAGAGCACCTGGACCTGATCTCTAAGCACGCAGAGTCTCTAAGTCTCCTTGACCTTAAACAGGAAGAGATTAATAAGTTGGAAGAACAACTTACAGCAGAAAAGAAGATTGTCCAAAGCTTCTCTATGCCAAAGACTGTTCTTCCACTGGTTGATACCTTCTCTGCTCAGGCTAAGGGGGCTGGCTTGGGGCATGTGGGTGTGCCTGGTAAATCATCCAGGAGAAACAAAAAGCAGAGGAGAAATAAGGCTGCTAAGATGGCCTCTACTGCAGAAAAGGGAAAGGCCCCACTCAACCCTGTGGTATTCAGGAAGCCTGGCTATCCCTGCAATGAACAGGACTATGAGTCAACCTATGGCCACTTCTTCCAGCCCTCGGTTGAAAAGCCCAAGAGCCGGTATGAGGGGTGGGCCTTCCCCCACAACTTTGGCGAGAGTGTCTTCAAGTCACCTTATGAGGAAGTTCAAATGGAGGATTATGCCACTTCTCTAGCGGCCATAATAGGAAGCAGACACCCAAGGCCAAGCCTGTTACACTGAGAAACTAGGAGGTGAAGAAATCATGCGACTGTTGTCATCATGATGCCTCCGCCTCCAGGTCCAAGGCCCCGGCTGAACCTTTCGTTCCAAGGGTGAAGCAGGTGCCTAGGAGAAAGTATAACAGATTTGACTGCTGGTGCTGTGGCAAAGTTGGTCACTTTGCCGTGGATTGCTAGTTTAATCCGAGGAATAACGAGACTCCTCATGTTGGCAATGCGAGGCAGACCACTCGTAGGGCTAACCATCCGAGGGGGAGTATACTAACGAGGAATCTAGGACCCAAGTTCGATTGGGTTCCTAAGGGAAATTAATTCTGTTTTGCAGGAATGTCCAAAGGCCACCAAAACTCCCATATGGTACTTGGACAGTGGATGCTCCCGACATATGACCGGGACAAGAAGCCTGCTGCGTGATTACTCTCCAGTCGAGAATGGACCCAAAGTCATCTTTGGGGGATCAGATCGAGGAGTCACCAGGGGTTACGGTATGATTTCCAACGGTATAATTTCTATCACCAACGTGGCTTACGTTGAAGGGTTAATTCATAACCTGATCAGTGTAAGTCAGTTAAGATATAAAGGTTATGACGTTAAGTTCTGCAAGGATAAATGCCTGATAATATCGTGTGCCTCTTCGGAGACGGTATTAATAGGCATTAGGAGCAGAAATATCTTCTGCTTAGATTTTCTTAGTTTAGATTCATCTACCCCCGTATGCCTAGTAGCAACAGGCAGTGCATCTCTTTGTGAATAATGGCACAAGAGATTGGCACATATTAATTTCAAAACAATTAGTATGCTGTTTTCTGAAAACTTAGTAAGGGATGCTCCCATCATTAAGTGCATCAAAGATAGCCCCTGTCCTGTATGCCAGAAGGGCAAACAGACTCGGGCTACCTTTAAGGGCATCGTTGACAAAGACTCCTCCCGATGTCTTTATCTTCTGCATATGGACTTGTTTGGTCCAATGCAAGTTCATAGCTTGGGAGGCAAGTCTTATACGCTAGTGATTGTTGATGATCACTCTCGGTTTACTTGGGTGTTCTTCTTAAAACGCAAGTCTGATATGTTTGACATCTTCACCAGTTTTGTCAGGCAGATTCAGAACGAACTTAACTGCTCGGTGGTCAAAATCAGAAGTGACCATGGAACAGAGTTCGAGTCTGGTGCTATGACAGAGTTCTGTGAAGAACTTGGTATCTTTCATGAGTTTTCCTCCCCGCGCACTCCTCAGCAGAATGGAGTTGCAGAGAGGAGAAATAGAACGCTCATTGAAGCCTACACGACAATGTTGAATGACGCTTCTCTCCCAGAATATTTCTGGGCAGAGGCTGTCAATACGGCGTGTCATGTACAAAACCGGGCCTTGATCAACAAGAGTCATCATAAGACGCCTTATGAGCCTACTGAAAGGCAGGAAGCCAATCATGTCCTATTTTAGGATCTTTGGCTGCAGATGTTATGTACTGAATAACAGGAAGTACCCGCGTACTAAGTTTGGTGAAAAATGCTTCGAAGGCATATTCATGGGCTATAGTAGCCATAGCCGGGCTTATAGGGTTTTTAATAAGAAAACCATAGTGGTAGAGGAATCAATAAATGTCGTATTTGATGAAGGAAGCTTTCTTAATTGTAATTCTTCCAGTGGTTTTCTTGAAGATGCAGGTGCAAGAATCGAACAGCTACACCTGGATGAGCCCGATAAAGATGCAACTCCAAAGTACGTCAAGGTCTCCACCTCAACGCCGATCGAAGATGATGACGGTCAGGATGGAGTAGTCCTCCATGAAGAGGAAGGAGCCCCAGAAAATGCTAGAGCTCCTGATGCACGACTACTAGAGCTCCGACACGTGAGGGATCATCCCAGAAATCAAATCATCGGAGATCCTCGAGACGGTGTCAGAACTCACTGAGGTACACTTAACGAGTTTCTGCATTTTAGCTTCCTATCGCAAGTTGAACCAAAGGAGTTCGACGAAGCAAACAAAGATGCGTCTTGGATATTGTCCATGCAAGATGAGCTGCATCAATTCGAACGATGCAACATATGGACGCTGGTTCCCAGACCAAAGATGCAGAACGTGATTGGCACCAAGTGGATCTTCAGAAACTAGCTGGATGAACACGGGGTCATCATCAAGAACAAGGCCAGACTGATGGCTCAAGGATACAGACAGGAGGAGGGGATCGACTTTGACCAAACGTTTGCGCCGGTTGCAAGGCTCGAGGCAATCAGGCTGTTTCTAGCATATGCCTCTCACAAAGGATTCACAGTCTATCAGATGGACGTGAAATCGACATTCTTGAATGGAGACCTGAAAGAGGAAGTATACGTCACTCAACCCCCAGGTTTTGTCAATCTTACTTATCCTAATCTTGTATACTTTCTTAATAAAGCTCTATATGGCTTAAAACAAGCTCCACGAGCTTGGTATGAGACTCTGTCTAGTTTTCTTCTTGAGAACAAGTTCTCTAGAGGAAAAATAGATAAGACATTGTTTCTTAGGGAAGTCAAAGGCAAGATCTTGCTAGTGCAAATCTATGTTGATGACATTATATTCGGCTCAATGGATAACAATCTTTGCAAAAAGTTTTCTAAACTTATGCAAGGAAAGTTTGAAATGAGCAGTATGGGAGAGCTAAAGTATTTGTTGGGACTTCAAGTGAAACAGTCTGAGGATGGAATTTTCATTTCTCAGACGAAGTTCACAAATGAACTCCTCAAGAAATTCGGAATGGAGAATGCAACCTCTATGAGGACTCCAATGAGATCCACTATGTCTCTGGATAAGGATGAGAAAGGGAAACCTTTTGATGAAACTAAATACAGAAGCATTATTGGATCCCTGCTCTACCTTACTGCAAGTAGACCGGATATTATGTTCTCCACATGCGTTTGTGCCAGATATCAGGTGAACACTAAGGAATCTCACTATGTCGCTGCAAAGCGAATTCTTAGATACCTTAAGGGTACACCTAATCTTGGCTTGTGGTACCCGAGAAACAATGATGTCGAGCTAATAGGCTTTTCAGATGCTGACTTTTAAGGAAGCAGGGATGATCGGAAAAGCACTTTCGGGACGTGTCAATTCCTCGGAAGAAGGCATATATCATGGAATAGTAAGAAGCAGAATTGTGTTGCAACCTCCACAGCTGAATCTGAGTATGTCTCAGCAGGCAGCTGTTGCGCACAACTACTATGGATCAGAAACAAGTTAGCAGACTATGACCTTCAGTTCAAGGAAGTACTAATGTACTGCGACTCCTCCAGTGCAATTTCCATTGCGAACAATCCGGTATCGCACAGCAGGACGAAGCATATTGAAGTGCACTACCACTTCATTAGGGAGCACGTGGAAAACAAGGACATCTCTCTCTGCTATGTCCCCACGGATAAGCAGATTGCAGATATTTTCACAAAGCCCCTAGACGAGGCCAAGTTCAGTCTCTTCAAAACTGAACTAGGGATGCTAAACTATGAGGAATGAAGACTACAGAAGCTCCAGGCTCGTGCATATAGGGGGAGCATCCGCAAGAAACTCAAGTGTAAGCCCAAATGCAAGAACTGAGGGGGAGCATTGTGGCAAGTGCTAAAGTCCCATATTTGTAGAAGCCAAAAAGAGGGAGATTGCCCTCTCGGCTAAGGTGCTAAGGGCTAAGGTGCTCTCGCAAAGTATGCTCCAAATGCTCTAAAGATAATGGTATGGAAATTCTTTCTCAACTGATTATTCAGTTTATGTTTTTCTTCCATCCGTTATATTCACCTTAGCTTGTAGGGTTTAGGATTCTTCAAATAGGGGGAGATTGTTGGGTATTGTATCCACAACGTACCTGATTTGAAGAAGCCCCTGGACCAGCTAAGGTGAATTGACATTGTATTTGATCATTTGTCTTCAAGTTATGCTTGCAGTTATTCCACGCTAAGTACACACCAATGTTAGGGTGCAGTGGGTCAATATACACGGGTTTGCGCAACGTAATCCCTCGTTGAGTAGATCAGTGTGTTGGCCTACGTGTACTCTCTCTATTGGAGTGTACTTACTTTCAAGTACAGGGCTGAGAAAGATCAAGAGCAGACAAGGAGCAAGGATGGGCCAAAGAGCAGCTCACGGGTTGAAAGACGAAAAATCGTCTAAGTAGAAATCGTCGAGAATCACGAAGTGTTTCTCGCCGATTCGACGAGAATCTCGCCGAATCGTTGAGAATAACTCGCTGATTCTTGCCGATTGCAGCCGGCTGTCTCAATGCCGTCTTGATTTCTGCTTAAGGCAGAATCGTCGAGAATCACTAGTTGATTCTCGCTGAATCGACGAGAATGACTTTGCATTCTCGCCGATCCGTCGAGAATGAATATTGATTCTTGCCGATTCTCTCCGGATGGCAAGATCTTCAGCCAGAATTCTGCCAAGTAGAATTCGGCGAGAATCATAAGTGATTCTCGCCGATTCGTCGAGAATCACCTTTGATTCTCGCCGAATTTGCCTTGGGCAAAATTCTGGTGCTCGCTGGACCGGACCAAGTTCCAGGCGCGGTTTTGAAACCGGAGCTAGGGTTTCTTCTGGTGGGGCCCACAACGGTCGTCATGTATGACCTACAGTATAAATACTGTTGTATTTCAATCTTTACAGACACCGAATATAACGAATATAGAAATAAGAAAACCGAGCCGCCGACGTGACCTAGATCGCGGATTTCTCTTCCGCCGTCGCCGTCGTCGCTTGGGAAGTAGTCGCCACCGTTGATCGTGGATACCTCCTGATCCCCCGGCGACAGAAGCTTTGCCAAGCAACGCGTCTCACGTATCCTTCTTGAGATCCTTTGTCTCTTGGTTTGTAGATCGGGAATACCTTCCCTTTCCGAATCGATCGAGACGATTGATCCAAGGAAGACCGTTGGTAGATCTTGCTAGCATAACTACGAAGGTTGGATCTCTAAAGCTCAGCCGCCGCACTTCTTGCCTCCGCCAATCCCAAACGCCAAGCCGCCGCTCTTCTTGCCGCCGCCGTTTTCGTGGAGATTCATTCTAAGTGAGAGCTAAGGTCGTGGACTCTTCGTCTTCATCAAAAACGTGTCATCGAATGAAGAGGGACACCTAGCCTCCATAAGAAGTTTGTATATTTTATACATTCCATTTTATTTTTGTTGTAAAGGAACGTAGGTTCCTCGTTGTAAGGGTTGGGTGCAACCCGTGGTGGAGGAGTGGTGACTCCTTCGCTTGGAAGGGTTCCTTCCGTTAGTGTGTGGATTGGATTTTAATCCGGTTGGTGAAGTGACCGAGTCGTCCCTTGTTGGGAGATAGGTCAAAAGGGGAAAGTGGACGTACCCAAATTGGGGAACCACTATAAATTGCCTGTGTCTTTCTGTGCTGTGTTGTTTTTTTTTTATTTGTGCAGGTATAGTTTTAATTCCGCAAAAACGCTGCAAGACACCTATTCCCACCCCCCTATAGGTGAAGGTAGTTGGCACTAGGTGGACTTTCACCTTGAGCAAGTGGATCTTTCAGCTCTGGCAGATTGGCTTTATGGGATACTGGCCCCCAAGCTAGTAGCCCTGCTGGAGACCTCCTTGGCTCCACTCCTCAAATCTATACAGGAGCTATCTAACAGGCTGTCTGCTATCTCCTCTCCTCAGGCAATTCCTTCAATGGAGTGCCTTAATCCAGTCCTGACTGAATAAGGCACGGGGAGATGCCTCATGAAGCTTAAGAAGTGCCTGTTGCTCCAGTACCTGTGTTTACAATAGACCTCAGGTCACTGTTGTGTGCTTTTGATATTCTTCACAAGAAGATATTTACCAACTCAGGAGTTGAAGACCTCAATAAGGCCATTGTTCCTATTTCAGAATGTGATCCCAGCCTGATTATATCATATGTCAATTCTCTTAAGGCTGAGGATGTTGCTGCTTCTGTTTGTACTGCTGCTGCTGCTGCTGTTATATCTGTTGAATCTACTGACATTGAAATGCAGTCTGCTGATGCTGATACTGCTGCTGCTGAAGAAATGGCTAGTTTTTTGGAAGAAAAAGTCTCTGAGACTCCTGCTATTTCATCTGCTCCACAAGTGTCTGTTACTTCATCTACTCTTACTGTTTCATCTGCTCCTGCTGAAGTTCTTATTGCTGTTCCAACACTTCCTGCTCCTGTTGCTCCTTAGAAATCAAAAATCCAAGAGGAATACATCAAGAGAATAGATGATCTGTATGACAGACCACAGAGTTTTGATAATGACAAGTTCAGTACTGAATCTGATGACTCTGCTAGCACCATTGCTAAAAAGAGGAAAGCTATAAGAAAAGCTATGATGAGAGTTCCTCCTGCCAAGGCCAAAGATGCAAATGACATACCATATTATATTCTGCATTACTGTCAGATTACAGAGCCCTGGATGCAATTTTCTAAGAATCAGTTAAAGGTTATGAAAAAGAAAAGGAAACTGGATAAGTATGAGAAAGGGTCCTCCCAGGATCATCCTCCTCCTCCTCCTCCAAACTCAGGATCAGGTGGAGGCTCAGCCTTTCAAACCTCTGCTTCAAAGCAAAGCTCCTCCCAATCTTCCCAGAGATATCATCCCAGATGACAATATCAGAAAAGTTATCAGTCTAGAAGAGGTCAACACAGAGGAAGTTAGAGAGAATATAGAACTTATTCTAGACAGCAAAGGGAAGGACAAAGACATATGGACTCAACTCAAGGTCCTTTCCCTTACAAACTCAGAGATACTGTTATTACAAGGACATCTACTGCTTCAGAAACCATAAATAGATATGAACCTTCAATTCCTTTTGAGGATCCAAAAAAAAATCCTTTATCTTGGACTACCAGGATGAAAGAACTTGCTGCTCTAGATCTATTGAAAAAGGCAAGAGAACAAGGTAAAGATACTTCCAACATCTCTACTTTTTCAGAGCAAAGAAAGGAAGAGATGGAGAAATATGCTTCAAGGAAGTTCTTTGACCCAGAGGATTACATGAAACTGCATCCTGAGGCTATAGTTCCCAGGCCAAGATCTCAAACCTCCTTAGGTGCAGATGATGACAGAAGGTCAAAGAAAGAGGCTCTCAATCCCAACAGAGAGATTGTATTTAAGAAAGGTAGTGAAAGGAAATGAATTCTGTAAGCAGACAGTACATTCATCTTTAAACATTTGCTGATATTCTATCTGAATGCTGCTATGTCATATGTTTTGCTCTGTTGTTTTAAATTTTGCTTTTCTGTATATGCTTTTGTATTTCTTACTGAGTCCTGTAAATAGTAATCCTAACCCAAATAGGGGGAGATTGTTGGAACACCCTATTACTAATTTGGGCAAGGATCACTATGTTTTTAGGAAAATTGGTTTGACCTAGATGTATAATTGAAAAGGTCAAATTAGAATGAGTCTAGGGCTTAGAACTTAGGTTTGAAGCTGCCCCCAGGACCATTCAAAGATCAAGACTTAGAGCTGAGACAAAGACAATTTTCGTCGAACTCAGTTCGACGAAACGTCGAACTCCGTTCGACGCTCTCTGAGCTCAACCCTGCTAAGTCGTCGAACTCCGGTCGACAATCTTCGAGCTCAGATCGACGATCTTCCTTCAGCTAGTTTCCTATTCGCTGAGCTCAACTCAATGATCTTCGAGCTCAGATCGATGATCTGTCTTCAGTTACTTTCCCAGTCGCTGAGCTCAGTTCGACGATCGTAGAGCTCAGTTCGACATTTTCTGTCTGCTGTGTTAATCCAATCTCTGAGCTCAGTTCAACGATCGTAGAGCTCAGATCGACAATTTCTGTGAGAGATCAACGCCTTCAGAATTAAAATTCAAGGACAGTTATGGATTATAATTAGAATTAATTCCTGCATTGATTGCAAAGGATTTTCTAGCCGTTTCAATCAATCTGATGCAAGTTTCAAGGAAAGACTAAATGGAATATTGCTTAGGACTTTCCCCAGATACAGTTGTCTATTATGGAAGTCATTTATGACTGAATAAACGGCCGTCTAAGAGAATATCTGATATACTCCTTCAGTTATCATTCGGATAGCACAGATACACAAGATACAGTGATCAACACAGACAATACAAAGAGATACAGAAGAATTAGATTACATTACAGAAGATTGAACAACATAATTTCTCTGATCAAGATTTCAACTTCTATGATTTACAAATCTACTGAATCTTCAAGTGTTCAAAGTCTTCAACATCAAGGACTCCAGACACCAAATATTTCAGCATCTGCTAGAATCATCTTATGCTGGAGATCTGAAGCTTCTGAAGGCCTATCACCCTAATAAAGCTCTCACTCCTGAACCATTCTACATCTCAGGGGGAGCTTTGACAACATCAACAATCCACTAGTCTTCTCAGTGATTTGAGACAGAGAAGACATCATCAACTCTTTCTTTTTCTTTTCCTACTGTAAAAGGGTTATCAAAACTCCCTTCAAAAGTTCTGAATCTGGTTCTGAGAGCCTTGTCAAAACTCAGTGGTGGCAAGACACCTTATCAAAAAATCTAGATCTGGTTTTTGAGCACCTTATCAAAAGCTCATTGGTGCCTAGGACACCTGATCAACTCATCTTGCAGTGGATTCCTACCAAGGGTGGTAGAAGAGTGGATGTACCCAGGCTTTTTGGGGAACCACTATAGATCCTTGTGTCTTTTGGTTGCTGTGTATTTGTTATTGCTGTGTGCTGTGTGATTCTTATTTCTTGCTTTAACTTTATTTTTCTACAAGCACCTTACACATATAATTAAATTAAATCTTCCACTGCCTTATAATTTTAATTGTAAATATTATTTTAAAATACTCTATTCACCCCTCCCTCTTGAGTCAAGGTAGATCTTTCTCTCACTTTCAGGAGGTATGACTTCCACTTCAAATATTTACGTTATAGAGATAAACCTTTCTGCTCCTTCATCTTGGGTATTGGATACCGAATGTGGTTCTCACATTTGTACAAATGTGCAGGAACTAGGAAGGAGAAGATTGCTGAGTAAACGGGAGGTGGACCTGCGCATCGGCAATGGAGCAAGAGTTGCTGCTGTAGCCGTAGGGGTTTACCGTCTTTCTTCTCCCAGTGGACTTGTAATAGAACTAGATAACTGTTATTTTGTTCCGGCAATAACTAGAAACATTATATCTATTTAATGCTTGGACATGATTGGATTTTCTTTTATAATTAAGAACAACTGTTGTTTTATATTTAAGAATGATGTTTGTTATGCTGTAGCCCAATTGTTTAATGGTCTTTATGTTTTGAACTTGGACCATCAGATCTATAATATAGAAAATAATAAAAGACTAAGAACAAATGACTCAAACCCTACATATCTCTGGCATTGTCGTTTGGGCCATATAAACGAGACGCACATATCCAAGCTCCATAAAGATGGACTTTTTGACTCATTTGATTATGAATCATTTGAGCGATGCGAATCTTGTTTGTTAGGCAAAATGACTAAAGCCCCTTTATCTGATTATACTGAGAGGGCTGAGGATCTTTTGGGTGTTGTACATAGTGATGTATGTGGACCCATGAGCTCCATGGCTAGAGGTGGGTATTTCTACTTCGTTTCATTTACTAATGATTTCAGTAGATACGGATATGTGTATCTTATGAAGTGCAAATCCGAGACTTTTGAAAAGTTCAAAGAGTTCAAAAATAAAGTAGAAAACCAGTTGGGAAAAAGGGTTAAAGTCCTCCGATCTGATCGAGGTTGTGAATACCTGAGTCATGAGTTCCGTGATCATCTGAAAGAGTGTAATATTGTATCACAACTCACTCCACCTAGAACACCATAGCATAATGGTGTATCTGAGAGGAGAAATCGTACTCTGTTAGATATGGTACGTTCGATGATGAGTCATGCAGACTTGCCTGTTTCCTTTTGGGGTTTTGCTTTAGAGACTGCTGCAATAACACTGAATCGCGCTCCAACAAAAACGGTTCTGAAGACACCATATGAGATATGGACTGGGAATCGTCCTAGTATGTCATTCATTAAAATTTGGGGCTGTGAGGCATACGTGCGACGTCAAATGCCTGACAAGCTGGAACCCAAATCAGATAAATGTTATCTAGTGGGATATCCTAAGGAAACGAAAGGGTATTACTTTTACCTACCGTCTGAGGGAAAAGTGTTTGTCGCAAGAACTAGCGTCTTCTTGGAGAAAGAGTTCTTATCAAGAAAGACTGAAAAGGTAGAACTTAAAGAAGTTCAAGAACCACCAATAGTGAATGAATTGGAATTGGATTCTGAGACAAGACTACAAGATGTTGTAGCTAGAGAACCTGCTCAAGAAACACAAGTCCTACGTAGATCTGGTAGACCGAGGTTTGATCCTGAGAGATATGGATTTCTCATGTCTCAAATAGGTAATGTGTTGCTTATAGATCATGATGATGAACCAGCAACCTACCAAGAGGCTATGAATGAACTGGACTCCGACAAATGGCTTGAGGCTATGAAATCTGAAATGGACTCCATGTATGCAAACCAAGTTTGGAACTTGGTGGAACCATCTGAACGGGTACGACCCATAGGGTGCAAGTGGGTCTTCAAGAAGAAGATCGACATGGATGGGAATGTACAGACATTCAAAGGGTGACTGGTGGCTAAGGGTTTCACGCAAATTCATGGTATTGACTATGATGAGACCTTTTCTCCTATTGCCATGGTAAAGTACATAAGGATATTGCTTGCTATTGCTGCGTATTATGACTACGAGATCTGGCAGATGGATGTCAAAACAGCTTTCCTTAATGGAAACCTCCTTGAGGAAGTGTAAATGACACAACCCGAGGGTTTTGTATCCCCAAATGAAGCCACTAAAATATGCAAGCTGAATAGGTCCATTTATGGACTGAAGCAGGCCTCTCGAAGTTAGAATCTTTGTTTTGATGAGAAAATCAAAAAATTTGGTTTCATCAAGAATGAAGATGAGCCTTGTGTTTACAAGCGAATCTGTGGGAGCATTGTTGTCTTCCTGATATTGTATGTAGATGACATACTTTTGATTGGGAATGACATTCCTACCCTGAAAGTTGTTAAGAACAACTTAGGGAACTGCTTTTCTATGAAGGACTTGGGTGAAGCGACTTATATACTTGGTATTAAGATCTATAGAGATAGATCGAAGAAGTTGCTGGGTTTGACCCAGAGTACATACATTGAGAAGGTGTTGAAGAGGTTCAACATGCTTGAGTCCAAGAAAGGATTTTTACCCATGTCTCATGGTGTGAATCTCTCTAAGGACCAGTGTCCACAATCTTGCGAAGATAAGGACCGCATGAAGTTGATTCCATATGCTTCGGCAGTTGGATCAATCATGTATACAATGTTATGTACTCGACCCGATGTCTCCTTTGCTTTGAGCATGACTAGCAGGTATTAGTCAGACCCCGGTGAGTGTCACTGGATTGCAGTCAAGAATATCCTGAAGTACTTATGAAGGACAAAGGATGTGTTCTTGGTGTATGGTGGAGAGGAAGAGCTCGTTGTAAGTGGTTACACGGATGCTAGCTTCCAAACTAATAGGGACGACTCAAAGTCTCAGTCAGGTTTTGTGTTTTGCCTTAATGGAGGAGCTGTGAGCTTGAAGAGTTCCAAGCAAGAGACAGTTGTTGATTCTACAATAGAGGCTGAGTATATCGCTGCAGCTAACGCAGCGAAGGAGGCTGTATGGATTAGGAAATTCATCGGCGAGCTTGATGTAGTTCCTAGCATTGTTGGTCCCGTAGTTCTCTACTGTGATAACAATGGTGCAATTGCACAATCTAAGGAACCTAGATCCCATCAGCTCTCTAAGCACATACTTTGGCGGTTCCATCTTATTCGTGAGATTGTCGAACGAGGAGATGTGAACATTTGCAGAGTGCCAACTTAGGAGAATATTGTGGATCCACTGACAAAGCCTCTCGCGCAGAGAAAGCATGATGGTCATACTAGATCAATGGGCATACGATACCTAAATGATCAACTCTAGTGAGAGCCTTGTGGGTTGCATGTAAACATATATTCTATTGGCTGTTTATTGTTTATTCATATGATGAATTGTGTACTAATGTTTTTCTTTTACAATTAATGGCATGTTCTTTTATTATGTTTTCTCTATGCGATAGTTAAATGTTATCATAATAAATACCCTTAGAATGTTCACTTCCATAGGACATCAAGTACGTGACTTGAATGTGAGAGCCTATGATTTATTTGAAGCTTCATTCTTAAAAGGTCCCTGGTCGTTGTATCATCATAGAAGCTTAGGGTGATGATGATACCTTAAGACTAGCACGTGCGTTGACTGATGACCAGTTCTCACAGGTCATGATATTGTGATATCAAGTCATCACGTGGGTACTTGTTAATGAACAAGTTGTACTGGACAGACCCAACCTGAGACTACTCTGTGGGTTGTTATCTAATCGTGTCACGAGTAGGTCTCAATTGATAATGATGTTGCGGTCCTTTGACATGAAGTCATAGCATTCATCAAGTGAGGAAGAGCGTGCTTTGATGCCATCTAAAGTCTTCCTTGAGAAAGGTTGATGATAAGGGTGGTTGTTGGGCACGTTACGAATCATTTGGGTGTTTGTGTGTGAGTAGATATGGGATTTGTCCTCCTATATGACAGGAGTTGCATCCATGGGCCCCTTGATGGAATTGGACTGAGAAATGCATGGCCATGCTTGGTTGAGTCAATATGTGATATTGGACTCACCATTATCTAGAAGTCCGTTCTAGATCAAGAAACTTGGATTGAGCTATTATGAGGGTGACACGGTCCATACCTCTAGTTCTTTCCGGACGTAAGGGACAAAGGGACAAAGACAACACTGGGACATTGTTCATAAAGGCTTTTGAGTTATGAACTCTTATTGCTTGGGGAGCAATGATGCATTGCTAGATGCCGCTCATTGTTTGTGAGGTTTTTTGTTTGATACTTTCAAGATCAAGTGGGAGACTGTTGGAGTTACCATGGTGATCTAGAAGTGGTCAAAAATGTAATCTCACTGCCAACGTGATATGATCATGTAGGGTCGCACATAAGAGCATGTGGAGAAATTGGAAGATTAACTGTGTTGGTAAGGGTTACCAATCACCCTACAGTATGGGGAGTCAGGCAAATGTTGCCAAGGGAAAATCGTCGAGAGTCGACGGGAGTCGTCGAGTATGACTCGTCGACTATGGCAAAATCGACGAGAATCGACGGGAGTCGTCGTGTATGTCTCGCTGACTAAGGCATAATTGTCGAGAATCGAACTGTTCGATTCTCGCCGATTCTGCGTCTGATTCTCGCCGATTCTGCAATTGATTCTCGCCGACTGATTCTCGCCGAATCTGGAGGTGATTCTCGCCGACTGATTCTCGACGAATCTGGAGGTGATTCTCGCCGAACGGTCCAGAAACCCTAACTTGGGTGGTCTGCGGATAGCGATTCCTATGAACTGTTTATGCCTTTGGTATAAATAGGACACTTAGGGTTTTGGGGAAATTATCGACCAACATCGGGATTTCTGTAGCCGAACGGAAGCCGACGGAAAGAGTTCCGCCGATCTCCCGATCCGCCGAATCCCGATTCTGCCAGACGGAAACGTTCCGCCGCCGCCTGTTCGCTCCGCCGACGACCTCATCTCCGACAACCGTCGCTGGTCTTACTTTCCCTGGCGCGGACCTAGCAGTCCGTGGGAAGTGCAAAGGTGCGGCTGATCTTCTTCCCGACCCTTTCGTGCGACGAAGATCGGGGTTCTCCCGATCGTATGGATTTCTGCAGAGACGTGGATGTTATTCTACGTAGAACTCGCCACCTGACAAGGACACGAAGCTTGGAGCATCTCCGTTGAGTTGTGACTCAACGCCGCTAAGGTAATTTTTGCCTAGTTATGTATTAACTTCTTGATTCAATTTTCATTGCCCGATCCCATCTCTTTTGGGTTGTCTTGATGTTTTATTCCTTCCGCTGCGTGCACAAGCATTGTGCCATCCTCATAGAGAAACCCAACAACGGGCATATCACAAGGCGTGTTCGGCCAAGGAAGATGCTTTTCAGAGCAAATCATGGCCGTTCAGTTCCTTCCATTTGGGTCCAATGGTCCAGATACCTTCCTGCTGTTATAAGGCCGAGAGTTGAGGATAAAATCTCATTTATCTTTGGCCATTCTCTTTCTAAAGAGCTAGAGAGAGGGGAGAGCAAGGAAGGAAGAAGGAGAAGGATTCCGACCGCCGGTGGAGCTTCGGAGTTCCGAATCTAGAGCCGAGTTCAGTCCTGTGAAGGCAAGGCTATTGTGGTACTTTTCATCCGGCTAGATTTCCATGGCTCCAAAGCGATCGTCAAGGGTAACAATCTCCTTCTTGGACAAGTGAAGTCCTCCTTTATGCATGTACATGGAATCCTCCACCAAGAGGTGGAATGCGTAAGTGATTCTAGCGGGTTTATAGTTGATATCCCCGGTTGAGTCAGCATCTAGATGCGGAAATGTGTAGTATGGAATAGGCATGCTGTGTGAAGCCCATCCGTACGATTAGTCTGGATTGGTGATGTTTATATTGCAACCCAGAGAAGACTCCATGTATGAAACGAGTCTTGTACAGAGTTTGTGAGAGTACCATATGAATGGTGAATTCTCCCATATCTAAGAAGATTTGGGTTAGCTCCTTGTGTTGTGTATGCTGCGTGAATTGTATACTCTGCATGAGCTGTGTGATGAATTAGAAAGTGGCTCTGCTAGATCTGTGTGCTGGATTGGATAGTGGCTCTGAGTGAGCTGTGGAGTGAATAGGAAAGTGAAAGCTGACCCACGTCAAGATCTGCGCTATTGACGAGTTGAGCATTGGGAAAGGGCTGACCTGTACCAGCGTAGTGAGAGATCGATTAGTGGCCTTGCAAATGGGGGGCTGCGGGCCTTCCCGGCATGTTACACTACTGTGGTAGGTCGATCTAGAATGCTCAATAGTTTCCGTGAGGTGAACACCTCTGAGTGGGATGGGCGAGGATGTATCCAACATGCGTGTTGTAGTAGACTAGTGCCCATAGCCAACAAGTTAAGAACCTCAGATCGGTGGTGGGACCAAGGATAATTCGGTACACCGTAAGCGTGCCCTGAGTGCACGGAGCGTCTGGCACAAAGGTCAGTGTGTGTGATGATATTGTGCATGAGTGCACTTATTGTGATATATTTTGTTGTGATTGCGGTGCATGTAGGGAAGGAACCACTGCCCCGGGCAAGTGGTAGGGTCATTATAATTGGTCAGCTGAATGTTGACCATTGCTTTATTTATCACCCATGGGGTGGATGTCCGTATGCAGGTGCTGGCGGGCTGGATTGGATTGAGCGGGCTAAACCTCTTGCTGCTTGTAGGCCCTTGAAGGCCGTGCGAAGAAGTGTATTTTCATGTGTGGCTAGCCTGCATGCCGATGTATGAAACCACATCTTGTAAAGAGAAACTTGTAAGGACGTAAGGCCATGAGCGTTTGTGTTTTGTATACATTCCTGGTAATATCTATAAATGTGTTATTTATATATTAGTGGACATTCAAGGTGTTGAGTTCTTGCAAGTTAAATCTTCCGGTAGAATGCTCTGAGTTAGGGTGCGAGTAGAAGGCATTTTGATATTCATACGTGATTTCGCCATTTGTCTGTGAAATATGGCGTGGGGTCCCGGCCAGACCTTCTATTATATTCCATGTGACAGATAGAGGTGTTACATTGGGACTTTGTCCAGAGCCCCATGGTTAGTTTAAACACCCTCACATGGAGTTTAGAGTGGAGTAGGGTGGATTTGCCCTAGAACCCTAGTTCAAACCCTAAGGTTGAACATTGGGGGTTTGTGAAGGACATGGAGTGATATGTCCTTGTATGGACTTGGTGTTTAGTCCATGAGATCTTAGGGTGGTTAAATGCCCTAGGAAGGAATTTGGTGTTACTTAGACTTAGGTACACAACTTAAACCAATTAGGAATAGTTTAGGCCTATACCTTATATGAAAATATAGGAGGGTCATATGATCTTTGATCTTCATAGGATTTTGATAGAAGTAATTTTATAGTGCTAATGACCCTTGAGTTTTATTATAGGATGATTAGAAAATAGTAGCTCATACTTTTAGGTATAATTTCCACCTTGCCCTTTGATGATTTTGAAGTAACCATAGTTAAATTAACTTAGAATTATATAAAACTCTGGCAAGATAAATTTAATATCACTTAGAGGCACTAGTAAATTATTTGGATCATTTGGGCATTTTCTCTTAGTACTTCAAGTGTAAAGCAAACTAGTGCACTATATTTTGATAAATAGATAATAAATAGTATATTTTGCTTGAAAATTGTGTTACTTGGCCAGAGAATCTTTTAGGGCATAATGAAGTTTAGAAAGTTATCACATGGCATTTGGATGAGTTTATAAGAATGTTTTTTCACAAAGTGCACTTTTATGGAATTATTTGATATATTTTTATACATGGCTCACTGAACTTGGAATTGCATGAAACTTAGTCAGTAGTGTTTTATTATCATTATAAGGCTCTGGTAATTTCTACATAATTTTTGGACTATAATTTATGGTACTTCCTTCATTATCTAAATTATTAGAATTAACTTGAATTAATTATTTAGAGACCATTACATTTTTAAAAGTCTGTGAAATTTAGAATTCACTGATATTCTGCTATCATATACTGTTCCTAATTTTTGGGTGGCCATAACTTAAGGAAATCTAGTACTTCATGTTCAAAAGTACCCATTGCCTAACTTTTGGGAAAATCTAATAAATGCTAAATTAATAAGGAAAATTACAAGTATCTTGATTTAGGCTTAATGTGTCATGATAGACCCACAATAATTATCTTAGGAAATTTGGATGACAATTTGGAGTACTTCCTATCATGTATAACATATAGCTTAGGTTGGTCTGCAGTTAGTAAAACTACGGAAATTGTGATAACTTGGGATATGAATATAGGGAGTTGGGGAGTAATGTAGGCTGATTTGGTAAGATAAAAAAGTGAGCTTCATTAAGAGTCATGATGAGGGGAATGTTGGGTTGGATAGTGTTAGGTGGTGCTCGAGATCGATGATGAATCCAATTTATATAGAGTTTTTCGGACTCATCTGGGCGTGTTTTCTTGCATTTGTGCTTCACTTTTAGTATGTTACTGCTTATATTTCACTTATACACCATTTTCACATGAAGTGCACATTTTGGCTCATTGTGGTGTGCATTTGAGCACTATTCTGTTAGGGGTAAGCACATGGTGCTCCCCAAGTCTCTCTTATAGATTTTTTCTTTCTAATCTGTATGTTGGTGGCTTGTTCCCCCATTGTGAGGTTTGCTGTGCAGGTGGTCAGAAAGCTCAGCCTATAGATTATTTCCTGTGTAAAACACATGGTCGTGTGTTTTCTTCACGCACTATTTTAGTGTAATCGTACATTTTACTCAGTTGTTTCCTGGGATTTCTGATCCGCCCGTGCGTTTGGTTCCCGCACGGTTTGTTCCAAATCGTGCGAGAAGGAATCGTACATCCTGTCTGTTTTGGCCTTGTTCTGGGTGCTCTGTGGTTACCTGTGCGTTTTGGCCTCGCACGGTTGATTCCAACCGTGCGTGACCATTTTCACACGCTTTTATTACTTATTCCTGATCGCACGGTCGTGCGTTTCCTTCACGCACGTTTCGGGCCGGTCGTGCGTGATCATTTCACAAAATACTCAGTTCTGTTATTGCCCGTGCATTTTTATTCACGCACGGTATGCGCCCATGCATTTTTCCCGTATGTTAAGAAAATTCCGCGCGATTTCTATTTAAACCGTTGTTTTTAGGGTTTCGGGGACCAGATTTTGTTGTCGTTTTCTTCCGCTAGGGCTTGTCTCCCTATGAAGTTCCTTTGCATCCATGGGGTAAAGAAGTGAGTTTCCACTCTATAATCTCCGCAAAGTAAGGAAGAAGTTAATATTTGATGTGGACAACGTAGACCAATGGGAAGACGGGCGCTTAGGAAGCGGTGATAGCCTTCCCCGACCCCGGATGCAACCGATGAGTGGCTCGCTGGACACGGATTGATAAACCGGTGCTTCCTCCCACGTCAACGGCAAAGACTCGTTCGTTTTTCGTATCTCTACCTTTCTCTTCCACATTTCTAGGTTTTTGTATTGGATTTTCATTATTATTTGATGCAAGAACTTTGATGAACCTTGGGCTTAATGCTATTTACTATTGTTCATGCTTGTGAGTGATGCGGTGGTTTGTTGGCTTAAGTTACTTGTGGTGTGAATGTTTGTCATAACCCGCATTTTCTCCGAATTAAAGAATTATCAGAGTATGAGAAAACGCACGTCATGATGCCACGTCAAGCAGGGGATAACTGCTGATGCTCAGGCAAAACCATCTACTACACTTTATGAAAGAAATTTTTGAGTTAATGATTAGAAAATCAGTTATACCTTAGAGGCCGTATCCCTCGGCTCGGTGGATCACCTAGTCCACAGTTAAAAACTATACTTAAGCGCTGCGGAAAAATATTTTATTTAGGTTTGACATCCTAAGAAGTGCATAAGAGCCATAAGAGGACCACTTATGCCATGCAAGACTCTACATTTAATTTATATTATATATAAGGAAACGATCTTTATACGTTGTTTGAAAAATAGTTATTTACCTTTATAAAACATGCTGATCATGCAATAATCTTATAATAATAATAATTGTAGTTTAAAAATAACTAGCAACCTAGCATAAATCCTCCCCACAGCAAGTAGACTATCTCCAGAAAATGGTAGCAGCAAAAGTAATATATCTAGTACAAAGGTAAAAACTATCAGTGGGCGCCAACAACCTGACACGAACCTACATGCAAATAGGTATGTCTGTAATAAAAGTACAGAAAAACTACCTCACTAACAAAGCAACAGGATCTCCAAAGTCCAAGAGACCACCAGCAACACCACCGCAACCTAGCCACCAAACTAGCTACTGCTCAGAACCTGAGCCATTCAAAAGAAGAAAGAATACCTCAACAAGCAAAACAAGGAAAAACTGCATGGAAGTGTCAACCAGGGAATAAATAAAAGAGGAAAACACACAGCAGTAAAAGTCACAACTGCCCAAGGCAAGACAACAAGGAATGCACTACGTGCAAGGAAACAGCACCAACCCTTCCCAGAAACTACATCCTGTAGGGTCTACTAGGCTACTAAGAGCCCAAAGTGCTGCAATCTACCAAGGGAGAAACTTCTAACACCCTAAGCTGTGGGAGATGGTAGTAGCAAAAACCAACAACATGGATCCGGGTTGGAGGCAAACTCAGTCCCCCAACCACCATTTCCAAGCCAACAAGCTCAAGGGTCTACATATGAAAACACAAGGGACCTTCCACCCTAAGGCTAACCGGGAAATATTCCAGATTTCAAAAGAACAACAATGACAAGGGAAAGAATACCACTTGCCTCGATTTCTGGCGAAGCTTGGTCGGCTTTCCCTCCTCTTCACTCTGCACTAGAAGGAGCAGCACCTAACAAGCAAACCGACACTTTAATGGCGGAAACCACAAGAAACCGAAAATCCAAGTCTCCTAAAACTCCACGAAAAACAAACCTCTTACCGTCAAAATGAAGATCTAAGCGAGAGCAAGAGAACGCCGCTTTCGGAATCGAAATCCGACCACGAACACTCCCGGAATCGCCGTCCGAAGGAGAAGCAGGTCCGGCGGTTTCCTCTATTTTCCGCGAACAGGAGCAGCGGTTTCGGTCTTGGGGAGAAGAAGAGAGGAGAAGTGGGCCCGCCACTTCTTAATAAGGATTTTATACAAGCTTTAAAGCATCGGTTCAACAAAACCGAACCCATCCGCCTGCTCCTTAAATAAAAAAAAGAGAATTTCTTCTAGTCTTTACTAATGGCACACCCAAAGCGACGCGAAAACAAAACTATCTCGGAATTTGACGAAATTCGCACCGTAGCTAAATATCCACGCTACGAACACAACGGCGAAGTCGAAAATAACTTTCGACGAACAGAACTTGAGTTATACCCTCCCGAATCCAAAACACATGTATCCCCCGTGAGGCCACACCGGGTCACCCAAAACGACTCAGCTTGCTAGGGAGATCTTGCCAACAGGATACAAAATAGGGCACCCAGTTCTAAGAAGTTAAGACCACACTCCAAAGATGGCACAAGCTAAGAAAATGCGTCGACGTAACGCCAAACGAGAATTTAAATAATAGCAGAAAAATCGGGGGCGTTACAGTCACTCCCCCTAAAAGAAAGTTTCGTCCCGAAACTTTATGCACTACACTTCTACTATAGAAGGAAAGTAATAATCCAAACATTACAAGAAGAAAAACAAACCAAACTAATCAGGGAAACAGCTGAGGGTAAGTCTGCCTCATAGCCGACTCTAACTCCCAAGTCGCGCTCTCCAAATCCTGATTCCTCCAAAGAACTTTCACCATCAGAATAGACTTATTTCGCAGCACCCGTTCCTGAGTATCCAAAATACGGACCAGCACTTCAACAAAAGAGAGGTTGGGCTCCAACTGGGGCACAACGTCCAAGACTTGCCCACTATTGCGCACGCACTTCCGCATTTGGCTAACATGGAAAACATTATGAACACCTGGGAAGTTTGCTGGCAAATCCAACCTGTAAGCTGACACACAAATCCGCTCCAAAATCTTAAACAGGCCCACATACCTCGGGTCCAATTTTCGATTCTTACCAAACCTATTTACACCCACCATCGGGGAAACTTTAAGAAATACAAGGTCCCCTACAGAAAACTCCAAGGCAGACCTACGCCGATTGGCGTTCTTCTCATACCTCTCCTGAGCTATACGAAGCTTCTCACGAACAAGCTTCACTGCAACTTCCATTTCCTCGAGCGCATCAGGACCCAACAATGGACTCTCACCAGCCTCAGCCCAAAACAACGGAGTTCTGCAGCGCCTCCCACACAAGGCTTCGAACAGAGCCATCTGCAAGCTCTCCTGATAACTATTGTTGTATGCAAATTCCAAAAGTCGCAGCCGCTCGTCCCATGCTCCACCGTGGTCTAAAATGTAGCATCGGATCATATCCTCAACTATCTGATTCACCCGCTCCATCTGCCCATTAAGTCTGTGGGTGGTACGCAGTAGAATACCTCAGATCCGTACCCAAACCCTCTTGCAGACTCTGCCAAAAACGAGAAGTAAACCGGGAGTCTCGATCATAAATGATTGCTAACCGGCACACCATGCAGTCGGATGACTTCATTCAAGTACAACTCCGCTATCTTCTTCATCGGGTAATCAATCTTATATGGCACGAAGTGAGCACACTTCATCAGTCTATCCACTATGACCCAAACGGAATCAAATCCCCTCGGGGATCGCAGTAAACCCGTGATGAAATCCATAGATATACTTTCCCACTTCCAAGTCGGGATCTCTAACGGAGTCAACTTGCCACCAGGCCTTCCATGATCGGCCTTCACCCGCTTGCAAGTGTGGCACTCCGCAACAAATCGGGCTATATCTCCTTTCATGTCATACCACCAGGCAATTTGCTTTAAGTCACGATACATCTTTGTAGATCCTGGATGGTAGGCAACGCTGGATCCATGAGCCTCTCTACAAACCATACCCCGAATGTCCCCAACTGCGGGGATGCAAAATCTGACGCGGTACTTCAAAGTTCCCGCATCATCGATGGAATAATCCGGCAACTCTCCTCTCTTCAGTCCCGAAGTATAAGTGTAGAAGATCCGGGTCGTCCTTCTAGTGAAGTCTGGTCAAAGAAATCAAAGACGGCTCTGCCACTGACAAACTACTCTGCAGGCCAGAGCATCCCACTGATATATCCATAAGGAGGAACTCCTCCACTAAATGATCGGCAGTGAGATTAAAGATCTTTCCCGTCTTATGGCTCAGGGCGTCGGCCACCACATTGGCCTTGCCTGGATGATACTGGATCTCTGTATCATAATCGGCCACATACTCTAGCCACCGACGCTGGCGCAAATTTAACTCCTTCTGCGTGAACACGTACTTCAGGCTCTTATGGTCGGTGAAGATCTTACACTGAGCCCCATTAAGTAGGTGTCTCCACAGTTTCAATGCATAAATAACCGCTGCGAACTCGAGGTCATGCGTAGGATAATTCTTCTAATGAGTCTTAAGCTGCCTTGACCCATAGACAATCACCTTACCAACCTGCATTAATACGCATCCCAGACCTACATGCGAAGCATCCACGTATACATCATAATCCACACCCTCAGCAGGCAGGGTCAGAACGGTAGTAGTGCACAATCTCCTCTTTAACTCCAGGAAGGCTTCTTCGCACTTCTCGCTCCAAACAAAAGCCACGTTCTTCTGAATCAGCTTGGTCAAAGGTGCAACTAGGGTAGAGAAACCCTCCACAAACCTGCTGTAGTAGCCGACCAACCCTAGAAAGCTCTTGATCTCCTTAGGCGTGTCCGGCCTACTCCAATCCATCACTGCTGCGATCTTTTCTGGGTCGACCGAGACCCCATCCTTATTCACCACGTGGCCCAGAAACGAGACCTGAGGCAACCAAAATTCGCACTTGCTCAACTTGGCGAATAACTTTTGGTTCCTCAACTCCGATAGAACCAAGCACAGATGCTGCTTATAATGTCCATGCCTCGATCTAAATGCAGTCCGTGGAATATCTGCCTCACAGATCCTAAGCTGATGAGAGCCTGAACGAAGGCCAATCTTGGAGAAGACTGTGCTACTGCGCAACTGGTCAAATAAATCATCTATCCTCAGCAGAGGGTACCTGTTCTTAATTGTGACTTTGTTCAACTCCCTATAGTCGATGCAAAGCCGCATTGACCCATCTTTTTTCTTCACAAATAGAACAGGAGCACCCTAAGGAGACAAACTCTGCCTGATAAACCCTTTCGCCAACAACTCATCTAACTGGACTTGCAACTCCTCTAGCTCTCGAGGGGCCATCTGGTACGGCGCCTTAGCAATAGGACACGTACCCGGCTCCAAATCGATCACAAACTCAACATCCCGCTTGGGAGGAAGACCAGGAAGCTCATCAGGAAAAACTTCGGCAAAATCACAAACAATTGGAATCTCCTCTAAGCGCGGTACACTAACAGCGGTCCCAACCACCGAGACCAAACAAGAAAAACAATCCGAAAGAAAAAACTTCTGAGCACATACCGCAGAGATGACAGGAGAATCCTGGCTCAGATCTGCATACACGCTTCCGGGCTGACCGTCGTCCCTGATGAAATCCAAGCGCTTCCCTTTACACTAAATGACTGCATCATACCTAGACAACCAGTCCATGCCCAAAATAACATCGAAGTCCTCCAGATCAATCATCTTCAGGTCTGCCTTTGTAAGGAAGTTCCCCAAAAAAACAGGGCAATCTAACACGCCGAAATATGACAACACAGATTCACTAGAGGGGAACTTGACACGAAAGGTATCCCGAACTCGATCTAAAGTCAACCGATGTCGCTCTACAAAGGCTCTAGCCATGAACGAGTGGGTAGCGCCAGAGTCAAACAGAACACGCGCTCAGTGGTTCTTCACCTTAAACTTCCCTATATGAACATATATAACTAAGGAACTACCACAACAATACCACAAACATTCTAGCAAGACAAGAACAAAAGATTCAGGCTGGAAAGACAACTAACCTGAGATGACCTGAGTCGAAGCTTCAGCCTCCTCGGAATAGATCACATTCAACTTTCCCTTTCCCTTGTCCACACACTGAGGTGGAGGTAATGCCTGAAGAGGAACTGCATGAAGAGCAGGCTGGACCTGAGGACACCTAGACTTGACGTGTCCCTTCTGCCAACACTGAAAACAGACCTTATCCTTGGACCAGCACTGGGCAGCATGATGCACGGGTCGCTTGCAAACAGAAAAGGAGACATCTCTCCTAGGAGAACCCTGAATCGCATGAAACCGCTCCTTCCTCTGAGTTGCTGCCTTCTTGAAACATCTCTCGACAGGGTGGCCTGATCGGCCACAGAAACTGCACACCACTTTGCTCTTCTTTCCAGGAACCGTACCAGGTACCTGAGGTTTCTTTTCCTCCACAGAATTCCTCTTATCCTTCCTACTTTGCTGTCCTCTGCTCTTCGCGGTCTCAATAGCCTCCACCTTCAGAGCAGCCTCCACTACTCCTACATAAGTTCTCTGACCCATAAGCACTGGTCAACTGCTGCACCTCACTCCTCAAACCACCGAGAAATCACTTAACTCGATCAGCCTCAATGCTGACCAATCCAGGGGCAAAATGGCTCAGCTTGCTGAACTCTATCTCATACTCACCCACCATGAGTTGCCTTTGCTTCAGATGGAGGAATTCGTTCATGAGGCGGTCACGCTCGACCGAGGGTAAGAACTTCCTCAATAGCATCTCCTTGAACACCTCCCAAGAGTATCCAGCTACCAATCTCTCCTTCTCTCTCAGCCACAACCTCTTAGCCAAACCTTTAAGCTGATAGACGGCTATCATCACCCTCTGATCGTCTGCAATCCCTGAGTATGAGAACATCTCCTCCATGGAGATCAGCCAGTCGTCTATCACCATGAAATCTGCCTTCCCGTCATAAGTGGGAGGGCTCAGCCTCTGAAACTGCGAGATGAAGGTCATCTCCGCTGGCACCACCACTAGAGGTCTTAAGGGTGCAGGAGGAGGAGGGACAGCTAACCCCCCTGCAGGACCTTGCACTCCTTGAGTCTGACCTGCAACAACCGCCACCAGGGACTGAATCTGGGCCTGCATATCCGCCATCTACCTGCTCATGGCATCGCTACTCTGCCACAGGCTCTCGATCACCGCGTCATTCTGAGCTCCAGATGACTCACCCTCAGAAAGGGGAGTCGATCTAGTTGAAGGACGTCTCGCCATCCTAAAGTCAAAGCTACACTAGTTAGATCTTAGTACAATGGCTAGACCCAACTACAAGTACAGACAATACATATATAGATATGAACTTAAAGCTGCTAAACTTGCTCTGGGAGACGACTGATCCGACTGAGATCATTCGTAGACCTTGCTTGCTTCGTCAATAAGTTTGGATATACAAAGTATCGCCGCCGCAATCACTTGCCTGCCGCCGATCTTGAGAAGACCCATTCCAAGAGAGGAATCCGATTGTGTACTCTTCGTATTTTTCGTGCAAGCTACAACGAACGAAGAAGGACATCAGAATCTCCAAAAGCTTTGTTTGTATTTTATTTTACATTAAATTTTGGTTTGTTGTAAAGGAATTTTCATTCCTTGTTGTAAGGGTTGGGTGCAACCCATGGTGGTGGAGTTGTGACTCCTTTGTTGGAAGGGTTCCTTCCGTAGTGTGAGGATTGGATTTCAATCCGTTTGGAGAAGTGACCAAGTCGTCCCTTGGTGGGAGATAGGTCGAAGGGGGGAAAGTGGACGTACCCAAATCGGGGAACCACTATAATTCTTTGTGTGTTTTCTGTGCTGTGTTTGTTAATTTGTACAGGTAAATTTAATTCTGCAAAAGACTGCACGACACCTATTCCCCCCATAAGTGGATTTAGTCGACACTAGAGACTTTCAAGTGGTATCAGAGGGAGGTTTTGATCTGCAAGCCTGGCTCCCATGATCACATATTAGGGGACATGTTTAAGATCCTTATAGCCATAGTGTGCAGAAAGAAATTGAGCTAGGGGGGCCATGTTATTTGAGAAAATAAAAGATACCCTACATACTCATAACTTCAGGAGAATCATCAGTCTCTACCTGAATCAGATGGATGGAGATAGATTGATATGACTAAGGGAGTTCCCCTTCACTACCTAAATAAGATGGACTCCAGCGTCTTTGATAGGTGGGAAAGAAGAATTGTCCTAGGGGGTGCGTTTGGAACACTTGTTGATGAAGAAGACAGAGCACCAGAGTTCACAAATCCTTCGGATGAGCCCAGTGAAGTTCCTGATCTGCTAAATGCAGGAACTGAGGGGGAGTCATTACCCAGTCCTTCAGCTGCCAGCAGGATGGAAGCCTCAGTCTCAGAACAAGTAGACGCTGTTACTGATATTACCCTCATCGCTAAGGATGAGTGGAAACCCTCGCTACTGATAAGACTGATGAGGAGGAAGTAGAGGATGATGTGGAGAATGCTGCTGCTAGTGAGAATGATGTGGATTCCCCTGATCAGCATGTCGCTGAGGATCTTATTGATGAGCAAGATGGAAATGATACGGCCATGAGGGAGATTGATGTTGACCTCCATTCCGAGGAAAAGATTCAAGTAAAGGTTCCTGATGTATCTGGCACAACAGTTGAGGGGGAGACCTTCCCGGCCTCAGGAACAACTTGATACTATGCTGAAGGGGGTGATGAGTATACATGGAAACTTGGCAGATGCTGCCTCTATCCCTCCACAGGAGACTGTAAATTTATCGAGCTCAAGTGAATATGACGAGGAGAGTCTTGACTCATAGAGTCCTATCCCTCCAGAACACGACCAGGCTTTACATCAAGATCATCCGTTAGGACCTAGCCTAGCAAATCACACTGTAAATATCATTCAAGTTATAGTAGATGAACTGAAGATCTCCTTTAAACGATCTCACAATAGAGTACTTAAATGAATTAAGCAATCCGAGGATCTGATGCTAAAGAATATTGTGGAGATAAATCACAAGCTGGATAAGATGGAATAAAGATTTGAAGCTAAGTATGCTGAGGCAGGCACTGCCGTCAATCTTCTGATGCAAGGGCTACAGAAGGCCACTGCTGACCTGGCAGTGGTAAATCAAAATGCTCATGTCGTAGCCAACAACATTGATGAAAAAGATCACGATAGTGAACCGGTCGCACAAGTAATATAAAATGGGCGAGTTTTCCCAAGTATCAATCTCACAAGGAACACAATAAGGGGGAGTTAATTTCGAGGAGGACTTGAGATTGAAGTCCTTAGGTCGGAGGTAATGAAATGGGGGGGGGGGGTTGGTGGTTGCGATAAAAGAAAATAAAACACTATCGACTACTCCTATGCAACGACGCTATGTGAAGCTTCGCCAGGCGGGATGGAAGACTAGTCAAGCCGCTATGCACCGAATCGCTAGGCGGATGGGCGAGTAGGCTAGATGATGAGGTGGAGAGAACGGCGGAAATCCTACTATGCAGGCCACTATGCACTGCTTCACGAAGCACACTACTAGCAATTGCTAGTGCGGCACAAAGCACATCCACACCACACAAGCACACCTCAAATAGATAAGCAGGAATACTAAATCACATAGACATGATTAACTAAACATGCTAACAGTCAAAATACACTTCATAAATACAAAGAAATCTACTAAGCTATCAATACAATAGGAGGTGAGTGTGCGAAATCAACCGGCTCCGAAGTATTATTGAGGATTCAAGGAAGGAATCACCGGGTTATCAATCCGCGTCCAAGCTCGGTCCTCAACTGCTTCCGGGGTAGAGAAGGGCTGTCACCACATTCCAATGGCCCGTATTCTTCGTGTCACAACCTGGTGGAGAATTGCACAAACTGCTCCAAGCTTGGTGAAAGCTAGGTCGAGATCTTCTTGAAGCTTGTGGATGAAGGAGGATGCCAAGAGGATGCTCCGACGTTGATTTGGCATTGTAAGCTTGCCTGGAGACCCTCCCTATAGTGGGCGGTGGAGAAGGAGGCGAGCCCTGTTGAAAATTGCAGAATACGACGCTCCCGAAAATCGCTCCCTGACCTAAAATCGCGAGCGATATTTATAGGCGCGAAAAAGAATTGAGCGCGCACGATCAGTGGCGCACGACCCCTGGTCGTGCACGCTGTTCGGTCGATGATCGTGCGCAGCACACCTGGAAACCTGCAGCTTGCCGAAGAAGTCAGAGAAATAAGCGCACGATCAAAGGCGCACGGTCGATGATCGTGCGAGGAATGGTCAGTACTTGTGCGATAGCGGAGACAGGGATGGCATAAAATAGGTCGTGAATGCGCACGATCGGCAGCGCATGAGCAGTGATCATGCACGTTATAGCTGGTGACCGTGCGAAATGGCGGGACAGAACTTTTACAAGAAAATCCAAACTGCGCACGACCGATGATCGTGCGCCAAAGAGGTCGATGGTCGTGCGTGGGAAAAACGCACGACCATTTACTCCTATGCCAAAAAATCGTGAAAGCCCTATCCCGGACGCCCACACGATCCCCGAACCTGCAGGGAAAATTGACGAGTTGTCGATCATGGCAGTCACAGATATTAATAAAATGCATAGCAAGAGGGAAATACACACACACACAGAAATAGGCTAATAAAGTGCACAAGACATGGAATGTCGCAGCGAACCAAAAGGAGTGCAAATGGCGCTAAATGGTAGCGCAAAGACATGTAAATGAGCCCAGATGAGCCCGGAATTAAGTATAAAATATGGACTCATCACACCCCCAGACTTAACAGTTTGCTCATCCCGAGAAAACACAATCTAAGCAGGTAAGGAAAATAATCTAGCTAACATAGAAATTGAAATACGGAGTACCATGCAAAGTCACATGCTCGCGTGCATAAAAATACAATAGAAGAAATTCCTAAGTATGCAAAATAGTTTATATTTTTCACAATGCGTAACAACATTTTATTTCTACTCAAAAATAGAATCACGGTGAATCAACCGGTCACGCATAGGAAGAAAGTAGACTGGCCACTAAGGTGAGCTTTGCCAAAGATCGGGGCTCAGGATCACCTCCAAAGGAATCCACCAATGTCGGGGACCATATGCTTGCCCGTTCACACTCTCTCCATGACACTAGTTAGACTCAAGCGCAAATTTGTAGGACTAGGATAACGACGGGGCTTGGGTTACGGTGAGGTAAACAATGATAAAAAAGAAAGGCTATGCACCTAACCCAAATGAGCTAGCCTAAAAGAATCCCTTAACAAACCACAATATAACAAGGTGCACCACACCCCCAGACTTGATTTTTGCAACATGGGTGTGTGCACCGCCAACTCCAAATCAAAATCATCTCCAAAAAGATTTTCAATAAAACTTTTTCTTTTCACTTTTCATTTTCACTTTTTTTTAGAATCATTTTCTTTTCTTTTTCATCTTTTTATTTTCATAATTTCAGCAGATATAACTTGGAAGCACTTCCACATTTTCACAAATAATAACACCACATCACAACCCAACATGAAAATATAAAACACTAAGCTCGACTTGGGTGTGCGACTAGGATCGGCTATGAGGCTTTGGTGAAATAATGGTGGAGCTGAATCAAAAGAAGGGTAGGCACAACGGGGCTTAACGAGGATATGACGTTAGGAACGGTACAAAGCTCAACCGGGCCAAAATGATGGCCTACATCACGCTCACGCTAGAAAAACCATGTACCAATGCTTCGAGAGTGGCTTGGGGCAAGTTCTTAGCCAATGAAAAAGATAATCCTTTCTCCCGACTCGAGCAAAACGAGTCTAGTGACGGCTACACACATCCCTACACTACTGTTTGATTCACACCGGATTCACAACTTTTAAGTAGAATAAAAAGATCTTCACGCAAATAGAAAAAAATATAAAGCTATAAGCATAAAGAAAAATTAATTCTACACGAATTTCTATACAAGACGAGAGATGTTGACTAGAAACACAGCAAGGTCAACATTTTACTCCGTCTCACAATCCTAAGCCAGAACCATAATTTTCCCAAATCTAACAAAAACACAAGTTTAACTCACGGCACGGTAACAGCTAAGCACGCGCTCATGTGGGTGCAGTGGTGTGCAATGCAGTGAACTAATCAAAATAAAACTATAAAAGCTTCTAGTATGCACATGAAATGTGCACGTGCAAAAGGTAACAAATAATAGCTCTCCCCCAGACTTAAACTAAGCAGCATATCATACGATATAGAAATTTAAATCAAAAAGAGCTAAGGGAAGAGGTTACCTAATGCTCAGCTAGTGAGCATACTAGAAGATGCATGAAAAGTAGAAGCAGGCCCGCCAAACGAAGAATCACAACCCCGCCAATGCGTAGTTTCCATGAATACCTGCAGGGGTGAGCTCCGCAAAAACAAAAGAAAAATATACAAAAAGAAATACTAAAACTAAAACGAGACATGAAAAATAAAATGCATAAAATATAAGATAACTACTGGGGTTACTATCATCCCAGCACGACTTATTAAATTCTATTCAGTTCTAGCTAATGGGCCTATAAAAAGAAAAATGAACATGCAACTGTCCTAATATCCGTGTCGGTAACGGGTACCGATACGGTGATAGAACAGTAACCCCTCTACCTGAATAATAATACTTGAAAACTGCAAGTAGAGGAAACAGAATATAAGATGAGGAGGAGGCCTGGTCCTCACTCAACTAACACAAAAAAATCCTTGCCCTGCAAGGTATCATCCACTACAGGGAGACGGCAGGAGGAGAAAGCAGTGAATGGAGCTTCCTCAACAGAGGAGGAATCACCCTCCTCGTGAAAGAGGATGCTATCATCCACGACTCGAGCAAAAAGCTCCAGGTCCTCCTGAGGAACCTGTGAAGACTCAACTCGCACGGGCTGAGATATACAAAGGGGATCAAGAAATAAAGGAGACGAAGAACATAAGGAACTAATCGGGGGAGTGGTCCCGGTCTCACTCCCAGCAAGCTCCGAACAATGATCATCGTCGGCGTAATATGAGTCATGACGATGGGGATCTGAGAATAGGAGGTCCTCGGTGGTTGTTTGGATCCCCTCATCCAACAAGGAAGTGAAAACTTCCTCATCAGAAAGGATCTCCTCATCAACACACCTCGGTGCGGCATTATGTTCCAAGACATAATACTCTCCATTAATTAGAATAAAGTCATCGTCACACCATGACGCAACCTCAGACTCAACATCACCATCGAGCATAACATCATTAGCCAACTCAAAAGAAAATGGAGTAGATAATTCTTGCAAAGAAGACGGAGGAACAACAGCATCAGAGAAAACATGTTCGGGTTCCTCCGGTGGTGACTCAAAAAGTGGGGAAGAAGGCATAGGGGGAGACGGTACCACAATGTCATCACACCGATCTGCAGCACCGCCAAAATAACATGGTGGTACTGCGAAATCTTCGTCCGAATCAGCAGGAGCAACCAATTGAGAGGTTGATGAAATGATTCGGATATCCGGCTCGTCATCCTCCTCCAATTGGCGCTAAAATTCTGCGCAATCCTTCAACACATGATCGGTGCTGTGACAACACAAACATCGTTTTCCAGTACTCCTCGGTCCAGGTGGAATCAGAGAGGAATAAGAAAAAGGTGAAAGCGTAGAAGAGGAGTGACCATAAGACCTGGTTTGGGTGTATGAAGTACCATAGGAAGACGGTGCTCCATACACAGAACCACGAGAATTATGCTCCCAATCTTCAGTGGGGCACTCATCACTACCATGTATATAATCCCCGCACCATCGGCAACTGATATTCAAATAAGAATACATGATGCAGCAAGAAAGAATTCACCACAAGAATTTTCTAAGCAAAGAATTAACTACACACTAGCAAATAAAAGGAAAGGAACGCCTGCTACTGAAAAATTAAAACTAGAAGAGGAACAAAGAAAAATAAATAGTAAATTTTTTAAAAAACTAAAACAAAGAAAAAGAAAACATGGAATGAACAAATGGAAAAAGTGCTTCGATATACTATCTCCCTCTCAAAAAACTCACACGACTGTGTTCCCCGGCAACGGTGCCAAAAACTTGATGCAAAAGATCACGGCAGTGAACCGGTCGCACAAGTAATATAAAATGGGCGAGTTTTCCCAAGTATCGATCTCACAAGGAACACAGTAAGGTGGAGTTAATTTCGAGGAGGACTTGAGATTGAAGTCCTTAGGTCGGAGGTAATGAAATGGTGGGTTTTGGTGGTTGCGATAAAATAAAATAAAACACTATCGACTACTCCTATGCAACGCCGCTATGCAAAGCTTCGCCAGGCGGGATGGAAGACTAGTCGGGCTGCTATGCACCGAATTGCTAGGCGGATGGGCGAGTAGGCTAGCAGATGAGGTGGAGAGAACGACAGAAATCCTACTATGCAGGCCACTATGCACTGCTTCACGAAGCATGCCACTAGCAATTGCTAGTGCGACAAAAAACACATCCACACCACACAAGCACACCTCAAATAGATAAGCAAGAATACTAAATCACATAGACATGATTAACTAAACATGATAACAGTCAAAATACACTTCATCAATATAAAGAAATCTACTATGCTATCAATACAAGAGGAGGTGAGTGTGCGAAATCAACCGGCTCCGAAGTCTTATTGAGGATTCACGGAAGGAATCACCGAGTTATCAATCCGCGTCCAAGCTCGGTCCTCAACTGCTTCCGGGTTAGAGAAGGGCTGTCACCACCTTCCAATGGCCCGTATTCTTCGTGTCACAACCTGGTGGGGAATGGCACAAAATTCTCCAAGCTTGGTGAAAGCTAGGTCGAGATCTTCTTGAAGCTTGTGGATGAAGGAGGAGGCCAAGAGGATGCTCCGACGTTGATTTTGGCGTTGTAAGCTTGCCCGGAGACCCTCCCTATAGTGGGCGGTGGAGAAGGAGGCGAGCCCTGCTGAAAATTACAGAATACGACGCTCCCAAAAATCGATCCCTGACCTAAAATCACGAGCGGTATTTATAGGCACGAAACAGAATTGAGCGCGCACGATCAGTGGCGCACGACCACTGGTCGTGCACGCTGTTCGGTCGATGATCGTGCGCAGCACACCTAGAAACCTGCAGCTTGCCGAAGAAGTCAGAGAAATAAGCACACGAGCAAATGCGCACGATCGGTGATCGTGCGAGGCATGGTCAGTGCTCGTGCGATAGCGGAGACAGGGATGGCATAAAATAGGTCGTGAATGCGCACGATCGGCAGCGCACAAGCAGTGATCGTGCGCGGTAGAGCTTGTGACCGTGCGAAATGGAGGGACAGAACTTTTATAAGAGAAGCCAGACTGCGCACGACCGATGATCGTGCGCCAAAGAGGTCGATGGTCGTGCGTAGGAAAAAACGCACGACCATTGACTCCTTTGCCAAAAAAAGGTGAAAGCCCTATCCCGGATGCCCACACGATCCCCGAACCTGCAGGAAAACTGGACGAGTTGTCGATCATGGCAGTCACAAATATTAATAAAATGCATAGCAAGAGGGAAATACACACACGCACAGAAATAGGCTAATTAAGTGCACAAGACGTGGAATGTCGCAGCGAACCAAAAGGAGTGCAAATGGCGCTAAATGGTAGTGCAAAGACATGCAAATGAGCCCAGATGCGTCCGGAATTAAGTATAAAATATGGACTCATCAAACATCAAATTGTTCGATGCCAACATGGTCACCCTCAACACGAATCAGAATACCTTGCTGGCTGATTTCACTCAGAATGTAAAGCATATAGATGAGTCACTGCACTCTTATGCAAACTCAATTGCCCTAGAAGCCAAAAAGGGGGAGAAGGATTATGCAGCTAAGATGGCAGGGTTATAGCAAATCATGGTCGATAACTTCAAGCAATCAAACGAATATGTATTTGAAAAAAAGTACACTCCAATAGAGAGAGCACACGTGAGTCAACACACTGATCTACTCAACGAGGGATTACGTTGTGCAGACCCGTGTATATTGACCCACTGCACCCTGACATTGGTGTGCACTAAGCATGGAATAGCTGCAAGCACAACTTTATAGAAGATCATCAAATATATTATGAATCCATCTTAGCTTGACTGGAGTCTTCTTCAAATCCAGGTAATTGTGGATACAATACCCAATAGGAGGATATGTAGATTACTTTGGTGTCCTCAGACAACTCAGAGCTTTATGCAGAGTATCTAGCCGCGATGAGCACTACCGATAATATTCAAGATCGCATAAGGGCTGAGTAGAGGAGGGATGACAAGCTGGAGCCAATAGCCAGGACCTTGGAGGCAGGCATGGACGAGGAGTATGCAGATAGAGATGGAATGATATACTTTAGAGGACGAGTGTACATACTGGCTGGGGGAAGGATTCGGAAGGACATCCTTACCGAGGCTCACTACAGCAGGTACTCAGTCCACCCGGGCATCACCAAGATGACGACCGACAAGAAGAGGACGATGTACTAGCTGGGCATGAAGAGGGACATCACATACTTCGTGAACCATTGCGAGGCCTATTAGTTAGTGAAGGCCGAGTGTAAGAGTCTGACCGAATTGTTGCAGCCACTTCCGGTGCCAGATTGGAAGTTCGACGATATCGCCATAGATTTCATACATGGTCTTCCTCGGTCACATGTGGGGAATGACTCGATATGGGTGATCATCGATTGATTGACGTAGGTGGACAGATTTTTATCGATCAGGAAGTACATTCCGGTGGGTGACTTGGTGCGGAAGTTTAGGGAGCAGTTCGTCCGATTCCATGGAGTGCCGAGGATGATAGTGTCCGATCGTGATGGACGATTTACGTCTAAGGAATGGAGGTCCGTACAGGCTTATTTGGGGACATAGTTGACATTCAGTACCGCCTTCCACCCTCATACGGATGGACAGACATAGTGCACCAATCAGACACTGGAGGATTTGTTGCATCTTTGCATACTGGACTGCGGAGAGCCATGGGCGAGGCAGCTACCGTTGATCGAATTCTCGTACAACAATAACCATAAGCCTAGCATCGGCATGGCCCCTTATGAGGCTTTATACAGGCAGAGATGCAAGACTCCTTTGTCTTGAATCCACGATGAGGATCCGAAGGCACTTGGCTCGGTGTTCGTCGAGGATATAGATGCTCAGGTGCAGTTGATTCGAGATAGGATGTTGGAGGCCCAGAGCAGGCATGCCAAGTTTTACGATGCTAGGCATCGTCAGGTATAGTTTCAGGTAGGAGACCGGGTGTTTCTGAATATACGACCGATGCATGGAGTCTCGCGGGGGCATGGTCGGAAGAAGCTCACTCCGAGATACATTGGGCATTACGGGATCCTGGAGCAGATCGGTCCCTTGGCATTCAGACTAGAGCAGTCGCCAGAGCTAGCAAGTTTGCATGACGTTTTCCACGTCTCCACCCTTAGTAGAGCTCTACTTTGGCCAGAGCAGCAGATTATGACTACAGATGGGTCTATAGCTTCTGATCGATCGTTCCACCTGGAGCCGATCCGGATAGATGATACTGCGATGCGGGTCTTGCGACACAAGAAGGTTTTGCTGGTCAAGGTCTTGTGGAGGAATCATGGACAAGAGGAGCATATGTAGGAGCTATAGGACTTGATGCAAAAAATGGTACCCAGGAATTTACACGTCAGGTATTCTGTTAACCTCTCGGGATGTTACATTTTATTTCTCATACTTGAAACCCCGTAGGCCTAACTTGAATTTCGAGGACGAAATTTTTATTTTTATGTATTGTGATTTGTAATATCCCTCAGGCTTCTAGACCCCGAGGATGGTTTTGTCATGACTGGGTCATGACAAAACCCTGGGAAGCACTAAAAGGCCTAATGACACCCATTGTAACACCCCAAAAAGTAAAGGCCAAGAGGACTGAGCGGGATGGAAACCTGGGTTGGTCAGAAATCGTCGAGCAGAGCTCGACGAAAGAATCGAGCTGAGCTCGACGATCTGCTCGACAAAATCTTCGAGCAGAGCCCGATGAAATCGTCGAGCAGAGCCAAATAAGAACAGAAATGTTCAGTACTACCAATTAGGAATGTACAGTACCAAATACACAAGGTACTTGGCCTTATGTCCTTATAAGTTTCTCTAAACAAAAGTGTGGTTTACAAACATCGGCGTGCAGGCCGTCCATACTTGAATAAGAGTAAACAAAACCAAAGCCTTTAAGGGTAGCAGTGCAACCAGGGCTTCAACCTGCTATTTCTCGCTTGGCCCAGCACCACCTATAAAGAAGCAATCCCCCAAGCGGTGGCAAACAAGGAAACGGTCAGCATTCAGCTGAACAATTATAACGACCCTTCCCCTAGCATGGGGCATCAAAATTCCTTCCCTGCAAAGTATTTTATTCTCACAGTATATATATATGACAATCCACCAAGGAAGTGCATAACCGCATAAGTCAATACATACCACAAACGCCGCCACGATGACCCGATGCTCCGTGCACTCATGGCACATTATTGGTGTACCGGAAACCTAGGGTCTTACTAACGTTCAGAGATCCCAGACATGATGGTCCATTATGAGCATTCCTAATATTTATGGTGCGCAGGCCAAAGACTCTCGCTATGTAATCCTAACAGGGCCTTAAGCACCCAAGGTTAGACAACCATAACGCGGGTACATATCCACCTTTCCTATTGCTCAAATTCGTTAGACTGAAGACTGGACTAATGCAAGTACAGCTTCACCTTGTCCATTCGCCCCGAAGGCATACGACAGTTACAGCCCAACGGATCAACTTCATACAACATGGCACTCACGACCATACGAGTTGGACACTAAGTACCAACTCTCACACTTTCTTGTACTTTCTCCAGTACTTCCTACGGCACCAAGCCACAGGTATTCACCAAGGATTGCATACAAACAATAAATTCACTCGGATCATCCTCCAATTTGCAAACAAAACATCACCAATCCAGACCAACCTATCCGGATGGGCTTCATACAGCATGCCTAATCTCATTACTCACTTTCGGTTCTAATGCAAATTACAAGGGATGAACCACCGATCCCAAGGGAATCACTTCGCTGTCCACCCTTTGGCGGAGGATTCCGATGCAAATGCAGGAAATAAGGACTTCACTTGTCCAAGAAGGAAATTATTACCCTTAGAAGACGCTTCAGAGCCATGGAATTCTAGCTGGATAGCAAGCAACACAATGCTATCGCCTCCACAAAGCTGGACTCGGCTTGCAATTTCGAACGCTGAAGCTCCACCGGCGGCCGGATCTCTTCTTCTTCTTCCTCCTTGATCTCCCTTCTCTCTATTCTTTTTAGAAAGAGAATAGCCAAGCTTTGAATGAGAGATAACTCTCAAGTCCTGGACTTATCTCAGCAGGGAGAAGCTTGAACCCTTAGATCCAAGCATAAGTAAATGAACGACAACAAATCTCCCAGAAATATCTATTTTTGAGCTGACACGGCCTGTGACACGCCCGTGTCCCAGGCCGTATAATATAAGCGGCACACGAACCGACTTACCTAGAACAGAACACGACATGTGATACGCCCGTGTCACAAGCCGTGTGTCTTGTCACGGCTTCAGACACGCCCGTGTCTTGCCCGTATTCTCTAGGTCTCAACGCCTTGGAAAAGTTCCAGAAAGGGACACAGCCTCTGACACGCCCGTGTCACAGGCTGTGTGCCAAGAACACGTATGAGGCCAGCCGTGTTCAAAAAGTTCGCAAAGACCTGGCCAAAAACCGAGGTGGACACGCCCTATGACACGCCCGTATCTCAGGCCATGTACCCTCTCGATAAGCATCAAGTGCATTTCATCGAGTACTCGAGACGACACAGAGAAGGACATGAATTGAGACATGCCTGTGTCCCAGGCCATGTGCCTCACTCAAGGCACTCGAGACCAAAATCACACTCGAGAAAATAGAGTAGGACACGCCCTGGGACACGCCCGTGTCCCATGACGTATTGCCCAACCTGAACGCCAATTTGGGATTTTTGGGGCATTAAAACTCTTCCACCCTTAAGAGAATTTCATCCCGAAATTGCTAAGGAACGTAGTTCGCAGCAAACAAACAAGATATTTTAAAAAATACTCTATTTGTTCAAATCATAAGGTTACAACAACCTCACATAAACAGCTCGGGAAATTCAGTACGCATGGTTTGCTCTCGCTCCCATGATAACTCCTCATGGCCACAGTTGTCCCACCCGACCTTGACCATCCCGACAATTTTGTTTCGTTGCTGTTTAACTGCCATATCCTCGATCTGAATAGTCCTAACCTTCGTCATTAGCCCATTCTCGACTTATACTTGATCTGCAACAACCACCTACGATGGATCTTTCACCGCTTTCCGCAACCCCGAGAAATGAAACACATCATGTAAACCTCTACCCTCTTGCAAAATTGCTAACCGATAGGCAGCTTTACCAACACGCTCTACCACTTCAAACGGTCCCAGATACCTCAGGCTCAGTTTTTTCAGACGCCGTATCCTGTACACACCTTTAAAGGGTTTGATCTTCAAGTATACCCGATCGCCCACCGCAAACTCAACATTTCGGTGTTTGTCATTGTAATACTTAGCCTGTCTATCTTGAGCCACCAATAGCCTTTCGCGTACCAATCGTATAGTTTAGTTTTCATCATCCAACTCCTTTCGCTTGTACAACTTTGTTTCACCAGTCTCCTCCCAAGCAAAAGGTGTACGACATTTCCTACCGTATAAAGCCTCAAAGGGCGCCATCTGGATACTAGCTTGGTAGCTATTGTTGAAGGTGAAACTCAACCACACCGAGATGATCTTCCCAACTCTTTTCGAAATCCAGCGCACACATTCGGAGCATATCCTCCAACGTCCTGTTGTTCCTCTCGGTCTGACCATCCGTTTGAGGATGAAAGGCCGTGCTGAAATATAATTTTGTACCCAACAATAGGTGGACAAATCTCGAATCACCCGAAGTGAAACCCCCATCTCGATCACTAACGATGCTACGGGGCACACCGTGTAATCGTACAATAGTATCTACATACAACTTCTTAACTAAATCGTCCTTCCGGTTCGGGATGAAGTGTGACACCTTGGTTAACCGGTCCACAATCACCCAAATTGCATCATTTCCACGCTGTGATCTCGGCTGGAAATATCATCAAATTTCCACACAGGGATAGGCAACGACTTCAGAAAACTGCCATGTTTTTGGCATTCCGCCTTTACTAAGGCACATGTTTGACATTTAGCAATATAGTGCGGTATGCCCTTCTTCATTCCAGGCACCCAGAACATTTTCTTCAGATACTTATACATCTTCATGCTCCCGGGGTGAATCGAATACTTTGTGAAGTGGCCTTCATACATCACCTCTTCACGAAATTTACCCCTATCTGGGACACACAAATGACCGTCCTTCTGAAAAAGGCCATCATTAAATGAAAACTGAGAATCCTCACTTTCCGCTGCATAGCGTTGTAGAATTTCATCAAGTTCTGATGCTTTCCGAACTCTGTTCGCCAGGTCACACTGTACCTCCGTCCAGTTCAAGCACGCATTTGCAGTGGTATTCTTTTCAATACAAGAATTATTTAACGCTTCTAGCTCTCGAATTAGGCTTTCATCATGCCTTAGCAACCAGTTTGCCCTTGCCGGAGTCTGACGACTCAAGGCATCCGCGACTACATTCCCTTTACCGGGAGTATAATGAATTTGGAAGGTGTAATCACAAGGAAACTCCATCCACCTTCTCTATCGCATATTAAGATCCTTCTAGTCCAACAGATATTTAAGGCTCTTATGGTCCGTGAATATATCCACTTTCACGCCATATAGATAATGACGCCACAGTTTAAGTGCAAATATCACCGTCGCCAATTCCAAATCATGGATGGGGTAATTCCGTTCATGCACCTTCAACTGGAGTGAGCCATAATCTATCACCTTCCCGAATTGTTGAAGAACGTAGCCTAAGCCGCTCCCTGATGTATCACTATAAACCTCAAAGCCGTCCAGACTGCATGACGATGTGAAGATTGGCGCCGCGGTCAAACGACTCTTTAGCTCTTCGAAATCTCGTGCGCACTCGGGCGTCCAAATGAACTTCTGATACTTCCTCGTGAGTGTGGTGAGAGGCAAGGCTATCCTCGAGAGGTTCTCCACAAACGTGTAACACCCCTATCCGTCGCATAGCATATAGCAGTAGGTCCGGCCGGGGCCCGATGCCATATACTACGGACAGACCAGTTGGTTACGCGTTGAAACCATTCAACCAATCATGTCGTCCTACACAACACCTAGCGGAAGCAAATTATTAAGTTGCAAAAGAAATAAGAACCCTGCTATAAAGCATGAATGTCCACTACCAACTCAAGAATGTAATCATACACAAAAGAGAACTGGCCTTAAGGCCTTACATTGTTCACTTAACAAAATAGTGCTTTCATACTTCGGCTCGCAGGCCGGCCATACATGAAAAACGGGAAAGAAACATAAGCAATAAGGCCTTCGAGGGCCGGCACAGCTACAAGGGCTTTAGACCGCTATTTCCCGCTCTGCTCCGCAGCACCTGCAAGCCACAAACCACCGCCCGGTGGCAAACAAAAGCAACGGTCAGCTATGCTGACCAAATTATAATGATCCCGCCCCCAAAATCGGGGCGGCGATGCTCTTTCCCTGCACTTTATTAGTATAGGCAATATATTAATGTGAACACACATCAACACAGGCGTAGGCTCGCACGGCCACACACCCCGTGCACTCAGGGCACATTCTCGGCGAACCGGCCAACGTCACGTCAATTCAAGCCATAGACGTTCCCAATCCACCACCGCCTCTTGGACGGTCGTCCATATGAGCATTTTGCCTTCCTGTCCTTGGTCACGGCAATTTAAGCCATAGACCACCGAAGACCCTCATCCATGCCAACGGTCCTACCGAACGACATAGACCGGGTACGGTTTTGCCTGACCCGTGCTCATATCGCAACGACAATTTAAGCCATATGCGCAGGTCAAGACTCACCGAGTCCCGTTTCCGCCACAATAATCACATAACCCGGTTATGTTCACGTTGGCTCCCCGGCCATCGTGTTGGCAAAACTCGCTTTTGCCCAGTTTTCCGGGTGCACCTTGGAGTTAATCTCCAAGGCTCCCTGATGCAATCTACCACGTAGAAAACCCAAAAAACACCCAAACACCCGGAGTCTTCCCCGGTTCATATGCAATGCAACATCACCGATCCGGACCAACATATCCGAATAGGCTTCACACACAATGCCTATGTCCGTTTACGCATACGGACTCTACACAAGGGGGACTTCACATATCTACCCCAAGGAACGCTCCAACTCTTCGCTCACTCGCGAGAGCGGGCTTCCTATACAAAGGAAAAGAGGGCTTCACATGCCCAAGGATGAGAAATCGTTACCCTTGCATTCTTCCGCGGCGCCATCGAAAACTATACGGTTGGAAAGCACCGCAACGGCATCGCCTCCGCGGATCTGGACTCAGATCGCGATTCGGAGCTCCGAAGCTCTTCCGGCGGCCGGATCTTGGACTCCTCCTTCCTCCTTGCTCTCCCTTCTCTCTAACTTTTAGAGAGAGATGGGCCAAAGAAAAATGGGTTTCTAAACCCTATTTCCCGGCCATAACCACCCAGGAGCAGCCCCCCACCGTCAGATCCAAAGCCAAGGAAACGAACGGCCCGGATTAAATCCAAAATCATAAAATCTGGGCCGAATACGGGTTGGCACACGACCGTGTGCCTGGCCGTGTAGCTCATTCGCCGTCTCGACCCAAATTGAAAACCAGCACACGACATGTGACACGGCCTCCGACATGCCCGTGTCGCCTGCGTCACGCCCGTGTCGGGACCCGTGTCACGCCCCCCGTGTGCAATAAATCACCACTTTGCAGTCAGAGGGGTACACGGCTTGGTGACACGGCATCGGACATGCCCGTGTCAAACTAGACATGCCCGTGTTCGTGCCCGTGTCACTACCCGTGTACCCACCCGCACAGCACAGGTGTGACACGGCCTGGGACACGCCCGTGTCCTAGGCCGTGTTCCACCACACGACCATCGTCGACCTGAACTGGTCGACGACACGGCCCGAGCTCGACACGCCCGACACGGCCTCCGATACGCCTGTGTCGGGGCCCGTGTCACCAGTACCAAAAATCTGACTTGGCCCAAAAACGATCCCCGTCGATCCTACAACAATTTGGGGTGTTACAATTCTACCCCCCTTAAAGAATTTTGTCCACGAAATTAATAAAGGAAAAACAGGACTTAACGCAAAACAGTACCTGAGCGGAATAATTCCGGGTACTCCTCGAGCATAGTCTGCTCCCGTTCCCAAGAGAGCTCCTCACGCCCGCAGTTATCCCACCGGACCTTAACCATCCGGATCTCCTTGTTACGAAGCCTCTTGACCTCAACATCTTCGATGCGAATAGGCTTGACCCTAGTCGTCAACCCTTCGTCCACCGGCACTTGGTCAACCGCGATCACCTGCGAAGGCTCTTGCACCGCCTTCCGCAACACAGAAATGTGGAACACATCATGTAATACACTCAACTCCACCGATAGATTCAAACGGTATGCAGCTTCGCCGACTCGCTCCAAAACCTCAAAAGGTCCAAGGTATCTTGGGCTCAGCTTCTTCAAGCGTCTCACCCGCGAAACCCCCTTGAACGGCTTCACTTTCAGGTATACCCAATCGCCTACCGCGAACTCCACATTCCGGTGCTTGGCATTGTAATACTTTGCCTGCCGGTCCTGAGCGATCAACAAGCGCTCCCGAATGATCCGCACTAACGAGGTAGCACTCTCCACCTCCTGCTTCTTGTACAACCTTGCCTCACACATTTCAAGCCACGATAACAGCGTGCGACACTTCCTACCATATAGGGCCTCGAAGGGCGCCATTTGTATACTCGCTTGGTAGCTGTTGTTGTACGCGAACTCCACCAAATAAAGGTGGTCTTCCCAATGCTTACCAAAATCCAGAACACACATGCGTAGCATGTCCTCCATCGTTCTGTTGACCCTCTCGATCTGCCCATCCGTCTGCGGATGGAAAGCTGTGCTGAACTTTAACTTTGTTCCCAGCATCTGTTGCACCAACCTTCAATCATTTGACGTGAACTGCCCATCGCGATCACTCACAATGCTACGGGGCACACCATGCAGCCTAACAATATTGTCGACATACAACTTTGCCAATTTCTCCACTGGATCATCCTTCCTATGCGGAATGAAATGCGACACCTTGGTTAGTCGATCTACGATCACCCAGATGGCATCGTTCCCCTTCTGCGACCTTGGCAACCCGTGCACAAAGTCCATAGATATATCGTCGAATTTCCACTCCGGTATAGGCAAGGACTTCAGAAATCCTCCCGGCTTTTGGCACTCCGCCTTCACCAAGGCGCACGTTTGGCACTTAGCCACGTACAGCGCCACATCTTTCTTGAGCCCCGGCCACCAAAACAGCTTCTTGAGATCACGATACATCTTCGTGCTCCCTGGGTAAATTGAGTACTTGGTATGATGAGCCTCGTACATCAACTCCGCCCGGAGGTTACCCCCACTCGGGACACACAACCGATGATCCTTCCTTAATAAGCCATCTTCCACCGAGAACTGGGAATTTGACCCATCCAGAGCGGCCTCCAAAAGCTCCTTCATGGAGTCATCTAACTCCAATGCCTGCCGAACCCGGTCAGCTAGGTCATACTGAACTTCTGTCCAGTTTAACATTGCTTTGGCGCTCGTCTGCCTGTCAACGCAACAGATCTCAAGCTCCTCCAACTCCCGTACTATCCGCTCATCATGCACCGACAACCAGTTGGCTTTGGCGGGAGCCCTGCAGCTCAGCGTATCCGCAACTGCGTTGCCCTTCCCGGGTACATAATGTATTTTGAAGTTGTAGTCCCCCAGGAACTCCATCCACCTCCTCTTCCTCATATTAAGGTCCTTTTGATCCAACAAATATTTTAGGCTCTTGTGATCGGTGTATATATCGACCCTTACGCCGTATAGGTAGTGCCTCCACAACTTGAGTGCAAAAATCACGGCCGCCAACTCTAAGTCGTGCACCGGATAATTTCTTTCATGCACTTTCAGCTGACGCGATCCATACGCAATCACACTTCCATGCTGCAACAACACGCAGCCCAAGCCACTACCCGAAGCGTCGCTATACACCTCGAAGCCCTCGGTCCCACTCGGCGAACTAAGCACTGGCGCCGTGGTCAACCGCCTCTTCAGCTCCTCAAAAGCTTGCACTCACTCTTGCGTCCACAAGAATTTCTGATCCTTCCTTGTCAACTTCGTGAGAGGTAATGCTAACCGCGAGAAGTTCTCTACGAAGCGCCTGTAATATCCGGCAAGCCCGAGAAAACTACGGACTTCCGCGACAGAAGATAACGCAGGCCACTCCCGTATCGCAACAATCTTCGCTGGATCCACCGCTATACCTTCCCCACTCACTATATGACCAAGGAACCCTACCGAGGGTAGCCAGAACTCGCACTTGGAGAACTTTGCGTAAAGCTCATTCCTCCTCAAAGTCTCCAACACCAAATGCAAATGCTTGAAGTGGTCTTCTTCGCACTGCGAGTACACCAAAATATCGTCAATAAAGATGATCACAAAGCGATCCAGGAAATCTCGGAACGTCCTGTTCATCAGATCCATAAACACCGATGGCGCATTCGTCAGTCCAAACGACATGACCGTGAACTCGAAATGCCCATACCTTGTACTGAACGCCGTCTTCGGGATATCACACTCCCTGATCCTCAGCTGATAGTACCCCGACTTCAAGTCCAACTTGGAGTATACCGACGATCCGACTAACTGATCAAAGAGATCATCAATCCTCGGGATCGGGTACTTATTCTTCTCCGTCAGCTTGTTCAATTCTCTATAGTCGATACACAACCGCATACTACCATCCTTCTTCTTAACGAAGAGGACCGGTGCGCTCCAAGGCGACGAGCTTGGACGCACATACCCTTGCTCCATCAGCTCCTCTAGCTGAACTTTGAACTCTGCCATCTCCTTAGGCGCCAACCTATACGGAGCACGTGACACCGGTTTGGCCCCCGGTACGAGCTCGATGGTGAAATCAATCTCCCGCTGGGGTGGGGCTACGGGAAGACTATTTGGGAACACATCGGGGTATTCGCAAACCACGGGGATGCTATCCAACGGAGACTTTGGCTCCACAGCCCCCACTATTGCGAAGAACAGCTCTGCACCTGCACGAACCGCCTTCACCACCTGAAGAGCAGACTCAGTGTCTTGCTCGACCCCTTTAGCCCCTCGAATGTAGTCTCCCGCCCTACACCCAGCTTGACCTCCTTTCGGTCACAGTCAATCCATGCTTTCTGCTCTAACAACCAATCCATTCCAAAGATCACGTCGAACTCTACTAGCGGCAGCAATGACGCTAGCAAGTCGAACTCTTGGCTCCCACTGTGAACCTTTATGGCGCACACCCTGTCCGTACGCATCGAGCACCCATTCGGTAGCAGCACATCCAACTTGTCCTTCGCCATCGAAGAAGGGACTCCGATGAGCGATATAAAGCTTTCGGACAAGAAGGAGTGTGAAGCTCCCGTATCGAACAGTGCCCGTGCCAGACTATCACTAATCACAACAAAGCCTATACAAACAATATTAGGCTAACAAGCAATAGGTAACAGTATTAAAGCTATCTTGCTATAAATTAACTCATACCTGTCACCACATCCGCTTGCTTGATGGCCTCCTGCTGGCCCAAGTTATAGACTCTAGGCTGAGTCGGAGCATAGTGGGACGCGGTCGACTCCACCGCTTTTCCCTTCTCCTCGTAGGTAGCTCCTTGTTTCCATTCGGACTTTGAGCGTCCACTCCAGCAATCACGGGCAAAGTGCCCCAGCTTTACACACGTGAAACAAGCGCCCGGGGTTCGATTGGTAGTTGCCCCCGAGGCACCTGAAGCAGCTGGACCCGAAGTCTTAGCTTTCTTATTGAATCTGCGGTAGCCCGACTTCGACGTAGTCGGTGCCTTGAACTCCTCTTTCTTACTACCGGATTCCTTCTTTGCTTGGACATTCTTCATGTCCTTCTCCAAGGACCGGGCCGAACTGACCAGGGTCATGAAACCCTGCGCCTTGGGCCCCGACAGTAGCAATCTTAGATCATCTCTTAGCCCTTCGTAGAAGCGGCTCGTCTTGCGCTCCTCGTCTGCGAAGGTAGCGCCGGCATATCTCCCCAACCGAGTAAACTCGTGGAGGTACTCATCAACGGTGCAATCCCCTTGCACCAACTTCTGAAACTCGCTTTCTAGCGCAATTCTCTGCGCCGAGGGGAGGTATCGAGCCATGAATAGTCTCGCAAACTCCTCCATCGGATCTTCGGCCAACGGCCTTCCCCGCAACTGATGTAGCTCTAGGCCTTCCCACCATAACCTTGCGTCCCCATCCAAAAGGAACATCGCTATAGTGGTCTTCTGCCACTCTTCCGTTTCCGTCGCAGTCATCACCCTGTTGACCCTTGAGAGCCAATCCTCTGCTTGGGTCGGGGTTTCTGCCCCCGTGAATACCGGTGGGTGAAAGCCCATCACGTGCTTCAGTTGTCTTTCCGTTGCTCTCCGAGGCAACTCTGGCTCCAAAACCACTTGCTCAACCCTCCTTTGCTCTGTCGTCTGAAGCGGTACTTGCTCCATAGCAGGAGCAGACTGCTGCACCTGCCTTGCAGGCTGCGCATTGATCATTGCCATGACCGCTTCTGCCACCAACCTAATGGTCTCGGCAGACGGAGGTGTTGCAGGCGCATCGCTTGGCGCACTGCTCGCCTCAGAACCTGGCCGTTCAGACGGCCCAGCGCCACTTCTGGTCACCTATAATCGTGCAAAACACCGATAAGCGACCCAAAAATTACTGCAAACAGCAATTATAGGAACACGCAGGTTCCTCAAACATGTATATTTTCATTCCTAAGTGGACATTCATGGGTTCTTTTCATGTTATAACGATGACGCACATATGTGCTCACCACCCCTTAAAGTGAATTCGTCCACGAATTCATTTAAGCTTGACCGAAACCAGTAGTCTGATACCAATTTGTAACACCCCTATCCGTCGCATAGCATATAGCAGTAGGTCCGGCCGGGGCCCGACACCATATACTACGGACAGACCGGTTGGTTACGCGTTGAAACCATTCAACCAATCATGTCGTCCTACACAACACCTAGCGGAAGCAAATTATTAAGTTGCAAAAGAAATAAGAACCCTGCTACAAAGCATGAATGTCCACTACCAACTCAAGAATATAATCATACACAAAAGAGAACTGGCCTTAAGGCCTTACATTGTTCACTTAACAAAATAGTGCTTTCATACTTCGGCTCGCAGGCCAGCTATACATGAAAAATGGGAAAGAAACATAAGCAATAAGGCCTTCGAGGGCCGGCACAGCTACAAGGGCTTTAGCCCGCTATTTCCCGCTCTGCTCTGCAGTACCTGCAAGCCACAAACCACCGCCCGGTGGCAAACAAAAGCAACGGTCATCTATGCTGACCAAATTATAACGATCCCGCCCCCAAAATTGGGGCGGCGATGCTCTTTCCCTGCACTTTATTAGTATAGGCAATATATTAATGTGAACACACATCAACACAGGCGTAGGCTCGCACGGCCACACACCCCGTGCACTCAGGGCACATTCTCGGCGAACCGGCCAACGTCACGTAAATTCAAGCCATAGACGTTCCCAATCCACCACCGCCTCTTGGACGGTCGTCCATATGAGCATTTTGCCTTCCTGGCCTTGGTCACGGCAATTTAAGCCATAGACCGCCGAAGACCCTCATCCATGCCAACGGTCCTACCGAACGACATAGACCGGGTACGGTTCCGCCTGACCCGTGCTCATATCGCAACGGTAATTTAAGCCATATGCGCAGGTCAAGACTCACCGAGTCCCGTTTCCGCCACAACAATCACATAACCCGGTTATGTTCACGTTGGCTCCCCGGCCATCGTGTAGGTAAAACTCGCTTTTGCCCAGTTTTCCGGGTGCACCTTGGAGTTAATCTCCAAGGCTCCCTGATGCAATCTACCACGTAGAAAACCCGAAAAACACCCAAACACCCGGAGTCTTTCCCGGTTCATATGCAATGCAACATCACCGATCCGGACCAACATGTCCGAATAGGCTTCACACACAATGCCTATGTCCGTTTACGCATACGAACTCTACACAAGGGGGACTTCACATATCTACCCCAAGGAATGCTCCAACTCTTCGCTCACTCGCGAGAGCGGGCTTCCTATGCAAAGGAAAAGAGGGCTTCACATGCCCAAGGATGAGAAATCGTTACCCTTGCATTCTTCCGCGGCGCCATCGAAAACTATACGGTTGGAAAGCACCGCAACGGCGTCGCCTCCGCGGATCTGGACTCGGATCGTGATTCGGAGATCCGAAGCTCTTCCGGCGGCCGGATCTTGGACTCCTCCTTCCTCCTTGCTCTCCCTTCTCTCTAACTTTTAGAGAGAGATGGGCCAAAGAAAAATGGGTTTCTAAACCCTATTTCCCGGCCATAACCACCCAGGAGCAGCCCCCCCCCACCGTCGGATCCAAAGCCAAGGAAACGAACGGCCCAGATTAAATCCAAAATCATAAAATCTGGGCCGAACACGAGTTGGCACACGACAGTGTGCCTGGCCGTGTAGCTCATTCGCCGTCTCGACCCAAATTGAAAACCAGCACACGGCATGTGACACGGCCTGCGACACGCCCGTATCGCCTGCGACACGCCCGTGTCGGGACCCGTGTCACGCCCCCCGTGTGCAATAAATCACCACTTTGCAGTCAGAGGGGTACACGGCTTGGTGACATGGCATCGGACACGCCCATGTCAAACTAGACACGCCCGTGTTCGTGCCCGTGTCACTACCCGTGTACCCACCCGCACAGCACATGTGTGACATGGCCTGGGACACGCCCGTGTCCTAGGCCGTGTTCCACCACACGACCATCGTTGACCTGAACTGGTCGACGACACGGCCCGAGCTCGACACGCCCGACACGGCCTCCGACACGCCCGTGTCGGGGCCCGTGTCACCAGTACCAAAAATCTGACTTGGCCCAAAAATGATCCCCGTCGCTCCTACAACAATTTGGGGTGTTACAAAGCGCCTGTAGTAGCCCGCAAGCCCAAGGAAACTCCTGACTTCTGCTACTAACAAAAGAACAGGCCACTCCCATATAGCAACTATCTTGGAAGGATCCACTGCAATGCCCTCTCCACTAACCACAAGGCCAAGGAAAGCCACTGACGACAGCCAAAACTCACACTTAGAGAACTTAATGTAGAGCTTGATTCTCCTCAGGGTATGCAACACCATCCGCAAATGATTTGCATGATCTTCCTCGGATTGGGAGTATAATAGGATATCGTCAATAAAGACGATCACAAAAAGATCCAAGTATTCCCTAAACATCTGATGCATCAAGTCCATAAATACCGATGGTGCATTAGATAGCCCAAACGGCATTACCGTTAACTCATAGTGACCATAGCGTGTTCCAAACGCTGTTTTGGGTATGTCACTTTCATGAACTCTCAACTGATAATAGCCTGACTTCAAATCCAACTTGTAGTATACAGTCGAGCCAACTAACTGATCAAACAAGTCGTTGAACCGTGGAATCAGATACTTGTTCTTTTCCGTTAGCATGTTCAGTTCTCTATATTCAATGCAGAGAAGCAAGCTGACATCCTTCTTTTTCATAAAGATAACCGGCACGCACCAAGGCGACTGAATTGGGCGTATATAGCCTAGCTCTAGCAATTCTTGCAACTGAACTTTTAGTTTTGCCATTTCCTTTGGCGCTACCCGATAAGGCGAGCGGGCCACAAGTTTCGCACTTGGTACCAGCTCGATAGCAAAGTCGATTTCCTTTTGGGGAGGTAACCCTGGAAGGTATTTTAGAAACACATCATCATATTCCGATACAATCGACACCTCACTCACACTGGCCATTGGCTCCACTACCTCTACGAGTGTGAAGAATAACTTCGCACCCTTTCGAACTGCCTTAATGACTTAGAGAGATAATATCAATATCCTACTCATCCCTCGCATGCCATTGAACTTGGTCTCTTGTTCGGTATTCTACCCTAGTGTAACCTCTTTTGAAGAGCAATCTATACAGGCACGCTGCTCTGAAAGCCAGTCCATACCAAAGATTATATCGAACTCTGATATCGGCAATACTAATATTTCCACCTTGAAATCCCGACTTCCTATCTTTACTTTAACACAACAAGATTTATCCGCACACATCAAACATCCGTTAGGTAGTAACACCTTCATACTGTCCGCCGTGGTCCGTATAGGCACCCCAATTCGCAAGATGAAATCTTCCGACAGAAACGAATATAAATCACCTATATCGAATAGTGCTCGTGCTGGACAGCCCCGTATAAGGACAAAACCTACAATACCAAGAATAAAACAAGCACAACACATAGCATAAAGTAAAACTATGAACTACTCGCACCTGTGATGACATCGGCCTTCTTGATGGCCTCCTGTTTTCAAAGATTGAATACCCGGGGCTGCGCATGCGATGCAGAAGACTCCACCACAGTCTTCCCTTTTTCCGCATAAGACGCTCCCATCTTCTTTTCGCCCTTTGGAGGGCCAACTCGGTAGTCACGCGCATAATGTCCCAGCTTTCCACACGTATAGCAATTGCGAGAACCATAACTAGCAGATGCCTTCGTCACAACCGCTGAAGGAGTTTGTCCAGCATATTTGGACTTCTTTCCCCATCTTTTTCGGTACCCAAACTTCTCCGGACGCGGGGGCTTGAACTTCGGCTTTGTAAAATCCAAGTTCCCCTTGCCTTGACCTCTTTTCATGTCCTTTTCCAAAGACCGAGTCGTACAGACCAAAGCTTGAAATCCCTGGTTAACAGAACTTGAGAGAAAATACCGTAGCTCATCCTGTAGTCTCTCATAGAACTGACTGGTCTTACGCTCCTCTTCGGCGAAGATAGTACCCGCATAACGTCCCAAATGCGTAAACTCATGCAGGTAGTCATCCACACTATGATCTCCTTGAGTCAACCATTGGAACTCCAACTCCATAGATATTCTCTGCTACATCGGCAGATGCTTTGCTAACAATAACCGAGAGAACACTTCCATCGAGACTCCTGTCAACTACCTGCCTGCCAAGTGATGCAGTTCCACCTCATCCACCACAACCGAGCCTCTCTCTCAAGTAGGAAAGTGGTTAAAATTACTTTCTGTTCCTCCTCAACTATGATAGCTGTTAAGATTCTCTTAACACTAGCTAGCCAATCCTCCGCTTGGGATGGGGATCCCGCCCCAGTAAATTGAGGATGATTGAAGCCCATGAACAACTTAAATTGTTGATCTGCTGCCCGCGGATCAACCAAAACTTCCACCGGTTCTTGCCTTACCTCAACATGCGTTGGCACCATTGTAGGGCGAGCCTTCCCAGCTTGCTGAGCATTCATAACAGCAAGTACTGTATCCGTAATAAAACGTACAATTTCGACAGATGGAGGAGGTGTTGGAACCTCGGCTGGTGTCGCACTCTCAACAGAACGATGAGGTTCCGATTGACCCGCAAAACTTCTAGTCATCTATATGTGTAAAAACACAATTTAGCGACCAATCAAACGGTAAACATAGAAAAAGGAACACACAGGTTCAACAAACAAGTGTATTTTCATTCCTAAGTGGACATTCTTGAGTTCATTTTATGTGTTATAACTGCAGCACTTACACATGCTCGCCACCCCTCAAATGAATTCGTCTGTGAATTCGGAAGAGATCGACCAACATGCTGATACCAAATTGTAACACCTCTACCCGTCAAATGTAATATAATAGAGGGTCCGGGTGGGGCCCCACACCATATTCTACATAGAATTCTAGTGGAAGCTTCAGGGTTGGAAACTTGAACTCAATAAGCACAGAAATGTCCACTACTACCAATTAGGAATGTACACTACCAAATACAGAAGGTACTTGGCCTTATGACCTTATAAGTTTCTCTTAGTAAAAGTGTGGTTTACAAACACGGCACGCAGGCCGGCCACACATGAACAAGAGTAAACAAAACCAAAGCCTTCAAGGGCAGCAGTGCAACCAGGTATTAAGCTTGTTATTTCGCGCTTGGGCCAGCACCACCTGCAAATAAGTAATCCAACAAGCGATGGCAAATAGGGAAACAATCAGCATTTAGCTGACCAATTATAACGACCCTGCCCCTAGTATGGGGCATCAGAATTTCATCCCTACAAAGCATTTTATTCTCACAGTATATATATATATGACAATCCACCAAGGAAGTGCACAATCGCACAAGTCAATATATACCACAAATGCCGGCACGACATCCCGACGCTCAGTGCACTAAGGGCACATTATTGGTGTACCGAAAACCCAGGCTCACACCACCATTCAGAGGTCCCAGACATGACAGTCCATTATGAGCATTCCTAATCTTTATGGCACGCAGGCCAGAGACTCTCACTATGTGATCCTAACAGGGCCTTAAGCACCCAAGGTTAGACAACCATAATGCAGGTATAGATCCACCTTTCCCGTTTCTCAAATTCGTCAGACTCAAGACTGGACTAATGCGGGTACAGCTTCACCTTGCCCGTTCACCCCATAGGCATACGACAGTTGCAGCCTAACGGCTTAACTTCAGACAACATGGCATTCACGGCCATACGAGTTGGACACTAAGTACCAACTCTCACATTTTCCTGTACTTCCTCCTGTACTTCCTACTGCACCAAGCCATAGGTATTCACCAAGGATTGCATATAAACAATCAATTCACTTGGATCCTCCTCCAATTTGAAAACAAAGCATCACAAATCAAGACCAACCCGTCTGGATGGGCTTCACACAACATGCCTAATCGTTCTACTCACATCCAGTTCTAATGCAAAATAATAATGGATGAACCATCGATCCCAAGGGAATCACTTTGCCGTCCACCCTTTGGTGGAGGATTCTGATGCAAATGCAGGAAAGAAGGACTTCACTTGTCCAAGAAGGATATTGTTACCCTTGGAAGACGCTTCAGAGCCATAAAATTCTAGAAGGATAGCAAGCACCGCAACGCTCTTGCCTCCACAAAGCTAGACTCGGCTCGCAATTCCGAGCGCTGAAGCTCCACCGGCGGCCGGAACTCTTCTTCTTCCTCCTCCTTGCTCTCCATTCTCTCTATTCTTTTTAGAAAGAGAATAGACAAGCTTTGAATGAGAGATAACTCTCAAGTCCTGGAATTATCTCAGCAGAGAGAAGCTTGGGCCCTTAGATCCCAGCAAAAGGAAATGAACGACCACAAATCGCCCAGAAATATCTATTTTTGAGCTAACACGGTCTGTGAAATTCCCATGTCCCAGGCCGTGTACTGTAAGCGGCACACGAACTGACTTACCCAGAAAAGAACACGGCATGTGACACGCCCGTGTTACAGGCCATGTGTCCTTACACGGCTTCAGACATGCCTGTATCTAGCCTATGTTCTCTAGGTCTCAACCCTTGGAAAAGTTCCAAAAAGGGACATGGCCTCTGACACGCCCGTGTCACAGGCCGTGTGCCAAGAACACGTCCGAGCCCAGCCGTATTCAAAAAGGCCGCACAGACCTGGCCAAAAACCGAGGAGGACATGCCCTCTGACACGCCCATGTCTAAGGCTGTGTACCCTTTCGACAAGCGTCGATTTCGTCGAGTACTCGGGACGACACAGAGAAGGACACGGCTTGGGACATGCCCGTGTCCTAGGATGTGTTCCTCACTCATGACACTTAAGTGCAAAATCACACTCGAGAAAACAGAGCAGGACACACCTTGGGACACGCCCGTGTCCCAGGCTGTGTTGCCCAGCCTGAACGCCAATTTGGGATTTTTGGGGCATTACACGTATCATCCATAAACTAGTGGTCAAGTTGAAGTTTCAAATAGAGAACTTAAGAGAATCTTAGAAAAATATATAGAAGGGAATAAGAAACAATGGTCTAGGAAACTAAACAATTGTTTGTGAGCATATAAGACCGCTTTCAAAACACTTATAGGGACCACCCCCTTTAGATTAGTCTATGGTAAATCATGTAACCTTCCTATAGAATTAGAACACAAGTATTATTGGGCAATACACTCTTTGAATTTTGACATCAATTCTATAGGGGAGAAGCGAAAACTTCAGCTTAACGAACTAGATGAGTGGAGAACCATGGCTTATGAGAACTCCTAAATTTATAAGGAGAAGACTAAACTATTCCATGAGCGTCACCTTCGTAACCCTAAGACATTCCAAAAAGGTGACCAAGTTCTCATTTTTAATTCCAAACTGCGTTTATTCCCAGGGAAGTAAAGGTCTAAGTGGTTCAGTGCCTTCTAAGTTAAAGAAGTCTTTCCTTACGGCACCGTCGAGCTAACTCACACTGAGAAGGGCGATTTTAAGGTCAACGGGCATCGATTAAAACTTTACTATGGTGCACTTCCTCAATATTTCGCTCGTCAAGAATCTTGCCTCCGTATAGATTAGGATTAAGTATAATGTAGTAATTATTCTAGTTATTAAATATTTGGTAAAAATTTTTAGTTCAATGTTGATATTTTATAAAAAAAAATCACTCAGGGGAAAATTTTAATTCAGAGGAGGACACGGGTAAGTACATGGCCGTGTGCTTGGCCGTATTTTTAACACAACCCTTGGACACAGCCGTGTTCTATTAAAAAATGAGAAAGAGTCATTTTGTCCCGAGCACCACACGACTGGTTACCTAGCCATATGCCCAGCCGTATGCCCAGCCGTTTCTGTAACACCTTCTGTTGGGTACATTGGAAAATGTGTACCTGATTTGAAGAAGCCCAACTTAGCTCAATGATATACATCAAGGTGTATTTGATGTTGTTTTGAGTTGACATGTGCAGGTGAAGAAGTATTGAATAATGCAGAAAAATATTCTAAGTCCACATGTCGACACCTGAAGAAATTGTGTCGACACTTCAGAATATTTGTGTCGACACTTCAGAATATCAGTGTCGACACAGAGAAAAATAGTCGACTTCAACTATCTCGACACTGGGAAGCAATGTCGACACATAAAGAAAATCATTGACCTCAACACCAGAGAAAGCAGTGTCGACACCGTGAAAGATAGTCGACCAGAGAAAGCAGTGTCGACACCGTGAAAGATAGTCGACCAGAGAAAGTTAGTCGACACCGTGAAAGATAGTCGACCAGAGAAAGTTAGTCGACTAGTGAAAGATAGTCGACCAGAGAAAGATAGTCGACTCACTGAAGAAGATAGTCGACCAGAGAAAGATAGTCGACTCACTGAAGAAGATAGTCGACCACAACTGTGTCGACACTGGGTGGATGTGTCGACACCAGAAGACTGAGTCGACACATATTGGCAGAAGTAGACTATGCTTGTGTCGACACCAGAAGACTGAGTCGACACATTTTGGCAGAATTGAAGATTGCTGTGTCGACACCAGAAGGCTGAGTCGACACATACTAAGTTCTGAATCTACAACAACTGTGTCAACACACAGGACTTGTGTCGACACACTGCAGAGTCTAGACCAAGTTATTTTCTGATGAAGCTGTGTCGACTTAAAGGCAACTTAGTCGACATCATCAAAGACTGTGTCGACACCAAAGTCACTTGTGTCGACACAGATAGACAGATTGGTCTCGACACTTTCTAACTGACTGTCTTGACATTTTGCTGTCCAAGGCTAAGGTACAAGAACTGTTTGAAGACTTGACAGCTGTGGGTTGCCACAGTTTTAACTGAAGCTGTCAGACCTGTTAGAAAACAGTTAGAAACCAGATCAGCTGGTTACCATGAAGAAAGTCTATAAATAGACACATTCAGAAGGAATTAAAAAGGAAGCTAAGCTAAGAAAAATTATAGAAGAAGATCTAAGAAGAAGAAACAGAAGGATTATGATCCTGTTGAAGTTTCAATTCAAGAAAGTGAAAAAGAAGATCTTCATCAGAAGGTCTAAAAAGAAGAAGTCTGAAGTATCAGTAAAGGTGTTGGATAGAGGGAGATCCAGTCATCTTGAAGAAGAAGAAGGAAGCCTTCAGTGGTTTCTCAAGAAGCTGTTTGGAAATCAACTCAGCTAAGTTCAGATTCAAGAAGCTTTGAAGAAAGCTCAGATTCAGTTGATTTCATCAGCTGATCAAGAAGTGTCTTGTCCTCTTCTCTCTCAACAAAGGCAAGATATCAAAATATCTTTTCTAAATTTCTGTAGGATCTGTTTACACAGATCTGAGTTGTAAGCCTGTGTTATAAAGGCTGAGTGTAGGAGAGGTAATCTCTGAGTGGTAGGGCTATTTGCCTGAGTGTAGGAGAAGATTATTCTCTGAGTGGTAGGCCTTGGGGCAAGGCTGAGGTAGGGCTGTTGAGCCTGAGTTGTAGGAACCTATCCTGGTTCTGAGCTATAGGATCTGAGGATCTGAGTATAGTGGAAGTTTGGCCGAATCTAGCACATTGCTAGATAGGTGAAGGGGGAAAGTGGATGTACCCAGATCTTGGGGAACCACTATAAAACATTGTGCAATCTGTGATGCTTAGTTTTCTGTGAATGCTGTGTTAGATAATTTAATCTGCAATTGAATTCTGCCTAGATTTATAAACAAGAAATTAGAACCTATTCACCCCCCTCTAGGTGTTTAGGTTGTCTTGAAAGTAAAACTATCAAGTGGTATCAGAGGGAGGTTCCTCAAAAAGGACTTAACAGTCTGAGGTAGATCTGATAGGCAGAATTTAGATTAAAAAAGATGGGTTCATGTGAGAATCATAAGGAGCTAGGGTCTATGAAATTACCCATATGCAAGAAAGAAATTTTTGGAATTTGGAAAGAAAGAGTCAGACTGTTCATGGAGGCATCTGACCCAAGGATTTACATCACAGTACAGGAAGGCCCCTTCATTCCAATGAAGGTATCAGTTCTTGATGCAAATATACAAACTCCAAAGAGTTATTCAGAAATGACCAAGGATGAAATCATCTTGGCAACCATGGATAAAAGAGCTCAGAACATTATTGTTAGTGCCATAGATGATTCAACTTTTCAGAATCTGATTCACTGCAAGACCTCCAAAGAGATGTGGGACATATTGATTGTCTACATGGAGGGATCAGAAGAAGTAAGGCAGGACAGGAAATCTATGCTCAATCAGGAGTATGAAAGTTTTAGACAAGGAAAATCTGATAGCATAACTGAGTGCTACAAGAAATTCTATAGAATTGTGAATGAGCTTATGTCCTATGGAAGAGTCTTCAGTACTTATGAACTGAATGACAAATCTTGAGATCTTTAACAAAGGATTGGGACACAAAGATCTGTGCCATAAGAGAAGTGGCTAAATTGGCAGAGATATCTCCTCCCACCTTGTTTGGAAAGTTGCTATCCTATGAAATGCAACTTTTGGTGAGGAAGGAGGAGGAAAAGAATTCAAGAGGAGAGCATAGAGAAAAGACTGTGGCATTCAATGCAGAAGCCACCAGAAAGAATATGAGGAAATCACCATCTCCTCCTAAGGAAGTTGCAGAAGATAGTTCTGAAAATTCAGATAAGGGTTCAGAAAGCTGTGATTCAGATGCAGACTTTGCTGCATTCACAAGGCAATTCCAGAGGTTCTTGAAAAAGAAGCAATGGAAGTCTAGGCCTTCCACATCACAGCAAGATGATGACTATTATCAGAAGAAAAGGTCATCAAGGAAAGAGAAGAGCAGATTAAAGCCCAGCAAAGCCACTACTTCAAAGATGGTCTGCTATTGTTGCAATAGGCCTGGACATGTAGTGGCTGACTGTCCTGATAAGAGAAAGGAGTCTTCAGACAAGAAGAAGACTCATCAGAAAGGCAAGAAGGAGAAATCTTTTGTTGCAAAGAAAGATAGGAGTCTAACAGACCAGTCAACTTTAGAGTCAGAATCTGAAGCTGAAGCATATATTGGACTATATGCTGTGTCTGAAGAAGAGGAGTTTCTGCAGTTGCTAGACTCCATCAATGAACAAAAGGATCAGCAGTGTATGGGGCTAATGGCAGGATCAGAAGAGGACATATGCCAGAATCAGTCTGGTCCTAATAAGGTACAATGTCCTTCTATTACATCTGTTTGTTGTACAAGTGAAGAATCAGCTACATCTGCATCAAGTGATGTAGATGCATCTGAATCTGAAGGAGATGTCTATCAATTGATAGACAAGTATGGGGATTTATTGCAGGCCCTTAAGAAAAGAAAGAACCTGGTTAAATCTCAGGCTCAGGAAATTGCTGAACTAAGGGTTGCTACAACTGAGTTAGAGAAACTTATTGATCAAAAATTAAATGAAATTGCCAAGCTGAAGAATATAACTATTATTCAGATGGGCACAATTAATTATACTAATGATCAAGTGAAGAGTCTGGAGGCCAGACTTAGAATTGAAAGGGATTTAGTGGCTAGTTACTCTAAGCCAAAATCTGTCTTACCCTTGATAGATGAATTTGTCACTCAAAAGGGTAAGGCTGGATTAGGATTTAAAGGTAACTCCAGGGCTGGCAGATTCAAGAGGAAAGGCAAAGCTCCTGTTCAGCCACTAAATCTTTCAGTCCCCATAAAATTTAGTAAGGTGAAAGTGCCTTCTAACAAATGTGATCATGAAGATATTCAAGGTTACATTAAGACTAATGTTCTGAAGAACAAGGGTGTAAATGCAAGCAGGACTACCTATGATCATAAACCCATGGTTTTAAGAAATCAGCAGGTGAAGTTGCTGCAGCACCAGCAATGAACAGAAATTCTTCTAACAAGGATGTATCTAGATCTAGATACAATAAGTTTGAATGTTGGTGCTGTGGCAAGAGAGGCCATTTTGCATTAGACTGCTGGTATAACACAAGTGTTATAAAGAACAAAAGTCTACCTATTAGAAGAGGTTATGGTAGCTTTATTAATGCTAACCTGAACCAAGGACCCAAGACTTACTTGGGTTCTAAGGGTAAGTAATTCTGTGTTGCAGGTGAATCCAAGTAACCATGCCCCTACATGGTACTTGGATAGTGGTTGTTCCAGGAACATGACTGGAACAAAGGGGCTGCTGAAGGAGTATTCATCTGTCAAAGATGGACCTAAAGTGATCTTTGGTGGATCTGAAAAAGGAGTCATCAAAGGGTTTGGTAACATTTCTTCTAACCTTATCACTATCACTCAAGTGGCTATGTAAAAGGTTTGAAACATAATCTAATAAGCATAAGCCAGCTAAGTGATTTAGGATATGACATTTCATTTGTTAAAGATGGATGTCATATCAAAAGGTCAAGTGATCAAAAGATCATTTTGACTGGGTATAGGAAGAGAAATGTATATTGTCTTAATTTTGAATGTGAGAATAAGGCTTCTCCCATCTGTCTTGTAGCTGATGACAATGCCTCTCATTGTGTCAAGTGGCACAAGAGATTGGCTCATCTGAACTACAAGACAATTGGCCAACTCTTTAGCAAAGAGTTAGTGAGGAATGGACCTCAAATTAAGTGTATAAAGGAAGGGATATGCTCAGCTTGTCAAAAGGGCAAGCAGACAAAATCCTCCTTTCAAAGCCTTGAAAACAAGGATTCTGTGAGGTGCTTATACCTCTTGCATATGGATCTTTTTGGTCCTATGCCAGTTCATAGTCTAGGTAGGAAGGTCTACACTTTTGTGGTTGTAGATGACTATTCTAGATTTACATGGGTGTTCTTTCTGAGGCAAAAATCTGAAACCCCAGGTGTATTACTTAATTTTGTAAAGCAAATTCAGAATGAACTAAATAGTACAGTGGTCAAAATCAGAAGTGACCTTGGTACTGAGTTTCAATCTGAAAGCATAACAAAATTGTGTAAAGACTTTTGGATTTTCCAAGAGTTCTCCTCACCTAGAACACCTCAGCAAAATGGAATTGCTGAAAGAAAGAATAGAACATTAATTGAAGTTGGTAGAACTCTATTGAGTGACACCTCTCTCCCAGAATATTTTTGGGCTGAGGCAGTTAACACTGCTTGTCATGTAATCAATAGGGCTACTATCACCAAAAGCCACAAAATGACTCCCTATGAGATTGTGAAAGGCAGAAAACCAAATCTATCTTACTTTAGGATCTTTGGTTGCAAGTGTTATATACTTAATAATGGCAAGTCATATTTGACTAAGTTTGCTGCCAAATCCCAGGATGGGATATTTGTTGGGTACAACACTAATAGTAAGGCCTATAGAGTCTTCAACTTGACTACTCAAGTTGTTGAAGAATCTGTGCATGTTGTGTTTGATGAAACAAGATTAATCAACTGTGAGTTGTCTTGTAGATCAAATGATTCAACAGGTATAAGCAAAAGTATGGACAAGCTCTCCATTACTGAAGGATCAAAGGAAGATGGGGCATTGGAAAATGAAGGCTTCTGTCCAGGGGGAGAACAAGACACTATAGAAGCTGATGAAAACCAAGAAATTCAGCTAAATGAAGGAGCTGGAGATATTCAACCAGAAGGGAATCTTCCACCAGCTACAAGACATTTGAGAGATCATCCAGTTGATCAGATAATAGGTGATCCAAGACAGGGGGTGCAAACTAGAAGTAGAAATCAAAACACAGTTCTACATTCAAGTTTCCTGTCACAAATGGAGCCTAAGAAGTTTGAAGAAGCTATCCAAGACCAGCACTGGATTGATGCCATGCAAGAGGAGCTGAATCAATTCAGAAGGTGCAATGTCTGGGAGCTTGTTCCTAAACCAAGAGGCCACAACATAATTGGCACAAAATGGATATATAGGAACAAGCTAGATGAAAGTGGAATAATAGTAAAGAATAAAGCAAGATTGGTTGCAAAAGGATACAGGCAGGAAGAAGGGATTGACTTTGATCAAACCTTTGCTCCTGTAGCAAGGCTGGAGGCAATCAGAATATTCCTTGCCTATGCAGCCTATCAAGACTTCAAAGTATACCAGATGGATGTGAAGTCAGCATTTCTGAATGGTGATCTTAAAGAAGAAGAATATGTAGAGCAACCATCAGGTTTTGTAGATCCTCTTAAACCTGATTTTGTTTATAAGCTTAGAAAAGCTCTGTATGGGTTAAAGCAAGCTCCAAGGGCTTGGTATAAAACCCTGTCTACTTTCCTTATTGAGAATAAATTCTCAAGAGGAAAAATTGACAAAACTCTATTCCTTAGGGAATACAAAGGCAAGATCATCTTAGTTCAGATCTATGTTGATGACATAATCTTTGGGTCTACTAAAAACAACCTTTGTAAAAAGTTTGCCAAACTTATGCAAGGGAAGTTTGAGATGAGCAGTATGGGGGAACTGAAATTCTTCTTGGGACTCCAAGTAAGATAGACTGATGATGGCTTGTCCATATCCCAGTCTAAGTTCACCAAAGAATTGATTAAGAAATATAGTATGGAGTCATCCTCCACCATGAGAACTCCTATGGGAACAAGTATGCCTATATGCAAAGATGATGCAGGTAAACCTGTTGATGAGACTTTGTATAGAGGAATAGTTGGCTCACTACTATATCTCACTGCTAGTAGACCAGATATTATGTATGCTACATGTGTCTGTGCTAGGTACCAAGCCTGCCCTAAAGAATCTCATTATACTGCAGTTAAAAGGATTCTGAGATATCTTAAGGGCACACCTAATCTAGGCCTTTGGTACCCTAGGAATAGAGATTTTCAACTAACAGGCTATTCAGATGCAGATTTTGCAGGATGTAGAGAGGATAGGAAGAGTACTACAGGTACTTGTCAATTCCTGGGAGGAAGACTAATATCATGGAGTAGTAAGAAGCAGACTAGTGTGGCAATTTCCACAGCTGAGTCAGAGTATGTTGCTGCTGGAAGCTGCTGTGCACAGCTATTATGGATGCAGCATCAGCTAAAGGATTATGGTATTCAAGTAAGTAGAACACCTCTTTTGTGTGATTCTAAGAGTGCAATTTCTATTGCTAATAATCATGTTTCTCATAGTAGAACTAAGCATATAGAAATAAAATACCATTTTCTTAGAGAACATGTAGAAAAAGAAGACATCTCATTGGAATTGTGAAAACAGATTATCAAATAACAGATGTGTTTACTAAGCCCCTAGATGAGACAAAATTCAATAAATTCAAAATTGAATTAGGTATGTAAACCATTGATTAGTGTAATCACAAAATCATCAACAATAAAGTTGAAGTGGTAACAAGACATTCAAGTGATATTAAGACACATTGAAGTAGTATAAAGTACTTTGTTGTACTTATAAGTTGTGATGAACAAACAGAAATTGGCTAAGTAAGATGGTGTCGACACATTCAGTAATAATGTGTCGACTCAGGGTAGTAATGTCGACAAGTCAGAGATATTATGTCGACACAGAAAATATGTGTCGACACTTAAGAATCTTATTGTCGACTTATCCAGGAATGTAGTGTCGACTTCACCAGGATAGTGGTGTCGACACTTACAGATTTTGTGTCGACACTTATACTAAGAGTCGACACAGAAATTCTGATGCTCTACTATATATCTCTGGTGTCGACATAACCGCAAATTGGTGTCGACACATAGTAGACGAACTTGTAGTCGAGACAATAGAAGCTTGTGTCGACACAATCCATCTGTGTCGACACTTATAGTCTGTTTTTGGCGTCTTTTGATCTTCTTTAAACAGAAGGTATAAATAGGTCAAAAACTCATTCTGTCGACACGCTTACAAGGTTTTCGAAACCCTGTGTCGACATTCTCTCTCTCTCTCTCTCTTTCTCTCGTCTTTCAAGCTTTCTCGACTGATCAATGACGCCGAAGATTGAAGACAATGTGAATGAAGGATATGAGTTGGTGCGCCAGGCCTTTGCAGCTGCCCCTCCAGATGTTCTTGGGTTATCTCTCTCCTCTCCGACTCAGGTTTAGAATTTCTGGTCTCCGAACCATCAAAGATATGGAAGAAGGAGGTGCACGAGTTCTTTACCTCTGCATCTGTAAACTCTGAAAGTCATGAGATAAAATCCACAGTTCATGGGTCACCTGTGGAGATTACACCAAGAAAGTTAAGAACAATTCTGCAATTACCTACAATTGAGAATGAAGAGGATGTCCCTGCTTCTAAATCTAGGGAGGCTCTTCAATGGTGTGGATTGGATTCCACCATGAAAATTGGAGCAGCATTCAACAGGAAAGGAATGAATCAACAGGGCAAGTTCCTGTCAGAAGTAGTTGGAAAAGTTATTCTGTGCAAGCCAGGTGGACATGATAGGATTTCTGCCTATATGTTCAGCCTAATGACCAGGATTGTTTTTACAATTCCTACGGATTGGTCATCTGTAATCTTTGAGAAGATTAAGGAAGGAATCAAGAAGCCAAATCTGGCTATGATAATGAGTATATACCTATGTAAGGAGATTCCTGAGGTTATGCAACAACAACCTAGAACTAAAATTAATCACATGAGAAGGATGGACATGAGATTGTTTTCCAGATGAGATAGGGTGCTGACCAAAGAGATGCCTGAAGTGGAAAGGCAGGATTCACCTGAGAAATCCCCAGGTCATGCTACCAGTACTGGGCATCCACAAGAAGAGCAAGTAAGACTAGAGGTTAAAGATCAGCCTGCATCTACACAAGTTCAGGATGCCACAATACCTGCAGTTCAAGAAGAAGAAGTAAGTATACTAGCTCAGCAAGTTTATTCACCTACACAAACTGTATCTACTCATGACCAGGTACAGGTGCAGGGGGAGCTGGTGTATTTTCCTACAAAAGAGATTTCTAATATTTCTATTTCTGCACAGGTCCAGGGGGAGCAAGTGCAAGAAGATGCTCAAATTGATCAATCTCCAAATTTGAATACTGCAAATGATCAAGCCCAGAAGGAATATACTCTGGAGGAGTTATTTCCAAATGATGAAATAATTACTGATAGTCTGGAAGTGGAGCAAGAAATTGAGGGGGAGCCAGTGCATGTTGAGACTGTACAACATGGCACTGAAGCAGCTGTTTCTCCTCCTCCCAAAGAAAGAGTTCAAATTGAGAGTACTTCTGATTCTGAGAATGAAGAAGCCAGGGTGGCTAAAAAGAGAAAACTTATGGTCTTCCAGAGAAGGAGCAAGAGCTATAATAAGGCTCTACAGTCTACAGCACATCACACTCCTTCTAACTTTGATTATAACAAGTTCTTGGTAGATTTACAAGTGAAATTGGATGAACACAGAGTGGCTATAGAAAAATATGTTGATGAGAACAACAAGTCCCTGCAATTTGACTTAGCCCAAGATATAAAATCTATTAGATTTGAGGTCAATATGCATAAGAATGAGATGACAGATTGCTTCCATAAGGGAGGCAATGCTGTGGTATATTTGGCAAAACAACAGCAGACTATCATCCCTAAGGTGGATGACATTGCTTTAAAGCAAAGCTATGTCTTAGAAAATCAGATAAGGATGAATGAGAATTTAACTGAATCTCATCATGAGATCATTAAGGAATTGAAGAAGATTGTTCCAGGCCTGCCTACAGATAGAGCAAAAGAAATGGAAGAATTTGATAAGAACTTTCAAGTTGCTATTGCTTCTATTAAGACTGTAATCACTACCTCTCAAAAGGAAATATCTGACAAGCTTTTAAAGTTAAAACCATTTTTTAAAGAGGGTGTGAATTATCTGGATGGCCAAATCAGATTTCAAAAGGAAGATCTCAGAGATCATGTTTCTAGAGAAGCCATAAAGGGGGAGAGGATGCTAGTTCATGCAGGCTCAGAGCACACCAAATGGGTGACCAATAGTATTCGAGCCACATTGGGATATCCACCATTGTGTGATGATGCTATGGTGGCTGAGTCAGGAATACAAACAAGTCTACTTGAAGGCAATCAACCTGAGGTTGCCCAAGTCATTTACCCCCCTCCAGATTATGATATGATTGATCAGCAGGTTCAAGGGATGTATAGTCCTCCAAAGGAGGTTACTAATATTGTGATTGGGAAGGTTGATAAGCCTGAGGCTACTTTGAAAGACCAGCAAGATGCTCTTCTATCTAAGAAAAGGTTTAGACAGCAGGCTGAACTTAAGCCAGACTTTGAGCAGTGGAGTCCTACTTCCAGAAATATAATACTCACTGCATGGAAGGCTGTCAAAGACCAAGTGCAGGAAAGAGGCAAGTGGTACAATGAGATGGAATGGCAGAAGTATGAAGCCAGGCAAGAGGCCATTGTACAGTTTAGAAGAAAAGCCAAGCTGGGGAGGCTGCCTCCAGATGCTCAGGAGCCAAGCAAGTACTTCCCAAAGCCCTTTCATTATTTTGAAAGGCAAAGGCTCAAGGAAGAAGCAAAGAAGAAGGCTGATCTAAAAGGCAAGAAGCCAGCTGAAGACTCTGAAGCTCCTGTGAAGGCTCAAGTTCTATCTGGCAAAGGGATTGTCATTAAAGAGCCTGATCAGTCTTAATTCTTAGTTCTTTTAAAGTGTTTTGTAATGTTTTGATTAAATCATTAGATGTAAATCTCTGTATTCAAACATTATCAAGTTATAAACAAAATGTTGTGTGAAATCATATAATGTTCATTCTGTGATGTATGGTTTTTATTTTGTTTATATTAAGTATTCCTGTTATGTCATATATCATCAGTTTATACTTTTTATAAATGGTGTATATCATTGGCTATAGGGTTATGACTTCTCCAAATAGGGGGAGATTGTTGGGTACATTGAAAAATGTGTACCTGATTTGAAGAAGCCCAACTTAGCTCAATGATATACATCAAGGTGTATTTGATGTTGTTTTGAGTTGACATGTGCAGGTGAAGAAGTATTGAATAATGCAGAAAAATATTCTAAGTCCACATGTCGACACCTGAAGAAATTGTGTCGACACTTCAGAATATTTGTGTCGACACTTCAGAATATCAGTGTCGACACAGAGAAAAATAGTCGACTTCAACTATCTCGACACTGGGAAGCAGTGTCGACACATAAAGAAAATCGTCGACCTCAACACCAGAGAAAGCAGTGTCGACACCGTGAAAGATAGTCGACCAGAGAAAGCAGTGTCGACACCGTGAAAGATAGTCGACCAGAGAAAGTTAGTCGACACCGTGAAAGATAGTCGACCAGAGAAAGTTAGTCGACTAGTGAAAGATAGTCGACCAGAGAAAGATAGTCGACTCACTGAAGAAGATAGTCGACCACAACTGTGTCGACACTGGGTGTATGTGTCGACACCAGAAGACTGAGTCGACACATATTGGCAGAAGTCGACTATGCTTGTGTCGACACCAGAAGACTGAGTCGACACATTTTGGCAGAATTGAAGATTGCTGTGTCGACACCAGAAGGCTGAGTCGACACATACTAAGTTCTGAATCTACAACAACTGTGTCGACACACAGGACTTGTGTCGACACACTGCAGAGTCTAGACCAAGTTATTTTCTGAAGAAGCTGTGTCGACTTAAAGGCAACTTAGTCGACATCATCAAAGACTGTGTCGACACCAAAGTCACTTGTGTCGACACAGATAGACAGATTGGTCTCGACACTTTCTAACTGACTGTCTCGACATTTTGCTGTCCAAGGCTAAGGTACAAGAACTGTTTGAAGACTTGACAGCTGTGGGTTGCCACCGTTTTAACTGAAGCTGTCAGACCTGTCAGAAAACAGTTAGAAACCGGATCAGCCGGTTACCATGAAGAAAGTCTATAAATAGACACATTCAGAAGGAATTAAAAAGGAAGCTAAGCTAAGAAAAATTATAGAAGAAGATCTAAGAAGAAGAAACAGAAGGATTACGATCCTGTTGAAGTTTCAATTCAAGAAAGTGAAAAAGAAGATCTTCATCAGAAGGTCTAAAAAGAAGAAGTCTGAAGTATCAGTAAAGGTGTTGGATAGAGGGAGATCCAGTCATCTTGAAGAAGAAGAAGGAAGCCTTCAGTGGTTTCTCAAGAAGCTATTTGGAAATCAACTCAGCTATGTTCAGATTCAAGAAGCTTTGAAGAAAGCTCAGATTCAGTTGATTTCATCAGCTGATCAAGAAGTGTCTTGTCCTCTTCTCTCTCAACAAAGGCAAGACATCAAAATATCTTTTCTAAATTTCTGTAGGATCTGTTTACACAGATCTGAGTTGTAAGCCTGTGTTATAAAGGCTGAGTGTAGGAGAGGTAATCTCTGAGTGGTAGGGCTATTTGCCTGAGTGTAGGAGAAGATTATTCTCTGAGTGGTAGGCCTTGGGGCAAGGCTGAGGTAGGGCTGTTGAGCCTGAGTTGTAGGAACCTATCCTGGTTCTGAGCTGTAGGATCTGAGGATCTGAGTATAGTGGAAGTTTGGCCGAATCTAGCACATTGCTAGATAGGTGAAGGGGGAAAGTTGATGTACCCAGATCTTGGGGAACCACTATAAAACATTGTGCAATCTGTAATGCTTAGTTTTCTGTGAATGCTGTGCTAGATAATTTAATCTGCAATTGAATTCTGCCTAGATTTATAAACAAGAAATTAGAACCTATTCATCCCCCCTCTAGGTGTTTAGGTTGTCTTGAAAGTAAAACTATCACCTTCTCTCACCCAGCCGTGTATCATATAAAATCTGGAATAAAGAGGCTTTTATCCCGAGCACCATACGGGTGGCTACACGCCTATGTGAGATACCGTGTCGTTGAGCTCATTTTTTCCAAAAACATCCAGAGCAGGACATGGGTATCCACCCAGCCGCATTCTCCGCCGTGTTCCTGAACGACGATATTCGTCCCGAGAAGGACACAGCTTGACACCCAGCCGTGTTCAATCCTGTGTTGCAGCTTGACGATTTTATTATTTATATCCAGAGAAGGACACAGTCGCTTACCCAGCCGTGTCTATAGCCGTGTGGATTTTATTAACCTAGCGCCCGAGAAGGACACGGGTCCATACACCCTCGTGTTATGGACCGTGTCCGCCTCTATCACTGTCAGTTTGACCACACGAATCCACACACATTCGTGTTGTGGACCATGTTCGCCTGACACTGTCCTATCCGATCAGGTTGACCATATGTCTCGTGGAAGACCGTGTTCCATGGGGATAAGATTCTATAACACGGGTTGCACACACGGCCGTGTGTCAACCCGTATTCGGCTTTTTTATATTGTGCTCCCTGCAATTCATCTTCATCCTCTCCCTTGCTTCCATTTTCATCTCCTGCACCTCCTAAGACCAGAGCTAGTTGAAGCCGTTTGGCCTTCAAAGCTAGTGGAAGTGCCCCCTCACATCACAAAGCATTCCTCCTAGGTAAAAGTTTTTGGGTTTATGTTCTTATTCCTCCACTCTCTTCATCTTCTTCTTGTTCTCATTTCCTCACTTTTCCTTTCCTCTTCTCTGTTCTTCATATCTTAAACATCATTCTTCATGTCCATAGATCATATCTTCATTACGTTCCCATGGCGGTCCCCGATGTCGCCCTGATCTTCAGGCCTTGTCTACACAAAGGCGTGACACCGCTCAACCGCTGGTCTTCACAGATCTAGCGCATACCAATCGCTACAACCGCCTCCAGTCGAAGAAGTACCATGACATCCGAACGATTGACTAGAGCATCTTAGAAGAAATCAATCTATCGAGAGATGTTTGGGAGTAAACTTCGTAGTAGGGTGGCAAGAATTTTTTTCTATCGAGGAATTAGGATTTAGAGAACTCACAATCGAGTTCATGTCTTCTTTTTATTTAAACCTTAAACCTTCCTTGATGGAGCATGGTAACCCGCACGAGGGAACCATCTCATTTCGGGTAGCGGGCAATTTTTATACGTTCACCCTTCTCTAGTTCACCCAATACTTAGGGGTGTATGAGGATTCGTTCTTCTCTACTGCCACCTACGTTGACCTTCATTTTTATCTCCCCACGCGCGACCATGCAGGCAATATTTGGGCTCGTCTCTCCTTCAACGTCTCTCTTTATGAAGCCAAGAGGTCTAAGGCCTCAAAGCTGGATTCTCCCGCCCTCCATTACATTCATCATTTACTTAGTCACGCTTTGAGAGGCCGAGGAGAAAGCTCCAGCGTTGTTAGTAGACATGATATTTTGTATTTATATAGCATATCGTCACGTTACCCCATCCATTTGGGGTATATGCTCACCCAGTTCATCCTTCACCCAACCGACAACTCACGCATAAGGACTATCTTTGTAGCACCCTACATTACCCGCCTGACAAAGAATATGAACATATTCTCATCCCTTCCCTCGATGACCGTGGTGGCCAAGACTGTGCCTATCACCATGGCTAGTCTTCGATCCAACCGCCTCGTCACCGCCCGTTAGAGCCGGGGTGGGATTATATATACCATTGCGAGGCGTGGACCTCAGGCTACCGCCGCCGCCGACGACGAGGTAGATCCTAACCTTGATGAGCCACTGATTCCCCCAGCCGGTCCGCCTACATGCTGGGAGAGTCTTCTATTGTCCCTTCTCGACCGAAATCTCAGTACGCGTGCGATTTATACTACTTCTATGAGACCCAGCTCTCGCCGTGCCTTTAGCGTAACGAGGATTCGTAGAGGTTGACTAAGGAAGCCATAGTTCAGATCCGAGCTAATTTGGGGATATCCAGCCTGACACCGGGAGCTCCTTGCCCACCCCACTTCCAAGACGATCAGAGCGACCATCCTGGATACTTTTGATCTGTATCATTTTTTTTTCTGGACATGTATTTAGTCTCCTACTTTATTGTACCTGTATTATCAGTTAAAATATATAAAATTACATTTTCTCCTTTTACTTGGTGTGCTCTTTTCTATTCATGGTAGCCAATTCTTCTTTATATGTTGGTGAATTTACTCTCTCAGCTCTTTATATTGCAATGAGGACATTGCAAATTTTAAGTCTGGGGGTGGATGCAATTTTAAAATTTTTATGATGGACATGATTACAATTAGTTTTTTTTATGCTATCATAGTACTCAAGATTGTTAAACACCCTTAATAAAAAAAATTTACTTCTCTTTAAGCTCTCATTAATTCACTCATTTGGGATTATAAGTATCTAATTTACTTTCGCACGCTGATTAAAATGAATTAGTGTTCAAATTTGTTGTTTAGTAACTAAGTATAGAAATTCATTAGCTTAATTTTCTTTATATAATTTATTTTAAAGATTAGTCCTCTATATTATTAACTAATAATCACTCTATTTTAGAAAATATAATTATCTATAATAAAGTGAACCGATGAGTGTGCTATTTTGATAATTTTGTATTAGGAAATCAAAATAAAGAATTTTCCCTATTGGTGTCTAGAACTTACTAGCGATCCTCAAACCTTTTGCTCAAGTTAATTAGTGAAGGTGGAAATGACTTAGGCCTCCATTTGGATAGCTTGAGCCTTTCAATCCCAAAACCTTAAACATTATACCCTTGCACACCCAATTTGTACCTAATCCCTATATCTTTTGATACTCTACTACTAAATTTCACCAAGGCCAAATCCTTACCTATTACCACACCTATCATTGAGACCTTCATGGAATGAGTACGTTCATAGTGATATGCGGCCTGAGTGCGTGTACACTTGCACCCACATGGAATGATCCCTACTATGAACCCTTAAAAAAATAGTGATATGTGGCCTGAGTGCGTGTACACTTGCACCCACTTGGAATGATCCCTACTATGGACCCTTGGATAAGAAAAATTAACAAAAATATAGAGTATCCATCAAAAATGTGGAAAGTATAATAATTGCAAAGTTTGGGGGTGCTTTTATAATATTGATATATGTTAAGGTATTTTCAAAACAAAAAGGCTCAATTGTGATCTAGGCGTGATAAAAACCATCGAGTTATCTTTGATTACCCCACCTAAAATCTCCTATCCTAAGCCAAAAAGGTTACACCATAATACAAGTCCTAAGGATCCAACCTTATTAATTCTAACTAGTGCCGTGGAGAGGGTGTGTAAAGGAAAGCTCATGACTATCAATATGGGTACTTATAAGTTTTGAAATACTAATGCATATCTTATTAAGATTATTATTTTCTCCTCACAATTGTTATGGATGACTATAATCCTAATTCTAAGAAAGAGTGAAAGATAGTTAAGATATATATTGGAGGAATTTTAAGATAAAGTTAGATTTAGAAAAGTCTGCTATATTATTTCCTATACAATTGCAACATAAAATTTCTCTTTGAATTCATAATAACCAGTGTGCGGAAGAAGAATTATGTATTGGTAACCAAACTGTTTGAATTAGTTTGCTTAGGGACAAGAAAACACTCAAGTTTGGGGGTATTTGATGAGTACAATTATGATAGTCTTTTTTACTATCATTATTGTAATCATGTCCATTATTTTCTACCCCTCTATATCATAATTGCGCAAGATTAGTTAAGAATTGGTATTATCATGAATAGTAGAGCATAGTTTGGAGTCTCTATTATTTCATGTATTGAGCTATTCACTTACTACTTCATTTTCTAAAGCAGCTATTGCGAACCAGTGGAACTAAAAGTCTTGGATCAAATAGGGGAGTTCACAGATCAACCATGGCTGATGACAGGACAAGAATTGGGCGCACATGGGTAGGAACATGCCTGTGTGCCTACCCGTGTCCCATTCAGTATGGATTCAAATAATTGGAATACAAGTCAGAGCACCACATGGGTGGGAACACGCCCGTTTGCCCACCCGTGTCCTTTTCGGGACAAATTGAAAACCTGCTGCCGACCAACCCGTGTCTAAAGAACATGAAAAACAACACAACCGTGTGCTATGATACATCCGTGTCAGTACCCATGTCAAATGACACGGCCCATGACCAGACACGCCTATTCATGTGCAACCACCTTTGAACCTCCCAAACAGCCTGTAACACGGCCGTGTTGGAACCCATGTCCGACCATGTTTGCTATGAGACTATAAAAACCTAGAGAAAAATTAGAATAGGGACTTTTGGATTATTTTCATTTGGAGCAGCTCTGGAGGACGAAAGTGGAGCACCCAAGAGAAGGAGGAATTGAAGGAGATTTTCGTATGCGTTTTAATCTTTTATGTATCTCTTTTAATCTTTCCTTTCTCCTGGCGATCTAACTTTATTTATCTTTTATTTTGCATGAATTTTATCTTTGAATAATTCAACAATCACGTCTCTTATTGTTTTCATCAAATTTGTTGTACTCTATTCGTATATAGGCTTGCAAACAAAGAGATTTAATTCTAGTTATGAATTTGCTTTTTATTTTACATGAATTCCAACTTTTTAGATTGAGAAATTGGAAGGTTGTGATGATGTTTACATGTTCATATTTAGGTGTTATTTCTCTTTGTATTTCAATTTACATGATCGAGAGATATGTCATTTGGATAATTGCGATACAGATAAATGGATTCATGTTATTTTAGAGATAAGATTTCATGAATTTATGTAATAGATAGGGTACTTTATTTTAATGTAAATTTGAGTATTGTAAGTTATTCGAGAGAAAATTTACTCAACTTAGGTTTAGATTTTGAATTGCTCGAGAGAGAATTTGATAGATGTTTAACCCTTACAATACTACGAATTTGATTACCGTGTTATCACAAGATTATATAGAATTGTATTAATGAGCAATTATTTTCATGTGAATGCTCTTAGGCTTTCGGCTTTTTATCATCTGTACTCCTCCAATGCATCTTTATCCAAATATTCATAGTTAGGTTAGTTCAGAATAAACAATCAATTTTAATTATATGTATGATAATAGAGTGAGGGTGAGTATGAATACTTGAAAAGTCCCTGTGGAATACGACACGAGATGTAGATTTCTCCTATACTATGATTGATAGGTGCATTTGCCTTAGAATAAATGTAATCTTGCTTATGCCTATCTACATAGTTTATACATAGAGCAAAAATATCGCATCAAAGCTATTCCCAAAATTATTACTTGACAGCGACCGGTTCACTTGCCGACGCATCATGTTTTTGGCGCTGTTGTCAAGGAGTACAGGCTTAAGTGATCTGGGTTGTCGAAGGTAGTTAATCAAGAGTTGTTGTTTTTGATTTTTATTTTGTTATCATCTTTGGTGTATGTAGAGGCAAGGATTGGGAGAGTTGCTTGCCTATGATCCTGAAATAGAGAGGACTGCTCGAGCACGGAGGCTTGCCGCAAATGCTCGGCTAGAGATGGATGACAATCTAATTCAGGCTGGTGGCAATGGAATAGGGGAAGAGCCCATCTTAGGGCCAAATGTTGATGAGAACATTGGAAACTGGCAGGGATAGCCGATTCATTGGGCTGGTCCGAGAGGGAATGGAGCTGCTGCTGGAGGGAAGTATGTTGATGAGAATAAGGTAAATAGGCCGATGCCTCGCACGATGAGAGACTATACTACCCCCACTATTGGGAGTGTGTATCCAGCTTTTGGGCCAGCCATCCCTAACCTGCAGTTTGAAATCAAACCGGCCATTTTGAACATGATACGCAACAACGCTCAGTTCTCTAGGTTGTCGAGCGAGGACGCACACATGCATATCTCAAATTTTTCTGAGATATGCGAGACCTTCCGTTACGACGGAATACCCGATGAAATAGTGAAGATGAAGCTATTCCTGTTTTCACTACGTGATAAAGCCAAGGCATGGCTGCACAGCTTACCTCCGGGAATTGCCATAACGTGGAATGCCTTAACCTCGCGATTCCTGGAGAAGTTCAATCCAGTAGACAAGATTGTGAACCTGCACTGGGAGATAGGTAACTTCCGCCAGTTCGATCAGGAGAGCCTGGCGGAGGCGTGGGAATGCTTCAATGACTTGCTGAGAAAATGCCCAAACCATGAATTCCAGCCTTGGAACGTGGTGGGCCAGTTCTACTTTGCCATTGAACCCAATTATAGGGCTATGATTGATGCCACTGTAAGAGGTTCATTGATGAACCTTACACCTGAGGTAGCCCTGAGGCTTCTACAAGATACAACCTCACACAACATATATTAGACTACTGGGAGAAATACCCAAAGGAACACCCGTGGAATATTCGCTCTTGGATCTGATGTACCCACTACAACACCTGTCATGGCAATCTCTTGCCAAGGATACGGTAAGGATGGCCATCACACATATGAATGCCCGGGAGACGAACTGTCTGGTGAGATGTATAATCTAAATATGAACGAATCTGTGAATTTCATTGCTAACAAAAATAGGGGTGTTCCGTATGGGAATGCATATAACCCAGGGGTGAGAAATCACCCCCACTTTTCGTAGAACCAAAATGCCGGTGGATAACGATGGAAACTAGGGTAGCATCAATTCGATTCTTCAGCCTCTAGGAGCCAACCGAGTCCACCTAATCCGGGTTATAATCATACCCCTTCGGCACCTAGGAAGAGTAACTTGGAAGAAATGATGGAGAAGTTTGTTGAGGTCGCTCAATCGAATATGGCTAATCAGACCACATTTATGCGGAATCTGGAAGTGCAACTGGGATAATTGGCCCAGGTGTTAGCTGAGCATCCCCAAGGAACTCTTCCAAGCAACACAGAAAAGATCCTCGTAGATCAGGGGAGGAGTCTTACTGAGAAGGAAGAGGGGGTGTATAGGGATCTAGTGATCGCTTGTACGATCAATAACATCAAGACCTTCGCCCTTTATGACTCCGGATCTTCTAGAAATTTTCTCGCTTTGCAAGACGTTGAGAAGTTTAATTTAAAATTAAATCTGGATGATCGTACTTCTCTTGTTTTAGCTAATAGAGTTATTGTGGAGACTGAAGGATAGGTGAAAGAGGTTAAAGTTACGATGGGCGGAAGAAAGGTTGTAGCGGATTTACAAGTATTGGGGCATATCGAAAATACTTCGATCCCAATCTTGGGAGTCTAATTTTTCAGAGAAAGCAGCGCCACCTTGGACTTTTGCAAGGGGCATGAAAGAAATGACTTAATGCAATTGATAATCCTCTGATATCAATTTAAATAAGTAGGTTATTCAGATCTACTCTAGAGGGGGGGGGGGGTGAATAGAGTATTAAAACTTTTTTGTTGTTTTTAATTTTATATCAGAGTTAAAACATAAGTGATACCAATAATAAATAAATAAAAGAAAATAGGCAAGCTATTCTAATTATCACAGAAATCAGCAAGAGCAAGAAGAAAATGAGCAACCAGATGACACAAGAAATTTATAGTGGTTCCCCAAATCTTGGTACATCCACTCTTCTACCACCCTGGTAGGAATCACTCTTAGGTTTTTAATCAGGTGACTGCCACCAAATAATATCTATTTCTAGGGAGATATTGCAACCCTTCTGGCTTTTGATCAGGTGCCGGAAAACCACTTAAGTCTTTTGATCAGGAGACCTCACAACCAATAATTACTTTTGAAGGGAGTAAGAACCCTGTATACAGTGGGGGAAAGTAAAAGTGGAGTTGTCTTCTCTGTTCTCAAACAAATGAGAGAAGACTTGAGAGTGATCCTGATGATGTCAAGGCTTGTCCTATGATCTGGAATGGTTCAGGAATCCAAAGCCTTTCTCAGGCTGTAGGTCTTGATTTCAAGAAAGCTTAGACTGATTGTGAAGAATGTCACTTCTTGCTTCCTTGAAGAACACTTGTGTGAAGAACTGAAAATTATTCTTCTTTTGTTGTCTTGTGTTCTCTATGTGAATCTCTGTATGTTCCTGTGTATTTTCCTGTGTTGATTCACTGTGTATCATTCCTTTTGAATAATCCAATCTGAATTCGAAGTGGCACACCTTGATTGACTGCCGAAATCATGGGAACTTGTGCAACGGCTAAAAGGGAATTAAATTCATTTCCCTAACTATCCCATGAATAGCTGTATAATAACTCTGTGAATACCAGTAATTAATGCTTGCCAAGGAATGACTATAATCAGAGAATATATGCATCAATTACTCAGAGTCATATAAGCAATAAAATATTCAGTCAATAAAGGAAAATAATAACTACAAAGGATAATGATTGATCTGGCAGTTATTGTCGATCTGGTCCTGTGATCGTCGAACTCAAACATCTTCTATCGTTGAGCTGAGCCCTGTAATCGTTGAACTGAAATTCTGCTTTCCAAACTGGGCTTCAAGATCGTCGAACTGAAATGGTTGATCGTCGATCTCAATCCTGAAAGTAGATCAGAGATCATCGAACTAAGTTCAGCAATCGTCGATCTCAATATTAAGAGATTAACTTTGAGATCGTCGAACGCAGAACGAAGATCGTCGAGCTCTTTTCACTTAGATAATTTGTTGGTACCCTAGATGTGATTTGGCTTATGTAATCCCTTTCCAGCCCCTCTTGATCCATATAACTATATATGATCATGATTAGGCCTTGTTCAGTTTACCTAGGACAGTTTATAACTGACCTAGTGCTTAGGCTAGAAGTTCTAGATGTATTTTTGGTTAAGGCATTTTCCGTTCGACCATCGTCGAACGAGGCCTCGCGATCATTGATCATTGGTCGACGATAGCAGGGCTATAGAATCGTTGAAGTCAAGACAATTATCGTCGACCGATGGTCGACGATCTCAGAGCAAGTTTATTATGCTCTGAAGGTTGGTCGACGATCTGCCATCAGCAGTTCAACGATCGTGTTCTTGCTTCACGATTTCTGTCTCGACAGATATTTGCCTTAGTCGTCGACGATATCTTGAGCTGGTCGACGATTTCTGTTTCGACAGATTTCTGCTTTTAGTCGACGATCTGTTAGCTAGATCGACGATCATCGAACCCCTGTTCGACGATTATTGTCTGCCTTTATCTTTTTATATTCATTCTATTCCTTTGTTCATTTCCAAGTGTTTTAGCTTGTGGTTAGAGAATTTTCTGAAGTTGTTTTTGCAGATTTATGGCTTAAATTCAAAATAAATTAATTACCAAATATGTCAAGCTTAAATCACGGCATTCAGTATTTTGATAAAGCATTTTTGTCCTATTATACAAAATATATTGCCAGGCTGTATTCTAGCCGTTGGCACTGTTTACTATTTCCAAGAATGGTAAGTCTTTATGCTGAGATATTTTCCCACTTATTTAATTCCTTATTGGGACTGACAGTAAGCTAATAGGTCATTCTATTCCTATTGCTATATTCTATTTTGAGATAATCTGTTGCAGGGCTCGAGAATTCAAATCAATAGAGCCATTCCAAAGGAAAAATGAGAAGACATATTTAAGAGAGATTTTTTTTAGAAAAATAACAAGTTACAGATACAGAGAGAGTTTTTCTCAGTGCTGCATTCTCTCAAGCATCTTCAGAGCAACTCTTCACCATCTCACAAAAAGAAGAAGAAAAGCTCCCCTGAAGAAAAAGCCCAGAGCAATTACTTTCATTCTCAAGTCTCCTGAGCATCTGCTTAGAGTTTTCAAGACTTCAAAAAGAGCTCCAGTTCTGCTTCAATTATTCCAGAATCTGAAGACCTGATAAAAATCAGTCTACAGATCTTTGAGGATTTAGTTTCAGTATATCTGAAACTCCTTCATCCTGAAGCAAAGGCTTTCCCTGGACTTTCACTGAGCCAGGGGGAGACTTTGATTCTTTAGAGAATCCACAAGTCTTCTCTAATCTGTATTTACAACAGAGAAGATAATCTAACCCTCTCAACCCCTTTGTAAAAGAGTTTGTTCACACCTCTTCAAAAGTGAACATTGGTGACAGGGCACCTTATCAACAACCTGTGGTTGAGCATCCTTATCAAAAGCTCAAAGGGTCTGTTTGATCTACCTGAATCAGATCATTGGTGGCAGGGCACCTTAGCAAAAACCTGTAGTGGATTCCTACCAGGGTGGTAGAAGAGTGGAGTACCTATTTAGAGGGAACCACTATATATCCTGTGTCTCTGGCTATCTTGTTTAATTGTCTATTCTGTGGCTGTGATAGAACTACCTAGGATTGCTAGTTGCTGTGATAGGCTTATAGTTAAACTAAAATTTCAGTTAACTCTCTCACTTGTGCACTTCATTGTGTTAGGCTCTTAGGGTTCAAGTATCAGATTATTTATTCCGCAAACAAACTCCAAGGGAGCTGACTAGTTGTTCATAAAATTTGAATACTCTATTCACCCCCCTCTAGAGTAGTTTACAACTTATCCCCTCACTTTCAATTGGTATCAGAGGGAGGTTGGCTGTTCATACAGGCTAACACCTGAGTTAAAAGATCCAGTGATAAGTTGTTTCCTGATACCATTCACAAACACTTTCACACATGGCCCAGTCTAAGGATTATGCAAGCACCAGACCTCCTGTATGCAACTTGTCCAAGTTTGGCATATGGAAGGCCAGGATAAGACTATACATGAATTCTATTGATGAAGATATCTTTTCTTCTATTTTGACAGGACCACCTGCTAGGCCTGCTGCTGCTTCTATCACATCTGCTGATCTCAGTGCTGTGCCACCTCCTGATTATAATGAAAGCTACAAGAAGGCAAAAGCAGCTGATGCAAAAGCAATGAATATCCTAGCTCAGACAATGTCTGATGAAATATTCCAGAAGCTTGCTGAATGTACCTCAGCCAAAGCTATGTGGGATTCCCTCAACCACATAGTTGCTGGCTCAGCTGATGAGAGGAAGGACAGGAGATCCAACCTCACCTCTCAGTATGAAAATTTCAAGAAGGATGATGCTGAAGACATTGACTCAATGTACACAAGACTCAGTTCAATAATAAGTGAACTGAGGTCTTTGGACAAGGAGATAACTTTGTCAGAAGTCAATGACAAGATCCTGATGTGCCTTCCCATCTCTTGGGACTCAAGGATATGGCCCATCAAGGATGGAAGAAACACTGTGGAACTCTCCACAGAAGCTCTGTTGGGAAAGCTCAAGTCATATGAGCAAACTTTAAAGAGCAGAGCTGCTGCAACTGAAGTAAAAACTCCTACACCTACAAAGAAAGAGCACTCTCTAGCTCTTAAGGCTGCTGAGACTTCTGAAGGAAGTCAATCAAATGAGGAGTTACTGACACTCATTGCCAAGAGGTTCTTCAACATGGGAAGAAGAGACCTCAGAAAGAAGTTCTCCAAGTATGAGGACAAACCAAGGTATGACAAGACTCCATCTAAAGAAATCATCTGTTATGTTTGCAGCAAGCCTGGACACATTGCTCCAGATTGTCCAGAGAAGAAACACAAGGAGAAGAAACATGAGAAAGAGTACAGGAAGCACCACTCCAAGTCCTCCTCACACAAATACAAGAAGAAGGACAAGGGATTTGTGGCTGCTACCTGGAGTGAAACAGAAGAGGATACCTGCTCCTCTAGCTCCAGTGATTCAGAAGGAGAAGAAGAGAATAAAGCCAAAGAGGTCTGCCTCATGGCTATCAATGCCTGCAGCTCTTTGTCAGCTGCAGAGAATTCTGAAGAAGAAGGAGACAATGAAGAAGATCTTCCTATGGAAGACCAGGTAATCAACTCATTTGATTTTTCATCTCCTGAGTTCAAATTAAAATTTAAAACTCTATGTTTAGATCTACTGTTATCTGAAGAAGAAATCAAGTCACTTAGATCAAAGATAATGGAACTAGACATGGAAGGTACTGAAATAATCAGATTAGAAAAAGAATTAGAAAGCTTAAGAGGAGAAGTAACATTCCTAAAATTAGAACTAGCTAATTCTAAGAGGTTAGAAGAAAAATTAAATGGCAGAAGCCTTAAATTATCTGAAATAACCAGTATAGCAAACACTAGGGTTGGTAATGATAAACTAGGCTTAGGTGCTACATCTAGTGAACCCATCCTCCTCACAAAGGAGAGATTTAGCACTCCAGTAAAATTTATTTCTGAATCAGGAATAAAGAATACTGAGGAAATTGAAAAATGTAAGAAAATTCAGAATAAGATTAAGAAAGAGAACAGGAAGAAAAAATTTCTAGCTTTACAAAAATCGTCGAACATTAATCGACGATCGTCAAACCAATCGTCGAACGTCTATCGACGATCGCTGAACACCTTCACCAAGTATGATATCTTTGGTGCAGGAGATCGACGATCTCATCTTGAGTCATTGACCAGTGATCGACGATCGTGGAATCCAGAACATAGCACTACTACAAATGATCGACGATATGGCTTGCGATCCTCGACCGTGGATCGACGATCTGGACTTAAGCTGGAAAATAAATTTCAAACTTCCAGAATTGCAAATCCCAATCACTACCCTAGGTTGTTTAATCCTTCAACTGAATGGATTATCCCACCTAGGAGATCACACCCTTTAGGATATAAATCTAAGCCTGCAAAATCTTTTATATCTAGTTTTTCTTTTGTGAAGAATACTGGACCCAAGGTAACCTGGGTCCACAATGTATAACTGTTCTCTCTGCAGGTGAAGACCTATCCAGTCATACATGACAAATGGTATCTGGATAGTGGATGCTCAAAGCATATGACAGGAAAGAAGAAGAATCTATCAGGGTTCAAAGCCAAGCTGGGACCAAAAGTTGTATTTGGGGATTCCAACTGTGGACAGACTGAAGGGTATGGCAGCTTCACCATAGGAGCTGTAACATTCAAGAAGGTTGCTTATGTCTCAGGACTAAAGCACAACCTAATCTCTGTAAGCCAAATGTGTGATGCTGGGTACAAGGTATGGTTTACTGACACTGCTTGTAATATTGCCTTAAATAATACTGTTGTGTTAGTAGGTATTAGAATTGGTAATGTTTATGTTGTAGATTTTAACTCATCCAAATCTGAAATATGCTTATTTAATGAAGTAACCAGTAATAATACCCTTTGGCATAAGAGACTTAGTCATGTAAATTTGAAAAACATTTCTAGGTTGGCTAAATACAATCTTGTAAGAGGCTTACCTTCTTGCCCCTATAAGAAGGAAGGCCTTTGCAAAGCTTGTCAATTAGGTAAGCAAACAAGAAATAGCTTTAAATTATTTAATAAAAGTGATTCTCCCAGGATTCTGTACTTGCTACATTTGGATTTATTTGGTCCTATTGCTGTACAGAGTCTTGGAGGAAAGTCTTACACTCTAGTAATTGTAGATGACTTCTCTAGGTTCACTTGGGTATTCTTCTTGAGAACTAAAGCTGATAACTTCAAGGTTCTTACAGATTTTCTAAAGTGTATACAGAGTGAGTATTCTACTCAGATTGCCTTGATCAGAAGTGATCATGGTACTGAGTTTGAGTCTCTTCTTATGCAAGAATTCTGTGAGAAGGAAGGTATCAAACATAGCTTCTCTGCTCCTAGAACTCCTCAACAAAATGGGGTAGTTGAAAGGAAAAACAGAACCCTAATTGAAGCTGCAAGTACATTGTTGGCAGATTGATGCGTGGAATTACGGCAAGCGCACCGGTCGCACAAGTAATAAAGTTTGGGAATAAATCCCCGAGTGTCGGTCTCTTGAGGAACACAGTAAGGGATGAGTTAATGTTGAGGAGGACTTGAGATTGAAGTCCTCGGGGCGAAGGTAACGATGGGGGTTTTGATGGTTGTGGAAAATAAAGTAAAAATCTAACAACTACTCCTATGCAACGCCGCTATGCGATGCTTCGCCAGGCGGGATGGAAGACTAGTCGGGCCGCAACGCACCGAATCGCTAGGCGGATGGGCGAGTAAGCAAGCGTATGAGGTGGAGAGAACGGCGGAAATCCTACTATGCAGGCCGCTATGCACTACTTCGCCAGGCGGGATGGAAACTACACGGGCCGCTATGCACCGAATCGCTTGGCGGATGGAAGAGTAGGCTAGCGGATGAGGTGGTGAGAATGGCGGAATGAGGGTCGTGGGCACCTCTTCGCAACGCACGCCACTAGCAATTACTAGTGCGGCAAGGGTGGATGGATGGATGGAATAATAAGGCGCACCTCAAGTAAACATAACAAAATCACACAAATCACATAGACATGAAAAAGTGCAAGATCATTAACTACAATAAAGTGTACTTCATCAAAACAAAGAGTTAAGCTAAGCTATCAAATACAAGAGGAAGAGGTGTGCGAATCGACCGAATCCGAAGCCTTATTGAGGGTTCACGGTTGGAATCCCGGGTTGTCAATCCGAGTCCAAGCTCGGTCCTCAACTGCGTCCGGGGTAGAGGAGGCTGTCACTCACTCCCAATGGACCCGTCTTCTTCGTTGAAATGACCCGTAGATTGCGGCTCCAGCTCCTCCTAGCTTGATGGAGAAAGCTAGGTCAAAACTCCGCTTGAAGCTCTAGGATGAAGGAGGAGGCCGAGAGGATGCTCCGGCGTTGATTTGGCGTTGAAAGCTTGCCCGGAGACCCTCCCTAAGGTGGAGGATGAAGGGGGACGGAGGAAACCCTCGTCCGAGACGAAGAACGGCGAAAAATCGCGGATCTGGATCGATCTCCCGAAAATAGGGCGGAACCTGCGTATTTATAGAAAGCAGAATTAAACAGCGCGCACGATCACTGGCGCACGACCAGTGGTCGTGCGCGATATGGTCAGTGATCGTGCGATATGGAGGCAGAAAAGTGGAAAAAGATGTAATGACTGCGCACGACCGGCAGCGCACGAGCAGTGATCGTGCGCGGTATGGCTGGTGATCGTGCGATATGCCGGGACAGAACTTTCATAGGAGAGGTCATGACTGCGCACGACCGATGATCGTGCGCCAAAGAGGTCGATGGTCGTGCGTGGGTAAAAACGCACGACCATTGACTCCTTTGCCAAAAATGGTGAAAGTCCGATGCCGGACGCCCACACGATCCCAGAACCTGCAGGAAAACTGGACGGGATGACGACACGGCAGTCATAGACATAAATATAATGCACAGCAAAAGGGAAATACACACACGCACAGAAATAGGCTAAAAGAGTGCACAAGACGTGTAAAACCGTAGCGAACCAAAAGGAGTGCAAATGACGCTAAACGGCGTGCAAAGACAAGAAAATAAGCCTAGATGAGTCCGAAAATAGGTATATAAAGAGGACTCATCACACCCCCAGACTTAACCGTTTGCGCGTCCCGAGCAAACAAAACCTAAGCAGACGGGGAAAATGAACTAGCTAACAAAGAAATTGCAAAACGGAGTACCATGCGAAGTCGCATGCTCGCGTGCATAAAAATAAAGTAGAGGAAATTCTTAAGTATACAAAATATTTTATATTTTTCACAATGCGTATCAAAAATTTATTATTACTCAAAAGTGGAATCACGGTGAATCATCCGGTCCTACGCAGGGAGAAAGTAGACAGGCCACTAAGGTGAGCATTGCCGAAGACCGGGGCTCAAGATTACCCCCAAAGGAATCCACCAATGTCGGAAACCATAAGCTTTCCCGATCGCACTCTCTCCACGGCACTAGTCAACTCAAGCGCAAGTCCGTAGGACTTCGGGTAATAATGGGGCTTGGGTTACGGTGAGGAAAACAAGGATAAACATGAAGGGTATGCACCTAACCCAAATGAGCTAACGTACAAAACTTGCACCCGCTGCCCACAAAATAAACACGGGTGCACCACACCCCCAGACTTAACTTTTACAACATGGGTGTGTGCACCGCCTACTCCAAATCAAAAGCATCTCCAAAAAGATTTTCAATCAAACTTTTTCTTTCTCTTTTTCTTTTCTCTTTTTCTCTTTTTCAAATATTTTTCTTTGTAAACTTTTTCTTTTCACAATATACAATTTCAGCAAATAAAACTTTGGCGCGCTTCCACATTTTCACGAATAAGAATCACCACATCACAACCCAACATGAAAATACAAACCTTAGGCTCGACTTGGGTGTGCGACTAGGATAGGCTATAAGGCTTTGGCGAATATAGTGGAGCTGAATCAAAAGAAGGGTAGGCACAAAGGGGCTAGCAAGGGCGATGTTAGGAATGGGTACAAAGCTCAACCGGGCCAAAGGGTGGCCTACATCACTCTCACGCTAGACTAACCGAGTACCAATGCTTCAAGAATAGCTTGGGGCAAGTTCTTAGCAACCGAGAAAGATAATCCTTCCTCCCGACTCAAGCAATACGAGTCTAGTGGCGGCTACACACATTCCTACGCTACCGTTTGATTCACACCGGATTCACCAACTTTTGAGTAGAATAAGAAATATGTACGCAAATAGAAAAATATAAAACTATAAGCATACAGAAAAATTAAATCTACTCAAATTTCTATACAAAACGAGAGCAGTTGACTAGAAACACAGCAAGGCCAACATTTTACTCCGTCGCACAATCCTAAACTAGCACATAAATTTTCCAAATCTAATAAAGACACAAGTTCAACTCGCGGCACGCTAACAGCTAAGCTCGCGCTCAAGTGGGTGCAGTGGTGTGCAAGAAATGAACTAAACAAAATAATAACTATAAAGGCTTCTAGTATGCACAAGAAATGTGCACGTGCAAAAGGTAAACATGCTCTCCCCCAGACTTAAACTAAACAACACAGCAAATGATAGAGAAATTAAAATCAGAATGAGCTAAGGGAAGAGGTTACCCAATGCTCAGCTAGTGAGCATACCAGAAGACGCGTGAAAACTAGAAGCAGGCCCGCCATACGAAGAATCACAACCCCGCCAATACGTAGTTTCCATGAATACCTGCAGGGGTGAGCTCCGAAAAAACAAAAGAAAAATATACAAAAAGAAATACTAAAACTAAAACGAGACATGAAAAATAAAATGCAGAAAAAAATAAGATAACTACTGGGGTTATTGTCATCCCAGCACGACTTATTCGAAGCAGAAAAGCCTTAGCTAATGGGCCTATGGAAGAGAAGATGAACAGGTAACTGTTCCAATATCCGTTGCGGTAACGGGTACCGATACGGCGATAGAACAGTTACCCCTCTACCTAGATAATAATACCTGAAAAGCTCAGGTAGAGGAAGCAGGAAATAAGATGAGGAGGCGACCTGGTCCTCGCTCATCTCATCACAAAAAGAATCCTTGCCGAGCAAGGGGTCATCCCACACAGGTGCGTAGGAGTCAACGGATTGAGCACAAGGCTCATCGTCATCCCAGCACACCAGCGGAGAATCAACCCGCACAGGCTCAGATATGGAAGGGGGATCAAGGAATAAAAGAGAAGAAGGACAAAAATAATCAGAAATCGGGGGAGTGATCCCGGTATCACCCCCAGCAGGATCCAAACAATGATCATCGTCAGTGTCATATGAGTCGTATTGGGGAGAATCCGAGAACTCGAAGTCCGCGGTGGAAAGGGGGATCGCCTCGTCAGATAGGGAGGTGCAAACCTCCTCATCCGAAAGGTAATACTCCTCGTCCCACCGGGGTGCGTCATAGTGGTCCGAAGATCCACATTCTCCATCGGAGATAGCAAAATCCTCATCCCACTTCGGCGCAACCTCGGGCACCGAATCATCCACAATAACGGCCTCATCAGCCGACTCACAAGAAAAAGGAGTAGAAAACTCTGGCAAAAATTGCGGAGGGGCAAGGCTGCTCTCAAAATCAGGCATAGAATGCGCAGGCCCCATCGCAACATCATCCGCATATGCCACCCCGTCGATGATCGGAACACTCTCATCATCCCATACAGGATCGTCCATGAGTTCCCGATCCACTCCTTGCGGGCTAACATCCGAGTGAGAATGATCACTCAGAGGAAGCTCGTAAAAAGGGGTTGAGGAACCCATGAAGGAACTATATGCGGCGAGAGATTCTTCCGTAATCTCAACGGGCAAAGATCGAGCAAGGTGTGCCATGTCAGTGTATGGGCCAGGCAACACCCTGGTAGGCCCATCCACAGTAGTATCCCGCGAACAGGGGACTGCTGCGGATGCGTCCACAGAGGTAGAAGGCTTGCACAAGCGAGGGCAATCCTTCAACATATGGCCCACACCTTGACATAGAATACACCGAAAACAGTGCTCGGCATTAGAAACAGCTATGGCATCGATGCATCTCCGCAAAGCGTCAATAATACGGCACTCGGCAGCAGAATCCATCGCGAACAGAAATATTTACTGGAAATTACTACACACAAGAATAAAATAACTCGGATCTGCAATATTCAAAAAAAAAGAAAACAAGGAAGGGACAAGAAAAATAAAGTAAACAATTTCAAAAACTAAAATAAAGACAAAACAGGGTATGAACAAATGGACAAGGGCGACTATCTCGCATCTACCTCTTCAAAAACTCAAACGACTGTGTTCCCCGGCAACGACGCCAAAAACTTGATGCGTGGAATTACGGCAAGCGCACCGGTCGCACAAGTAATAAAGTTTGGGAATAAATCCCCGAGTGTCGGTCTCTTGAGGAACACAGTAAGGGATGAGTTAATGTTGAGGAGGACTTGAGATTGAAGTCCTCGGGGCGAAGGTAACGATGGGGGTTTTGATGGTTGTGGAAAATAAAGTAAAAATCTAACAACTACTCCTATGCAACGCCGCTATGCGATGCTTCGCCAGGCGGGATGGAAGACTAGTCGGGCCGCAATGCACCGAATCGCTAGGCGGATGGGCGAGTAGGCAAGCGTATGAGGTGGAGAGAACGGTGGAAATCCTACTATGCAGGCCGCTATGCACTGCTTCGCCAGGCGGGATGGAAACTACACGGGCCGCTATGCACCGAATCGCTTGGCGGATGGAAGAGTAGGCTAGCGGATGAGGTGGTGAGAATGGCGGAATGAGGGTCGTGGGCACCTCTTCGCAATGCACGCCACTAGAAATTGCTAGTGCGGCAAGGGTGGATGGATGGATGGAATAATAAGGCGCACCTCAAGTAAACATAACAAAATCACACAAATCACATAGACATGAAAAAGTGCAAGATCATTAACTACAATAAAGTGTACTTCATCAAAACAAAGAGTTAAGCTAAGCTATCAAATACAAGAGGAAGAGGTGTGCGAATCGACCAAATCCGAAGCCTTATTGAGGGTTCACGGTTGGAATCCCGGGTTGACAATCCGAGTCCAAGCTCGGTCCTCAACTACGTCCGGGGTAGAGGAGGCTGTCACTCACTCCCAATGGACCCGTCTTCTTCGTTGAAATGACCCGTAGATTGCGGCTCCAGCTCCTCCTAGCTTGATGGAGAAAGCTAGGTCAAAACTCCGCTTGAAGCTCTAGGATGAAGGAGGAGGCCGAGAGGATGCTCCGGCGTTGATTTTGCGTTGAAAGCTTGCCCGGAGACCCTCCCTAAGGTGGAGGATGAAGGGGGACGGAGGAAACCCTCGTCCGAGACGAAGAACGGCGGAAAATCGCGGATCTGGATCGATCTCCCGAAAATAGGGCGGAACCTGCGTATTTATAGAAAGCAGAATTAAACAGCGCGCACGATCACTGGCGCACGACCAGTGGTCGTGCGCGATATGGTCAGTGATCGTGCGATATGGAGGCAGAAAAGTGGAAAAAGATGTAATGACTGCGCACGACCGGCAGCGCACGAGCAGTGATCGTGCGCGGTATGGCTGGTGATCGTGCGATATGCCGGGACAGAACTTTCATAGGAGAGGTCATGACTGCGCACGACCGATGATCGTGCGCCAAAGAGGTCGATGGTCGTGCGTGGGTAAAAACGCACGACCATTGACTCCTTTGCCAAAAATGGTGAAAGTCTGATGCCGGACGCCCACACGATCCCAGAACCTGCAGGAAAACTGGACGGGATGACGACACGGCAGTCACAGACATAAATATAATGCACAGCAAAAGGGAAATACACACACGCACAGAAATAGGCTAAAAGAGTGCACAAGACGTGTAAAACCGTAGCGAACCAAAAGGAGTGCAAATGACGCTAAACGGCGTGCAAAGACAAGAAAATAAGCCTAGATGAGTCCGAAAATAGGTATATAAAGAGGACTCATCACAGATGCTAACATGCCTCTGTCCTTTTGGGCTGAAGCAGTTAGCACAGCTAACTATGTATTGAACAGAAGTCTGATACATAAACTTAAGGGTAAGACTCCCTATGAGTTACTTAAGCAAGTGAAACCTAAAATAGACTATTTTAGAGTATTTGGCTGTGTTGCTTTTGTTCATAACAATAACAAAGAATACCTTAGAAAATTTGAGGCAAAAGCTTCAATGGGAGTTTTTCTAGGATACTCTCAAGTAAGCAAAGCCTATAGGGTCCTTAATATATCCTCTCTTAAGATAGAAGAGTCTGCACATGTCTCTTTTGATGAGACAGTCATGTATTATAAGGAGAAGGACTCTTCCTCTAATAGTACAGTGCAAGTCCTAGGAGTAAGTAAGTATTTGGAAGGTTTGAGACTCACACAGGAGAATCATCCCCAACAAACTCCTCAGGTTGCTTCTTCAGATTCTGAATCTGATGTAGAACTTTTAGAAGTTAAAGCACCTGCTCCAACAGTTGATCAAATTCCACATGAGGAATTAAATCTTGAACATGTTGAAGATCAGATCATTGTTGAACCTACTAATCTTGTCACACTTAGAGATCACCCTGTATCTCAAGTGATTGGAGACATTTCAGTAGGAGTCCAGACAAGACATCAACTCAACAAAGATGTGATGTTTGCTTGTTTCCTTTCTCAGGTTGAGCCCCTAACCATTAAAGATGCTGAGCTTGATCCACACTGGATTATAGCCATGCAAGAGGAACTTAACTAGTTTGAAAGATGTAAAGTTTGGACTTTGGTTCCAAGACCAAGAGGCCAACTGATCATAGGCACCAAGTGGGTGTTTAGAAACAAGCTTGATGCCCAAGGCATAGTAGTTAGGAATAAGGCTAGGCTAGTAGCTCAAGGCTATAGACAGGAGGAAGGCATAGATTATGATCAGACTTTTGCCCCTGTAGCTAGACTAGAAGCCATTAGGATTTTCCTAGCCTATGCTGCCTATAAGAGATTTAAGGTCTTCCAAATGGATGTGAAGAGTGCCTTCCTCAATGGAGATTTAAAGGAAGAAGTGTTTGTTGAACAACCACCAGGGTTTGTTTCATCAACCTTACCCACTCATGTGTTCAAACTCCAAAAGGCTCTGTATGGACTTAAGCAAGCTCCTAGAGCTTGGTATGAGACCTTAGCAAATTTCCTTCTAGAACACAAGTTTGTGAGAGGTGTAGTAGATAGAACCCTATTTATTAGACATCATAAGGACTCACAATAGTTAGTTCAAATCTATGTAGATGACATTATATTTGGCTCCACTGATCCCAAACTATGCAAGAGATTCTCTGAACTAATGCACTCCAAGTTTGAGATGAGCAGCATGGGTGAGTTATCCTATTTCCTTGGTCTCCAAGTGAAACAGTGTGTTGATGGTATCTTCATTTCTCAATCAAAATATGCCAGAGAGCTGGTTAAAAGATTTGGAATGTCTGATGCTTCATCAATGAGTACACCTATGGCCTCAAATGCAGTTATTGATTCTGATGTCAATGGCAAGTCTGTTGATCAAAAGAACTATAGAGCCATTGTTGGTTCCCTACTGTATTTGACTGCAAGTAGGCCTGACATAATGTTTGCTACATGCCTATGTGCTAGGTTTCAGGTCAACCCAAAGGAATCTCACTTAACTCTTCTCAAGAGGATCTTAAGATACCTTAAGGGATGCCCTAACTTAGGACTGTGGTACCCAGCTGAGTCAGGATTTGAATTAATTGGATATTCAGATGCTGATTATGCTGGTTGTAGAGTTGACAGGAAAAGCACCTCAGGGACCTGTCAGTTCCTGGGAGAGAGACTTGTCTCTTGGTTTTGTAAGAAATAGGCATCTGTGTCTACTTCAACTGCTGAGGCTGAATATATAGCAGCAGCTAGTTGTTGTTCACAGATCCTGTGGATTCAAAATCAGCTAGTGGATTATGGGTACACACACTCAAAAATAAAAATTCTGTGTGACAGTACCAGTGCAATATCAATTGCTCAAAATCCTGTGCACCATTCCAGGACCAAGCACATTGAGATTAGACATCATTTTCTGAGAGATAATGTGGAAAAGAACAAGATAGCAATGGAATTTATATCCACAGACCTGCAGAGAGGAGATATTTTCACTAAGCCCCTTGATGAACAAAGGCATTTGTTCTTCCTGAACCAGCTTGGTATGATTAATGGTTCAGAGTAGTGAAAATTTGGATAGATTTGTTTTCTGTCTAAAATCGTCAAACGACTGCTCGACGAACTTCGACCAGGTTAGGTATCTATCGTCGACCAATGGTCGATGATAGATCGTTTTTGTAGTAAGGCAGAAATCGTCGATCAACTGGTCAACGATCTCTCCTTAGGTATCTATCGTCGACCAATGGTCGACGACAGATTTTCTGTGCTGTGTGGAGAATCGTCGACCAACATATATTGATCGACGATCGTGGTGATTGCTTGTAGTCGGTCGATGTTTAACGATTAGTCAAATATTGACTATCGTCAGTCGCTGTTCGACGACCGATTTTATTCCGAGTTCGACGATCGCAGATTTGTATCTGATAGTCGATTTAGGTCTGGAGATCGTCGTTCTTCCGCTCCGTCTTTTCATATTCCATCTTCTGGCTTAGAATTCGCTCTCGAACTCTAATCCCGCGCGATTCTCTTCTCCCCTGCCTTGCATCTCGATTCTCCATTCTCTCTTCAATCCAATGGCGATTCCTTCAGCAGTTCTCTTCGGGATGAAGTTCGACACTGGATTCTGTGTCGACTTCGATTCCTTCTGTCGATGTGATCAACCCATCCAAGACATTCTACAGCTGTGTGAAGATCAAGGCCTAAAGAGATTTATGTCATTCTCACCGAAGATTCATATACCAGAGATTCGAGAATGGGTATATACTTCGTCCTCCAGCGACGAAGCCATGACTGGAAAAATAAATGGAGAGGAGGTCATTCTGACTCCTGAAGTTCTGACTGAGCTGTTTGGACTACCAACCAGTACTGAGGACTATGAGCAAAATACAGAGGAATATGGCCGCATGCTAACTGTGATGGGCCATGCTGAGGGTATTCCAGCTAAGCTGCTGAAGATCAATCTGTCTCCAGAGTATAAGTTTCTGGCAGACCTGGTGGGCAAGGTCGTTTTGGGAAAACACTCTGCTCACGACAACATCAACATGCAATAATTTGCCTTAATGTCAGCTTTGGTGAATAAGACGCAGATAGCTTGGGGAAAAGTTCTGTTTGAACTGATAAGGAGAAAGAACAACAAGAAAGAAGTAAACCTTGCCAGGGTGTTGGGTGTGGTTCTGTATGTGAAAGCACCCCTGCTGCTTGTTTCTGCACCCTCTGCAGTCAACGCCAGCAAGAGGTTGGACCCCTCTCTGTTCAAGAAGTCCCAGAGAGTCATCATGAAGTCAGCCAGGGTTGATCCTAACCCTCCATCAGACACAAGGGCTGATTCAGCCACTCTCCAGCTTGCTGGGGAAGGCTCAGTAATCCCTTCATCCTCTCTCTTTACCCCTGCATCCTCATCTCCTGCATTTCCCTCCACACAATCTGCAGTGCCACCACAACATGAATCCCTACATGCATCTCCCATCCTACATGCACTTTCACCCCAGTCACCCACACCACAACATCTGGCAGCCTCAGCCAGTGTTGACATAGTAACTGCTACCATCCTCACACACCTCTCTCAACATGAATCCCACACTCATGTTGATGATCACCCATCTCAACATGATTCATTTGATCATGTGGCAGATCATACTGCTTCCATTCCATCACCACCTCAAGTTGCATCCCACAGTCATCCATCCACCTCCACACCCTCAGCATTTCAGATAACTCCTGAATTGCTTGCACATATTGTAGAGCTCATCACTCCATCCATCCAAAACATGATTGAGGCTGCCAATGCCCCTCTCATTGCATCCATCAATGCCCTTACTAAAGCCATCAAATCACTTCCACCCTCTGCTGAGCCCTCTTCAGTAAGATGCATGACTCCAGTCCCCACTGAAGTCATGCAGGGGGAGATGTCTGTTGAAGTGGTCTCAGTTGATGCCTTGACCCTTCAGGACAATTCTTCACTTCCCCTTCCAGCAATTGTAGAAGAACCTCAAGAGCTTCCAGAGGAAGCTATTCCAGAGAAAGCGTCTCTGATGAAAGATCCAGAGCAACCAGAAGGTAAAACACTTCCTCTAAAGGTTATAATCAGGACTTTAAATTGATATCTTTATCTAACAAAGACATTCACTCCCTAGTGAATCTAGCTTCTGATGAAGAAGTCTCTGAGAGAGATAATGAGGAATTCCTCATGGACTTGTGTGAAGAAGTTCCAATGAACACTACTGACTCAGAAGTAGTGGTTCAACAACTTGAGAATGCTGCTGCTGCTGCTGCTGCTGGAGAAGCTGAGGCTGTGCAAGACTTACCAGAGAATGCCTCCAAGATGACTGAAAAGGAATCAAGCTCAGGTACTCTAAACCTTGAACAATATATAGCCTTTATGGCTGAGAATATTGCCTCTGAGTACATTGAAGAGTTGGCTAAATCTCATATGGTTTCCCTAGCCATCTCTCTAGGAAAAGCATCTGCCCCTGCAGATACAGTCATCTTTTCTCCACCTATCCTTACCTATCCTCTATCCATTCCTTCTATTGCAGAACTGGTCCCCAGGATAGTTCCTGACTTGTATCCTGAATCAGAACTCTGGAAGAGATCTCCAAATGTTGATCTTAATGCCCTCCTTGAGCAAGATGCCATTGAGGAAGCAAGAGAAAAAGAAGATAGAGAGAAGCAGGAGAAAGAAAAGGCTGAACATGCTATAGTTGCCAAGGATATCTCAAAACAAGACTTTGATGATTATGCTGGCAGAACCTCATCCCACTCCTCTGATGATGATGATTCTGAGGATTCTGATAGCACCCAGAAGAAGAAAAAGGCTGTATCCAAGAAAAGAAAAGCATCTGCTCCTCCTACTGCTAATCCAGACATGGATGTTCCCTATTTCATTCTGAAGGGAATTGATCCCAAGAGCAAAGAATTTCAACCATGGATGAGACTCTCAAAGAATCAGACAAGAGAGAAGAAGAGAACAAAAAGATATGACACTCCAATTCAGAAATTCCCCCCCAGAGGTCCTCCTCCACCTCCTGGTGCTGGAGCCTCTGGAAGTCTCTCTTCTGCCCCATCTGCAAAATCAGCCAGTTCTAACACCTTTCAGTCCTACCAGAGAAGGAGTAACCAAAGCCAGGGAGGCCAAAATGTATCAGGACAAGGAAGGAAAATAAATGAAAATGTTCCCATGGAACAAATAAAGGAGATGACATTTCAGCATCCTACTTTCTCTCCTCCTCCTTCTCCTAAAAAGAAAGTTCCAGAATGGAAACCTTCTCCTCCCAGGAGAGGTCCATCCTCCACATCAAGGAAACCTGCTGCTTCTGAGACAGTTGAAACAAAAGGAAAAAGAGTGGTCTATTCAGAGAAATCCCACAAGAAGTTCAATGAACTTGCACCTCCAAGATCTCTATATGCTGAAACTGATCCTAAGAAGGCTGCACAGATTCCTCTTGACTTCAGCAAATTAGCCACAGCTCTTCAAAGGAACATGGACATTGCAGCTCAAGCTGATACTGACAGACCACCCTCTCCATCAGATATGACTGAAACTGAAAGAATTGCCTCTATGGCAAGATTTAAGGAATCTATTGCACTAAGCATGATGGAGAGAGCCAAAGCTCAAGGACTAGACCCTACAGCATATACAACTATGTCTGAATTCAGAGAAAAGGAACTCAGCAAAATTCAAGTCAACTATGAAATTTTTAATACTGAAGAATACATGAAGTTGCACCCTGCTGCAGTTCTGCCAAGCTATGCTGAAAAGAAAATTATTGGTGAACATGACCTAATGCTATCCAAAAGACAAGCAGCAAATCCAAACAGAGAAATTATTTTCAAACCAGCTGTAATCCCTAAGAACTCATCTGATGCTAAAACCTCTGATAAATCTGCTTGATACTTTATAGTTCTGCTGATTTATGTTTTTATGTTTTTCTGTGGATTGCCTGTGATTTAAATTTTTGGTTAATCTCTGCTTTTGTTATTTTGTACATTAGTTTTTAGGTCGGATTGGATAACATAACCCAAATAGGGGGAGATTGTTGGTACCCTAGATGTGATTTGGCTTATGTAATCCCTTTCCAGCCCCTCTTGATCCATATAACTATATATGATCATGATTAGGCCTTGTTCAGTTTCCCTAGGACAGTTTATAACTGACCTAGTGCTTAGGCTAGAAGTTCTAGATGTATTTTTGGTTAAGGCATTTTCCGTTCGACCATCGTCGAACGAGGCCTCGCGATCGTCGATCATTGGTCGACGATAGCAGGGCTATAGAATCGTTGAAGTCAAGACAATTATCGTCGACCGATGGTCGACGATCTCAGAGCAAGTTTATTATGCTCTAAAGGTTGGTCAACGATCTGCCATCAGCAGTTCAACGATCGTGTTCTTGCTTCACGATTTCTGTCTCGACAGATATTTGCCTTAGTCGTCGACGATATCTTGAGCTGGTCGACGATTTCTGTTTCGACAGATTTCTGCTTTTAGTCGACGATCTGTTAGCTAGGTCGACGATCATCGAACCCCTGTTCGACGATTATTGTCAGCCTTTATCTTTTTATATTCATTCTATTCCTTGGTTTATTTCCAAGTGTTTTAGCTTGTGGTTAGAGAATTTTCTGAAGTTGTTTTTGCAGATTTATGGCTTAAATTCAAAATAAATTAATTACCAAATATGTCAAGCTTAAATCACGGGATTCAGTATTTTGATAAAACATTTTTGTCCTATTATACAAAATATATTGCCAGGCTGTATTCTAGCCGTTGGCACTGTTTACTATTTCCAAGAATGGTAAGTCTTTATGCTGAGATATTTTCCCACTTATTTAATTCCTTATTGGGACTGACAGTAAGCTAATAGGTCATTCTATTCCTATTGCTATATTCTATTTTGAGATAATCTGTTGCAGGGCTCGAGAATTCAAATCAATAGAGCCGTTCCAAAGGAAAAATGAGAAGACATATTTAAGAGAGATTTTTTTTAGAAAAATAACAAGTTACAGATACAGAGAGAGTTTTTCTCAGTGCTGCATTCTCTCAAGCATCTTCAGAGCAACTCTTCACCATCTCACAAAAAGAAGAAGAAAAGCTCCCCTGAAAAAAAAGCCCAGAGCAATTACTTTCATTCTCAAGTCTCCTGAGCATCTGCTTAGAGTTTTCAAGACTTCAGAAAGAGCTCCAGTTCTGCTTCAATTATTCCAGAATCTGAAGACCTGATAAAAATCAGTCTACAGATCTCTGAGGATTTAGTTTCAGTATATCTGAAACTCCTTCATCCTGAAGCAAAGGCTTTCCCTGGACTTTCACTGAGCCAGGGGGAGACTTTGATTCTTTAGAGAATCCACAAGTCTTCTCTAATCTGTATTTACAACAGAGAAGATAATCTAACCCTCTCAACCCCTTTGTAAAAGAGTTTGTTCACACCTCTTCAAAAGTGAACATTGGTGACAGGGCACCTTATCAACAACCTGTGGTTGAGCATCCTTATCAAAAGCTCAAAGGGTCTGTTTGATCTACCTGAATCAGATCATTGGTGGCAGGGCACCTTAGCAAAAACCTGTAGTGGATTCCTACCAGGGTGGTAGAAGAGTGGAGTACCTATTTAGAGGGAACCACTATATATCCTGTGTCTCTGGCTATCTTGTTTAATTGTCTATTCTGTGGCTGTGATAGAACTACCTAGGATTGCTAGTTGCTGTGATAGGCTTATAGTTAAACTGAAATTTCAGTTAACTCTCTCACTTGTGCACTTCACTGTGTTAGGCTCTTAGGGTTCAAGTATCAGATTATTTATTTCGCAAATAAACTCCAAGGGAGCTGACTAGTTGTTCATAAAATTTGAATACTCTATTCACCCCCCCCTCTAGAGTAGTTTACAACTTATCCCCTCACTTTCATAATTTCTGCCTTGTTCAGTCTCTGTTGTTTTCTAAGTCTCTGATGTCTTGATCTTGTCTCACTGAGTTGTTGACCTAACTGACCCCTAAGACACTAAACTAGACCCTGGCTATACAATGTGGGTCTGAAATAGCCTATATTAGTGAACCTAGCCCAAATCCAAACTAGGGGTCCAACAATCTCGCCCTATTTGGGTGAGGTCACTAAAAAAAATAAAAAAAAAGGAATACAACAACAAATCTAAGCAAACATAT